>JALPQD010000273.1:252365-852365 GCA_023101885.1 Typhlomys cinereus
GCGTGTGTTTTGCTGGTCAGCGTTTAGCTCCCAAGAAGGATCAGGAAAATCATTTTCCTGAGAAGACAGACTGGCTCTCTGGGTCCAGAACAGAGCCTGCTTGCCTTACCGGACTGAAGACTGTTTTCAGCAAACTAAGCTTCTCATTCCTCTTCAGGGCTGTTCACATATGTTTGCATCCGTCCTCATTTCTGGGTCTGTGGTAGGAATTCCGGCAAGTTCTTTCTGTTGCGATCTTTGTCTCGGTATGTGTCTGCAAGCCTGATTGGGAGCCCGTGCCTCCAGGCTTAGCCTTTCCATGTGCGCATGTCATTGGGCATCAGCTGCCAGACAGAGTCTCCCTCCCAGTGCACATCTGGCTTCTCACCTTTGACCCAGCAAGTCATTCTACAGAGATGGTTTAACATAAGATGTAGCAGGCACATTCCAACATGAGATGTGCTAAAGTTGCAGAAGAGGAATACCACAAAAGGAGTGAAAAAAGAATCCGTGAAGACGTTAGCTTCTCTTCACTTTTCTTGTATTTCAAGTGCATATGTGAGGCGCTACCAATTCAGGGAGGCCCTAGCCCAGCTCCCGAATTCAGGACAAGCCTGGACATACAGACATGCCCCGGAGTGTCCCAACAGAGGACCATGCAGGCAGAGGGATGAACAATCAATGAGAAGCGGCCGTCTAACCTGCACCTGCAATGGACACCTAGTAGGACTGGTGGCTGCCCCCGCCCCAGGAGGGATGGCAACACCTGATTGGACCCTGACCCTATCTAAGCCCAAACGCCCTCAATGACTCTGAATCTGCAGCATCTTGTCCACTGCTGCTTCTCACCTGATTCCCGGGGTCTGGTGGTGACCCTGCACCCTGCTCACCCATTCGCCTCAAGCCCCGAGGCCCCACCGCTTCCCCTCATCCCCCCCCGCCCCCATGGCTGGCCCAGCAGGGGATACGGCAACATATATGTAAAACTAAAATATTTAGGACAGTAAGTAAACATATGTACCATATACATGACTCACCAAGATATCTTTTTTTCTGTGTTGAGGACCCTTAAATACATATATAATATATATTACTTGCAAACTTATCATTTTTCTCTGTGTCAAGGACTCTTAAAATCTACTCTCAATGATTTTTATGTATATTTTACATTGTTATCAACCATAGATGCTCTGTTGTAGACAGATCTCTAGAGCTTATTTTTTAACTGAAAGCTCCTGTTCTTTTTTTTTTCTGAAATATTCTCAATAATCTGTCCCCAAGTTGCCCCAAGATTCTGGCAAACCTCATTGTACTCTTCATTTCTACTTTATTACCCTCCACAGAGAAATGAGATCAAGCAGGACTTGGCTTCCTTGTTTGGCTTCCTTTACTTAAGAGACTCTCTTCCAGGTTCATGCGTGTGGTCACAATTACAAGATTAGCATTTCATTTTATATATGTGCCACACTTCTTAAAATTTATCTACCCAGTGATGGAGGTGATATTGTTTTCTGGATTTCATTTGGGGACAGTTCATTATTAACGCATAGGAAGATTGCTGCTCATTTTCCTACACCAATATTGTATATTGCAACTTTACTGAATTTTTACAAGTTTCAATAAAATTGAATTTGTATATGTTTTAGGACTTAATGTATATAAGATTATATTGTTGGGCAAAAGTTGCTTTACCTTTTTTTCCAACTTGGATGCTTTTTTTTTTTTGGCCTACTTGTTCTGTTTGGGGATTCTAGTATTATGTAGAGGAGAAGGACAGGAGTGAGGTAAGAGAATTGTCATAAGTTCAAGAACAACCTGGGCTAATGTAGTAAGAGTTAGTCTCAAAAAGAAAAAAAAAAAAAAAAAAAAAAGCAAAGCAAACCCCCAACACAAAAAACCCAAACAAACAAACAGACAAAAAACCAAAGCAGCAAATGAGCAAGAATGGAGGAAATAATTCTGTAATATTGAAAGGATGGGTGGAGTGAAATGAAAGAAATTCTTGGGAGCCAAATTTTGAAGATGATATTAATATAAGAGAAAGAGAGGGGGGTTGGCTAAAAAAATTTGAATTTAGCCAATGAGAAATCATTTGATTGTAGTGATACATAGATCAGTTCATGAAAGTCATATAAAAAGAGTTATACAAATAAGGGTAAAGAAAATAAAGTAAGTCTAACAGAGTGGTAATCATAAGCAAGTATTTCATTTTTTTCTGGAAACAAACATATTTCTTTTTTATTATTATTTATTCAATTGTGTGTGTATGCATGTGTGCGCGTGTGTGTATGCATGTGTGTGTAGAACCACGGACGAATTCAGGAACCACCATGGACCGCCTCCACCTCCTCCTTGTTTACTGTGCCCCGGGATTCATAGGCTCTGCCCTACCAGGACCAGAAACGCAGGCCGCCCCGCTTCTGCCTGGCGTCTATACGTCGTGGGATCTAAGATCCAAACTCAGGACCTTCTGCCTGCAAGGCAGAGGTTTAACCCCTGAGCCACCTCTCCAGCCCCACAAACTTATATTTCTGACTCTGTATAGTAGATAAAGGCATAAAAACAGCGTGCCAAATGACCTTCAGGAGGTAGTGACGATGATGAAGTCAGGAAGGACTACCAACAGCTAGAGCCTCACATATTAACTGGGCAGGAATGGAGACTTGTAGCTCAACAGAACTGGACACCATGTGATGCCGAAAGAAATAATCAGGGTTTTCAAAAACGACTAAGCATCCAGAAGAGGAGAACTGAAGGGCAGGCTCAAAGCACCATCTACCAGACGTCATATTCCCACAGGGTCTTGATACTCTTAATGAATCGAAGAGTTAGTAAGGGTTCCCAACAAGGTGCTTGACAGACTGAGTCAATGCAACGTCCCACTGCCCCAAACCATGGGACATATCACTAAGACTTCTTTTGGAGACTCAAAAGTGCAAACAGTACTAAATTAGATATGAGTATAATAATGGGATTTTCTCTATCCTATGTACAACAATATATACCACATATACTATGCTTTTATATATATATACCATGACACATTTAAATTTCTTAAATTGGGTATAGTGGAGATTTATTATAACTAATAGTACAAAAGGACAACCAAGATAATGCTAAGGCAATCCATTGATGGATGTGACTATTAAATGATTGACGGCAGGTGGAATATAGAATATAGCGCATGGACACACTAATGAAATGATGATTCACATCCTGGCGGGACAGAACAAGGCAGCCTTCTCTGTGCCATGCTGAATGGTGCACAACTTCTAACTCAGGTTATTTCTAGATTTTCTGACTAAGCAGAGAAGGAATCATTATAATGATGGGCTAAGAAAACAGTGTTTGTGGTGTTGAAATGAGATATGAGCATCCTGAAAAAAAGTCGAGACAACTGAGTGTACATGAGAAATAAAGGGTAAGTGATGGATGAAACTGATCTATGGATCCCTGGCCAGGGTTTAAACGCCCTAAAATGCCAGGTGCCGTGTCTAGCGCTTTCAACCCAGAAAGATCCAGTGGCTTTCAATTGCTCTGAGGTGGTTGTTCATTTAGAGATGGTAAAAATTTTGGACGCTAAAAAAATGACAAAAATAGTAGGCTCGTTGACAGGTTAGGATTATAACTTAGCACAAGAAGACTAAGCACGGAGATGTGAGTCAGGATGAAGCTAAAAGACATTAAAAGTCACTGAACTGGACTGGAGAGGTGGCTCAGGAGTTAAGACTCAGCCTCACAAGCAGAAGGTTCTGAGTTGTGATCCCGGGTCCCACATAAAAATGCAGGCAGAAATGATGGCGGCCTGAACTTCCGGCTCTGGGGGGAGGAGGGGTGAAGCTTGGGAAATCCCAGAGCAAAGAAATAGGTAAACACAATCCAGGATGATTCCTGAAGTCATCCTTGGTCCTCCACAAAGACACACAGTGCCCTCTGATACACACTCTCTCTCTCTCTCTCTCAGAGTAAATAAAGTATTTTTTAAAAGTTGCTGAATTAACACACTCATAACTGATTTTAATCTGAAAATACTGTTTGCCTTCACATTTACAACAGTGGGAGGTGTCTACTTGCAAGCTTGGTGACATGAGTTTGGTCCCTAGGAAGCCCAGGTAGTTGAAGGAGTGAATTAGACTCCAACCTCTACCCCTCAAATTCTTGTGTGTTCTCTTTCTCTCTCTTCCTCTACCCCTCAAATAAATAAAATATCTTTAAAAAATTTTGTGATAGTTTTGCATTTAACTGCAAAACAGCTAGGGAAAATATAGATCAGAACTTTTTACCTTCATTAACCATTACAAAACATCTGGTCAGGTGAATTTGAGGTCAGTGTTTATTTGAGAAATTTGTGGCATCTCCAAATTTTGGCCATGGTTTACATAAGCTAAAAAAATCTGTGACTATTTGGGAAGTGTCGATAATGTTATTTAAACAAAGTTATATAGTTTAATTCATAAAACTGTATAGGTCTTAAAAGGGCAAAGAAAAATGTGTTTTCCTAAAGAGAGGTTCTTCCAAAAATCCTTGTGACGGTAAAGATTCATCATCCTTTCGAATCCTCCCCAACACTCTATGAAGAGCTAAATCTTCAGTCAGACCAATTAAACACCCAGAGACTCTTTCCAGACTCGCATCCAAAAGCTGCTTCAGGTTCAAATGAGTCAATTTTTAATGACTTAACGGGGAGATAGTCAGAACTGGTCACTGGGAGAAAATGAATGCCAGGGTAGAAAGGCAATTTATCCAAAACTCAATGCGGCAGAAGGATGTGATGGGAAAACATATTCACCTGGGTCTTGCAATTTCCTTTCTCGAAAGGTTTAATGGAACATGGGGTGGTGGCAGTCTGATTTCTTGGCTGCTTTGCCAGTGGGGTTTCTGGTTTTAAAGGAGCGTGTGCACTTGAGTCTGAAGAGGGAAGGGCCTAGAGTGTTGAGGTGCAGGGTTGTGATGTGCTTATTGGATAATGTCAGTGATGTCTTTCAGGTTTTCTGACTGGATTGAGTTCTAGTTCTCCTGTCTATAGATTCAGTGTGTGACTAGTGTCGGGGCAGGACAAAGGCACCAGGCTGCGCTTCTCCGAGGCCACTTTGGTTTCCTCCTGGAATCTCCCTCCCTCCCCATCTCCTCATGGAACATCTTCCAGGGGATGCTCTGCTATCCTCGCTGGGTGTGGCTAACCAAAGGCATCTGATTTAGAACCCAAAAAGAAACTCTGGGAAGGCCAGTCATCTGCGAGTTGCTTTCCTTCCTTCGTTGTCATCCCAGAGAATCAGTGACTTTGGGCAGAGGCCACCAAGGGGTCTCTGACACCCACCCAATGGTGCCAAAGGACCTCCCCCAACTCACAAAAACTGGGATGACACAGAGCACCACACCCCAGTACCCCATATGTATCCGCTACCTGCACCTGTTCCTGTCTACGTTCTGCTTTGCTCTTCATACCATCTAACCTGTAACACCTGAGACACAGCAGTTCTCTGTGCTTCAGGCCGACGCGGACCACATGTGCCATGTGCAAACTTCTTGTCTTTCGACGAAAGCAAGTAGGGGAACATGTAGATAGCTTAGACCGTAAGCTTGCCGTCCTGCTGACCTCATTTTGATCCCTGGAAGGCTCACGGAAAGAAATGAGTTCTTGCAAGTTGAACTCTGGGTTCCAGCCATGACATACACATACACACATTCTCTCTCTCTCTCTCTCTCTCTCTGCCCATCTCCCCCTCTCAAATAAATAAACAAACTATTAAAAAAGAAAGCAACTATGCTTAATCTTAGCAGATTCTAAGATTATGCAAAAATGTCAATTACAAAATGAATGGAAATGTAAGAGTTGGGAAATCATTGCTAATGAATGAGTTTTCATTTGTGGAATTTAAAATGCACTGGCATTCTTTAAAAATTACTTCAGGGGCTAAGGAGCAAAGAGTAAGTTCAAATCCCCCAGCATTGACATCTAGGAGTGGTTGTGTGAGCCTGTAACTCCAGTGTTACTTGGTGGTGGGAGCAGGGTACTGGAGATACGTGGATTGCCGCGGTTTGCTGTCTGTCCATCTAGTTACAGATTTCATGGACGATTGTGTCTCACAAGACTAAGAAAGAGAATGAGAGGGCAGGACATCTGATGTCCTCCTCTGGCCTCTTCTGATATCTGCATATGCGTGTACATACAGCACACACACACACACACACACACACACACACACACACACGCATATAAATACAAACACATACACATGAACACGCACATATCTACGCACACATATACACACACAAACACGTACACACATATACACATATACTCGGATGAATGTATATACATACATACACACACATAAACATATACACACACATAAATATATACACACACACATACACAAACACATACACATGGACACATACACCCCACACCACATAGACACCATACACACAATTACTTCAGCAGTCACTCCTTGGAGCAGAGCGATGAGATGAGTCATCCAGTAAAAATGACATCGACATTTTTAATAAAGAGGATTTTTTTTACAAGGCCTTTTATCCTCAGAGAATAAAAAGTTATTTTGCAAAGCTATGATGCTTAATAACACAAGCTACGTCCTTATAAAAATAGGAAAATTCACATTTGGAGCTCAGTCCTTAAGAATTGCCATTTTCCTCATAAAAACATTCTCAGCTTTATGGAATAGTCATAGACAGGGAAATATCAGACAGATTAAATTTTTAGAGCCCCACGAGTATTTGCATAAATAATCCTAGGAGAAATAGGCTGTTTCCAGCCACGTTAGCTTCCAGATACATAGGTGATTATGTGGTCTTACGTAGACATTGCATTTAGTAATGGCTGTTAAATATAAATTGAGAGTGTACTTGGGAGTTTTAATTTATAGATACCTCGGCTCTGAGAATGCTCCAGGACACTGCTGGTCTATTACTCAGAGTTTTATCACGGGCCTGAAATTGACCGGCTAAATGACTGTCGGGAGTGATCCAATGCTTGAAAGCCGAGCGCTGACTTATTACAGAATAAAAAAGCTGGGGAATCACTGAGCTGTATCACGTGAGGATCAGCCGGCTCCCCATCACACTTCACGGAGGAACCATTCAATCGAGGAGTGAAGCTTCATTATACAAGGTAGTGTCATTTCTGCACACGCCTCCTCCGAGTGAGGGCAGATCATTTCTAATCGGAACAGAGAAGCACTTCCACGTCGCCTCCTCCTGGCTCCTCGCAGAAAGACGCTGGGATGAATAAAATGCAAATGGCCTGTGGGTACCCTGGGGATTGGTAAGGCAGCAAATTAATGAAATGAACCAGGTCGTAGAATGCAATTTGCCTAGTTAAACATCGGTCCCTCTTTTACCCACTTTAGCGTTCTTTGGAAAAAAGATTTTTTTTAAAAAGTAAGAAAGAGAAAAGAACAGATAGTGATTTATTTGTTTATTTTTTTTACATAAAAGACTGGTTAGGGAAGAGTTATTAATATATTCAAGATCTGGAAGCTGGAAGAGTCTAAGACAGAAGAGGGAAATGCCTGCTGGAGTTTTAACTGCGACACTGGGCAGTCGTGAGAGCGCGGAGCGAGGGTCTCCGCTGATTGGCTGCCAGGGTAGTGAACCCCGTTCTTCGATCATTGCGCGGGATCCAGGCCTGTCAAGAGCATCCATCCCCCTGCAGACTCCCGAGGCATCCAGCAGGTGGCGGTGGGAAACCGGGCTAAAGTGGCAGGTTTCGGAGAATTCCTCTCCAGAAACTTCGCCTGAAGAAAATAAAGCCGCCCCTGGAAATGTCCCTGGATCGTGAGCTGTGCCCGCAAAAGAGAAAATTTCAGCTTTCAGATCAGCCTAGAATGAAGAATGTGGCATTTTGTAAACATGCGGACCAGGGAGGCCACATCTGACAGCAACGTCCCCCCCAGAGTAGCAAGCGTCTCAGGACAGTCACGCTTGAGAGAATCTTGGGGGCAGGAAGGGGGGCTTCCTCGCCTGTGAGTTTGCCCACGAAGGACCACTTGTACCACCTCGGAGACCTAGTCCTTTACCAGTGCAGGTGCCCCAAGGTCAGGCAGTTTTAGAACATGCTAGGAAGGCGTTTGAAGGTCTTCGGAGGTCATCCAGCGTCCTGGGATTATCCTGAAGGAACACACCTATGAATCCGGAGGAACTAGTTCTAATCCTCCACAGAGATAAATTCACTACCCCCCCTTTTATGAGAGATGAGCTCTCCATTGCAGATAAGCTAAATTCCTAAAAACAAAAGCAAACAACAACAACAACAACAACAAAATAAAACAAAAAACCACACTGGACCACGGGGTTGGCTGCCACGTTCATTGGGCTTGGCCTATTAACAGACCACTGAGAAGTAGAGAACCAAAAGCTCCAATCAGGTTCGCAGAAACTGGAGCTAACCAACGAGGAAAAGCCACTTTTCCTGGGCCTGCCTAACCTGACAAATACCGCGACCCTGCCAGCCATCTTCAGGTCTTTTGCACCTCATGTCTGGAGTCCATGAGTCCTTCAGGGCTCTCTCTTGCCCTTGGCGGAATCCATGTCGTGGGTTCCATTCTTTCTCTCCCCTAATAAACTCTGCCTTAATCTTCTATGTGTGTTCTGGTTTTGATCTTCAACTCCCCAGAACAAGAACCGGGACATAAAAACTCTTTGACAAAAGGAGTTCTGTGATTCGCACATTCAGAGGGACCCGGAGGAGGGACAGTCATGGCTGGATTGGGGAAAAGAGAGGAGGAGGGTGGGAGAGGAGGGAAGAGTGGAGGGAGAAGAGGGGATGGTGAGGGAGAAGAAGAAGGACAGGGGAGGATGGGGAAGAGGAGGGAGGACAGGGGAGGGTGGGAGAGAGGAAGGGAGGAAAGGGGCACAGATATTTAATAAAAATAATCATCAAAAAGCGGCACTGGCTTAAATGCAAAACTCAGGGCAGAAGGCAATTTTTAAACCTCTTTTCACTCCTGCCAGAAGAGGGCAACACAGGAGATCCCTGTGAAGGAAATTTCTAGAAATGGACACAATGTCTCTTCCTCAGCCATTCCCCACCTTTAGGCCCCTCCTTTCTTGCTGTCCTGTGCTTTACGACAAAGCGAAACAACAAGATCCATCTGTGGTTCCCAGTCCTCCCAGTCCTCCTCCCCATCCTCCCAGTCCTCCTCCCCGTCTTCCCAGTCCTCCTCCCAGTCCTCCCAGTCCTCCTCCCCATCCTCCCAGTCCTCCTCCCCGTCTTCCCAGTCCTCCTCCTCGTCCTCCCAGTCCTCCTCCTTGTCCTCCCAGTCCTCCTCCCCATCCTCTCAGTCCTCCTCCCCATCCTCCTCCCAGTCCTCCTCCTCGTCCTCCCAGTCCTCCTCCCCATCCTCTCAGTCCTCCTTCCCATCCTCCCAATCCTCCCCAGTCCTCCTCCGCAGTCTCCCAGTCCTCCTCCCAGTCCTCCTCTGCAGTCCTCCTCTGCAGTCCACCTCCCTAGTCCTCTGCAGTCCTCCTCCCAGTCCTCCTCTGCAAGCCACGACACACCAGACTCCTGTGGTCCTTCCTGTGGATTGCCTTTCATTCCTCTAGTGGTTGACTTTCCTCAAATCCAATGAAATGGTCTCTTTAAGGCCATCAAGACGACCCCCGACATTCAAGTCCAAAGGCTTCTTCCCGTGTACCCCACCTCTGGGAAGCACCCCTCTTCCAACCTTCTCCCTTTCATTGACTATCCTGGTTCTCCTACCTCTGTTTCTTTGATGACTGGCTTTTGCTACCTGGGCTGCACAGTCGCCTTGCCTTCCTCGCATGCCTTGCCGGAAGGGACTCACTGAGAATTCTTTCTAGCCATCGTTCCCATCATTCAAGAGAGGAAACGATAAGCTTTGATGTCTTCCCAGGCCTCTCCTCATCCTGGAGTGCTAGTGTTTGCTGGAAGCTTCAGGGCTCTTGCATGTGGCCTGAGACATCCTATTGGTCTAGTCCTGCTCGTGCAGCCTCGATGCAGCCCATTTGGTCACCATCCATGGTGATTTGGCTGTTAAGTGAGTCACGTGACCCTTCTATTCATTCATCCTCTTCCTTGCTCTTTACATCACCGCCACGCTATCCTTTCTGCTTGCTCCATGTGCTGGGCTGTGGAAGGTCCCAGGCTTTGGGCTGTGGTCTGGCTCGCATTAGTTTGCTTTTCCCACTGTCAATCATCTCTACACTCTTCCCAAACCACCCCTGCTTGCCATGTGCCTGGGGAAGATCGCCTCTCCCCCCACTCCCCCCACAAGTCCCCCCACTGTGATCTCCCCCCCACCCGTGGCCTCCCTCCCCCACCCCCATAGCCTCTCTCCCTGTGGCCTCCAATCCTCTCCCTGCCACACATCCTCAAAGGCTTGGTTCACACCACTGCTCTGGGAAGCTTCACAGGGACCTGGTCGCTCCGTCAAGATCCACTTTGGAATCCTCTGGCCCGTGCTGCCGTAACACACAGTTTATGATACAAACTTCTTCAGACATGCATTGCTTTCCCTGGCTATTTTGCGTGTCCTACAGGAAAACCTTTTTTCTTATTCTTTTAATGGTAGAACTTAGCAATGCCTGTTATAAAATGTACTCATAGATGTACACCACACGCATGTGTGTATTCCTACCTATGCCTTTTTTCCTATCCACAACACATATACATACATGCACGCACACACATGCATACACACACACATGCAACTACACTCCTTCCTATACATATGTGACACACACACACATATATATACATGCATACACACATGCACACACACACACATGCAACCACACTCCTTCCTATACACATGTGACACATACACACATATATATACATGCATACACACACATGTACACACACACACGCAACTACACTCCTTCCTATACACATGTGACACATACACACATATATACATGCATACACACATGCACACACACACACACATGCAACCACACTCCTTCCTATACACATGTGACACATACACACATGCATTCACACACACACACATGCAACCACACTCCTTCCTATACACATGTGGCACATACACACATATATATACATGCACACACACACATGCAACCACACTCCTTCCTATACACATGTGACACATACACACATGCATTCACACACACTCTCTTATGCACATGCATGCTTGCACACCCCCTCCTGTGGACATGTTATACACACATACCCTCCCATATACATGCTACACACATGCACATTCCCCCTCCTGTACACATGACACACACACACATACGTCCTCCCATATACATGCTCTGCACTAACATATGTACACACGTACAGATCCCTCCTGTAGACATTCTACACACACACACACACACACACACACACACACACACACACACACACACTTCCACTTTTGTGGAAGAAAGCAAGAAAAATAACTGCATTCGCACGTGACCATTGGGAAATGTACTTCCTCATCTGCAAAGCGAGGAGCATGACAGGAGGTCGGCCAACGCCTCATGGATATGAGGCTTTTTAAAAAAAATTTTAGTTGTGGAATTGTCATCAGCAAAGGCACTCCGAGATAAAACATGCTTGGCACATGTTGGAAGTTCAGAGCAAATAGCTCTTGATTATTACTATTCACCGGGGAGGCGTCGGTCGAGATGACTCATAATTATCATCTCGGGCGTCACCTCGTTTCTTAGGAGACGTGAGGCAAAACGCTGATCACTGACATGGCCGAGTTTATCACTGGAGGTGAGCGGATACCTCCTACATCCCTGCATCTTAACACAGCCAGTGGTTATTTCTAGGGTCTGCCACAGGCCTCTGCAGGGGGGCTCTCCTGCTGCCCGCCTTGGTCTGATGGGACCTTAGCGTCCAGGGGAGCCGCTGCGACAGCTGGTACACGAGGAGGGGACGCGGCGAGCTGCATTCAAGCTCCTGAAACCTTCCACCCAAGAGAGACACACGCTAATTCTGTTTCCCATCACAGCCCAAAACGAGTCACCTGGTCCTGCTGAATCTCATTTCAAGCAAGAGGGAGATGCAATCCGACCATGTGACTGGAAGTGAGACAAGTACACATCGCCGAACGAAGCGATGGATCAAGCACCGAGAAACACCCAAGTCCAGACAGCTCACCAGCCACTAGGAAAATTTTCTCAGTCTTTCCTTTCACAAATAGATTCCCCTTGAAATGCTAAGCAAATGCAAGAAGATGCTAGTAAGTTTGGGGAACTAGATTTCAACAAATCTACCACTCTGAAGTCAATGATGTAACCTTCTGTGGCATTAGCTCAGGTTTTGCATGGGTAGGTTAGAACTTATTTGGCAGTAAAGCTTGTAAGACAAAGAAGTTGTTGAATCTTATCTTTTTAAAATAAATTGCGGTGTAAGGTACCTTCAAATACTCAGATAAGGAACTTGTTTATTTCCTATTTTTGGCTAATTATAATAAGATGCAATTACCCAGGTGACACTTTTATTGCTGAAAGAATTCAGTCAGTAGGTATAATTGTTCTCCCTCTATTTGATCTTCGACATGCAGTTTTCTATCTGCAGGAAAGCAAGTATTTTAACCAAACACGATGTAAAGACGTGGAGAAACTCAGGCAGGACATTTTGCGTTTGTTTTCCTGGTGTTTCTCAGTCAAGAACAACTGATATTTATGGTCTAAGAGATGCGGGTCTCCAGAGCAAACACAGACTTGACTGGGAGAAGAAGAAAGGGGTGTAGAAATGAAGTCACAGAAATTGAGAGAGAACTCATCCAACCACAAGCATGCACATAACAGAGTATTCGATTCAATCTTCATGCCCCATGAGCAGCAAGCTTGTGCTCTTAAAACTACCTATCCAGGGAGATGTATGTCAAGATACCTTGTCAGTAACATTTTCCATATTCACTCCGCAGAAGGCAAGGATGATTGGGCGGACAGAAAGGAAGAAGAAGCTATAGAGTTGGTGGTTCCACATGACTTAGAAATCAAAGCTTGGGGAGCTGGCTCCGGGATTAAAACCCTTGCATCACAAGCCAACGAACAGTAGTTCAGATTTCCGGATCCCACGTAAAAACACTGGGTGGATACAGTGGTAGCCTGTAATTCCAGCCCTGGGAAACCTCAGAGCATAGCACTAAGGAAGTAGAACAATCCAGGATGATTCTTGATGTCATCCTTGGGCTTCCCACAAGGACACATGCTCAAGTGTCCCCTTTACATACACACAAACACACAGACATATACTCACATGCATGCATACATGCTCGCACGCTTGCCCACATACACATGCAAAAAAAATCAAAGCTTGTGTACTTTGCTGTTGTTGACACTTGGGACCAGAGGTTTATTTGCTGCTGGGGTCGGTTGCATGTCAATCTCTACCAGGATCCCTGGCTTTGACTCCCTAGACAGAGAACATGAATATAACCTCACACCTCCGTCACAACAAGCAAAACTATTTCCAGTCATTGTCAAATGACTCCTAATAGAAAAAAAACGACTCCTTTTTGCTGAGCGCTACTGGCTTACTCTAATGGGTTTGTCCCTCTTGAGTGGCATTGCTAACTTTCTTAGGGGATTGTTAATTTTGTTCAGTTTTGAGACAGGCTGGCCTTGGACTCACTATGTAGCTGAGTATGATCTTGAACTTCTGCTACCAAGTGAGTTAGCTGCATCTTTGGCTCCAGAAATTACTCAACAGTAATTTCTATAGTAGTCTAAGATTTCATTTTATCCAGTTAGGCGATCGTTTACATCTATTGCTCTCACTCACATGTTTCAGATAAATATGGCGGTTTGCATTACCCTAGAGGGGTATGTGTGATGATCCCCAATGGATGCCTGAAATATTACCCGACTGTCATGGTTACTCTTAACTAGTGCTGTGAGAGAGCATTCCAAGTCAAACAACTTAAGGGAGAAAAGGAAATTTATCCACCTTAGGGTTCCAGAGGGGAGATACGGTCTTTCACAGTGGAGGTGACATGGCTGGTGGTTGAAGCTGGCAGGCTAAGTCACAGCAGATCCACATGGTTGGAGGATTCCTGGAGAGTCTCTCTTCTTCTTCCCAACCATCTGTTCTGTGTCTCCTTTTATCTGGTCCACTACTGGGAGGTTCCAATCAGATCTATGGCTGATCTTTGTATTATCCAGGTAAGTTCTTCAGTGGTCTCAGCTGATTTTAATTAATGCCATGTGTGGGCAAGTCGATACCCAGGATTAACTATCACACCAACCATGGTAGCACTCTATGTCCTGTTGCATATTTCTAACATGCCAGTCTGCCAAACTCCAGCTAGTTTTCTCTCTTACTTACTTGTCCAGGGAATGGCCCCACCTAGTATGAGCCAGGTCTTCATTTATTCCTACAATTAAAACAATCTCCTGTGGACTTTCTTTAACATAATTCCTCATAAGTGTGCTCCAAGACTCAGTTGTCAATGTCAAATCAAAACCTGAAAATAGCTGTATAGATACTACATGTCATGGCTTGAACTGTGAGTGTCCTCACGGGCTCATGGGTTTGCATCTTTAGTTGTTTGAGAAAGTCGTGGCACCTTTAGGAGGTGGAGCCTTGCTGGAGGAAGGTGGTCACAGGGGGTGGGCCTTGAGGTTGGTGAGCCCCGCCCTGCTTGAGTGAGTGAGTCTGCTCTTGAGCTTGCGGCAGCTCTCTGTCTCCATGATGTCTGCCATGACTTAAGCCTTCTCCAGCTTCTGTGGCCAGCCAGGTTGTCCCACCTTGAAGGAACTGGCAGCTGAATAAATCTCCCTTTCTCCTCTTAAGTTGGCTGAATCTCAGTGGTTTCTCACCACAATAGGAGAAGAGTAACCGGTACACTAATTAAAGCAAAAAAAAAAAAAAAAAAAAAAGGCTTCTCAGAGTTTGTCTATTGGAAGCAAATTAGAAGATTCATGTGGGAAGAGAGCTTTCATTGATTAATTTCATTTTTAATTTATTATAAATTTATTATATTCAGATTGCTTCACCAAATAGACAAAATCTTTTCATCAGATGCTAGATTTCTCCTGGTGTGGACCAAACACATCTTCTGTGGACCAGATAGAGGTGGTAGAAGGTAGGGATTGGAAGGTAGATAGGTGTGAGTACTGGCTTTTAAATCCAAGCAGAAGATGGTTTTCTAGAAGTGTTTCAGCACCGCCCTGAGACTTGCACAATGAGTAGCTTTAAGAGACACATTTTCCAGGAGTTACTTCTCCCCCTCTACTGCGTGGTCTTTTGGGAATCAGAACTCAAGGCACCTGGTCTGTGAGCAGGTGCCTTATGCATTGAACTGTCTCCTAGTCCATGAGTAGCTTGAAGTGTAGGATCCTGTCAGTGCTCAGAGATGGGGAACAGTATAATGCTCTGCTCATTGCAGCACCAGATCTGGTAGCCAGCTCTCAGGTGACGTGGGAAGCTGGTCCTACGTCTCATCTCTCAGGAGTATTTTCTGGCTGTCAGTGTATCAGCTCAGCCAATCCCAACCAGGGGCCATTTCAACCCCAGGGGCCATTTGCCAGTGTCTAGAGACATCTCAACTCACACGTAGACAGGAAGGAATGGCTGGTCATAGCACTGAACCCTAAGGAAGATATGCAAGCCAGTGGCAGCATTGAAGGCTGAAGCTGAGGATCCTGGGGGAGGGGAGGAGGGACGGGGACATCCTGCCAGTCTCGTAGATCACAGGTCCACAGATGAAGGCTTCAGTCAAATGAGGTTTTATGTAGGGTCCACAGCCTTTTATGTGGGGTCTGCCTATTGAAATGGCTAAAAATGGATCCAAAACTGATTATTTTATGACATAAAAATTTACATGAAATTCAAACTTCAGCGTCTATGGAAAAAGTTGCATTGGAGTGGAGCACGCCCGGTCTTTCACACAGGTTGTCCCTGCCAGGTTCGACAAGATGACTCCAGAGCTGAGTTGCTATGACAGAGACCATATGGCCTGAAAAACACCTGAATATTCATGATCTGCTCCTTGGAACAAAAGCTTGCTGACCACTGTTACGAAGACATGTCCAGTGAGCTGTTGCTATTGTGGAAAGATGATACAACACAGCCTAACTTCATTTTGCTACTTGGAGACTTAAATTATTCTTGTGGCACTATCGATTCAGGGAGGCCCTAGCCGGGGCTCCTGAATCCAGGAGGTCTGGCTACAGACACGCCTAAACAAATTCCGAGGTGCCCCAAACATGTCCCAATAGAGGAACCTACAGGTGGAAGGATGAACAACCAATGGGAAGGAAGGATGAACAACCAATGGGAAGGAAGGATGAACAACCAATGGGAAGCGGCCATCTAATCTGGACATCTAGTAAACAGTTAAATGATTGGTGGCTGCTCTCTTCCTCCCCCTGAGCAGACAGGTGGCCACATCTGATTGGACCCCTGACCCTATATAAGCCCAAACACTTCCTGATTAAAGCTGAGTCTGCAGCCAACTTGTCGTCTGCATGCTGCTTCTCGCCTGATTCTCGGGGTCTGGGTGGTGACCCAGTCGCCAGCTTGCCCATTCGCCTGAGTCCATGAGACCCCTGCCATTTCCCCTCTTTTTAATTTAATTTAATATGTGTATGCTCATGTGTATTTGTTTTAATTTAATATGTGTATGTTCATGTGTATCTGTGTATTGAACATATTCTTATTTATTTTGTTTTAATTTAATACGTGTATGTTCATTGTATCTCTGTATGTGTTTATATATATACATGCATGTCATGATGCATGTGTGGAGGTCAGAGGGCAACCTGAAGGAGTTGGTTCTCTTGATATCCTACATGGCTTCTGGGTATTGAACTCATGTGGTCAGGCTTGATGGAAAGCATCTTTATCTTGTGAATCATTGCATTGGGCCTAAAGCATATTCCATACTTTTCAAAGTCCAGGGTGATATTGGCAAGGGGGCCTGGAGAAAATTATACAAAATGGTTTTGAGGCAGGTTGTGGCAGTTTGTATGAGTGTTATTATTGCTCTCCAAAAAACCAAGATAACTCTTTACTTGATTAGTGAGAAGCTCTTCAGACCATGAGTGAGCAGACATGTGAGGTGTTTATGGCGATCCCATGAACACAGCCACCGCAGCCTTGAAGAGTGAACCACGCATGGATTTTCAAATGACGTCTCCAGCTTCTTTTTCAAAATGAAAGCAGGTGGGGGTGAATTAAAGATTAGGACAGAACGTTTATAAAGCTTCTTGGGACTGGAGACCATGAAGGAGTTGCACAAAGCAGATACCGACTGCCCACAACTCCTCCCTTCAGGAGTCTCAGTGCACAGGAGAGTATCAATGGCCGTGGTGGCAGCACATGGGTAGCTGTCAGGATGGGCAGATGCCTCTGCTCTGGGGGTGTTTGCAGCCATCCCTCGTGCTCCCCCAAACACCATCTTTTCCGCTCATGGTGCCTCTGACACTGGCTATTTTCTGGACATTCTGAAAGAAGCGAGATTCTTCCTTTGATGGGTACCATGGAAAGATCCCTCAGGTAGGATAGAAGCAGCAGTGAATGGCCGTGAGAAAGGGGACCCCACTTGTGAGACGAGGGGAGGCCGCCATGAAAAGCACTGAGACATGCTTTCTTTTCAAATACAATGTGCCAAGTTCTAATTCTGTCACTGTGAGAACTTTGGAGATGGGAGGATGAGTCTTAGTTTTCTATTCTGTGGCTGTTCTGAAGACCTGATCCAAATAATTTAAGGGAACAAGGAGATTTTAGCCACCTTCATGATTCTAGATCATAGGCCACCATGGAGAGAGAAACTGCAGCATTGGCTACCGTACCCCCAGCAGGAGCCATGCATGGGGGCGCCAAGGCTGCCTGCTGGCTCTCTAACAGTGCCAGCCCGCCAAGTACGCTCATGAGCATCCTGCATTGGAGCCTGCCCATTTTTCATGGCACTAACCCAAGAATTCTATAATTCTGTATTTGCTTATAATAGTGAGTGGTATACAGCAGATCAGACGATAGTTTGGGCATGAAATGCAAATTCCTGGAAAGAAGCTACTGACTCACTGATTGGAGTCCTCAGAGATGTGGAGGGGTCTGCAATGGTGCAGGTCCAGAACCAGCGTACCTGGGGCCATCTTTACTTCCTTTAATATTCATCTATTACCCACCTCTGCATATGCCGTAACATCCTGGTGGCTGTTAGGTGCATTCTTTGGATGTATGACCAGACCTCGGGTCTTTACCTACCAAAAGGCTAAGAATGTCATCAGCATCTGTAACCTATGACAGAGACCTGCAAACTTTGCTGCGAGCTGCTGTCATGGTTTGAAATGTGGGTTGTCCCCACAGGCTCATGGGTTTGAATACTTGGTTTGGAAAAGTCATGGTACCATGGAGAGGGAGTCTTGCTGAAGGAAGACAGTCACAGAGGATGGGTCTTGAGTGTGGTTAGCCCCATCCTGATTGAGTGGCTGTTGAGCTGGCATGTAGCAACTCTCTGCCCCGTGATGGGTGAAACTTAGGTCTCCTTCAGCTTCTGCTGCCAGCCACGCCCTTGCTGCCACAATGGACAGTATCACCCCTTTGGAATAAATCTCCCCTTTCTCCCTTAAGTTGCTTAAGTTTGAGCGGCATGTCATAGCAACAGAGAAGAGTAACTCGTATACCTGCCTACCTGATGTTTCTACTCAAGTATTTGAAAGATGTCCTGGTTTGTGGTTTTCTTTGCTTCATGTTTATAAAACTTCTAAAACCTGCTGATACCTGAATTTGTATTTCTGGGCTGTGGTCATTCATATTTGTCTCCTGAATAAACTATCACTTTGAGGAGAGAGTTGTGATTTGTCTTTCTTGTCTATGAGGATATATCTTTAGAACCATGATCTCTTGCTGAATATTCTTGAAATACAGCTTCAGGAAGGTGAAACTAATCTTAATAATTCCATTATCTCCCCTTCTCCCCTTTTTGATTTCTTATGTGCCTCCTTTTTTATCATTTCTAGAGGGTTCTTCTTGGCAATTCTTAGACCCCAGAAACCCTTTTCCTTTCCTGTCTCCACTAAGAGTATCAGTTGAAAGTCCTTATCCGACTTTGTATTTCATTTAACCATGCATTTAAAAATCACCAGATTTTTAAAGACTTTTGCTTCCAGACAAATGGAAAAACAGGAATCTAATTTACTTCTATCAGAGATAAAGAAAAACTGAGGAAAAAGCCATGTGGAGCCACAGTTTTCAGATCCAGACCTCTAGCAGTGCAGGGCAGTTATGACTGGGAGACAGTCACTCACCCAAAGGCTCAGTAGTTGTCCATTGACTGCCAAGCTTCCTCTGCTTTGCAGAGAGCTTGAACCTACTGAAGTGGGCAGAGTTAGAAGTTTAGAGAAGACAAATACCAGACAGGAGAGAACTGCCAGGAGGGGGTGGGGCTGTAGGAGTGATCCTCGTAGCCCCATGGCTACACTATGGTCATGCATGGATGGGTAGGGAACATATCCCTAGAAGACCTGAAGGGCAATCTCCTCATGCAAGACTGAAAACTAGTTTCCCACCAGTTAGGGAAACACATGATTTAAGAGTATCAGGCAGTAGCAAAGAAACTCACCAGTATTGGAGAGGATTATACCAGTTAAGGGTTGGCTGGTCCCATCTGATAAAACCTGATATCAAACTTTGATCAATCAATCTGCAGGTTTAAGTATATTCTGCATAAAGCCCGAGAAGATGATAGGAATATAAAAAAGGCCCACATGGGGCAAAATGAAATTTACAGCCCCAGTAAAATTCCCTAGATATGTAAGGACATGAGAAATAAAATCCTCGGTGAATGGAAAAGTAGATGAAGAATTGGCCTAGACACTTGAATGAACAGACAGGAAAGCAAAAGTTATGAGCTACTTTCTATCTATTCAAAAGTGCAGCGGTCATTGACCACATTAGGTAGAGACTGAGAAGACTAAGAAATATACATATAAAATCCTAAATAAAATGTACCAGAAGATGGGCTGGAAAGATAGTTCAGGGGTTAAGACTCTGTCTCGAAAGCAGAAGGTGCTGAGTTCAGATCTCAGGCCCCACATAGAAATGCCAAGTGGAAACGGCAGCAGCGGCCTGAACTTTCAGCCTTGGTAGGCAGAGCCAGAGAGAAGCAAAAAGGAGGTAGAAGCAATCCAGGATGTTTTCTGAAGTCACCCTTGGTCCTTCACAGGAATACACAGTGCTCTCTGATACACACATAAACACACACACACACACACACACACACACACACACACACACACACACATAAATACACACACACACACACATGAAGTTAAAAATTGTTATAAAATATGTATACCAGAAAGGATGAGAAGCAGATTAGACTTAGAGAACAAAAAAATGTGTTAGCTCAGACACAGCTATAGAAATGTTCCCAAACCCAAAGCAAAGAAACATGAGCAGCCAATGGAGAAAACAGCAGTGAATTGTGGACCAATATGTGTAAAGGAATCTTTCAAGCCCTTCAAGCGCAGGGGAGTAGCCCAAACATTTTAAGAGGAAGTGGCATATTTGATCTCTAATTTGATGGCCTCAACATACACAGAGCGGAAGAACAAGCCACTCAGGGTAACAGCAAAACAAGATGTGCTCTGAAGGAAATCATACCGAGGTATCTCATGAGCTCCATGATTGAAAGTAGTCAGAGGAAAATGACGTAATTACACAGACAGGAGCAAGGATATGAATGATTAAAGAAATGGAAGCCAGGGACTGGGGAGATGGGTCAGTGGTTAAAGCACTTGACAAGCACCAGAATTGGGCTCCCCCATCCTACTTAAACCACCAGACAGTGTGGAAGCCCGCTTGAAATTCCATCCTGGAAGACAGAGCTTGGCATGCCCACAGCAACCTGGCTAGTCGGATTACCCTATTGGTGAGCTCGGAGTCCGGAGATCCAGCCTCAAAATTAAGCAAACATGAAAACCAGTAAGGTAGAAAGAAGAGCAATGTGAGGATGGTTCCTGACATTGCCCTCATGACTCCACACGCAAATGAAAAGGCATCTGGGTACACGTGTCCGTCCACATGCAAATATGCACACACACACACACACACACACACACACACACACACACACACACTGGAAAAGAAAAGCAAACCAGAAAACGTGGACATCTTGAAGGAGCAAAGACAGAGCTGGTGACATAGCTCAGTGGGAAGAGCAGCTGCTTGCAAACCTGCTGAAGCCCAGACGGTGGAAGGAGAGAAATGGTCCCTGACTTCCTGTGCACCGTGGTATGCATGTGTTCACCTCACTGTTTCTTATAAATACTTGCTTTTTAAAAAAAATAGAAAGCAAGCACAAATTGCAACAAAATAGCCAATTTAAATACTTTTCAAAAACCACTGTCCATTTTATTCTAAATTTCCCAACTCACCCACCACGTTTCTGGTTGTCTTTTAAGATGGCTACTGCTTATAAGTATACCATTGCATTTCTAGGATTCAAGATTTGGGGTACTTCCCTTTAAACCAGTTGTATCACAGAGTCTTCTCTTTTTCAAGGCCAGAACTTTTTACTAGATTCATCTTCCTCATTGAAATTTCCAGTCATCAAACTCTGCTTTTCGTTATTTTATCTTTTTAGCTTACTTGAGTGCCTTAAACTCATTTCCAATGGAAGCATTTTAAAGTAGGAAATAAACCAACTTCTTGGCATTGCACTTCATGTTATCTCTGTGTTTTACTATAGTAACTCACACTTGAAATCCTAGCACTTGAGAAGTTGAGGTAGGAGAATTGCTGTGAGTTCAAAGGCAGCTGGGCAACCCTGGGAATTCCAATCCATCTTAGAATATAGACTACAGAATGATATGCTATCTCACAAAGCCAAACAACACAGTGATAAAAACCTTACTCACATCCATTTACATTGAAGAAGAATGTACAGTCTTAATTTGTCTCTTCATACTCCATGAAGGGTGATCAAATTGGTTAATTATGCTTTTGGACAATTATTTGTCTTTATTTTTCTATGTTGAATTGATCATTTTTTGAAATCAACATGAAAAGTTGGCTTCTACAATATAATTAACTTTTGTTCCAGTATTTCCATATAATTTTACCTTATGTATTTTAAGTGTCTTTTATTCAGTCTATGCATTTTGGAAATGTTATATCTTCCTGGAAAATAGAATTTACTTTTGCAATTTGGTGATCCTTTCTAATCCTGAAAAGGTATTTGTATGAGATTTATTTATATGGTTATATCATAGTTATTTTTATATAATAGATATCATTATATATTATTATAGTTACATATGATAGTTATATATTTTATACTTAACAGTTTTCCTTTTAGTTCACTACATTTTATACTGTTTTTCAACTGGCCTTTCTGAGTCCTTTTATTTTAAATGTTGAATGTTTAAATTCTACAAAAATATTAGCTTAAAAAAATCTTATCTAACAAGATACTGTGGTGAGTCTGTTTAGCCCAGTGACATGAATGAAAGACGCCCATGTATTAAATACATCTTTAAAAGAGACCTGTTTCTCCTGCCTAACGTAGCTCTTTCCCTTGATTTTCCATGATTGACTGATTACTTTTCATTCCTTTTTTCTCAATTACTTGATTTTGTATGCCCTTCATTATATTTTCTCCTATGGTGTTTGGAACTTATCTGTCACCTTGGGTTGTCAGGAAAGCAAGACGTGGGAGTGAAAGAATGTTAGGTAAATGGCAGTCACCTGTCAAGGCTGGCCACGGGTAGGGTTGGCATGGGGAGGAGGGAGAGAATCTCGGAAGACAAGTCCGTTAGTTTCAGGAACAGCAACTGTCCACCCATGTAGTCTGTTTCAGGAGCCGCTTCTAGGGAAGCAGGAGGAGGTTACAAAATGGCCTTGCTGTGGCTAACAGCAGTGCTGCCCTTATCCTTCTTTTGCAGGGAGACACTTCTCATTATGTAACTTACGGAACCCAGGGAGATGTACTGGCTTACAGTTCATTATGGTGGAATCACCTAGCAGGAGGTATGGCTAGAGGCAGAGGCAGGAGATAGTTCAGGTCTGGCACCGGAGAAGTAGCTTCGGGATTCCTTTCCAGTCTATGGAAGTTAAAGCCTTTAGAAGGTGCTGGAAAGAAAAGGTTCAGTCTCAGCAGCCTCGCTCCTTGTTCATCTTTCTCCCCCATCCTTAGCAAGTCTGGTTCTGCCTTCCCGTCTTTCAACCACTGCTCTTGGGAATTTGTTTTTTCATTTCATTCGCTCTTCTGCTTTGTCTCTGGCTGCATTTAAATCTCTGCCATTCCCCCTGGCACTCGGGCCTGGTAAGAGCAGAGCTGCCAAGATGCTTTTGCGCGTGAAGCACAAAGTCTGCATTCAACAGTTTCACAAGCGCCAAAACAAAAAAGGAACTTGGCGCTCTCCGTTTCCAAAGCTCGATTCTTAAGCATTAAATATTGACAACATTGGAATGAGCTGATTTTACCTTGCCTGCTAACCAAGCGAAAGTACATATTAACCTAAGATTTGATTTTTTATCAATATGAACCAAATAATTGGCCTTAACTTTAATATCTTTTGTGACAGACATTATCATTTGATGCTCTTATGTCAGTTACATACAGATATTGACTTGACATAATTGAAGGCTGACCTTTTGGGTACATTTGTGAACATTTAGTTATTAGGGCAAGCATTTAACAGACATTTTACAAATGATATGGGCACATCCAGAACATGGTGGGTGGGTGTATTTCCTGGGCAGGTGAATAAGATGGAAGGATGATGGTTTAGTAGTTTGGCATACTTTAGCAGACTGGCATGCAGGCATTGAGGCGAAGGAGGAAGTGTGCTCCTCTCTCAGTGGTTCTGTGGACATAACATGGCCAATTTCTTTGCTCCTGCTGTTAGTGTGAGTTCTTTTGGCAAGCTGGGCTATGATCAGTAGCCAGAATTAAGCCCCTTGTTTCTTCTAAGTAGTCTGATCCTGTATTTCTTCAGCAACGGGAAGATGAAAACTAATACATTTGGGGAGAGTAGAATGTTGCCGAGAAGCTCACACACCTCTCAATGAAAGTTTGGAAAATTCCATTACTATGAGATAAAGAACTTTGGGCTGTGAATTACACATTTCATTGAGTACTTGCAAAATGTTCAATTTTCTGAGAGAAGATGTAGAATTACAATTGTCTGTTTGGTTGGAATTGATTAAATAATCTAGATTATTGCTTAACTCTTCTTCTCTGATTGCATAAAACCCATTTATAGTGAGAAATCACTTAAAAACAACCAGCAAATGCTTCATGGGAAAGTTATGGTTATGCTTCAGACATGAATATTAAATCTTTATTTGGTATCATTTAATGATGGTTTAAGATGAGAAGCATTTTATTTGATAACAATCTTATTTAAGATGATTTTTAAAAATCAGCATGGCTGGGGCTTATGAGATAACTCAGTGGGTAAAAGTACCAATCCTGGGTTGGAGAGATGGCTCTGGGGTTAAGACTCTTGTCTTGCAAACAGAAGATCCTGAGCTCGGATCCCAGGTCCCACATAAACACACACACAGTAAATAAATAAAACATATTTTTTAAAAAGTACCAATCCTGACAACCTGAGTTGAATTCCCGAAGTCACATGTTAGAAAGAGAGAAATGGTTCATCTTTGTTATCCTCCAATGACCATACATGTGCAGCAATATACCCATGTGAGAAAACACACACACACACACACACACACACACACACACACACGTGTAAAAATGTATCATTATGGCCATATTCATAAAACAAGTGATACCCTTTTTCAGCTGAAACAAATTGGCAGAGCCAATCAATGCTTTAGTTAAAATGCCTTGTTGGAGGGTTGGGAAATGGCTTAGTGATAGAACAAGTACCACATAAGTTGAGGACCTGAATTTGATCTCAGAACGCAGGTACAGCTGCTGGTGGCCTAACCCAGCACTCCTACAATGAGATGGGAGGTGGAACATTTGATTGAAACAGGGCCACTGCTATGGAAGTCCTCTGTGGTTACATCAAGAACTCTGCAAATGAGACTTCAAAGGTTACAGCAATTCTCTTGAGCAGTTAATGTTCCCAGGACAGTGTGTGTATCAAAGGGAAACTGATGTTACTTATTTCACACCAAATATCACCACGATTTCCAAGAAGCTAAAAATCTGAACCAATATTGGAAATCCGACAGAGGTGAAGCAATGCAATGTCTATTTTACTAACTGCACTTAGCGGGGTGCGCACAGTACAAGTCTCAGGAAAACCTTTCTTTACCTACACGGAGCTTTCAAATTTCTTTCGAGAATATTTCTTCTACTTCCTATTGCTTTTAACTGAAAGACAAACTACAGGAATAAAAGCTTCTATGGCAAAAGCTTGCCATAAATGCAGTGTGTATTCAGCCCTACGGTTTGAACCGATGAGCAAACAACACTAACTGTCCAGCAGCCCTTTTGTGGTTGGGGGAGCCAATATCTCATCTTCTAACCCCCTGGCTCTGGGGGGACACTGTTTATCTTTGAGTCATACCATATGGAAAGATTTTATGGGATTAAGGCTTCGATGAGGTCAGAGGCTCCTTTCTACTTTATATTGATTTGCACTGGCTTGATATCAATTTATGAAAATTGGACATTACCCTTATCTAAGTGATAGTCTTGGAAAGAGAAAGGAAGGAAAGAAGGAAGGAAATAAGGAACAAAGAACAGAAGGAAAGAAGGAAGGAAGGAAAGAAGGAAGAAAGTAAAGAAATGAAGGAAGGAAGGAAGGAAGGAAGAAGGAGGAAAGAAGGAATGGAGCAAAAGAGGAAGGATGGAGAGAAGAAAGAAGTAAAAAAGTAAGGAATAAAGGAAGAAAAGAAATAGTAAAAGAAGAAAAGAAGGGAAGAGGGAAGAAAAAAGGGACTGAGGAAGAAAAGAAGGCAGGAAGGAAATACTGAATGGCTGCTCTTTTAGCAATGTAGACATGATTATGAGCAAATAAAGACAATAAAGGACATAAAGAACCAGATATTGACATAGAATATGGGAAGCTGACTTGGTAAAATGCTTTCTTGTACAATCATACCAACCTGAGTTAGATCTGTAGAACTCATTCAAATAGAGCTAGACCTGGTGGCGTGGACTTGAAATCCCAGTGCTGGGGAGACGGATTCCTGGGGCTGCTGGCCTAGCACCCTGGCTTACTGGGGGATTTCCAGGCCATTGAGAGACCTTGCCTCAAAAAAGAAAACAAGGTGGAACGACAGCAAAAGTTGACCTACACACACACACACACACACACACACACACACACACACACACACACCTGCTCATGTAAAAGGATGTGAAACCCTAGAATGCATCGTCACCTTGCCATTGACAGCTCATGACTGTGGAACAGCCCAGAGACCATATGCTCATGTTTGCGATTTGCTTCTGTTGAGCTGCAAAAGTGAACAATTTTTAAATTATTTTACTTTGCTTTTTTAATGCATGCATGCTCATATGTATAGAAGTGGGCGCGTGAGCACGTGCGCCTGTGGAGGCCCAAGGGTGACTTCAAGAATCATCCTGGACTGTTCTACCTCCTTATTGCTTTGCTCTGGGGTTTCCCAGGCTCCGCCTTCTAGGGTTGAAGCCTTCTAAGGCTGCTGCCTTATCTATCTAGCATTTTTAGGTGAGATCTGAACTCAGGTCCTTTTGCTTGTGAGGCAAAGGCGTTTTCATCCCTGAGCCATCTCTTGAGCTCTGTGCCTGGGTTTTTAGATGGGTGCTAAGGATCTCCAGGCTGGTCCTCACTCGTGCCTGGCAAGCACTGTATTGATTTACATCTTTTGAGCCTTGAATTCTTCAGTAAACTTTAACCCAGGCTAGATAGAAGGTTTATACTGTAGTAAGTTCAATGTACTATTGGAAGATGAGTAGACTATTTAAGCAAATCCATGAATCTCAAACAGTTATCCTTGGCAGATAGTCTGCAAAAACAGTTGCTTTAAGTCTAGTAAGGTCTTCAAAGATGCCTATTCATTGACTCCCAATGAGTACATTTCTATCTCACTCGGCATACTTGCTGGGACTATATCTGGCTCTGCTAAGAATTTTACTGATATTCTATTTGTTGGTGGTTTGCAACTTGTTAGATTCTATATTATTTTTTCCATGATATTATCGACATAGACGTCTCATAAAACCACATGTGCTGGAGCAGATAATGCTCATTTTTTTTTACGTCATGTTATGTGTGTGAGGGGTACATGCCTATGTTGTGTGTTTGCATGTGGATGTGTGCATGTGAGTAGTTATAGTACTTGAGTGGCCTTGAGCATGTAGGCCTGTCAGGAATCATTCTCGATTGCTCTTCCATATTACTGTTGTGAGCCTAGGTCTCTAATTACACCCAGAACACACCATCAGGGCTAGTCCAACTATCCAACTTGCTCTGGGATTCCCAGACTCTGCCTTCCAGGGCTAGAACCACAGGCCTCCGCCATATCCACTTGGCATTTTTACGTGGGATCTAGGGAGCAGAAGAACTCAGGTCCTTTGGCTTTCAAGCGAGAGCTGTGACTCTTGAGCTATCCCCCAGTTCCCATGTTATCATGGAAAAGAAAAGTTGACCTTCCACTCTGGTAAAAGTTTAGCTGGGGAACACTGGGTAATTTCCCCCTAAACTTCTGAGTGTTTTCTGAAACTGATAGATACAACATTCCTATGGGTTTAGAAACACCCGTTTCCTTGGAAGAATGAAATGCTAAGCACTTCACTAACTGTCTTGACAAAAGTGGCCGTGGAGAATAGTCACACTGCTGGGTTCTTTCAGGACAAACCAGTGTAATGTTGCTTTGTGCTTAAGTCAGGCACTCAGATACATGCCTACCAGACTTCCTTGTTTAATAGAGGCTCTGCCCAGGAGAAACTGTCCAATCACAAGGCTAATGAGGAGAGGAATGGAAGACTCATGCCCAGCTATCCGGGCTCCCAGTTCAGCTGTTCCCAAAACCACCCACACCAGGGCAACAGCACGAAGCCCCGGGAAGAGAATGCTCTCGCAGCCTGATGTTTTTAGCTTACGGGATTTTTAGTCACCCTCATTATCTGACAGCACATAAAATTTATGGTTGTTTGTTCTGCAATTGTGGCATGATCATAAAATTTTGAGTGATTAAAGCCAAACAATCTATCCTTTGAGGCAAGAGCTGAGAACTTACTCTAAGTCTTCTTTATAACAGGGCTATAAATAATTCACAAGCATAATGGTTATAAAAAGTAATAATAAAAGCAAAAAAGTCCCAGCTTTCCTTCTGTATTTATTGGTCATTCAGTCAGCCATTCTTCTGTCAACTGTCTTTAGCCAAAGCACATAAAGTATAGTCCAAATATTTATTTGTCAAACAATGAGCAAAAATATGGAAACCGAGTTCAAATTTTTGCAAAATTGGAAAGGGATTTTGGCTTTGAATGGGCACAGCCATAGCTGAGGAGATATCAATATTTGAAAGGACATGATATTACTGGGAAGAAATTAAATTTTATAAAACAATCTATTGTAGAATGCCAAATATTCACCTGAGTATATTAAGAAATGTAGAATTTATTTTAAATGGCTAAGCAATAGATTAGAAGAAAAGAGGTCATTAATGCCATCATTTTATTTATGTGAATGATATGTATTATAGAATATTTGTAATCTATAGAAAAATATAAAGGAGAAACCATAAATTTCCAATCAGCTTTCTGACAAGAAATGATCTGGTACTATTTCCATATTTTGGTAATATTTTATATTTATTTTCAGCTATCTACAAATACACAAAATATATTGATACATACTTTTAAGCTCCTGTGTGTGCTTTGCATATATGTGTATGCCTTCCCATCTGCCTGTCCACAACATAGTATATAGCACTATGCTGGTTACTCTTCCCTGTTGCTGAGACAACACTCGGAGCCAAGCAACTCAGGGAGAAAGGGAGGTTTATTCGGCTTGTGGTTCTAGAGGGGAGTACTGTCCATTATGACAGGAGAGGCATGGCTGGCTGGCAGAAGCTGGAGGCGGCCTGAGCCACATCCATTAAGGAGGCTGAGAAACGCAAAACTGCACTTGTACGAGCAGATCTCTCCTGGAAGTAGGGTGGGGCTAATCAACCTCAAGGCCCATCCCCTGTGACTGCCTTCCTCCAGCAAGGCTTCACCTCTTAAGGGTACCAAGACCTTCCCAAACAGCTAAAGACCCAAACACATGAGCCTTGTGGGGGGGGACAACTCACATTTCAAACCATGACAAGCACAATAGATCACCACGGATGTTTGTATCTGTCACTTGTTATCCACAAGGCTCTGAGACTCGCCATCCTTGTCTGTAGCATCAAGTAAAATCACACCACCTGGTTGGCGGGACAGTTGTGACGGTTCAATAAGATGACCTATACATTACGTAGACATTTTTAATAATATTTCTGTACCTATGTGCATATCATTTGCGTATATATTAAATCCTATAGAACAGTCTTAGGGAATAATTACTATGACTACCTTCTTCTAGAGAGGAAATCCACTCTCATGAAAGACAACTGGCCAGGCACAGTGTGGCAGCGCAGTGTGGAGGATGGTTCTGGACTGTCTCAAGTAACTGCAAGCGAGGCCTGTTAGAGACAGAGCTTGTCTAGTGCTCGAAACAGAGACTGTGGAGACAGAGCGTCTGGGTTCCTAATGTGTCGTCCCTATGGGTGTCAATATGTGTTTGAAGCGACTGTAATCCGCCCTGTGACTTGGTGGTGGTCTCTTTCTGTGAGGCGCCATGGGACCTGAACCTCCCACAGTGCTGCGAGGCCACAGCGATGGACATGCAGCAGACACAGCGATGCAGCTTAGTGATAGTCCAGAAATTTTGCTGACTGTTGGATAGTGCTTGCTGGGTCTCCCTCCATCTTCATGTTGAGCTCATAATCCCCCTTGTGATGGCTTGGGAGACGGGGCCTCGAGGAGAAAATGAGGTCATGGGGTGGAGACGTGATGACTGGATCACAGAGACGCCAGCTCTCTGCCTGGCTTGCTTTCTACTACGTGAGAATGCCATAGGCCTTGGCACTTGGCAGCCAGAGAGGGGCTTTCCACAGAATCAGCAATGCTGACTTCTTGGTTGTCTAACTGCCAGGCTCCAGCGCTCTGAGAAATTGTTCCCGCTAATCACAGCCTGTTGCAGGGCCCTGGAAGGGTAAAGACAGCTACGGTTCTGACTCCTACAAAGTGGAACAGTGGAGCTAAGTTTCTCTGCCTGCAGTGCTCAAGTTAGTGACATATCTCTGCTTTGTCCTGGCATCCATGCTGCACTTAAAGAACATACGGGAAGCAGGCTCAGTCACTCTTGGTGTATATTCCTGATCTCTACGCCTGCCAGTTCAAGAGGAGCGAACCAGAGGTGGGTCCTTAGAGGATCATCTCCCAGAGGTCACCTTGCTAAGAGACTCAGCTTCCATCTACCTGACTCACAGACCTCAGCACATCTGAACCGCCCAGCTCTCTGGGCCAGCCCAGTTCGGTCACTGTGAGGCTCCAAAGATCAGGGCTTGCCTATGAAATCCTCAGCCAGCTCTCCCTGGGGGGACCCAACATAGGTAGCGCCTCCGGATCCAACAGAGGTTGGAATTCTGAGTCCCAGCTTTTTCTCTTGGTCCCTCTGCTTGGGCTTGCATCCGTGAATGGACCCCGGTTCTCCTTGGCTCTGCGAGGCACGTTCCCCTTGTCTCTCAGGGATAGGGGGCTTACAGCTTGCACATTGGGGGCAACGTTGTTACTCGGTTGGTACAATGTCTGTCCAACATGCAAGAATGATGCACCACAAAAATAAGAAAAAAGTAAAGGAATAAAATAAAATCATGACAGACACTTGCGGACTGTTTCTGTCATCGTCTGGGTCTATTGGGTGGTCGCCTCTGGGCCTCCCCTGATCATACATCTCTATCCAGCCTTCCTCTTGTTTGAGCCCTCCTGCGCAGTGGCCATGCTGCTGGAGGGGAGCTACAGGCAAAAAGTCTTGCCTAGTTGGCAGTGCTGTAACGACAGGTACGTCGCTGCATAGTAAATGAGCGACAGAAGTCTGCTGCTATAGTTCTCAGAGGTGAAAGTCCCCAACTGGGGCAGCAGCAGGTTGACATCTGCTGAGGACTCAGCCTTCAGTTCTTCAGTGGTGGATTCCAGTTGTGTCCTTAAGTGGCAGATGGGGTGGACAAGCTCTTCCCTCGTGACTCAGTTGGCTCCCAAAGACCCAGCTTATAAACACTAGCCTATTAGGGATCGGAGCGGGGACCAATTGATCTGTCATCAGCTTGTTGCTTGGGAGGTGGGCCTTTGGGCGCACCCATGAGGAATCATTTAGTCAAGGTGGACCTCTGAGCATTCTTGTAGGAGACTGTTTTATTATTTTTTATTCAATTGTGCGTGTATGAGTGTGTGCGCATGTGTGTATGTGTGTTTATGTATGTGTGTGTGTGTGTGTGTGTGTATGTGTGTGTGTGTAGAACCACAGGCGAATTCGGGAACCACCATGGACGCCTCCACCTCCTCCTTGTTTACTCTGCCCCGGGATTCACAGGCTCCGCCCTACCAGGACCAGAAACACAGGCCGCCCCCGCTTCTGCCCGGCCTCTATAGTGGGGTCTAGGATCCGAACTCAGGACCTTTCGCCTACAAGGCAGAGGCTTAACCCCTGAGCCACCTCTCCAGCCCCAGGAGACTGTTTTAACTGTACTCAATGTAGGAAGACCCAGCTTCTTGATGGATGGACTGTTTCTCAGGCAGGCTATGATGGATATTAATGGGTAGCATTTCTGAAAAGCTGGCGATCTAGAAAGCAAGCCTGTAGCTGGGCCTCTGCTCTTGACTCTGGATGTGGCGTGAGGAGTTCTTTTAGCTCCTGCTGATATGGCTTCTCTTCCCAGGATGACCTATAACCTGTATGTTGTTTGCATGTGAATTGCCTCCCCGCAGGCTCACATGGTTGAGTCTTTAGCTGATATTGATGTTTGGGAAGGTTGTGGAACCTTTAAGACATGGAGCCTTGCTGGAGGAAAGCATGCCATATGTGCGTGGGGGGGATGAGAGGCAATTTAAGGTAGCCATGGCTAGTTGGCTAAGCTTGAGCTTGATTTGAACTCAGGTCCACATGACTCAAACCAATGTTCTTTTCATTTTTACTGTTCATACTTTTGGTTGATTTTTTTTTTTAGTTTTTTTTTAATAGGAATTTACTCTGGGTCACTTTCATGTATGTTACAAGTTCAATAAGACTGTATATCTATGTGTGTGCTCAAGAGGGAAAACTGAGTGTGAACCTGTGGAGGCCCAAGGTGACGTGGAGAATCATCTTGGGTTGTTCTACCTTATTGCTCTGTGCAGGAATTTCCCAGGCTCCTCCTTCCAGAGCTGGAATAACAGGTCGCAGTTTGTTATATCCACCCAGTATTTTTACATGGGATTTGGGGATCCGAACTTGGGTCCTTTTGCTTGTGAGGCTAAGGCTTTAACCCTTGAACCATATCCTCAGCCCCAACTGTAACAGATGGTCAACATCTTTGGACATAAAAATTACTTTTTACATTACAAAGTTAGTCGTAGTCCTGGACAGTTACGTGTCCTATTATGCAACCACTGCAGGAAAATGAGGGAGAGAGTTGAAAAGGGTTATGGAAATATTTAGCAAACCATCGCTGGGACGTCCACATAAGAAACTGGCTTAGTGGAAAGGATACTGATGAAGAAAGGCTGCCGGGGATTCTTCAGGTAAGAAGAGAATCATTAGCCCAGCAGTCTCAGTGGCAAATGGAAGTAAACACAAAACAAAAACTAACCTCCCCAAGAAATCTAGTGCAAACCAGGAGTGTGCCTTTGTGTAACCAGCAATGAAACAGGGAGAAACACACCACACACACACACACACAGAGAAATGCTAATGCTACCCAGGTGTCTGTGTGCAGTGTGTAAGATGTATGTGGGTTTGTGTCACTGTGGAGACCCGAGGGTAACACTGGGAATCATTCTCTAGTGCTCTACCTCCTTATTTGCTCTCTCCGGGGTTTGCCAAGCTCTGTCTTCCAAAGCCAGAATTACAGACCTCTGCCATTTTCTCTCTGCATTTTTACATGGGATCTGGAGATCTGAACTCAGGTCCTTTTGCTTGTGAGGCAGAGGCTTTAGCCCCTGAGCCACCTCTGCAGCTTGCATCATATCCCTTTTTCAGTAACCTCACTATGATGGTTGTAGTTATTCTGCATGGCTGCTGATAAAAACAACAAGGGACCTTATTTTCTGTCATGATCGTCCAGTTACAGTTCTTAGTCCCACTTGGCAGGAGAGCTCACACCATCACCCAGGAGTAAGGAAACAATCACACCATATCCACTTACTGGTTGAGAGAGAATTGATCCTTACTTGCCAGACCAGCATGTCTGGCCAGGTGTGCACAAGGATGCCAGTTTTCTTACCAGCTCTCTGTAGTTTCTTCATCTGTCTAGGGTCTAGTCCCTTATACCCTGGGCTGGCCTTTATTTATCAACTAGATAATTTCCTGCCAGTTCACTCCGGGCTTAACTCAACTATCAATTATCTACAAATGTACCCAGAACTCGAGCCCCCAACCTTCAAGTTGACCTGTATCTGACTATAACAATGACTGCATAAAGAGGCATCTGTGCTTTTTCCTTCCAAATCGACATCTAGAGTCTCTTCATTTTGGAAAATAAGAGTACTGCAGACACCATCTTTGCTTTCCAGAAGGCATGATGCCACAAAAGAATTTTCACCAAGATCCGTCTCAGAAAATATTGTGGTCTCCCATCCAATATGTGAGAACTTGGTCTCTAGAATACTGTTGGTCATGTCTCACACAAATCATCTGTGAAAGTTGAGGAGAATCATCTGCAAATTTAAATATTCTCTCCAGATAATTATAAGCACTGGCATCCATGCAAGAGTTTACCTGCTAAAAGCATCTATATTTGGTGCAATGCTGCATCTCTGACATTTTGATGTGATGCATGTTCCATTTGTTTGACGCCTTCACCTCCCAGTGAGTCGCCCTGTCACGAATGCAGATGCCAGCATGTCGCTAGGCCACCTTCCTTGCAAAACATGCTAAGCCTATTTGCCGATTACCCCCAGGCAGGCAAGTAATCAGCTCACCTCTGATGCCCTTCTTATTGGCCATTATAAAACCATGTACTGGGATAACCGCACGTAACAAAGACATTGATTTTTACAAGGCTGCCCAGGAAGCCAATACATGCACTGGATTCAGGGGACCCGCGGGGAGCCTCCTCATTGGCCACTGAGTCTTCAGTTTGCTAGCTGCCACTGCTGGCCTGGCACTGACTTTCACTTGACCAGTGAGGGACAAATTCATTGCCCATCACCTCAAATACACCTCTAAGGAGTATCTTAGAATATCATTGGTTTTTGTACTTAAAAGACTCATTGGGCTGGAAAGATGGTTTATAGGTTAAGTCTTTGCCTAGTAAGCAAAGGGATCTGCGTCCATGTTGCAATTCACCTGCATGGTTGCTGATAAGTCACCATCAAATGGCTTAAGGGAACAAGGGGTTTAATTTATTCTCTGTATTTTATTCCGGGGCCTAATCCCACCCTCCATGGGTTGGGCCTTCTCTCTCAGCTGGACAATCTCCTGTTTGCTCTGGGCTTAACTCAACCATTAATTCTCTACAAATGTGCTCAGAGCTCAAACCCTCATCTGTCAAGTTGACACCTGTGCCTTCTATGACACAGTAATAAGTAGCCTTAAAAGAAAGAAGAAATTTCTGATCTAATTTAGCAGAAGCTGGGGGTGGGCAGCACTGTGACTCCTTCCAGGGAGACGGAAGACTCTTCCAGAGCTAGGGTCGGGGCAGTCTCTATGGCAGTGAAAGGTGGCCATCATATTTCCATACATACCACCAACCCCTGCCCAGCCCGTGACAGACACCATCCTGTTTGCTGTATCTAGCACATTTGCCTACTAAAAACACCTCACAGTGGCAGTTATTCAATGGATAGAGTCGATTAGATAAGATGGAGAGATAGTGGGTATCAGCCACACACCCAGGTGTCTGTGCTCAGCACTACCCAACTGAAAACATTAAAAAGTGATCGGAATGGTAAGTTTTGTCATGTGTCCTCACCCACAACCGAAAAATTCAGGCAACACAGCAAGAGAACTGCGAGAATAGTCGGGCCTTTTGCGATGTGGGTTGACCTTTCAGTAATCTCAGCTCCAAGCAAGATACAGGCTTCTACACATTTCTGAATGCATAATGGATTGTGGCTTATTCCAGAAAGTCTGGCAGAAGAGCTTTCAAATTTATACTCCAGTTTTTTTATTTAAATAATGAATGGCCATATATCTGCATATATTCATTACGGGAGTTGTATATCATTCCACTCCTTTGTGCTCACTATAATATTTGGTGAAGGTAAGCTTGTTTGAACCCTGAGATGGTTTATCAGTAATTATTTAAAACTGCACTCACTATTTACGTGGTTGTATTCTGAAACTACACACAATCTAGATTTAGTTGTTTTGTATGAACTTTGTGGATTTATAATGCAACGTAAAGGATAAGGAACGAAGGACGATGGAATGGCTCAGTGTGAACAGATATTTGCCACAAAGTCTGATGAACTGAAGTCCATCCGTAGAATGCACATTACGGAAGGAGAGAACTGATTCTTAAAAGTTGTCCTCTGATCGCAGCATGTTCCCTGACTGCCCAACGTAAATAAATAAATGTGAACTAACTTTAACAGAGCTGAGAAGACCGGGTTGGGGGGGGGGTAGCTCAGGGGGTAAAGTGCTCACACCAAAGGGTAAGGACCTGCATTCAGATCTTAAGAACCCATATAAAGCCGGGAGCAGGCTGCCAGGGAATCTTGATTCTTCCTACAGCAAAATCAGAGGAAGAGACAGACCAATTCCAGAAGCTTGTGGGGTTCAGTATGCAGAGACAAACACAAAGACACCCCCATCTCAAACACAGTAGAAGGGGATGATTACACCTGAATTGTCATCTGACCTCTACACACACACATCATGCACACACACACACACACGCACGCACACACACACACACACATCATGCACACACACACACACACACACACACACATACACGCACACACACACACTTAATAAAAGTGGGCTGGAGAGATGGCACAGGGGTTAAAGCGTTTGCCTTGCAAGCAGAAGGATCTGAGTTCAGATCTCAGATACCCCATCAAAAAAATCAGGTGTGAAAATGGTAGTGGCCTGCACTTCAGACTCTGAAAGCTGTAGCTCGAGAAACCCCAGAGCAAAGCAATACAGAAGTAAATCAATTTAGGATGTTCTCACAATCACCCGTGAGCCTCCACAGGTACACGCAGTGCCTTTTTCTATATATGCACTCATACACATCTACACATGTTACTACTGCCACCTACATGCATGCACACACCACACACAATAATAAATAATAGCAATATAATATAATATTATATATTATAAATAATAATGAGGGAAGGTAGTAACTACTGAGAGAACAGTGTATTTGAGAAAAGGTTTCGCCCCGTACAGAGCAACAGCAAATGTCAGTCTGAGATCCATCTTGGGTTCCGATGCTGTTCTGCTCTGCTCTGCTTCCTACATCCCAGAAGGGTGTGTGGCTCTCCAGGGCTTTCCTGCCTTTCTATGCTTCCTCTATGCTCAGGGCTGCTTTCTCTCTTGCCGCCAATCCAAGGGTTAACCCTTTCGGTAAGGGTCTGGGGACCTGCTGCCAGCCTGCATTCACAGCTTCCTGCTAACTGTGCTTGCGGGCTCATCTCCTCTATGAGGCGTCTTCTCTTGAAGGCCTTCGTGTGACTAGATGTGCAGAGGGATCATTTTCCCGAAAGCCCAAGTAGTTGATTAAATATGAATGTCCTCGTCAGCCAGAGGATGATCACTGTCATGTCCATGTTGTTTTCTGACAGGTAGCAAGACGGACCCACGGGGCTGTGGAGTTGCCACAGGCTCTTGGAGAAGCTGTTTCTTTAGCAATTATGTTTACTTAGCTATATTGTACGTTGGCAAACTGTGAGCAGAAGTCACGGTAGAAAGTGGAAGTAGAGGATGTAAAGTTATTTTAAGCTGCTAGGGATATCTCTATTTTTATAGTATACAGTATATATATATATAATATACATATAAATAATATATATATTCTGCCAATATAGTACATAGTGATTATGTTCAGCAAAATATTGGAATGACTAGCAAGACAGGAATTATCTTCTAAAAAATTCTTCTTTTCTATTTTCCCTTGAGTTGACCCCATTTCCAAATATATGTTTGGCACAGGAAGACTGAATTTCTTGAAAGTCAGAAGCAGTTTCTTATCTGTGCTTCTGGTCATGGTTCCTTGCCCCTGAGCTAACTTGATGATTGGATGAATCCACTGAATGGCTTCTGTGGATGGGGCTGATGCTCTATCGTAGGGAATGTTAATGAGGGAGGACATACGTTGGGGAGGCCTAAGGTCCACATCTATTTGAGTATTTGTGGATTTCATAGTCCTGGATATAAATTAGAATCACCTAGAGAGCTGGGAGACAGTGCCGCTTCCTTCTGCGCCAAAGAAATTAAGACAACTGAGAGTAGCTCCCAGGAGGATCCTGCAGGTCTGAGGAGGATCCTGCAGGTCTGAGGAGGATCCTGCATGTCTGAGGAGGATGCTGCATGTCTGAGGAGGATCCTGCAGGTCTGAGGAGGATACTGCATGTCTGAGGAGGATCCTGCAGGTCTGAGGAGGATCCTGCATGTCTGAGGAGGATCCTGCATGTCTGAGGAGGATTCTGTAGGTCTGAGGGAGAATCCTGCATGTCTGAGGAGGATCCTCCACGTCTGAGGAGGATCCTGCACGTCTAAGAGAATTCTGCATGTCTGAGAAGGATCCTGCAGGTCTGAGGAGGATCCTTCACGTCTGAGGGAGGATTCTGCAGGTCTGAGGAGGATCCTGCATGTCTGAGGAGGATCCTGCAGGTCTGAGGAGGATCCTGCAGGTCTGAGGAGGATCCTGCACGTCTGAGGAGGATCCTGCACGTCTGAGGAGGATGCTGCACGTCTGAGAGGATCCTGCACATTTGAGGAGGATCCTGCACGTCTGAGGTGGATCATGAATTGAAGATGACTACAATGGATTTATTTGCACGCTGGGTAATCTGTAGCTTTGTTTTCAAGGCTTTGCAGGAGAGGACCTCCATGGGTGTGATTTTTCAGAACATACATTACTTTCTAAGTTAGTACAGAAAGTTCAAGCATTATCATTTGAATGCTTTTGCTTATTTTGGAAGATTTCTACTTGTTTGACTTATTTTTTCTCCCAAGCTTATTTTGGGCACAGTTTCATTTTCGAACTTCAAACATTTGCCTTAAGCTACAGGAGAATTTAAAGAGTAACAAGTGAATTTTAAGCAGAGAAGACCCTCAAGAGGACAAGCTAGCATCTGACGCGAAGCTAAGAAGGCCGTCGTTACACAAGGCTGGCTCTCTGACTAATTTAGAGAGAGAAGGGAGAGTTTTGTTTATGCCCAAGGAACAGAGCGGCTTTGGTGGAAAGAACAGAGAATTCTTCCTAATAAAAAGTCGCTGTTTAGTGATTTGGGCAGCAGCTACAACAGGAAAGACCTTTTGAGTTGGCTTGTGAGGAAACGTGTCAGAAATGAAAGTGGGCTTCCGGCCTGTATCATGTGGCTTTGCCATTCTGAGACTTTTTGTTTAGGGGCCTGTGAGAGAGGGTGAGTGTGGCAGGTAGCTATGGAGACCAGATGTGCACAGATGTGCAAGGTTGCAGCTTCAACTCCATGTGGAGTCTAAGACCCTTAGCCCTTCTTCTTGACCCCCCTTCTTGGTGGCTGTTGCAGATGGAAAGTAAGAGGGAGAACCCGGGATGGGCGAGCCAGGGTTAGTTCTAGCAGAGACGCTACCTGACCGTGCACCCGAGGCAAGTCGTGGATCGTCCATGCTTCCGTGCTCAGTTGTGTGATAGTTTCCCAGGGATCAGCTTGACTGGCGTGAGGAAGACCTTGAGAGCCGGTAAAGCGTCATTTCTTTCTGGATGTGTTTGTGAGGCTGCTACCCAGAGGAGACTAGTATGCGAGTCAGTGGATTAAGTGGGCAAGACCAAGCTTAATGTGGGGGGGGCACCATTCCATCCACCTATGGCCGAGAGAGAACAAAAAGGCTGAAGTGACCCCCCCCTCACTCTCTTTCTCTCTCTCTCTCACACACATACATCCTTGACCATCAGGCTCCTGGTTCTCTGGCCTGCAGTTGGTGACCTGCATCAGGAGCTCCCTGAGTTCTCAGGACTTACTCAACACTGACTTCTTCTGTTCTGAGGCATAGGTGGAGGCACAGCGCCAGCATCTCGAGGCCACCCAAGTGTAGAGTCCATTAGTGACTCTTCATGGCTGTGACAAAATCCTAATCTGGAGGAAAGATTTTCTTTGACTTATGCTTTCAGAGTGGCTCGGTCCATCATGCTGGGGAAGGCATGATGTAGTTTACAGCGGCAGGAGCATGTAGCCGCTCTTCACATTGGGATGGGCCAGAAGGCAGAGAATAGGGCCAGAATAGAGGTGCAGTTATGTCCTGGGTAATTGCTCCCACAACCTGGGTTCCATCTCCTAAAGGCTGCCCAAACTCCTAAAAACACCACCACCAGCTACAAAATAAGCACTCAGAATGGAAGCCTATGAGGGACATTCTGAGTCAAACCAAGATGCTGATGTTTATCATGGGACTTCTTAGCTTCTGTGAACATGCTATCTAAGTCCCAAGTCCCCTAGTAAGCTTTCATTTATCTATCATTTTACCTGTTATCTATCTATTATTTATCTATGTATCCAACTATCTATCTGTCTATCTATCTATCTATCTATCTATCTATCTTTCTTTCTATCTACTATTATCTATCTATCTTATCTATCTGTCTGTCTGTCTTTTATCAATCTAAATATCAGTCAACCATCTATCTCTCAGTCATACTTCACTTTGGTTCTGTCTCTCTGGAAAACATGACTTGGTTTCTTGCTCTAATTGAATCATAATTACTGATATTACTTAATGAAATTATTATGGACACAAAATGAAATCATAGAAAATGAATTAATTCTTCTAGAATTCCAATTCAAGAGACATGTAATGGCTGTCAAACAAATAGAAGGAGATTAAACTCTATGACATGGTCCTTATTATCTTCTGCAATTCATCATTTGTGGGGGAGAAGATATTACAATGAAAAAATGATCTAATGAAAGGTACTGCAGGAATTTCACTGAAGAGGCAGCCAGTGGATTTGCTGGGAGGGGCAAGAGGCAAAGAAGGGTAAGGAAGAGGCTTCCTAGAGTTGAAATCAGTCTTGAAGGATTGGAGCATGAGAGAATTCTGAAGAATCAGTGTCTCTGTTGGCAGGGGGCACTCAGAAAGGCATAGAGACGTGAAATGCAGGATGAATCTGTTGTCGGAGTGCTGTAATTGGTGTGAAGTAAGCAGTGGCCACCCTCGGGTATGCAAGAGTGTGCTGAGCCAGTAGGAGGCCGACCCAGAGAATGTGCTCTGTGGATGGAGCTGCACACTGTAGGTGGTAAGAAGCTTTTGACAGGAGAATGTGGTGACCAAATCTCTACCTGTGTGAGCTATAATCATCCTCTGGGTCTAGGAAGAAAGCTTAATCTTTATTTTCTCTCCTCAACATTTTCAAGTGCTCACAACTGAACTAATATCTCAATACAGATTTGGTGGGAAGTGGGGATACTAGGTTAGGTCTAGAGCTTAGTGAGTTGTATAATTTTTTTAAATCATTGACTTAGATGTAACATATGAATCACAAGTACAGAGAAGGAACTGGTGGCCCCAGAGGATCCGGGTTATCAGAGTTCATGAGAGTAGGAGGAAGCTAGATCTCAGGAAGTTGCTCTGTCGAGAATACACCTGCCAGGAAGGGACCACGCAAAAGCAGCACATGCCAATCATCTCTCCTTTAGCCCAGACATTCATCTCTGTTGGTTTTGGTGTAGTAACTTCCAAACATCCTCACTTCCTACTGGAGAAGGAAGAATGAAGAGTAATAAGCTAGTTAAGGTGAACAGAATCAGCCTGACCATTTCAGTTATTACTGCTAGCTGGGCCAATACTTGGGTGGAAGATCTTGAAAAAAAATGGAGAGAAGTTTTCATCCACTTTCGCTTTCTGCTTTTCAGATGAAAAACCTTTGCCCTTTAGAATTTCAGAGGAATAAGGTGATCTCATTTCTTTGTGTTTATGCAGAACTATACCAGGATACGCTAGTAAGGGAACCTTCTAAACTTATCTCGTAGAATTTTCCAAGAGTCTGGATCAGATCCTCCTGCAAAAGTAGAGTCTTAAGTGTATTTCAAATCTATTTCTTGTTCTCTTAAAAGAAGGCATTAGTATGGGTTCTCCAGAGAAGTACATATGCACGTGTGTGTGTATATGTGTCTGTGTGTGAGTGTGTGTGTGTGTGTGTATGCCTGGGCATGCATTTATTCTGAATTTCCCATGTGACTATGGAGGCTGAGCAGGCCTAAGACCTGCAGGACAGCAGAGATATAGCTCTCGCCCAAGAACTGATTATTCACAAGCCAAGAGGAGTCTGTGTTCTATGTATATTAGAAGGCAGAAACAGATCAATATCCCAATCTTAAGCATTGAGCAGGGACCACCCACCATACCTCTTGTGCAGCCTTCAAGCTCTGTGCAACAGTCACTTGGTAGGAAGGAGACCAGCACATAAGGATAAATCATCTACCTCACTGAGCCCACCTACTTTGATGAGAACCTCATTCAGAAACACCCTGGAAGATGTAGTCATGGACACATGGATTCATGGCCAAGTCAAGTGGACACGCAAAATCACCAATCCCAGGAGTTTTCTCCAAAAGATATGTAGTGAGTCCTCACTTTCAACATGTGTCACTGTGAACTCTGAGAGACCCTCTCTGTTGAAGGTGTTGTCTCGGTGCAAAGTCAGAGGCTGAATGAGACCCAGAGTTGACAGGCATATGAGAACTGGCCTGGAAACTTCCTTCTACTATGTCATGTGAGAAGCATAACTGTCTCCTTTATTGTGCTTCTGCATCCGAGGGGCACCATTGTGGATAGTTGGTGATACCATCTGCAGAGATGGAGGCCTGATGTAAGTGACATTTGCTTTAGAAGCACTCACAAGAAAGACCCAAGCAATTGTCAAATGTTTTCATGCCATACAATCCTGTCTTTGAAAATATCCAACACTATAACTAAACTTAAGGAAAGCGAATCAGGGAAAATGATCCCCTATCATGGTAAAGGCTAATGATTGATAATTCTTGGCTGACTGTTTTTTTATGGTAGACTTTCCTTATTTAATGCTTGATATAAAATATAAAGAAGAGGAAGAGGAAGAGGAGAAGGAGGAGGAGAAGAAGGAGGAGGAAGAGGAGGAGGAGGAAGATGTATTTCTGAAGTCACAGTAAACCATTGCAAAACAGCGCTCTTAAACTTGAAAGAAAACCTGATCAGGAGTTTTGCCATTCATAGCTACATTTTGTTTATTAGATATCAAACCTACCAAATTTATATCCAAAAAACCTATAGGAAATTAACTTGATGTGCTCTCCATGTTGCCACTGTAGAATTTCTTTTTTTTTTATTAAAAATTTAATTATACATTTTAAAATTTTTTACCAGTTCCCTCCCTCCCCCCTCTTCCCCCTCCCCTTCCCCCAGTGCCTCCCCCCCAATTCCCAGAGAGTCCTTTATTGTGTGCACCTAACTCTCCACTGTGTCCTCCTCTCCGATGACATATAAGGACCCAGTGGCATTTCCATAAGCCCTTTCTCTTGTTCCCCTTAAGCATAAGATCACTACTATGGCTGTCAATCCCTTGCCTCCAGGGGTCTCGGTGCCCTTAACAGATGCTAGACTTAACGAGGGCAACAGTGCGCTGGACATTGCGCAGGGCATGCAAAGTTCCATTATGATTGCTTTGGCCCCAACTATTGTTGAGAATCTTGCAAATCAGTTGCTCCTCCCATCCTTTTGCTCTTACAATCTCTATATCAATCACATAGAACTAGGACAGCCTAATCTCTCCCTATCCTGGAGCTCAGGGACATTTGCGGAAGAGGGGGTGGAATTTCTTTTATAATCAGGCATTTCCACTGATTTTGGGGAATCAGGTCATAGTGCAAATCCCATAGCATTCCAGGCTTGATGCATTAAATGACAAAGGGTGAAATGTGTCATTGCTGATGAAGATTTGAGCCTGCAGCTATGCATTTATTTTGAATATTGTCCGTTTACATCCTCCACTGTGGGTACTGCATATCAGAACTTTCAGCACTTGAGGTTCATCCACTTATTTCTGCATTACTTTGAGAGACAGGAGATAGACATAAATCCTTTATGTTCTATCTGCTTTTCCCCTAAGAATTAGGGAAGGGAGGACGCGCTAGCATTGCTCACTTAAGGGAAGTTTCATTTCATTCATCTCTGGCCACTCCAGAGGAATGATTCATTTATTGTCATTTAATGGAAGTTGCCAAGAGACAGAGAATTGAGCAGTCCACTATCATTAGCTCAAAGTCTCTCTTTACATGTATAGACCCCTCTCCACACACACTATGACTTGATAATGGGAAAGACAAACTAAGCATATTAAGGTTTCTTTGTTTTTCAAAATCAGCACTACTCATTTTTCTCTTTCCTTTAAAAAGAAGTCATGGGGCTGGGGAGATGGCTTAGTAAAATGTCTGGTATGAAGCATGAGTATTTGAGGGTGGATTTCTAAGAGCCATGGAAAACAAACAAACCAACAAACAAACATACAAACAAACAAACAAACAAACAAACAAACAAACAAACAAACAAACAAACAAACAGGGCATGGTAGCATGTACCTGTAAATCTAGCTCTGGGAAGCAGAGACAGAGGATCCCTAGAGTTTACTAGCTAACTAGTCTACCTGCATCAGTGACTCTCCCACTGCAAAAAATAAGGAGGAGTGTGATGCCAATGAAGGCACCTATGACCTCTACACATTTGCATATGCATGTGTGTGTACTCACATATGATGAACAACACACACACACACACACACACACACACACACACACACACACACACAGACACACACACACACAGCCATAATTTTCTTCTCCAGTCATAGTAAATGCAAAAAATGGATAGTTCTTGGCTATTTGTTTCTTTGTTCTTATTTAATGCTTGGAATAGAATATAAAGAAGAGGAGGAAGAAGAGGAAGAGGAGGAGAAAGAAGAAAAAAAGGAGGAAGAGAAGGAGGAGGAAGAAGAGGAAGAAGAAGAGAAGGAAGTAGATGAGAAGAAGGGGAAGGAGGAGGAGGAGGAAGAAGAGAAGGAAGTGGACGAGAAGGGGAAGGAGGAGGAGAAGGAAGTAGATGAGAAGACGGGGAAGGAGGAGGAGGAGGAGGAGAAGGAAGTAGACGAGAAGAAGGGGAAGGAGGAGGAGGAGGAGGAAAGGTAATATGTTTGGCTGTTGGTTTTCTGGCAGTCTGGTGGACTTGACCCTTTCACTATTAATCCCTATACCTCATTCTTGGCCTCAGCTGGGCTCGGTGTCCCTCAGTCCTGGGTTTCCCCATCAAGTTCTTCCTACATTAACCATGTCCCAGGAGACATCTGACTCCTTGGTTATGTGGGAAGGAGATTTGGGTTATCTGACAACTTTGCACCCCGACCTCCAATTAGTCTCTGTCCAGCTGCTATACACCTGGGCCTCCAAAGGACCCAGGATCTCTACAGCCAGAGCAGAGATCCTGGGGGCAGAGATCCAAAGGACTCTTGTGCCTATTCTGTAAGTCCTCAGCACACCCTGACCTGGACCCAGCATCCAGCTATACCGTAGGTTCCCCTAGCTATGACTTCCATCTCTCAAAGGAGTTGAAATCTCTAAGCTGCTATTTCCTGCATGTTTGTGTTTGCTTTCTAGGTTTATGGGCATCTTTAATTCATTTACCATCACTTGAATGGAGGCTGCCAAAGAAGAACTGGGCAATCCACTATTGTTAACTCAAAGTCTCTCCTTATGTGTACACACACACACACACACACACACACACACACACACACGCACTCACGCATATAGTGTGACTTGATACAATTAATGGGAGAAAAAAACCTAAGTATGTCAAGTTTCCATTCTACTTTAAAATCAGCACATGTACTTAAAAATCCAACAGATTAAAATATCTTGAGGCACAGACTTCCTGAGTGCTTGTCAGACTCCAGTGGTACAATGTGTGTTTGGAAGTTGGGAGATGAGTAGGAAGAAGGTCTAGTAGGAACAGACCTTCTATTAAAGTCTGCTATTAAGGACTGGGGACTTTTGAATCAGGCTCAATGCACAATGTATTATGAGATGACTATGAGCTTATGAGGACAAGGGGTGAAAGGTTACTGTACAATTTGGATGTCAAGTTGACAAGGGGTGGAGTTATGAGGGTCAATATTGTCAACTTGACCAGATCTGCGAATCCCGTGGGAGACGAACGTCTGGACTTGGCTGTGAGGGATTTTCTAGATTAGATTGATTGAGGTGGAAAGATCCATATTTAAATGTGGGTGGTATTATCTGGTGGGCTGAAGTCCTGGACTGAATAAAATGGAGAAAGTGAGCTGAGCAATGGATCCATTACTGTGCTTCCTGACTGGGGGGTCAACTTAATGAGCCACCTCCTGCTCCCCTTGCTGCCACACCCACCCTGCCAAGATGGACGGAATCCTCTGGAACTCTCAGGCAACACAGCCCTTTCTTCCTTCAATGGCTTCTTGTCAGATATTTTGTCCCAGCAAGGAGAAAAGTATGCCACATAAGGATGAGTCATTTTATCCTGTTTCGTTATCTGTAGACCTAGAATGCTTCCGGAGTCTTTTAACAAGACGGAAGAGGAAGGAAGGCCGGCAGGCAAGAAGACAGACAGGGGACTCATTCTCATCCACTGCTGTTTCATGGGACGTGGCTGGCATTCACGGGCCACTGTATCAGGTTCTCTAGAGATGCAGAGGCAACACAATGAATATATAAATAGGGAATGTATTGAGTCGGCTTACAGATATGGCCGAGGTAGTCCGGCGATGGCTGCCAGTAGATGCTCAGTCTAGCAGTCAAGCGGAGGATGGCTGAAGGCTGGGGGATTCCTAGAGGGTCTTTAATCTAGTCGAAGACTTGAAGGATTGGAAGGCTGGAGGGTTGAAAAAGCAAAGGAACCCAGTGGCTGGAAGGAAGAGTAATTCCTAGCATAGCTACAAAAGTGCCTCTTCTCTTTGGTGGCTCCCTTTTATATGACCCCCTACTGGGAGGTTCCTATGAGATCTATGGAGGATCTGATGGGATCTAGGGTAGTATAATCCCATCAGGTGGTCTCAGTTGATCTTTCCAGGTGTGGTCTCATCTGATCTTAGTTGATACCAGGTGTGTCAAGTCGACACCCAGGATTAACTATCACAGCCATGGGTTACGATGGAACAAAATGATGAGGGATGGACCAGGGGTCACACTTTGGTGTCAGCAGTGCCCGGGGCTTATTTTCTGGTTTTTCAGCAAGTTTGCTATTCTTTTTATTTATTCTGACAGTAAAGGCAAGAGAGCAGGTGCCCAGAGGGAGCTGCGACTTTCCCTGGCACCTCCACCAGGCAAGCTCTGTCCTCTCTCCTCTGCCTTTTCTTCACTGGTCACTCCTGGCACTGCATGGACACTGAGGTTGTGCCTGGGAGCTGCATGGAAGATTGTCTGAGCCGTGGCTGGGGCCTGATGGATTGATTCTTTATCTAAACATTAGCTTCCCAGTAGTCCCTGTGGATCTCCTTAAGACCTTTCGCAAGACTCAGATGGACCGTCAGAGACTCCCTGGACAGAGCATGAATCCAGCTGGGGAAACCCAGTGCATTCTGCATCCCAGAACGGCTGACCAGGCTAATGACCCTTTGCCTTCATCTCTTCTTAGCATTAAGCTGGATGCACAGGGAGTCATGTTAATCCTTCCAGACCCCTAGGGAGGCATCTAGGGTCCTGCTGCGACAGTCAGCCCCACAGTCAGCTTAGACAGATGGGAGGTGATTTGTCGGCCTACGACAATAAAGTCGGCAATGTTACCCCAGAGACCTGCAAGTGTGCCAGGTTCTGCCCTAAGCAGCTAACTTAGTGCTGGGCAGAGAGACACAGCCCAAGGGATTGCAAGTTTATTGTGATACTAGGAAGGGACAATTGATGTCCTCTTTGCCTAAGTCTCCTTGTCAATAAATCAAGGAGGAAAATACTGCTTTACTTAAGAGACTGAAGATAGCCCAGAGGAGCGAGAGAGATGAGCCCTGTCCACATGGTGCTTGGGAATGCGTCTTCCACCCAATGGTGTGTGTCACCCAGAAGGACTGCCCCGGGGGCAACATCCTGGACCTGGGGTATTATCAGCAGGGGCTGCTTCTGTTTGATGCTGCTTTCGTTTCCTGTCAGTACCCCTGCATCCTCTGAGTTGCCGTTAGTTAGTTTCTCATTGCCATGACGGAACACCTGAGCGAGGCAGCGGCAGGAAGGAAAGTTTGGAGTGGGCTCACGGGGGCAGTCGTGGCAGGAGTATGATGGATCTGTCACGTGACGCACACAGTCAGGAAGCCGAGGGAGAGGATTGCTAGCACCCCATGAGCCTTCTCCATTTTATTCAGTCCAGGACCCAGCCCACATTCAGGGTGGGTTTATCCTCTCTGGTGTGAATGAAAGTTTCTGAAAAGACGCTGCTTCACCTGCTATAGGAAGCACTCAAGCTCAAGACCCCCATGTCTAGAAGATGCATTCCTCCCAGTCTCAGTTGTAATGTGCCTCCCACGCCAGCATAGTTGTAGTCTGACTCCTGACTTTCTCCCAAGGGGCAGGGATGGATCTTGTCCTGTCTTGAATTGGGATCAAAGGCAGAGGTGTTTTTTTACATATTTCTTCCTGTTCTTTGGAAGCCATCTAGACATTAATTAGCATGTCTAAAGGCACCTAGCTGTATCACTGTAATTGTATCTCCATGTTCCTGATCTATTAACAGCCTGTTCTGTCTTCACAATGAACGGGACCATTAAGGCCTATTAACATGTCTATGGATTGGGTGGGCTGTATTGTTGGTGGTGGCCCCACCTATTGTTGACCTTGCCCTGTAGTCTGTCTGCCACTATTGACGTCATCCCTCTGCGGCGTGCAGAGTCACCTTCCTGCTTCATGGTATATAAGGGATTCGATTCCATAATAAATTTTTGGCTTGGTTTCAGCTTTTCCAAGATTCCCTCTTGATCCAACCTGATTCAATTCCTGCTGATCCCTCTCTGGTACCTATGAAGACTGTGAGGTAAGTGTGCAGGTCATGGAAGCCTGCAACCTGTAAGGTTGATTGATTGATGAGTGTCTCAGTCATGTGGAGAGGTCTGGAATGGTGTGAGTCCAGAGCCAGGCTATCTTGGGGTGTCTTTAGTCACCTTAATAGCCATCTATTACCCACCTCTGTGTGGGACCTGACATCCTAGTTACACATTTTTGGAATGTATAACCAAAAGATGAAGAATGTTATCAGAGAGCCTCTATATCTGACCGCAGACATTTCCCTGCTTTGCAGCAACCCAGCAGTTTGCAGCTGTTCCCACCAAAGCATTTGAAAAGTGTCTTGGCCCCAGGGGAATATGTGGAATTTGGGGCAAACCGAATCTGTGTTTCCAGGCCATAGGTGCTCATTTGGCTCCAGGGCAAACCATCTTTCATCCCTTTGGGGTGAGTAGTATGTGATTGTCCCTTCTCCGCTGGGAACACCCAAAAGTTTGGTGGTTCTAAAGTCCCTCTAGTTGCCATCAAGGAGAACCACAGCTTATACCATTTCTGCCTCTGTTGCAGATCATCAATGTGCCCTCTGCGAATGATTCTATCGTATGCCATGCGTCTCTCTATTCTGTGCCATACCTCTCTTAGACACCGAAGACAGCTAGGAAAGCATTTGTAAGGTGTCATGAGAGGATGACACAGAGACCACTTCTGTCCCTACCTAATGTTAAGAAAACCATTTCAGCATTGCAAGAAGTCCTTGTCGACCAAGTTGGTCTTCTTTGTGTCACCCTCCTGCTTGACCAAGCTTTAGGCAGTTTTCTTCCTAGCCTATACTTCCTATTTTGCTTTTCTCAGAGGATTTACTTTTGGAAACGATAGTTATAAGTCCCAACTCTGCCCTTTGAGATGTAAATCTTTTGTAACTCAAGGTTGTTTTGCTCAAGGACGGTGAGCTATGCTTCTGAAGTCAAGTCATCAGGAAAGCGAGAGTCTCTATCCCCTGGTTTCTGTGTGAAGGTTACAGTCCTACATTTGTTCCAACAGATGCTTAAACCTGGAGCTCCAACATGCTCCAGGGCAATGTTTGTGAGATGCTGAACCGCTCCTTAGCTTTTTGAGCTAATGGATGGAGTGGGGTCCACTCTCCCCCTTCTAGTACCATAGTCTCCATACGTGTCATAAGTCACAATAGTCTAGAAGAGTCCTTGAGCCCATGTTTCCCAAGCATCTGCTCTAATGTTGCGTTTGGATCAGGTTCTCTGAGTGGATTTGAGGTTTATGATTCCCACGATTTCCTTTAGAGTTGACTCTGTTGACTTTCATTGTTGTTTCTTTCTCTCTCTCTTTTTTTTTTTGGTGTATTTTTGAACCTCAAAGGAATGAAAATATACCATAGATTTTTATATGCAACATAGAGAACAGCCTGCGTTATCTGTAGAAAGGGAAATCACGGTAATCATGGTATGCGTGATTCTGCACATAAAGGGATGGGATAAGAGCCAGAAAACTAAAGACCTTTGAAAAATACACCCAAGGAGTTTCTAATCCTCCAGTTCTTGAGGTCACGCTGGTTTCTTCAAGCATACTGCATTTCTTGACATTGTGTTATTGCATCATTTATAGACGCTAATTCCCACTGGCAGATCAAGCCTCTCTTTAACTCTGAGTTTTCAAAGAAAAAATAATGGCATCATATTAAGTGTGTTAACAATTCCCCTTTCTTTTTAATTGGGTTCTACTGTTTTCCCTGTGCAGCTATACAGTATGCACAGTGATTAAGAAACTCTAATTGCAACTGCAGCTTCTGATTTCACGGAGGCCCAGCTGTCAAAGCTCTGCGGATGACACGGAGTAATTCAAATTGGAGAGGTCAAAAAAGGATTGACGCTCGCTCCAGAAGGACGACCGTGACTTGCTAATTGGGCAGGGCACCAGCAGCCAGAAAACAACACCGAAACATAGGAGGGCCTGGACCAGAACTTAGAAGTTGTGGTTTTCCTGGTGTGTGCATATGCAGATGCTGGAAATCACACGCAGGCCATTGGCCAGTGTCTGTTTTCTGAGTCTCTGCCTGCAAAGACATCAATCCACCTTAGGATGGGGAAGGATTTCCAGTACTGGTACCGTCTTCTTCCTCACTTCACAGTTCCACCAAACACATATGACATTTCGTGGGAATTAGTTTCATACTGGGTCAAAAAAAAAACAATCCCCAAACTTTTACCATCGAACAGCTGGGCACTCCACAGCAGGAGCTGGTCAACATTCTACACCTTTATATTTGATGAAATAAAATATGGCCACACATGCCCTGAATCCAAAGCCAAATGATAGTATTACATTTGTAGATTTAAATTTTTCCCCTCTCTCCCTCCCTTCCTGCTTTTTCTTTTCTTTTTTCTTCTTTTCTGTCCCTTCCCTTCCTTCCGTTTCTTCCACCTTCCCTTTCCCTTCTCCCCCTCCCCCTCCCCCCCTTCCCTCCCCTCCCCTCCCCTCCCCTCCTTCCCTTCTCTTCTGAATTGAGTGTGTGCTTGTGGAGACCCACGGGTGACATGGGGAATCTTCCTGAATTGCTCTGCCTCCTTATGGTTTTGCTTTGGAGTATCCCAGGCTCTGTCTTCCCGGGTCAGAAGTGGAGACCACTGCTGTTTCTACCCAGAGTTTTTACGTGGGACCTGGGATCTGAACTCGGGTCCTTTTACTTGCAAGGCAGAGGCTTCAAGTCCTGAGCCATCTCTGCAGCCCCCATGCATCTAAGTTTCTAATCTAAATAAAGAATAGACACTGACCAATGATGCTTAATATTAATTGTCAACCTACCACCCTGAGCACAGAGGTTGAGCCCCCCTGAGAAGTATTTTTGTAGGTCAGTGCTTTCCACTGTGGCCAGCTGGTGAAGGATTGTCTTGACTCTTGATACGGGAAGATCCAGCCCATAGTGGGTGTGGCCATTCCCTGGAGAGGTGGATAAAGATGGAGAAAAAGTAGCTAAAAGCTTTGGCAGACAGGCAGCCAAGCACGTAGGCATGCGTTGGCCCCTGCCATGCACGCTTGCGGTGGACGCGATGTGACCAGTGTCCTCGGTTCCTGCTGCTGGACAGTCCTGCTCTGATGGACCGTACTCTGAAATTGTGAGCTAAAGGAGACTCTTTCTTCCCCCTTTCGGTTGCTTGCTGTTTGGGTGCAGCATGGAGCTAGGAAACTAAAACATGACCCGCGTGGAGACCATGAGCAGAATGTAGTGTCTCCATTAACCTCAAAGTGTTTTTAGAGTGTTTTGGGAGAGAATATTGTTATGTATTTTCCTTTTAGTAGCTACATAACTGTGGCTGTTCACAGCATTAAAATTGTTATGCAACTTCCTTTATTTCTTTAGCATGTCCCAGCTGCAAGGCAAACCCATATATTTTCTGCAAGTATAACAAGGAAGATTCATACTATTGTTGCAGGCAATTAGCAAACTCTACAGAAGGAAAAAAAAAGTCCCATATTTTCCGTAGCATAATGCCTGTAAGACTAATTAGAATATTTTTATTATAGCTACTTTTCTAGCTCCTTGGTGGAATTTATAACTGACATTAAAGCAGCACTTTGAGTTGCACATGTGTTTTCTCTGCTGAACTCATCATTACCTGACTAGAATAATTAAAAAGGCAAATTCACCAGCACGGTAGACTGAAGGACAAAGCCCCACTCCGATGAATATCTCTTAAGATATTTAAGAATATTGCTCAAAAAGAGATCCGAAATTTCCTGACAGAGCACACTAGTTGATCCTTGGCTGCCTAAAAATAATAAAATCTTAATAATAAGAACTGGAAATGTTATGTAAAATATGATGGAGATTTTGGTTGGGAAAATAGGAAAGCAAGCGTTTGTATTTTTTCAATAGTCGCCCTACTGTGATTGTTTTCCCCTAACATTTAGAACAGAAAGTTGGTTATGCATGGGAAAAGGTCAAGCGTTTCTGATTAAGTCCTGATACGGGTATTCTTTCCAAACATTTCCTGGCTTGGAATTTCAGAGATCAACATGAGCAGACTTGACCGTAGGATGCATAAGCCTGAGTCACTTTGACTTGGGATGTGGAGTAAAAGCTGCATGTGATTCTGAATCAACCTTGCCCTGAGTTACATTTATTTCCTCAGAGCTGTCAAAAGTTCAGCAAACACATTTTACTCAACACTAGCCCCTCCCTGTGGTGGCTGTGATTATTACACACTTAGAATGTTTCTTGAGTTTGTTCTTTTGACAGTCTCACGCGTGAACATGTAGCACAGTCTGATGGCTGTAACTCCCCAGCATTCTGATCTCTCTGCCACACCTGGCGTCCATTCTCTCCCCTCAGACCCTTTTCCCACATTCTTGCTTTGCTTTGAGAGCTGGTCAGCTTAACCAGGGTTTTCTCTGAGACCCCGAGTTTGAAACTAAGTGTTGGAACCCAGGAAGCATCTGGAGGGAGGTAAATTGGGAAGATGCTGACTGCCCCTCCCTCCGAACCAGTCAACACTCAGTAGTTTGGCGGGGAGGGGTAGGGCTTGCCCCTTCCTGATCCATGATTGACCGTTGACTTGTGCTGGCTCAGTGCAGGCGACAGAGCTGCTACGGGATGATGCTTCCATGTGCTGTGCCCCCCACTGCACCCCCTTTTGTTGATAGCATTTCTTACCAGCCTGGTACTTGCTAAGTAGTCTAGGCTGATTGGCCAGTGGGCTCCAGGGATCTGGCTGCCTCTGTCTCCCCAGTGTTGGGATTATAAGAGCAAGTCATCACACTGGAATTCTTTACATGGGCTTCGGGAATTGAACTCAGGTTCTCGGGCTTGTGTGGCAAGCTCTATACTGACCAAGTCTTCCCAGACATCTTTAAGTGGTGAGTGGCCCTAGGTCTGTTTTCTGAACATCCACCACAGGTTATTGTTGAGCATAGAACAAGGACCCTGAGCTAATGGAAAATAACCACTACTTTGCATTCAGTGAAGTCAAGAATTTGAAAGACAAGAGAGTCAAGCTGAATGTTTCAACCTTGAGAATAGTTTTCAATTTCTCTTTCATCATGACTGTCAGTCAACTCCTTTACTTAAAATCCTGACAGAGCTATAGAAACCTTTCTTCCGTCCACAATCAGCATCCTTTTCAAGAAAGAACAAAAGTAAATTATCAGACAGATTAGTGTTTGTCGATGTTTCTTTATGGTGGGATTGAGAAGAAAATTTATTCAAAACACAGATTCTCTTGCCTCTGATAAGACTCTCATAGCATGAAATGAAGATTAAGAATCCATATTTTTAATAAGTTACCTCACAAATATTTACATTTGACAAGTAGAAAAATAAAAGACTAGCAACTCCTAGAAATTCTTCCAGTTGTGATATCCCATAAATCCACAGTCATTATCCTCTTTTTTTAAAAAAGCATAATGTTTCTGTGGTTGGTCAGCTGACTATCAAAAATTCTTGATAAGTTGGATTTGAGACAGATAAGAAAAACTTTCTAATAGTCAGAGAAACCTAAAAGTGCTTTCTAGATTCTATCAGTTAAACTCTCATCCAGTTTCCACAACAATTCATACATGCTCTGCATAGTGGGGGGGAGGATTAGATTCTAACCCGGATAGGACTCTGGAGAAAGATCTTCAGACAGAGACACTGTTCTAGGCTGTTTCTTGGAGCAGGTGACAAATGCTTTAATGCGTCCCAGCATCCCATATCTCCACAATATGAAGCCTATTGGGTTTTTTTAGGAATGTGGAAACCCAGGAGAGGGACCTGAGTTAGTGCAGAATTTTCTCCACCCCCGGCTATATATCAAGGTCTGTTCTTACACATGGGAAAGTTCATTCAACAGAGACCACTTTGCCTCTATGCAGAGATGTGCTTTGCCATTGGGAAAAGGTCGTGGTAGGGCTCAGATTCACAGCTGGAGAGTTGCAGACATGAGCCTTTGGGAGAAGGTGGTCGTTCACAGGAGGATGACAAAGTTCTGAATCTCATTGCACGTAGTGGATGGAAAAGTTAGTAGCTTTGCATTTTGAGTCATTGAAGGAGTGGGAGGATTTGAGTTGGAACTCTGAATTTAGAATATGGAGAATCCTGTAGCTCAGAGAATATAAATAAACAAGTTTCCCAGAATGCAAAGACTGTCAAATCCCAGATGAGAACCCTATTTATTTTCTTCATTTCAAATTTAATGCTCATTCTACCATGTAAGCTGTTCTTTATTTATTGCCTTACACACAACATATTCAATGTCTTCTTTGGACACCCTGACCCCCTGACATGTTCTCAATTTTTTTTTTGAAGAAAGCTTCCTCTTTCTGGAAGCCATAAGGGGCATAAGGGTCTGGTAACCACAGCTCTGCCCACTGAGAATCCTGTACTTTCTGCACACAGCAAACAATACAACTCCCAGGAGTTATCACGCCGTACGATAGCAAGACTCTAACCATACCAGCATCTGTTGGATAGCCAGACCGCCATTTTAATGTAATTTCCAAAAATATTTGCTTTCAAACATCCCTTTATGAAAAGGCTGCTGCTGTTTTCTCTCATTACGGATCATTACAAAGCCTCATTCATTAGCATTGAAATGAGGTAGGATGGATGTGGGAGGAAGGTTATTCACAATTCAATTATAACCTGTAGGTTTTGCAGAACATGGCAAGGAAGTGAGAAACAGGCAGCAGAGATAGAATGGTCTAGAAAGAGGTGAGGTTGGAAAGAGGGGAGACTATTTTGAGTAGGAACTATTTGCATTCCATTGTGGTTCATTCCAAAATGCGAACTTGATTTTGGGAGCCAAGGAAAAGGGGAAGAAGAAAATGAATCCTAAGGGGATGGCTGAGGGTGTGGTCAAGGAAAGGGATGGTCACAGAAGGGGCTTCCCATGCCTCTGTGAATGAGACCTTTCATTAACTTCTTGCATGGTATTTAGTGATTTTTACCTTCAGTAAAAATGTGCAACAGTTCATGACAGAATTATGTGGGTTGAATGATAACATCCATGTGTTAGACCAGTAACAGCAAATCCCAGTGGCAGAAGCAGCGTTATGTTCAGTGGGGACTGTGAAGCCATTGGGAACAGAAGGGAGCATTAATCAATGGGGACAACATCTTCTGGGACAGATGGGAAGAATCACTGACAATGCTGGGAACCCTGTGAGGGTCATGGAGGACTCTAATATTTAATTCAGATATCAAGGCCCCCCTCCCCAAGCTGAAAAATGTGGCAAAACAATGGCCCCCATTTGCTGTGTGGACGCCTTCACCCCCAGAGGGGAGTCTACACCATCCTTGCCTTTCTCTGACTGGGGCGGAGGATCATGTCTGGCTAGTGGGAAGGGCACGGCCTCCAAGTTAGCTGACTTGCCCATGGAGCTGAGCTGTGTTCTGGGTATCTGGAATGCTTTGCTCCACATCTAGCCAGCTCTCTAAGAATTCATTCACAGGCTATTAGTAAAGGCATTTGGAGCAATGTAAAAGTTGGCTGGCGTGCGTGATTCCTACATGGAGGAAGCGGAGCATTCGGGAATTCACAAGAGCACGTGCTTCGAGGGCAGCATTTGTTACATCTGGATGCTGTGTGGTGAGCCGGCTGTAACAGTGCTGCATCCTTTTGTTAGGGTTCGGTTAATAAAAGTTCTCAATTCAGTTACTCCTCTAGCTTCTCTTCACCACTAAAGTAGTTGCAATATCTAAAAAGTTCCCTGAGTGGGAAGAAAATGTGTAATATTCCAGAAGATAGATTCCTGGAATTCCCGCCCCCCCACCTGAAAATTTAAATTACAAATGGATGCAAAAGAGGGAGGACTTGGGCCTGTTCTTCAAAGGTTGAAGAGAAAGTTCCTTGGTTGTCAGCCACATCTGCCACATCCATGGACTTCTTTGAACAAATCAGGAAGGTGACCCTCTAATTTGACACCTTCTGAGTCCAGGGTACATCTCACTCGGGAGACTGTGTGCTGGTGTGTACGATTCCCAGCGTGAACTGAGGTGTTGACGTTCACTGTCATTCCTAATCTTCCACAGCTTTTTCTTTCTTTTGTTCTTGCCAAATCCAGGCAAGCATTTTTCCAACCAAGCAAGAGGAAGCGGCCAGGAGAAGGAGTAGTAAGAAGCACAGAGATTCATCACAAGCAACCAGCAGAGGAAAATGCAGAGCGATTTCACTCCGACCAATGAGCTGCATAAAGTGTATCATTAATCACAGGCGCACGTGAGCGTGTTTCTGGGATAAAAATTACCCCGTTAAAATTCAGCGAAACCTAGTCCCAGGGACCCCCATCTCTCTCCAGAACATAGTTTATGTTGATTGTTCCCAAGTTTAGGGTGGATTTTGTACTTTGCTCAACAGATGTTTTTCTTTTCATTTTGGGGTAGATAAACAAAGGCAGCATCATGAACGGGTAATTCAGAGAGAACGTGAAGCCAGGATCTGGTGTAGTGTGAAGCCTGTTGCCTTTCTAGCATGTTCACTCTGGTCATCAGGGCAATACTGTGGACTGCTGCTAATGGTAGGGATGGGAGGGGCTTCAAGTGAAGCCTACAGAAAGACTGCACAGCAGCCTTAGCCACCGCCCTCCATGGTCCCTAATGGTCTTGGTGTAACTTCTGAAGTGATCGTTCGAGGGCCACGGTGGAAGCATGGAGAAGCTGTTCCTCACGTGTCATCTCTCTGACGTGGATATGTGGCAAGCAGCATGACTTTGAGGAAGGCTGCAGACAGACAGACGCCAAGGGTCAAGGTAGAGGGTGAGTGGAGCATTGGGCAGCTATTGTCAGAGTTCCTGAGCACGTCTGAGCAGAGAAATAAGGGGTTGATAAAAATGGACCCAGCATGCTACCCAGACTGAAAAGACACGACACATGCTTACAGGTCCGAACATCTCTATAGCCACAGTCATTATGACTCTTCACCATTCCGCAGGGAGAAGGACTCCGAGACACTCTCTGCAGATCATTATTTGTCACTACGTATGGGCGGCGACGCGCTTTTCTTATTTCAGAATCTATGATCTATCATTTATTAAAAGAAATCCCTAAAAGCCCCAATTTAAAAACCCTAATGGAAGGTTTTCACATAATCATTGGCTCAAGTTGAAGTCGAGGTACCTGACCAGGAAGAGAAAGGAGAAGCTTCAGGAACAGAAAGAAGGTTCTGGAGTGTGGGGGAGGGGAAGGGGAAGAGAGGAAGAAGGGGAGGACGAGAAGCGAGCGCAGTCATTATCAGAGCCCTCTGGGAATGATGAAGACATGTCTACATGCTTATTCCTGGGGTCCCACGGGGAGAAAAAACAGCCTCCCCCCACCCAAGATGAAAGAAGGGAAAACCTAGAGCCAGTATCTAGATCTGAAATCTCCTTCCTTCCTTCGCTTGCACCCCAGACCTTTGGGGAAAGTTGTGTCTTCTGCCCAGTTCTCAGTGGTGTGTGTTTGTCTGAGCCTTCCCCATCTGTGTTCTCAGCCCGAGTCCTCCAAGGGCATGGCTAATGTCTCCACTCATCCCAGCACCCCGCATGCCCCCCGCCCCAGCATGGGAGCCAGCAGGAGACTCAGCTCCAATACTGGTCTTCAGCAGTGCCCCTCTCGGGACTCAGCCCCCCGCAGATGCCTTCCCGAGCCCTCCACGCAGATGGGTCACAGCTCCTCCTGTGCCCTCCGTTGACTTCCGGTACAGTAGCAGGCACATTTTGTTTCACCTACTGTTTCCATGAACGAACCTGTCTCCCTTCTCCCCGGTCAACCCCCTTAACATCGTCTTACTGTTCTTCTGAGTTCCCAAAACTTAAATGATTCTCTGCACTGCCCAACAGGTGCTTCACGGGTGTTTGATAAATTTCATAGCGTCGACGCACAGAAGACGAAGTCAAAAAATGATTTCAAGTGCTTCACCCAGCCATATTGGCAACCCCCCACCCTCACCTCCACTCCATTATTTTCTTATTAAAACTTTATGCAGTCTAGGCAGAGAAGGCAGAGCATGTGCTAATAGAAGCACGATACATTCCTGATTAAGACCGGTACAAGAGGAGAAGTCATGCCGAACTCTATTCCGTAACCAGTTTCATGACTGATGGTTCCGGGCGGGCAGGCGTTACCTCAGATATGCCCCATCCCTGTCTCTGACCTTTCGGATTTCCTTTAATTATGCAGCATTCGGTCCTGCTGGCATCTCACTCAGGCTTGCCTCAGGGGACACGCATATCCAGGGCTACGACAAAGTATCCCAAAGGAACGTAATTGAAGGTGTTCATTGTCATAAAGGAAAATAGAGTTGCTTTAGCTTAAGTCAGAATCGATGGTATAAAGGCAAATAAATATATCAGAAAAAAAATAGTGTTTAGCAGAAACTGTGGGATACCCAGCTCAGACTTGCTCTTTCATTCACGTAGTCGTTCGGGTATATATAAAAAAAATAATAAGGTTAGCTAAATGACTTGCTAGTACATTTCTTGACTAAAATTAATATGAATTCATGGAGATAATTTGTCAGCACAGTGAGAATGTGATTTGTAAAAGTTCAACCAATTATATTCACAAATCACATCTTGGGCTTTTGTTTTGCTCTTTTCTATATATTTGGTGGGAAATATGTCGGCTCAAAGCACACAGATATTGGGTAAACTTGGAAATGTGGTTAAGCGGAGACTAGTGATAAAAACAAGATGAATTGCTCTTGTTTTCTGTCACTTTTCGTTTAGACTACAGACCTCCTTATTCTCACTTTGGCGAGTTAAGTGCTGGTAAGAATTTAAAGAAAAGACGACGCGGCCTCCGCCTTGGATAGACATATAATCTAGTGTGGCGGACCATCAGATCCGTGTTAATCATGGAATGGCGGTAAAGGTTGATTGAGTATGTCCTTCAGTTTCTGCTTTGTCAGCGAAGTAAAGATCCCCTTCAGTGAAGGAAATTCAAAGGATTCCTTGAAGAATCCCAAGGATTCAACAGAGGACATGTCAACCCCTAACTAAGCTGGACAGACTTCTTGTCTGTTGGAAGGTTACTGAAGGGTGCAGGTGTTGGGTTTGGGCAAAAAGAGAGAATTTTCAGAAGGACTCGGAGGGTCCATTCCTCAGAAAATGAGTGCTAGGGTGACTGGGGGTCATACCGAGGAAGAATTCCGGTGGTCTCTAAGGCTAAGGCCTCCTTAACAGGATCAGCCTCATCTCAGTCGGGGACCAAGCTTGCAGTGATAGGCTGAAGTTCAGTAAGTAGATGTTCAGGGTTCTACTCGCTGCCTGTGTCATGATGTGGAGAAGGGGGAGCAAAGATAGGACCTCATGCTTACCCCAGAAACACTATTGGAATGGTCAGCTGTGTCAACTTGATGGGGCCAAGAAAAACCAAAGGGAATGCTAAGGCAATCTCGGGGTGTGTCTGTGACGGCCATTACAGAGATGATTAGATCATAAAGACTCGGACTTAATTAGTGGGTCATCTCTTGATAATTCTGTGACAAGATGATATTATTGAGAGGGAAAGCGTAGGAGGTTAGGGCTGGGGAGATGGCTTTGTGGTAAAGGCTTTGCCTCACAAGCAAAAGGACCTCACGTAAAAACATGGCAAGACCTGTAATTCTGGTCTGGGAAACCTTGGATCAGAGCAATAAGGTGAAAGAACAATCCAGAATGGTTCCCAGTCACCTTTGGGCCTCTGCACGGTCAAGTGACCTGTTGACCATACACACACACACACACACACACACACACACACACATACACACAGAAAGAGAGAGAGAGAGAGAGAGAAGGTTACTAAGAGCATGTCCTGGACTTATATCTTGCCCTGATTCCTTCTTCTATTTCTTTCCTCTGGTTCCTGGTCAGTCACAACATCAGCTGCTCCATCCACCCTGCCATCCTCGCCATGATGAAGAGACACTTGTAAAACTGTGACTGGAACAAAATCTTCTAACTCCTCCTTTTAATTTGTTATCTCTGGCATTCGGTCACCACAATTAGAAAAGCTCTTTACTACAAACATGATTAGTTTCAATTAGTGACGTCACAAAACCATTGGGTCGCCCCGGTTTCAGGTTCACAGGCACTCCGTATCCATTTAGAGGGAAAAGGACTCCTGAGACCCACTTATCTCATAATGACTTTGCCAATGGAAATGAACTGAAAAACGAATCACTTTGTTAGAATCCAGCCAGTGACATCATCTAAGGTGTTGCCACATAAGTCATCCTCTCTTCATGACCCAGATGAACATGTGCAACACATTCGTGGGACAGATTGTAAGTCAACACGAGGCCCTTGATCTTGGTCAGGCCCCTCTTCCTCATGAGTAAGCAGGTGCTTTGTTCTGGATGTGAAGATCTAGCTGTGACTGAAATCTGTATTTTCCCCTGAGTCTCCTATACGTTTGCTTCATATACGTTTGGCTCATTGACTGATATTTTTCCTATTAGATGTACTTTTTTTCACGTTCTTTGAAACATTAGACCAATAACACACCCTCACTTCAACACTTTAGAGATGAGCTTTCTGCCTCAGTACAAGCACTGCATTCCATCTTAAGATCATAAAAATTACAAATAAATAAACTGACATTAAGAAATTGTGGGAACTGGTATTTGTAGTGGCCTGGTAGACTCCTGGTATTAATGGCTCAATAAATCAGTAGCGAACAGAGTTTCAATTAGGCTTTGAGTCCCCTGTAGATACATGTTCAAAGCTACAGAGATCAGGTGTGAAACGTGTCTGAAATTGCAATTACTTGTCATGTTATTTTTCCTGATATTATGAAAATACAGTTTCTCAAGAGCCAGGCAGAGATCCCAGCCTGCTAGAAAGTTCTTCGAATTTACGCATTTGGGGATGTCTCTTTTCCAGAAAGTGTTCCTGTTTTATAAACACTTGCATGAGAAAATTAAAAACATTGATAACTGGTTTGACACAAAGACACATTTTTTCAAATTTGGCAGAAAATTTATATACATTTGAAAAATCTTAGGCCACTATAATCATAGGTAGCTCATCTCTCTTTAAATAGGCATTCTGTGCGTGTGCGTTTGTGCAAACGGTGTACATGTTTGTGTGCTGCCACACATTTGTATGGGGGCATGCATGGGGGTATGTGTGGAAGTTAGAGGTTTGTGGAGGGTGTCTTCCTTTTTATGTGGGTATAGGTGTTGGTATCTAAACTTAGGTCTGCACCTTGTGGGGTTAGAATTTCACTGACTGGCTCCCAAGCTCCCAGGCAAAATTTTCTTCAAACACCAGGTACATTTACTTTCAGGTGGAAAGCACTCCAGGTTGCCATTTGGTTGCCTGGATTCTGCTACGACCAGCCATTAAGTCGCTCATCACAGATGGGCACTGTTTAGTAAGGTTCTGACAAAATGCTTTTCCAATTGAACAATCTTTCGATAGCTTTAGGATCTCACCTACTTTAGATTCCAGTCAGGATTGAGTTACCAGTTAGGTTTTGCTGTAAAAGAGATTTTAAGTCAGCTTTGATGGTTTCTAGAACCACCTGAGGGTTTCATCGTAACTCATATTATTTAGAAAATTCCTTTGTTCTTATTGATTTTAGCTGCTGCTTCATTGCATAGTGCTGTCACCCAATACCTGACTCTAACGACTTGGGGGACAAAGGGGGCCTCATTCCAGGTAACACTCCCTCATGCAGGTAGGAGCAATGGCCAAAGCCAGCAGTGCATGATTGCAAGTCTGCCTGATGTTCTTAGTTATCCCCACTCTTATAGTTATGGGTCCCCTGCCAAAACAATGCCCGCAATCACAAAGGCCTGGGTCTTCTCTCCTCAACTAATGCATTCTAGGGTCCAACTCTCATTGAAAGAATCTTTCTCGGGTGGACAGGAGAGACCTGGCTCTTCGATGCTAGCTAGATTGACAACACAACCATCTGGCTGCTATCGATAATTGACATCAGCAGCCTTTTGATATAGCAGCATGGTAGCCTTTCAATAATTCCAAGTTCTGTGACGATGTTCATGGTTTCATTGTCTCCAGTAGAGCTTTGAAATGATTGGCAGAATGCCGCGTCCTTGCTTGTCACATGCACGATGTGAAGAGAACAGTCAGTCACAGTGTATTTGAGATCGTTCAGGGAGACCTTCATTTCCCTCTCAGTGTTTCAGGGGTCACGTTGGACCGTCTCACACAGAGCAGAGGCAGTACCGTAGGGGCTGAACTGACCATCTACCTGGAGACCTGGTATTTCGTGGGGATGTTCCAGCCTTAGCATCCATGAATCAAGACATGTCAACAACTATCGATAATTCTGCTCAGAGAACGTCCCTCGCGAGGGGTTTCCGGTTTAAATGTTAGGGTTTAGCTCCTCAGTGTATTTACAGCTGGGGATAGTGGTCCATCTACTCTTGTGATCCCAGCCCTGGGGCGGAAGCAGGAGGATCTCTGCTTTGAGACCAACCTGGGCATCTCAGTGAGATCCACATCTTATCAAACAAGCAAATCCAAGAACTAAACAACACACACAACGGTGCTTTTCTTTCTGGTCAAGCTATTCCACTTTTATCTATGGACTTTGCTATGTGGATTTAAGGTGCTTCATCAAAATTATGGAGTTGGCGATTACCCTGTCTGTGGGCTGCCTGGTAATCAATCTGTAACGAAGGATGCTGGCATTGCATTCCTCGGGTGTCTGGTTCCAGCCCATCACGTTCACAGGACGTGATCTACTCCAAAGCACCTCTAGGCTTACACGTGACTGTCAGGAAGGTGGGGCTCGACCCAGTGACTTGTTGTTCTTTTTTTTTAGAATTTACCTTCAATATCAGGCTTGAAAATCAAGGAGTATTGGGAAGCGCTCAGCTTGTTGGATGGGTTCAGAATTCAGAATTCAGAGCTTCCTTCCCCACCACTGTAGTGGTAGCATTCGGATCAGAACCATCCTATCCACTCAGAGAAAGAAAGAATTGGTGCCGGGGACCTTGGATGGCCGTCTTTATTTTAAATTAACTTCTTTCTCTCTTTCTCTTTATCTTTTTCTTTCTCTCTCTTTCTTGTGTGTATCAGAGGGCACTGTGTGTCCCTGTGGAGGACCAAGGGTGACTTCGGCAAACATCCTGGATTGTTTCTATCTCCTTCTGCTTCGCTGTGGGATTTCCCAGGTTCCACCCACCAGGGCCAGAAGTGTGAGTTGCCGCTGTTTCCGCCTGGCATTTTTACATGGGACCTTGGAATCTGAACTCAGGACCTTCTGCTTGCAAAATAGAGTCTTAACCCCTGAGCCATCTCTTTGGTTCCTCAGGCTGTACTCTTCAAGGAGCACTCACTGCATGGGATAACAGGTAAGTCCTAAGACGCCTTCAATTTACTTGCAGAAGCCACAGGATGGAAAGGGGAGGAAGCTAGTCAATGAGCTGCTGTGGGCTGGAACCGCACAACACTGTTCCACAGGCTTGAACAGGTGCTTACAATCGAGGCTTTAAGTCCCCGGTAGCCAGACGCAGCCTCGCGGACTCCTGTTCCAAAAGTTCCCCTGCCCCCTGCTAACCCAGCCCTTTGTTCTACTACAGTGTATATGGGAAAAACCATCCCTTCTTTTTCTGATGCCCACTACAATATACTCTTGGTTTTCTTACATCCAGGAGACAGTGGGAGAAACGTGTCCCTGGGCTTCTGCCAGACATCTGGAACGACTGAATAGAGCATTTTATTTCAGGGGATCCTTGGTCTCAAGCGTTCTGTTTACACGCACACACACACACACACACACACACACACACACACGCACTTTTTACTATGATCATATACACACACACACACACACACACACACATGCACTTTTTACTATGACCATACACACACACACACACACACACACACACACACACACACACACACATTTTGTTTCTTGTGGTCACGGTCCCTCACTTTGCAATGGTCTGAAATTTGCTGAAGGAAGGGACATGAAGAAATTCTACATGGTCCATTTCCCTCATGATGTTACTTTATCACAGATGGCACCAACAACCTATTTTCTATCTACATCAGACATGATTCTGCACCTTCCCAATAAATAACTGCTTCCACATTTTCCTCCACTGCAGAACATATAAGTCATGGACATGAACTGATTAATCTAAGGTGGTCAAGAAAAATTATTCTATTTATTATCAAAAAATAGTTTTAGAATAATTTCTGATGTTTTGCTATCTGTAAATATTTGATTTGTATATCTATGTTATAGACCTAGAGTCATATCTTGGATGATGGGCTCACTAGTTGAAGGAGATTAAGAAGCCCTGCTTGGAGATGTGATGGCATTCTCCTGCAAATGTTGCATAGAAGGTTGTAAAAGTTACACAAGACACTGAACGATGACTAAAGAACACAGGGAAATCCCAGTGACAGAAATACAACCTGTTAGGAAACTAGAAAATTGAGCCCCAACATCTCCCTGGGGCAGTGAGAATCCTGGGGTGCCTCGGGGTAGGATGCTGGAATCTAGATACTGCCCAGAGCTCAGCCAGAGAAGTATCTTGAGTGACTGACTGAGAGCTGACGGTTGGCCTTGGAAGTGCCACCACTATCACCTTTAGCAGCCAGAACACTGGAGAAGTTTCTGGAATGATCCTTGGAAACTTCCCACACTCAAGTCTAGCCTCTCCATAGGTTTGCAGTTGGACTTTGGAGTTTCTGAATATATCTCAAGCCAGGAACTCATACAAATTCAACCTAGAGTGGATGAGATTAACATTTACCCCAGACAACAGCAGCTGCACACACTGAGAAGTGCAAATATAAAGATTAAGAAAATTAAAAAATAAGGGAATAAATTGTAATGAATAAATGTCAGAAAAAGTTCCTAGAGATGTTCAAAATGATAATTGTTATCAAGACACAAAACAAATATGTATCAAACGTTTTTAAGATGGGCAATAAACACCTGAAAATGAGAAAAGAAAAAGAACCTTAGAGAAAATCAGGTTTAAAATGAACCGAAGGAAAGGTCTCGAATAAAAGAGTAAAATCCTTAATAATCCCAAACTGGAAACTATATTTATGAATGATGATACATGAATACTTTGCAGCAGAAAAAAGAATGTTCAAAAGTATTCACAACTTATAGGAGCCTCAGCAATAAATGATGGATGGAAGAGGAATAAAGGGTTCATCTTATGATTGCACATAATGTATATTTTGAAAAGCAGAAAAGCTATTGATACATGAACTTTAAGTGGGCAAATAACTTATGTATAAGTTATAGCTTAAGCTATCAAAACCACATTTCCTAGGTCCTCAGTAATTAAAATTGCAGTTTATCAAAAATAACCTGCAATTGATTGAACTTTAATTTTCCCTATAATCAAAGGTAGTTTATTACTGTCTTCCATAGTAAAGTAGGCATGAATTTTAACAAACCATTTTATGAACTTTGTTAAGAATCAGATACCTCACTGTGGTGATGGATCCAGAACACAGTGTGAGATTTGAGAAGCTGTGACAACATGACTGAAGGCACAATGTATAGAACCTCAAAGCAACCCCTGAATGCACAAGGGTGATAGGGGAGGGGGCTGGACATGGCAGAAAGGGGTAGGGGAAAGCTCCGTACTTCCCTATCCCTTGGCTGGGAGCATAACATTGTCTTGAGAATGAAATGTAAAGCAAAAGGCTTGGAATATGATGGGGTTTTGTAGGCTTTTAGACAGAAGATTTCTCCCTCCCATTTGATGATGGAAATCTGCTTCTGTAAACACTGAAAACATCATACTCTCTTCTTAAACCACATTAGAAAAATAAAGTCACAGATGTAATGACCTATGTATAGAAAAAAATTACAACTAGAAGTTAAAAATATCATCTCTTGAGCATGAAGCACAAAAGAAAAGTTTTGTGACATAAGACACAAAATACTAACTACAGACAGTATAGCAGAAATTTTGTTACATGAAAATATCTCCTGTACATTAAAACACAACACAGTGAAAATGAATAAAAATCAGAGACTGAGAGATAATAATGAAAGTATAAATACATTATAACCTCTTAATACCTTGTCTATGTAAAGCAATTTATCAATATAATTGTGAACATATGTAGATGAATTTGCAGAAAAATGAACACAAGTTCAATCTTTCCATTAATCAAAAAATACAAAGATGAATCCAATTCATGTGTCTCAACTAATACAATCACCTTAGTTACACTGACTTCACCTTTATAGAATCTTATGGGACAGGCTGATCCAAAACTTATTTGAATATGAAAATTTGAGAAAACAATTTGAAAACGTGAGATGAAGCTTAAAACTTTGGATTCTATCCCTAGATACAGTAAAGGTACCTTAGGAAATGTTGGGTGTAACTCCACTCTATAGAAATGCTAAATGAATTCTCAAGGGAGTAATATTTACAATAAGAAAAAATTGGAAACAATATAAATTTTCATAAAAGATTATATAAATAACAATCCTGTGAATGGAAGAGCATAAAATGGAAAAAGCAATAGATTTGGCCTTATGCATCAACATGAATAACTTTTGTAATACAATAGTTTTTGAGTACAAAAAGTAATTTTATGAAAGGATATGCATTGTATGATGAGTTCATTCAAATTTTAGAAATATGCGAAATCCACTCACGTATAAGTGCATCCAATGTGCACATGCATGCAAAGGTAGTCCTTGCTTTGTATACTTCTAATGTACACAAATTTTAGTTTTGTATGGTAAATACATCAGTCTCTCAACATGACTTAATTTGAGTTTATTAACTAAAAGACATACTGTGGTAGATTAAGTATGGATAATTGTATAATACACAAATTTCTTCATATATGTGTGTAATGTTCAATTTTTTAAATTTATTTATTCAATTGTGGGGTAATGTTCAAATTTTATTGCTAGCTCTTTTGTCCAAAACATGCTACGTGTGTCTCATGCTGAGGGACCCGCAAGCCACTCTTTCAAAAATCTATTGGTGATTGGCTGTTACGTAGCTGCCACTGTTTCCTGGTGCAGACAGCTAAGCTTGAGTGGCGTTTCCTCTTTGTTTCCTAGTGATGGGACCCTCAGCATCTTACAAAAATGGCCACAAGAATGCGGGAATTAGACCTGCGCTATCTCACAGAAATGGTCACAGGCAGTCATAGTAGTGATCTTATGCTTAAGGGGAACAAGAGAAAGGGCTTATGGAAATGCCACTGGGTCCTTATATGTCATCGGAGAGGAGGACCCAGTGGAGAGTTAGGCGTACACAATAAAGGACTCTCTGGGAATTGGGGGGGAGGCACTGGGGGAAGGGGAGGGGGAGGAGGGGGGAGGGAGGGAACTGGTAAAAAAATTTTAAAATGTATAATTAAATTTTTAATAAAAAAAAAAAGAAATGGTCACAGGAATGAGGGATTTAGCCAACTGAGACGAAAATGACCGAGAGAGTGACAATTCTGGTAGGGTAGTGGAATTTGAGCTGAGTATAAGTAGGCCAGAGAAGAAGTAGCCAAACATGCGACTGCTGGAGAGATTCTGGACCTTTAAACAGAGTTCCTCAGTGCACTGCTCTACCTAAACATGCAAAGGATTGTGTAAAAGTTTAAAAATGTCCCATTGACACTAGGAGATGCTCCAGAGAAAAGGCACTCAGATGACATCATTGTGCAGCGGAGAAAATACCAGAAATGGATGCAAATCTAGCTTGAGTGAGGAACGACCTCCTGAGTCACACTGTATCACCAGAGGAAGGAAATCATAGCACAGCGATTCCCCAAAAGTTTTTACAGAGGAAAAAAATACTCATATCTTAGTGCTGCTTTAAGATATGGAATGGCAAATCAATATGCTTAACTCTTTCTTATAAATTCATCGAAGGTAAGAAAGAATATTGAATAACTTTAGCAATCAGGGAACCGATGCAACTTTTGCTATTGACCATGCTTTGTGCCTTGCATGGATTTGACTTGCACATCCATTTTTTTTCCATTTTTATTTTTTCTGCTTTTACAAACATATTGAGTATTCATCCCAACTTCTCTCCCTCCTCCCTCCCTCCCCTTTTCTCCCCTCCTTTCATCATTTCCTCCCACTCTCTCCCACCCTTCTTCTTGCCACAGAATGGGAACTTACAGTGGAATCTTTGGTTCTAAAGCTGGGTGAGTGAAGGGAAACACACCTATCAGTGGGGTGGCCAAAAGAGAGGTAACTTGATGTGCCATGGAGGCTTGGGTCCCCACAGGAGTAGACAACCCAGAGTGAACACTGGGGTCCGCAGAATTGCACATCTATTTTTATGCCACACTGCAAAGCAAAGACTATGTGTGTATGCACATATATACATAGATTTATATATATATGCATGATAAGTATAGCTATATAAAGATGTGCAAGTGGATGTTGAAGGATACAGGAAGCAGGCTGCATCCTTTAACATCTCTGGAAGAACTTGTCACCAAGGGCAGGCGTGCAGAGTGCTTCAACTGAATTCGGAATGACTTCAATGTTTTATCTGGCAGTAGCAGTTCTTTGAAAATTATTTTATGACTTTATGCCTTTCTGTGAGTCCAGACTACTTTATTAGAAGGGAGAGAAATAATAACTGTGTCAGAAAAGAAATAATGCTTTTCTAGAAAATGAAAGCGATAAGGGGAAGCCTGGGAAATGGAACGAGCCCCTTGTCATAGGCTGTCCGTCAATCTCAACAAATACAGTGCAAAAATCTTTAAGGGGCAATATGAGCTTCTGGGGAGCTCGCAGCGTCTTTGATTGTAAGTTGCTAATATTGAGGAAATGAAAGTGCTCATGTTCACTTAACCCCTTCCATCCAGCTGAAGTCTGTAGGTGATCTTGAGAACTAATTCTAGTTGAGCTCAGAAGCATTCACGAGCTGTAACAGACGCAGTTTCTAAGATCCTTGCCGTGAAGGGAGCACCTTATGAGGATGTAGACAGATTTTTGGACCCCGTGGTCGACTTATAACAAAGTCAATAAAGCATCTCTGCTTTGAGGTTTTAAAACATTTCAATTTCTGCTCTAGAAGTGACAACTTCACATTTTTTCTAGGAAATACTTTAGCTGGGTTCATTTGCTCTTTCTTTCTTTCTTTCTTTCTTTCTTTCTTTCTTTCTTTCTTTCTTTCTTTCTTTCTTTCTTTCTCTCTCTCTCTCTCTCTCTCTCTCTCTCTCTCTCTTTCTTTCTTTCTTTCTCTCTTTCTTTCTTGTAGATCCAATAAAACAGGTGTTGGGTCTGGTGGTATTTTCCTATGGCTGTTGCTACAAATGGTCATAAATGACCACAAGCTTTGTGACTTAGAAGAGTGCTACTTGATCATCTGCTCAGCAAATCAGAAGTCTGATGTGACTCTCAAAATGGTTGTGTTGGCAGGGCTGCATTTCTGAGGGGTTTTGGGGGATGACCTTTTCTTGCTTTCCCATGTCTTGGAGGCCAGCTGGGTTCAGTGGTATGCAGCCCCCTGTGTCATTCTTAAAGTGGGTAGATTGGGTAGACTGCTCACATCACATTTCCGGACTCTTCTTCATCCACTTCTAGGGATCCACAAGATTAGATTAGGGATGCCGTGGTTTGAATGCAGAATGACTCCCACACGCTCAAGTGTTAAACCATCAGTCTACAGCTGGGAAGGTTACGTAACCTTTAGGAGGTGGCGCCTCGCTGGAGGAAGCAGAGCCTAGGAGTGGGGCTTGAGGTTTGGTGACTCACTGTCACCTATGTTCTGTCTCTGTTTCCTGAGTGTGGTTGCCATGCAACAGTGAGCCTCCTGCTTCTGCCACCAGGTGTTCCCCACCATGATGGGTTCTGTCTTATCTGGAACCATGTGCCAAAGCAAGATACTTTTTCTCTTAAGTTGCCTGAGTTGGAATATTTGATCACAGTATCACTGGAGTTTAGAATAAGCTTCTGGCTAAAAAGTCTTCATTCGATCCCATCAGCTAAGTTCTTTTCATGTATGGCTACCAGGTTCTAAAGATGAAGATGTGGACATTTTTAGTTTTTTTTTCTGGGGGGGGGCACAGTACAGAAATCTTACAAGTACAGGAATTCAGAATCCTAGCGGTAGGATCAGATATTTTGATTGGATTCATGGATTGCAAAATTCAAATAAACTAGGAATCTTGCAAACTTTCTGGGTGATACAAAGAAGGTGGGAGTCTGACCTTAAAGTGAAGGACCAGCGTAGACACTACCAGGATTGTACATTCCCACCCGAATATTATCCCTGTCAGAGCACAAACACAACTCTCATCCGGCCTGGCTTGCTCCGATAGCACCCGGAGCCTATACAAGCCTATCAAGTTTTCCTACCACCAAAGCCACTGTCAAACCACGGTTCCCAGAGACATGCAGAGGGATTGTATTTTCCTGTTTCAATGTTATTTTCAACTGTAAATACATATAAATCTGCAGTTTCAGGGCTGGAGATGCAGTCTAGTGGATAATGAGTCAGACTGTTTCCACATCGCTAATGTAAAAGACTGCTTACCACAGAGAATATCCTGCTTCCTAGCTGCGCCGCACAACGCATTTATCTAAACTTTAAAAATATGATATTTCTACTGGGGCACACTACTGAGGCAGCTGAAGGAACCACGTAAGTCCAACAAACCAGCTCTGTGTTTTCCAAATTTACTGGTTTCTCATCCAGCACTTGAAATGCATTTACTTGTTCAAAGACAACTCACAGTTTTCCATCAATAAACTCACAAGAAACAGAGACTGGAGAATGAGTCTTGTGGAGCATAACGCAGTTGACACGGGGGCATCAGCCATGTGTTGTGGCTCTTGCGACTTCCCAAGGGAGACTTTTTGCTGTATAAACCCGCCTCTGAAATATCTATCTCCTTCTGCTGACATAAGGCAGATCAGAAAGAAGGACAAATGGTCAACACGCAAGCTAAAGATATAATAGCTTAAGAAATGCTTCCTGGAGATTGTAAGAGCCTAAAGATGGGGAGGGCCAATGACATGCAAGATACTCCACACAAGTCAGGGCTGCATCAGCCAGGATACAGCCACAATGTGATTGGACTTTGCCTGACCTGCACAATGGCTGACATGTCAACCTCAAAGTCTAGTATGGATCACAAGGGAAAAGGCTTCAGGCAGTAGGATCTTCAGAGGTAAGGGGTTAGACAGTCATAATAGAGTTGCCATGCTAGTGGGCAGCCAAAGGGGCCCTGGGCTATGCCACTGAGTCTTGAACCCTCACTAGTGTAGATGACTCAGAGAGAGGATTGGCGCCCATATAAATGAATGCTTTGGGGGATGTGAGAGAAGGGGGAAGGGGGGAAGGAGGAAAAGTGCACTAGGGGATGACAGGGAAGGGGAGGGGGAGGAAAAGGAGGAAGGGTACCTATTGAGCTTGTATGATTAGGCAAAAAAAGTATAATAAAAAGAAAAATATTACAAAAAAGAAATGTTTGCAGGGCTGCGCTAAGCATTCTTAGGGAGTTAACACTGGCTGCTCAGCCAAGCCTAACTATCAGTGTGCACACCCCAATTACTGTGCACATCTTCCTAGAAAATGGAGTGAGATTATTTGAATTGCTCATTTTTGTAAAAGAACAGAGTGTGATTTAAAGGATTTCTCCCATCAATTCTTTCTCTTTTATTTCTGAGTTTACGTTCAAACAAACAAATCAAAAGCAAAAAGTGGAAAAAGAAATCATGACTATTAGCCTCTTGGTATTAGGCCTTTTTTCCCTGTCCTCTGGGACATGTAAGTTACTATTAAGTTTATGGGCAGAAAGTACAGGCTACCTCTGAGAGACTTCGTTCATTTTATTTTTTCTCCAGCTTTCATGGTTTTTATTTAGCTGTAGGAACCAACCGTGCTGGATTCTGAGGTTGGTAACACTTGTAGTGTCTGTTCAAGGCCAACACATGCTTCACAAGCTTCTATTTAGAGGGCAGGACTGAGTTACAACGCGTACTGGAGATTCGTTGGAAATGTATTTACTTTGTGATACACATTGCACCTCTTCCCCCAATCTCACAGAGATGTTTAGGACTTTAAAAACGGATCTGGAGGGATCAGAGACTTCCACGAGACTTGGTGGAGAGCGATGGTTTTCCAAAGGACAATGAACTACAGGAAAAAAAAAGTCCTACTGACCAGTGCTAATATAGATACGTCCAACCATGGTCTAGAGAGAACTGGCGATTTGATCAAAATCACGGTCTTTTGGTAACTGAGAACTAATCTTTCAATATTATGCTGGACTGGGATGCACATGCTCCTTGGGAAACAGTCTCAGCAGAGACTGGACCTTCAGATCAATATATGACAAAATGTGTGGAGCACACACTCCTAAAAAACATGGCGCCTTCTAAAGAGGATTCTTTTCAGGTGCTGTTTCACCTTAGTTCTGTTTTCCTAGTTTACGATATTCACAACCTTTTTCTCAGAGTCATTTAGCTACTCAATGTGCAAGGTTGGCAAGTGTAGCTTCGTCAAGACAGAAGAGTGTGGTGTTTGTCTGTGCTTCATAGGTCACACATTTACCAGACACAAGGGAGCCCGTGAAATCTAAACAGCAGCCCTTGTTTCTCCCTGCCTGGGTGCTGAATGCGAATGTCTGGATGTCCCCTTCTGATTTTAGAATTAGAAACCTTAATCTGCGGATGCTATTAGGAAACAGGGCGTTTCAGAGATGATTAGGTCATGAGAGTGGTGCCCACTCAAGTGGGATTAGCACCTTGACAGATAAAGGAGTTCAAGGGAGTGCTCGTTCTTTGCTGTGTGTGAGCGTACAAGGAGAGGTTAGTCATGTGAACACAAGAGAGAACTCTTGCCAGACCTGACATTCTAAGCAATGACATCCAGCATGAAGAACTCTTTGGATATATATTGTTGTTTATAAGTTATCCAGTCTAAGGCATTTTGCTATAGCAACCCGACATGACAAAGATGGGAAGTTACTGAGTGTATCTATAGCTGCTAATTGGGGTTAGAACTTGAGAAAGAATAGAACTTCATCCCCTTAAGAACATTCTGGTTCAGAGTGAACAGGTGGAATTCACCATCTTAATTTATTTTGCTCTTTTCATGGATTTGTTTCATCAGCCATCTGGATGAACTACCTAAAGGGAGACGGATGTTCAGTTATAAAGATCTTTCCTGGAACAGGCTGGCAGGTCCTTTCATCCTGTTTGAAATACTGAGAAAAACTTGAATTCTATTTAAAACTCTGAACCTGTAACTAATAATGAAGGTAAGAGGTTAGAACACAGAATATATCTAGGATGAGAGATCAAGGATTTTAATTACATATTAAGGCACAGAGGTTAAGAATATAGCTTTGTTTGTTTATAATGTTTTAAATAGATACTTCACTGAATCACTGAGTGTCTAATGAAAGCTTGCCAAAAAGGAAAAAAGAGGAAACAACAACAAAGAAAAACAGCCAGTGTAGCAAAGAAAGAGAAGTACATTTGCAGGCACCAGAACAAAGCTTCTCATATTTTTCAAAGAGTTTATTCTTGTTCATTAGGAGCTTTGTGCAATGCCTGACAGAATGAACACGGAACATTATGAGTTACAGTCACATCATGACGCTTTTCTTGGTACATTTTTTGTTAAAGATTTAAAAGGCTACTTTAATTCTATCACAAATCTAAGAAAAATTTCAGTGGTAGAAATTCAAACTTACAACTCTCTAATTTTTGTGAAGTGATCAATTGAGAAGCAATTTTTTAAAGGTACACGACACAATCTTAGTGATGATATGCTAGGATTGGTTGGTACAATGATGGAAGAATTTGAAATAGTGGAATATTTTCTTCCTTATGGTTTAGAACATGGTTGTATTCAATTGGCAGTATGCAAACTGCACAAGAGATCTTGTGTACTTGCTAGAAGAAAAATGACATCATATTACTTCCTTTATTTCTAATTTTCCCTTACAATATTTTTTTCTTTAAATTTTGATGTTATCTCTCACTGAATTGATCTTCATAGATTATCATCAATCCTTTCTCAAATCAACTGATAAATCACTTTGATTTGTAATAGGCAGTTTGTTATCTTCATTCAAGACACACGCAGGAAATATTTTTAAGTGGTTTCAATGTTTAGGTGGGGCTCTGTCATAGTCATTGATGAAACCATACAGGCAAACAAGTGGTACTTTTATGCTGCCCCAATACTAATTGTTTATTTAAGTTAAGTAGGGAAGCCTTTACAAATGAACTCCTTTCACAGGGAAACTTATCAAACAATGGAGGGAAATCATTATTCGCTCAGTCCATTTGTGCTTTGCTATCACAGAAAGCCTTAGTCTGGGAAATAAATAACTAAATCCATAATGTAAATAAGCTGATGCAATGAAGTTAAATGCAAATAAATAAGTTTATGTAATAAAAATAAATTCATGTAACCAATATTTTTTTTAGACTTTATTTATTCATTCATTTTGTGTGTGTGTGTGTGTGTGTGTGTGTGTAGAACCAAGGGCAACTTTGAGAATCATCTTACCTCTTCTTCTCTACCATTTTACCTCTCCTTCTTGCTTCTCTCTGGGATTTCCCAGGCTCTGCCCACCAGGGTCGGAAGTGCTTAAGTGTGTGGCGTGTTTTTTTTTTTTTTTTTTTTTAACGTGGGATCTAGAATCCGAACTCAGGACCTTCTGCCTGTGAGGCAGAGTCTTAACCCCTGAGCCATCTCTCCATTCCATGTGATGAGTTTTTAAAGCAGGGATGGTTCAAGGTTGTGCGGTCTACATCAGGTGAATCTTTCTTGGTGCATTGGACCATGTGGGAAGATAAAAGAGCAAAGAGCATCATGGGCCAGCAGGAGAAGCCACGGTCGACTCTTCTAACTCTCCTGATAACTAACTCACTCCTCAGATAACGACATGGGTCCACTCGGGAGAGGGCAGCCCTTGTGACCTCATCGCCTCTTAAAGTTCCCGAGCCTGTCAACCCTTGTGCTGGGGAAAGTCTGCCGCTGTGAAGACAAAAGAAGAATCGTGATGAAAGCCACATCACAGCAGACTTTCAAAGTGGGGTGCGGGGCCCTGAAAAAGGGCTCTTAGGTGTGCGTCCAGCGTGGCTTGGCATCTGAACTGTGGATGCCACCCTGTCGATGGAGGCATCGGGATGACCTAAAGGACAGAGCAGTTATGGAGTACACAAAGGCTCGAGATACATGTCTAGAGAGCCACTGGAATCCTATGTTATGGATTTTCTAATTTTGGCGACACGTTCTTTTCTTTCCGTAGGCCTTATAGTTCCTTCCATTTCCTTCTCAGCCTAAAGCTGCCACGTTTCCCGCTGTCCTCCAAAGGCTGATCCAAGCCATCTGGACCCGTATTCTACCAATTGCAATTCTCAAGACTTCGGATAAAACCCTTTAGTTCTGCTGTCTGTGAGTTTGAATTATGGGATGGCTGATCTTCAATGTTAGCCTGGCTGAATTTGGAATCACCCTGGAGACATGTATCTGGGTGGGGCTATGAAGGCGGTTCCTGAAAGATCTAACCTCAGAGGGCAGGTCCCCCATGAAAGTGAGCACCAGCTCGTGACCTTCAGCCTCGGACTCAAGGACAAGGCGGTGAGTGCAGGGCCAGCCTCTCCGCTTCCTACCACAGAGGCACTATGAACAGCTGCCTTGGGCTCCTTCCCTTCCGGCTAGATCCATGATCATGGTCACACCTTCCCTCAAACTATCAGTCCAAATAAACTCTCCCTTCCTTTGTTCAGGTATTTTTGTCTCAGTAATGAGAAATACGAAGGATACAAATTGAGCAGTGTTATACACCCACTTTTGGGGCAAGTTTTTAAACCATGGCTACTATATGAATTAAGTTTTGTGGAGGAGAGTGTAGTTTATACAAAGAGATATTTGGATTCAATATATATTTATGTAACAATATCGACAACAGAAACAATGCTAGAGAAAAATGGGGTGTTTTCCAGTGATTTTTCCCCTTAACCCCAATACTCAAGTGTCTTCTCTAATACTTGATGGTAGCTCCTCCCACAACTCTGTCTTCATGCTTCTCATTGGTAGAATCAGGGAGAGAGAGAGAGAGAGAGAGAGAGAGAGAGAGAGAGAGAGAAGAGAATATGAGAATACCTACTCTTGTACTCTGTGATTAAGTTCAAAGCAAGTGAATCTCTATATATTAATAACGTATTTTCTCCCTAAAGGTGGGCTGTGAAATTTTTCTTAGACTTACAATAGTTTTCCTCAAGTTACACTACAAAACTTTTCTCTTGGGGTTATGATGACGGATTCCTAAAGTTAGACTCTCATATTTTTAATGCCAGAAGGGCTTCTGGTGTTAGTAAGCAGAGGGGAAGGATTAGGGACTTGGCAAAGTACCTCAGAGGCCCTCAGAAGCTTGCAGGTCCGTTCCCAGTATGTCTGACATCAGCAACTCACTCGGCTGGGATCAGAAATGATTGGCACCTCTACATTTCGTCCTGAGCTCTTCCAGTGTAGGGATTCATTGCTGCGTGAGAAAGACATACGCTGAAGCTTCTGAAGTCCCCTTCCTGGGTGCCAGGGGGCGCTGTGTCTCTTGTATTCCCTTCTTCCATGATGGGAATCTCTGGCTTTTCTTTCTTTAAACATATTATTTATTTATTTATTCACTTATTTATTTAGAGAGAAAGACATGCCATGGCACATGGGCGGAGGTCAGAGGGTAACTTTCCTAAATCAGTTTCTGTCTTTCCACCATGACAGACTTTCGGGGATCGAGCTCAGGTCACTAGGCTTTCGCGGAGGCACCTTACCCACTGAGCTGTCCTAGGTGACCCTGTTTTTCTGAAATAAGCCAAGGCTTCTCCTCCTTGTTTGACTCAATGCCCCTTTCTTTCTTCAGTAGGTCATGAGCCTGGTCAAGCACAAAGGCTGCTGGCAATATACACTCACATTTTCATATGCATAAAGCAGACCTTTGTAAATTCAGGATCAAGCAACACAAGTAGACATGATGGTGTGGTTTGTGTCCTTTTGATATAAACTCTTGTGCCTCGTCTCATGGGAGATGTGGATGAAAAGACCCTCCACTCCCCTGAAGACCCTGAAACAGCAAGGAAGAGACCAGGCAAGGAAGGCGGTGACTCTGCGTGAGCCCCTCACAGACCCTCAGCCATGACATAGCGGTTTCTGTATAATCTTATAAAACTCAAGATCAAAGACTATGCAATTTAAATGACTTTTACTGGCTAAAGTATTTTCTTTGTGGTGTGTGTGTGTCTGTGTCTGTGTGTGTGTGATTTCCGTGTGAAGGTGACATTAGGAATTATCCTGGATTGCTCTATTTCCTTTTTGATTTGCTCTGGGGTTTCTCAGACTCCACCCTAGGACTAGAAGCACAGACAGGCCTCTGCTATTTCTGCCTGACATTTTCACGTGGGATCTGGGATGTGAACATAGTTCATTCTGCTCTCAACGTGGAGTCTTAACTCCTGAATCAACTCTCCGTCTGGCTGAAGTATTTTTCAAGAAGTATTTTTTAAAAGACAAATAGGGGTCAGACAGAGGTAGGGGAGTCCCCATATCAGTGGGCTGTACAAGGAAGGGCCTCTCTGTCTGCCACAGGGGCGTGAACCCCCATGAGAAGCGATGATACAGAGGAAACCTTAGGACCCATAGAGCCAAAGGACAGGCAAATAGGGGGGAACAGGATAGCTGAGCCCATGTAGGGATGGGAGGAAGTGTGTGGTGGGATGGGATGGGAGTGGGAGGGAAGAGAGGGGGGAATGAGGGATGCAAGGAGCATGTATATAAAATGTAAATTTAATAATGGTTAATTTTATGGATAAATAAATGTTGGTTTTTCAAAGTTAGCATTTTTAGCCTGGAGACTGCATATGGTCTTTAGAGTATTTAGCATCTCTTTGAAATTACATGCAAAATTTCATGTTCATAGGAAAATGAGTGTTTTTTTTCTATCTACTTACTAAGGTATCATAGCTAAGGTGGAAATTTTAATTCAAGGAAAAAAATGACCATAGAAAAACTTGTTCCAAATGTGCTCAGTCTGTCAGAGCTTTATGGAAATTCTTGGCTATGTTGCTATCATTTTGTAAACACATATGGTTATTATCTTTCCAAGATGGAGAGACATGTGGGTGGGGGAGGTAGATGTAAGGAACTGAAGAAGAAACCATCAAATCATAACTATCCAGAGAAATTTAGAGAGGTCCTTTTTTTTCTCCTGGTAATTTAATTAGCCAGAAAGAGCTTATTGTGCTGGGAGGCAGCAACGTGTCACGGAGAAAGAACCGGTGAACTTAATGGCTATTTTTTTTTTGTAGCAAGATCGTTTTTCTTTGAATAGACTTTATGGGCACAAAATGGCTTATGTTTAATAAAAAATGTACGAACATAGAAAATGTCATCCATTTGGAAAACCATGAAATATAAGGTGTGAGCTGATGAATATTTAAGCTTATTTCCTAACACAAGCCAATGAGCCTGTTTTAACTACTATCACACTAAAAGAACCAACTTGAAGAGAATGATCCAGAGAATCTTATAGAAATATTTTTGTAACTCTTGTATGTATTCCAATAAAACATTTTAGAAATACTCCTCACAACCTATACATACATAATTGGATTAAAAATACACTGTTTATTAAGAGAAAATATTATAGGTTCATATACATAATATATAACATTAAAAGTGTAGATGCACACACACAGTCTCTCTTTCAGAGTTACTTTATTTGCATTGGTAATTCACCTTTGGCAGGAAGAGAACTACTTCTTGTCTGTGCTGTCAGTCTTATTTGTGTGCATGCTTACGAATGCGCTCTAGGTACGTGCTCAATCAGAGCGAGTGTATGAGTGTGGTAGCTAAAAGTTAATGCTAGGTGTCTCTATTACTCTTTAATTTTTGAAACAGGGTCTCTCTCTGAATCTGGAGTTCACCAACAGGCAGGCTGGCTGTCTAACTGAGCTCTGGGGATCTACCTGTCTTGCCAGCCCTTCCCTGCCTCTTGTGCTGAAGTAACCACCATACCTGGCTTTTCATATGGATGCTAGATCTGCACTCAGGCCCTTGTGCTTACATGGTATGATAGTGTCATAGTTGGGCACAGGTGTCAACTTGACAGTTGAGGGTTTGAGCTCTGGGCACATTTGTAGAGAATTAATGGTTGAGTTAAGCCCAGAGCAAACTTGCAAGAGATTGTCTAGCTGATGGGGAAGGTCTAGCCCATGGTGGGTGGGACTAAGCCTTGGAATAAAATACTGAGGGCTGATTGAGAAAGTTGGCCAGACATGCTGGTCTGGCAAGTAAGAATCGTCCCTCTCTCAGCCATTATGTAGAGATGGTGTGGCCAGTTCCCTCGGCCCTGGTGTTGCTTCATGCTCGCTCATCAAGCTGGACTATGAACTGTAACCAGTATTCATATTCACAAGAGAAAATAAATCCCTTGTTTCCTTAAGTCGTCTGATGGTTATTTATCGGTATCCATACAGGCAAACTGCAACAGATAGTATTAGTTATGAACCTGATAGCTAGGAAGCAGGATTCCAGGTACCCCGAGAGGTAGGCCCACCCTGCAGGAAATTGTCTTATTTACATCATCAATGAGATGACTCAGCCCATTGTAGGTGGCCCTGTTGTCTAGTGTGAGGCTGTATAAAAATCGAGAGAACATAGGTAAGCAAGGACGCATGCTGGGGATGGGTTGCTGTAACTTTCCGGGAGACTGACTACAATGTAGAGTTGGGTTATCAATTATACACTTTTCTCCTGTGTTTCTTGGGTCAGGTATTGTGTGTCAGTGATCAGAAACTAAGAATCATGCCATGCACCTTACTAACTGAGCCATCTCCCCAAGAGCCCCTCGTGTCATGCTCACAACTGGCTTCTCTTCTGCAGTTGTGACGCTAACTACCAAGTTCTTTCACACGTCAAAGCCCATTGATCTCAACATCCTGGAACGTGAATTTCAATAATGAACGTGGTGTTACTACTGACATGGGATGGCACCTCCCAGTGGGGTTTCAGGGACGTCTGCCGGTGAGTCTGCTCAGCAAAATGGGGGTACCATCCATCAAGCCTGTGCAGACCTGTGCTGGGAATCTCATCCTGCCTAAAGTCACGGTCCTGTAGCTCAAATAGCAGAGAGTCGTTCCAGCCCATCCTGTCTTGGCTTGGTGCTAGATGTTAGGCATGTTAAACACAAAATGGCTCAAGCTGCCCTCTCTTCTCCCTTCGATGTAAGATGTATGTGTCCAGACAAAGAGCTCTTCACAATCCACAGTCTGCCTAGATAAGGTAGCTCCCTCTTCTCAAGGACAGCTCCACAGCCCCATCCTGCCTGCAGCTCCACAGCCCCCGGCTTGTCTGCCACTCCCACCCTGAGACAAACTCCCGCTTCCCATCCCAGTACTTTTTCAACTGCCTGCCCCTGGCCTATCGTCATATGCTCCCGGTCACATGCCCCTGCCCTGTAAGAAGACCCCAGAGTTAGGTTTTTGCTGCTGCCTCTCTATGTGCTTTAGAGATAGCTGTGCTGCTTGCTGCCCCTCTGCTTGTCATCCGACTCGTCCTCCTGTTTGCTTGCCAATAAATCCCCTTTGTACGTCATATGCTGGTTCTGCTCTGGCTTTTTATCCCAGATCATTCTGAGGTGGGGGGCTTTCTCAAGAGCCCCCCACACAGTTGGCCTGGGAGCTACTTTGTGGCCAAGGTGCAGCAGATTGAATAATGTTCACTCACTGTTGTCTCACAGCAGTCAGACTGAACTTAATGGAGAAGACTTGTCTGGCTTATGGTTCCAGAAGAGATGAAGTCCGTGAAGGTGGGGGGTCTCATAGCAGAAGGCAAGGCTTGAAGGCAGAAGCAGGAAGGGGTGGGCTCAGCTCAGAGCATCATCATAGAATGCAGACAGAGCACGAGCAAACTTTGTGTAGGTCTGGGCTACTAAATCTCAAGGCCTGCCTACCCCCTGTGATGTCACTTCCTCCGGCAAGGCTCCATCTCCTTAGGTCGCCACGACTCCCAGACATCAACATCAGCTAAGGATGCAAACACATGAGTTTACAGGGGACCACTTACAATTAAGCCACGGTACCTTCTGAGCTCAAAATCACCCAGGACTTCAGAGTGTGTGTGAGATTCACAAACAGAGTCTTTGTAAATGTCATGAAGGTGAGGATCGGGGTGAGTGCACACTGAATTAGAGAGACCCCTTCCCATTCATGAAGGTTTCCTGAGAAGAGTCAAGAAACAGACTCACAGACATGTAGTGGAGAAGCCCGTGTGTAGAAGGAGCTTCCTGCTACCATAAACCAAGGATTCTGGGAGCCCTGGAAGTCAATGCCAGTAGTTTTTTTTTTTTTTCCCACCAATTTGCAAGGACATAGCTGTCAGCACAACACCAGGCTCTGGAGTCTTCTGGAATGCAGCCAGAAACCCTTTTCTATGCTAAGAACTAGGCCTGTTGGTTTAGCTTAGCAGCCTCGTCAAACTCTGAGGGTTGAGATCCATATGGGCTTGGAAGCCAGTCAGCTGGGGTGAGAGACCAGCTGTGGCCTCTAATACAAGGTGGAGAGATTACTGGAGCTCTCTCAGTTGTCCTACCTGTCACAATAAAGATAATAATACCATCATCTTAGAACACCTCTGAGGATTGCATGAGTTAATCTGTAGGGTGTGTAACCACACTGACACACGCTAGCTATGCAACAGATGATATCCATAATCACTGTCATAGGACTAGGATGAATACAAACAGCTGTTCCAATCATTCCAGTTCTCTGTCACCAAGAGCTTCTCCCCTGGGGTGGGTAGGTACAGGAAGCTGCATCTGTCCTTTGTTTTCCTCATTGCTATCATGAACTATTCCAGGCTAGGTGACTTATAAAGTAAACAGATTTATGTGGCTCACACTTGCAGAGACTCTAGGGCATACACTGTTTGGGGGAAGGTTTTGTGGCAGAGGGAATCACCATGGCAGATGCCCACAGGAGGAGAGACCACAGGCAGAGTGAAGCATGTGGCTAGTCCTTCTCTTACATGTCGACTTTCCTTCTCTTACATATCAACTCTCTTGTGAGGACCAACCATCTTCAGGGGTGTCCCTTGTGTGACTGTGTCTCTGCTTTCTGTGTTCACAGGGACACCAGTCCCGTAGGAACAGAATTGACTTGAAGTCACCACCGAGTCCATCCAGACTTGTTACCCTGCATTTCCAGATGAATGACATTCACAGGCTCTGGGGTTTAGGGCCTCAACACATCTTTCTGGGGAACACAATTTAGTTTATAACAATCATACATAAGTGAAAATAAAAATCCCCACTGTGAGGTGTTAGGAAGGGAGAAACTTGGTCCCATTGCAGTAGTGTGGAGGTGGGGGGGGGGTGTCTGTGTAGTTTACTGACTGTCAGGCTGACTGTCTAGTTGAGCTGGAGGGATCTGTCTGTCTCTGCCTCCCCTTCCCCACCTTTCATGTTGAAGTAACAGCATAACCACATCTGGATTTTATACTGATGCTGAGGATCTGAATTCAGGCCCCCGTGCTCGCATGACATGACGGTTAGTATTAATGATCAACCTGATACCTAGGAAACTAGACTCCATGCACCCCCGAGAGATAGGCCCGCCTGAAAGAGATTGTCTAATTTTCATCATTAATGATAAGAAAGTGGAGCCTTAATGTAATCAGAGTGAGATTTCACAAGGAAAGGATATAAGGCCTAAACTGGGGCATTATGTCTCATCATGAGGCCATGGCCTTCTTAGGAATGTGGAGAGTACCCCAACAGAAGGAGGATCTTATCCCATAAGCCTACTGTCTTGAACATCCTGGCTTTTGGGATTTTTGAAATGAATAAACCTTTATTATTTATTAATAATCAGTCTGGTGTATTTAGTTACAGCAACAGAGAAAGAACCATGGTAGCTTTTTAAATATGAGTAGCTGTGGCAGCTATTCATCTTGTTACTGTGAGATGCTACTCATACTCAGGCAGAAGGAAAGAGGGAAGATTTTATTTGGCTTATAGGTCCAGAGGGAAGCTATAATTTATTATGGTGGAATCTCATAGCAGAAGGCATGCTTGGAGGCAGAAGCAGGAAGGTTCAGGTATGGACACAGAGAGAGCAAGGAACCAAACTGTGAACAGGGCCAAGTGAAAACCTTCAAGTCCCCCCCCCCACTGCGCTACCCTCCCCTCCACCCCGCTGTGGCATGTCTCCCTTCTGTAAGACTCTACCCCCTAAAGAAACCACGACCTCCCCAAACATTAACATCAGCTAAAGATTCAAACACATGCGCTTGTAGGGGATAATTCACATTCAAATTATGATAGTTATATGATAGTAGCTTTAAAAAGTCTTAAAGAAAAGATTTCCATTATGAAGATCTAACAATACATTTAAATGTGTGTTTATATCATACCATTGTTGGATGTGGACCTATTGTGAACCAGTGATTGAATTCCCTCATTTTCTCTATTAGCAACATTCTTTTCATTTTTCAAAACACATATTAGAGAAAGAAAAATGGCATGAGTGCCAATCTTTGCAATTAAGCACAAATGAAAACTAAACATTCTTTTTTATTAAATTAAACCTTCAAAGGTTGCTCGCTAACCTCTACCTGTTACTTGCACCTCCACCAGCTACAGAACATACTCACAGCTCTAGGCTCAGCATTGTAAGTTTCTCTGCTTCTAGCTCAGGCCACAGTTTTCTCATATAGTATTTACACCAGACACTTCCTATGAATTCTGTGCGTACTTTCTATAAGGACCTCTAGGCTAGTCACTGTCCAATGACCTTCTGCTCAAGCTATCTGCTTACCCCACCTATCTTAATGGAAGATAATCTTTATTCATCACCTCTAGTCCCTCAAGGTCCTGGTAAAGGGGAGCTCATATGGTTCTTTCTGCAGATCTGCATCTTTCCATCTGTCCTATTGTGATAGATACAGGTATCAACTTGACGACCAAAGCCCGAGCTCTGGAAAAATCTGTGAAGAAATGGTTAGGTGGGGTAAGTCCTGCGCAAACCCACAGGAGGTTGGTGGGTGTGACCATTCTCTGGGCAGGTGTATGAGAGGAGAGGGTTGGATCAGTACTCTAGCATACCTTAGGCAAAACTCTGGAAGTCTTGCAGTCTGGCAAGTGAGCTTTGCCTCTCTCTCAGCAATTTCTGTGGATATGTGTGGCTAGTTCTTTCAGTTACAGGTATGAAATCTCCTGCTGAGCTGAGCATCAACTGTAAGCAAGAATAAAACTCCCTCTGTTCCCTTAAGTTATTTGTTTGTATGTTTATTAGTAATATGCAGCTAAAATCTTTGTATTTACATTCGGAACTATATTTAAAAAATCCTTGATTGTGAAAATGACTGCACAGGACTGTGTATCTGCGGCCTATCAGATGCCTTGGTGCTTGTTTGTTTGCTTGGCTTGATAAAACAAACCACCATGAACTTGGAGGTGGTTATTTCGCATAGTTCTGGTAGCTGAGAAGTGCAAGTTAGAACCCACTCCTGAGCTCATTGAGGGTATCTTCCTGAATGGCCTCTCCTGGGACCCTGTTTCTTAGGGTGTTGGCTGCAGTCACGTTTCAGTTGCTGCTGAAATACTCTGACCCAAGTAACTTAACAGAGGAAGGGGTTATTATTTGGTTTATGGCTATGGGGGACAAGGGGAGTCCATTATAGTGGGGAACGCATGGCAACTAGACCAGATGTTGGCTTTCATCACAATAGACACCGGGGAGCAAAAAGAGCAAGGAAAAGAAAGAGGAAGTGGGTCTGGGTTATGTAACCTCCAGGTGGAACTCCAGCAAAGCACTTCCCCGAGCGAGGCTCCACCCCCTCAGTGTCCCATCATTTTTCCAAACAGACCAAGTGTTCAAACACAGGGCCTGTGGAGGACATTTCATATTCAAACCACGAGCGCCTGATCCTGTCTCTAGCCCGTGCTGAGGCCATCCCTCACGGCTCATGCTGGTGCTTGAATTTCAGAGCTTGTACCTGGGGAGGCCAAGATATTCAGACCACAGCAAGTGCTCACAATATAACTGCCTTGGTGATTGATCGGCTCTTTTGTTCATCGTAACCCATTGCTTCTGAATGAGTTCAAATTGACAGAAATAAATAATAATGGTCATCTCTAGAGATTTATGTTGAAGTTTAATTTTGCCCAACTTTATAAAACTTATGATTTTAAAGAAGACTTATTCTTTTTTTGCACAACATTTATAGCTGCCATTACTGAAAACGTACTGCCCTGGTCACTGTTTTAAGATCTTTACATACGTTTGTTTTATTTTATTCTCATAGCAACCTTTTGTGCTAAGCATAATTATCTCTATTTTACAGATGAAGAAATTGAAGCTTGGTGAAGTTAAATAATGTTCCTAGTGTCACATCACACTGCTGATAAGTGGAGAATTTGAGCTTAGGTCTTTCTGCCCCTGAATGCTATGTTCTTAGCTAAAGTTTCTACACTTTCTTGGTCTTAAAATTCTTCCCCAGAACTTCTTAAGAACAGAACCCTGGGCTCCACTCTGAGAATAAGAATCAAAATCTCTGGGAGAAATAGGCAGGCACTGAGAAGCACCCCTAGGGAATTTTCGTGATCAGATATATTTAGGGAAATGCTTCATTATGATAGAGCCTGCCAGTATTTATAAGTATTTATAGCATTTATAACCTTACTGTTTTCACCCATGTTGGTTTGATTTTTATCACGAAGGGTTCATTTAAGTTCAAATCTACTGAGGTAGAAAACTGTAAACTGTTAAGTAAACTGTTAAGCTGTGCATGGATTAAGATAAAAAAGTTATTGAGTTTCTGAGATACCACCCCTTCCCTACAGCCTGCCTGCACTGCTCTATTGGTTTGACACTTGCTTTGGCTTGTGCCCAATAAGAATCAATGCTCCGGGCCTGTCTATGTTCCATTTGTCCTGCTGATACTAATCAACCATTGCATTTGCTTCTAGAAAGTCCCACTTAGCTTGCTCCACCTCTGCGCTGCTTTAGTATGAAATGAAAGTACAAGCTGAACTCAAGTCTGGGGTCCTTAAGAGAGTAGGTCGTAGCTCCAGACCAAGGGTGAATTAGATTCTTCTTTTCCACTTTCATTGATGTCTGAGAAATGATTGCAGAGAAACTCCTGCAACATTACCAGAGAGGGAAACTTGCAATACTATCACTCTCACGGGCCTGTCACGTTGGAGGGCAGCTGCTGTCTAGCGCTAACCTTCACCAGCATGGAGCAACATGAAGGCGAGACCTGTGCAGGTTAAAGACCCCAAGCCTTGTTGGACACTCAGCTGCCTTTTGAAATTGGTACTTTTTGAACGAGTCATCCTGTAGTCTCATATTCTCTGGGTCTGGCTGTCCCATGGCATTTTTCCTCTGGATAGGACATCATGTCTTCTGGGATTTCACCCCCAATCTGACCTAAGAAGGGGGGGTTAGGGTCTATCTGCTGCAGTAGCCATTTGAAACATCTCACTTTAAAGGGAGATTCATTAACGGTCAGGGGGTACCAAAAACTAACAAGATTGGGAAGGGGGCTCCCCAATGTGAGAAAAAGCAGAAAGCAACTGTTGGGGGAGGAGACTCTGAGCCGCCCAGCAATCGGGGACACTGTGTATTCAGTCTGGGTGCGAGGCATGCGGACAGAAGCAGGGGTGCAGCTTCCATTAGTGTCACCCAGGCTGGGTGGACTTTATGGGGACACAGCTGCCTTCAAGTCATTCCTATTCCTGCAAATAATCCTTTCCTGTACTACTGTAAGTAACCCCAATAAACTCATTAGCTCCTGAGTTGAACTTTGACCTGGCTGTACTTTGGCCTGTCTTAAATCCCTGCTTGCGGTGAATAGATATCTATATGGTGTCTCCTGAGGAGAAGTTTCATACGACGACTTGCTTAGGCAATGGATGCAGCAGGAAGTCAATGATTCAAGGGTTCTACTCCCTGGTTTTAAGACTTTGGGAAAGACTTGGCTGCCAATCTTTTTTGTGTAAATTTTGTTTATTTATTTATTGTGTGTGTGTGTGTGGGGTCACTGTATGTCCCTTTGGAGAACCAGGGGTAACTTTGGGAATCATTCTGGATTGCTTCTACCTCCTTCTTGCTTCGTTCTGAGATTTCCCAGGCTCTGCCCACCAGGATGGGAAGTGTGGGTTGCTGTCATTTCTGCCTGGCATTTTTAGGTGGGACCTGGGATCCGAACTCATGATCTTCTGCCTGAGAGACAGAATCTTCACCCCTGAACCATCTCTCCAGCCCTTGACTGAATCTGAACCATTATCATGACCTTCATCGTCAGAGAGATCTCCACAGGGGAGCACTGCAGGGGAGCACTGCTCCTAACCAAGGCCAAGGAAATTGGGGGTAAGTTCTGACTTCTCAGGGCTCATATCAATTCCAGTGGAGACCAACCAATCACGGGGCTCTGTCCGAACTTCTTAATAGCTTTTGGAGCAATACGTGGTTGTTTAGACACCACGGAAAAGGCCACAGGGTCAAACTCTGTAATACAGAGTTCTCTTATTGCACATCATGCACCTGAACTAGAAAGTCGTTTATTACCAGCTCAGCGTTTTAACTTCTGAAAGAGAAGGCTGATTCCTCTCATTTAGAAAAATCCCTGAAATACAGACTTAATCCAGGGTTCAGACTGACTGGGTCACCAAAATTCCTTGGAACTGAACAATTGGTGGGTCCCAATCTCCACCATCATTGCTGCTCTGCCCCTGGGGCAGATGTAGTGTGACTTCCCATCTCATTTCCCTGCTTCTCCGTCTCCACAACACTAGGCTTGAGCAGTGTAAGCCATTCCTTGTGGTTACTATGGCTAAAGGTTTAGAATTGAGCGGAGTACATGTTAAACACAAAATGACTCAAGCTGCCCCTCCCTTCTCCTTCCCAGTTTACTTAGATAAATGCTCCGTTCTCCCAAGGACAACTTGTAACTTCTCCACGGCCCTCAGTCCACCTGCAACTAAGATAAACCGACTCTCCAAGGAGTCTCAGCCACCCGGGGTGAGTCCCTCTGTCTATCCCAGTACTTTTCCAACTACCCTGACCTGTAGGCACGCTCCTGGTCACATGACCAAGCCCTGTAAGAGGTCCCAGAAGCTAGGTTTTCTCTCTCTGCCTCTTGCTCTGTCTGTGTCTCTCTCTGCCTCTTGCTCTGTCTGTGTCTCTCTCTGCCTGTCTTTCCCTCTGCCTTTCTCTTTCTCTGTCTCTCTGCCTCTCCCTTTATAGCCACGCTGCATGCTGCTTGCCTATTTTGTCCTCCTGCTTGCTTGACAATAAATCTCTATATATCATGTGCTGGTTTTGGTGTGACTTTGTATCTCTGATCATGCTGAGGTAGGGGGCCCTCCCAAAAGCCCTCACAAATATCATAGCAGGGAAGAAAAATGCTAAATTTTGGTCATCAGAGAGAATCTCTCTCTCTCTCTCTCTTTCTATGTCTATATGTACCAGAAGAGAGGGACAGTCAGGATGACAGCAAAAATTGTAGCAACGATATGATATGATTTTATCTTAGCAATAAATGTCATCCACTTTCTCTTGATTTCCTAGAACTGGTCCTTATGCACTGGGGCAGGAGGGAATCAGGAGGGAAGAGACTTGACTGCTGCAGTTACAGAACTCATGGAGAGCAGCCGAGAACCTTCCTCAGGCAGAGGTGTCCTGAGAATGGATATTCCAGGTTGTTTATCTTTTGAACTTTAAAAAAATCATAGCTGTATTGATTACTAACTTATAGAGTTATAAGTCAACCTATAAGCTCTGAGTTGACACTGCCCACCCAGAATTGGGTAACATCAGATGTGATTTGGCCACTGAAGGTCCAGGGTGGGAGCGATAGCTCCTGCTTCCTCCACAACCCCAAGGAGACGCTCTGCCAGCTGTGTTCTAGAAGCTGCTTGAGCTGTGCTCTGACTTCCTGCAGAGTTCAAGACAGAGCGAGTTTCTCCCTGGGGTGATCAGCCTAAGCAGAACTAGCTGCCCCTTCTGCTGACAAAGAAACACTCAAATATGACCCAGCGTGGCTACCTGTCCATTCTATTGAGACACTAACATGAATTTTCCATATGCAAATGTAGGAGAAGGAAGAGGATTCTCTCTCTTAAACTCTGTAAGAAGAAATATATTTAAGAATCAGAGTATTATCTAGACTTTAATTTGGTTGTGTTTTGTCTTTGCAAATTCAATCTCTAAGTGTTAAGTAATAAAAGTAATGTCTTTGAAGTTTTTCTTTCTTTCTGTCCTCCCTCTGTTCTTCTTTCTTCCCTCTTTCCTTTTTCCTCTCTCATTTTTCTTCCCTCTCTTATTTCCTTGCTTGCTCTTCTGTCTTCTTCTCTCTTCTTTCTTCTCTTTTTCTTTCTTTCCTTTCTCTTTCCTTATCTCTCTCTCTTTCTCTCTCTCTTCTTCTTCTTCTTTCTCTTCTTTCTTTCTTCTTTCTTCTTTCTCTTTCTTCTTTCTTTCTTTCTTTCTTTCTTTCTTTCTTTCTTTCTTTCTTTCTTTCTTTCTTTCTTTCTTTCCCTTCCTTCCTTTCCTTCCTTCCTTCCTTCCTTCCTTCCTTCCTTCCTTTCCTTCCTTCCTTCCTCTTCCTTCCTTCCTTCTTTCTTTCTTTCTTTCTTTCTTTCTTTCTTTCTTTCTTCAGAGACAATTAGAACTAACTTTTCATCCGCAGCCAAACCAAAAGAGAGTAAGCCAAGTGCTGTATGAAATACAGCTATCCCAGAACAATACTGATCTCAGGAGTTCATTATCTTATTTTATCCGGAATATCAATAGGAAAAGCAGAACAGACACATATATCTCCTTTTCCATTAAATGAAAGGCCATATTTAAGCTCAAGTCTTCATTTGCGTCTAGTTCAGTAATAAAATTAAATTCTAAAGGTCTAAATACTGCACAAATTGATTAGGGTAATCTACCAGAATTGAATTAAGGAGTGCTTAAAGCATTAGATACAGGGATCACAGAGGTGCTGAATCCTCCTATACTCTATATCCTCAGTGAGTCCTGAATATATACTGTGAAGGGAAGAGGCATGGCTGGAATCCCAATGGGCAGAGGACATTTCCCCACCAAAGCATAGGATCCTGGCTCAGCACTCTGCCCATAGTCTTCACTGTAACAGCTCACCCTGCTCGAAGGACACCAGAGTCTGCTTTCTTCTTGCTTTCTTCTCGATGTGGGCTTGGACATGCCTTTGGAGGGGCATTTTATCATGCCCCTCAGTGGGTTCATATTCTAATGCACTACATTTGTGAGAATGAGGCCTTTCTTTTAAGAAGAATAGTGAAAATCTTATAGCCTGCTTCCCATAAGTTGGCGGTTTTTCTTTGTTTTTGGTGTGTGTGGGGGCAAGTCTCACCATGTGGCTCAGGCTTGCCTCTAGTGAGCTAGCTGTGCATCCCAGGCTGAACTGCATCTGGTGATTCTTGCACCTCATTCTCCGGATGCGACTGCAGGACTACCAACCAGCTTCACGGCGTGCCTGTTGTGCGTTGCATGTGAAGTGTCCCTCACAGGGTCATGTATCTGAACACTTGGTCCTCAGTGATGACACTACTTGGGAAGGTTGTAGACCCTTCAGGAGGTAGAGTCTTGACAGAGAAAGCCCAACCGCCATGAACGCGTGTGGGTGGTTGAGGTTTGCCGGTCAGTCTGGCTTCCCAGTCTCACTGTTTCCCAAGTGAGGATTCAAAGCGAGCAGCTAGTCTGCTCCTGCTCCTGCTGATGCGCCCTCACAGCTTGCTGCTATGCTTTCCCTCCGATGATGGACTCCATCCCTCCTGCCTGCACCCTCACAGCTTGCTGCTATGCTTTCCCTCCGATGATGGACTCCATCCCTCGTGCCTGCAAATTGAAATAAACCCTTTCGCCTTTAGTTTATTTCCTGTCATTTACTTTGTCACGACAATGAGAAGAGTCACGGCAACAGAGTCTTATTGTAAAGTTTTCTTTGCTAAAGTTGCAAGCTTCTGAGGCTGGCATGTAGCGGGGACTGCGAAAGGAAGCTTTATGCAAAGCCAAGTAGGCATCGTAAAGCAGGTGAACTGGAACACAGCTTTAATTATGCCAGAGTGAGGTGGTTTATAGCTCCCAGCTTAGCACCTGAACAATAGGTTTGAAGAACTGGCTAATTGTAATTTTGTCAGTAATAACCTTGAGACATGGATAAACAAAAGTGTGGAATACTCGCTTGGTTCTGTGAGGGGCCAAGAGGGTTAATTTAATTTAGATTAAACAATGGGTCCTATCAATTTAATACTTCATGTGCATCTTAATTTAGAATTGCCAGAGAAAGTATAAAAACTGAGCCAAAGTATTCTTTTTTTCAATCCTTAATTTGAAGATGATCATTGGATTCAGAGGATTTTGAAGACACAGGGGAATAAAAGTTTTCACTTAGTTAAAATGAGTGAGTAAGTGTGTAAAAAGCGTGTTGGCTTAGAAAATAGCTGTGCATATAAATCACATGACAGGGCTTCTCTTGTACCCCAAGAGCAGCTATTATCTGGGTCAGTTTTCTATAATTTACCATAAACTTATCTGGCTGTGCTTCTTCCCTTGTTCATCTAAAATGCCTATTTAGCCATTTCTATTCAGTTGGTGGATATGCTAGAGTGTCTCAGTGTGGCATGGACCATCCTTGCTGCTTGGTTATCCACTCTGCTATAGGATGCTTCAGTGGGTGGGTAGTAGGTTGGGGGGGCATGGAAGTAGGGGAAAGAGATTGATCCAGAATGAATTGTTTATCAGGTCTTTGTCCAGTTCCTGGAAGTGAATTCCTAAATTCTTGGAGGTTGAAGTTTATTACATGGCCAATGCTTTAGCAAATCACGTGCACATGAAGCCTCTATAAAAACCCCAAGCAGTCAAACTCCAGGGACATTTGCTGATTGGTGATCAGCACTGATGTGATATACACGCTGTCATGGTTGAATGTGAGCTGCCCGCCATAGGCTATGTTTGAACCTTTGCAGGTGCTAATGTCTGGGAAGGTTGTGGCACCTTGGAGAGGTGGCGCTTTGCTGGAGGAAGGCATGCCGCTGGGAATGGGCCCTGCATTTGCATAGCCCAACCCTACGTCCTCTGGTTTGGTCTGACGTCTCTGTGTGCTTGATGATGGTGGTGACCAGAACTGACCTTCTGATTCTGTCTCCAGCCCTGCCTTGTGCTATGCGATTCCCACCGTAATGGATTATATCCCCTCTGAAACCATAAGCCAAATAAATATCTTCTTCCTCTCTTGTTACCTGAGTCTGAATATTGTCTCACAGCAAAAGCAGCTGCAACACACTGCTCACTCATGGGAAGAGTCGTAAAGAAGCTAAATGTCTTGGTTTCATATGCTATTGATGTAATACACGCATGGCCCAAACAGTTGAGGCTAACAAGGAGATGGTTGCTAATGCCCATGTTTTCAGGTTACAGGTGATGGCTGGAGAACTACCAGCTCAAGCCGAGGGCACTTGCCACAGCAAGAGTAGGGGGGGATAGTCAATACTGGTCTCTGGCTCTCCAGCTTGCCCAAACCAACTCATTACCTGTCCAATGTATCCACCTGGGCCAGGGAATGTTCCCATTCTCTGTGGCTGAGTGTTCTGACATCAATCATGTAATTAAGACCATCTCCCTTGGGCTTCCTCATAGGAGTACCTAAAGGCTCAGCTTTGAAGTGTCAAATTGACAGCTGAAGCAATTGCATTATACATTTGAGGTTCTCTTAGACCTTGCCCTATGCAACTCTTCATTTCCCAAGTCTTGATTTGTGTCTTTTTGTAACATAACTCTAAATATATTGTAGTCCTGAGTTCTATTAGTTATCCTAGGGAACTGAGGACTTTGAAGGGAAAACAGGAACATCCAACTTTGTAGTCAGAAAGATGGGTGGTTCATGGCTGGTACTGAAGGGAACTGGACCTTGTGGAGGACTTGGGAAGATGAAGCTAAATTTGAGCAGCTGTCAGGGCTGTGTCATATCTTACAAAGATAATGAATGCAGAGAGTCCTGTAAAGAAAGCGCAAAAAGGGCAACGATGAGGCACAGGTGAATGTCACAGAATATGCAGAGGGACCTCTAGTAACAGCAACAAAACTTTCACAGTAGGGTGGGTCCAGCCCAGGTGAGGCCTGGGGCAGAAGATTCTGGAAAAGAACCACTAGCAAAAGTTCTTGACACAGCATTAGGCAGTGCATGTTGAAGGGACAACAAGAAGAAGGCTGTAATGGAGGAAGGAACAATGGTGAGTGGGGCTGGTCACACAGAGCCCACTGGCCTGGGGTGGGGTGGGGGGCTACATCTTAAGAGAGATGGAAAGCAACAAGTAGGCTGGAAGACAAAGATAACATTTCCTAGTTTTAGAAACTCTCTCTGGGTATAAAGTGGAAGAACATCGTGGACACTGTCATTCTGAAATAGTCATATGCTATGTGTGCGTGTGCGTGTGCGTGTGTGTAAAGGTGTCACATGTCTAAGACGGGACTTACAAGTAGTGCTTTTCTATATTCACAGAGTGTCTCATTGGCTCCATGCTGGGCAGCTGGATGGTACTGTACAGATCTAGGCTGAAATAGGGGAGCACAGGGGGAAAGAAAAATATAGCCGAAGGGGAGAGCACATTCTTGTTCAGCTCTCTGCAGTGGGTGAAAGTTACTACTTCTGAATTTGAAAGCCAGATAAAATTTGCATTAAAGAAACAACACAATCCTAGTTCAAGTCTACACATTTTTCTAAATCATATACATTCTCCTAAAATACCAAGTAGATCTGAGGATGACAGCAAGCTGTGACCTCAAAGACAAATTGCCTGTTTTATCACAAGATGCTATTGCTGTCCAGTCATGCTGATGCACTTAGTTATTTTTACATTTTGCCAATGGCAGATGTTGAGTCACAGGGCTGAGGAATAGTGACGGGATTCACGGCACCACAGAGCCTACAATAGGTTCTCCTGGTCTCTAGGAAAGACTGCATACGTGAGAGGAGGCCACTAAGGGCTGTCTCCAGGGAGATGAACGCTCTCTAGATGCTTGGCTTCTTGCTGTGTTCTACAGGGTCCCCCGTACCCTCTGAGGGGCGATGGCAAAGGATGGTGACAAAGAGAATGGGGTCTATTTGGAGCCAGCAAAGGAGAACAAAGTGAAGGATGTCTGTCTGCATGCAAATGTATGACCCCCCCAGCCAACATCACTGAACTTCAAGCACTTGTGGACGCCACAATTCCACATTAAAAAGGTGAGATACTAGGAAGAACTTTGGTGGTTAATATTGACCATCAATGACAAGATGTAGAATCACCTAGGAGACAAGCCTTCAGGCACAGCTGTGGGAGGAATCTCTTGATTCAGGTGGCTTTTGAGTGCACCTGCAGAGATCATGTAGCTCAGATTAATGAAAGTAGGAGGATCCACTTTAACTTGATCTTGGGTCCTGGATTGAATAAAAAGGAGAAATGCCAGTAGCTTCTACAGTATTATTTGATACTGAGTAAGCTATAATCACAAGCCTCATCAATGGTATAAAACTGTAAGTTGCAATATAAATCACCATGGCAACAGGTGACCACCAGAGTAATGGTGGCATGAATATCAAGGAGACAACCAACAGTTTTCTGATTGGATTCAAGACCTTCATGTCAGAATGGTACACATCCCTGCTACTGTAAACTGGGAAAAGAACTTATAAAAAAAAAGGGAAGGGAAAAAATCAGTAGAGAAGAAGGCAATAAACCTATAGGTAGGAAGAGAGTACATCAAAGTGCTTTGTAGGTAGCTGTTATTGTACTCATAAAATGGATACTTTCAGTGGAAACCTTTGGATCTAAAGCTGGATGAGTGAAGGGAAATACACACATCAGTGGGGTGGCCTGAAGAGAGATAACTTGATATACCACAGAGCCCTGAGCCCACAGGAGTAGACAGGTCAGAGTGAACCCTAGAGTTCATAGAGGCATATAGGCAGAAGTACGGGAGGGAGTGGGAGGGAAGGGAAGGGAAGGGAAGAAAGAGGACAGAGGGGAAGGAGGAGGAAGGGAAGCTTGGATGAATACTCAATATGCTTGTAAAAGTAGAAAGACAAATAACAAAGGAGAAACACTACGTAGCACTGGTCTTCCTCACGCCCTGCTTCGTAGCTGTGGGTGCAGTGGGACCAGCAGTCTTAAGCAATTCCTGCCATATGGTCTCAGCCACGAGGGGAACCGTGAGTCAAATACACTCTTTCTCGTTAAGCTGCTTCATCAGGGTGTTTTATTGGCACCAGGAAAATAACCAACACACAAAGGTGAAGGTTCTGAAATGGAGGGTACAGGATATGGAGACAAGCAGAGCTTTTCTGATACAGACTGTGCTCCTGCCCGCAGTGGGTGGGCATCGAGATGCTCCTTAATGCTCTGACAGTACTGACCATCCCTGGGGCCCAGTAGGCTTTCTCAGGACAACTTCGATGTCGACTTTCTGTTCTTCTCACGTGCAGCTAAGAGTGGGAAAGAGAAGCCCAGGAAAGATAAAGAGCTTGTCCAAAGGCGCGGGGACCCGGAGGGCGTTGGGGTGTGGGCCACCATTGGGTGCCTGACTACAAAGCCTGTGGCCTCTAGGCTCCCCTGTACTAGCTACTCTCCTTGGGGGCTGCTGGTCAGTGCCCTCACCCCTCACTGCACCCCGAGTCCTGTTGCGGGTCACACAGGTCAGGATCTGCATTTTGCACCCAGCCTGGGTGATTTCACACCAAAACCTGTGAGCCGCACTGTTAACACAAGACCCTCAAGCTTGACATCTCGAAAGTCGCTGCTTCCCAACTCCCCTCCTCCTCTCCAGAAGTTTGTTCAAAGTTTTCATTCACCAGGGCAGCGGAGCCTGGATGGAGGGTATTCGTGAGCAACTTTCTTTACTCAATGTACTTAGGTTGAATCCAATTCCAGGAGTGGATCTGTTTCACCTATAGGGATTTTTCCAGAACTGTGCTCCACACTAGCAAGTTACACCCCACAGACTGAACTCATCTCTTCTGCCAACAGTGAGAGAGAGATTTTAGCACAGGGACCTGATCCTCAGGATCCAACAGCAGGCAAGTAAGTTCCCTCTTGTACATGGGGACCCTTCACTTCTGCCCTGAGTGCTGAGCTGAGGGAGGGAGATGAATACGGGAGAGGACAGAAAGCGACTAACCTCTCCATTGGGCCAGATCGGCAGAACTCACTGACTTACAGTGACTGCCTCTGGGAAAATTCCTTCAAATACAAGGCACAGTAGGAACAATTAAAGACACACACACACACACACACACACACACACACACACACACACACACACACACCATGGAACTGCACAATTGAAATACACTTTCTTTTTCTTCTCCCAGCAAACCTAATTAATTCCACTTTCCATGTCAACAGTGAATTTGCAGCTGAAGCTGAAGCGGTCAAGTCATGCCAAAGAGCTCCCGGGTCCTCCCAGGGGAACGGCCCATCTCTTCTCATCATTGGAAGTCATCAAAGAGTGTCATCAAAGAGTGTGGAAGTCAAAGGGGGAAGGTTTCCTTCTATTTCACCAGGAGTCGCTGCCTTTGTAAATTGGGATTGACCTCAGATGTGCCCAGGGGCCCTGTCTTTTAATGGGAATCTGCCTAGGTTGCGATCCCAAGAATTTCATTCTTTCTTCCCAGAGTCACTCATGCCTGTCCCTCCCCCCATGTGTAAGGAGCCCATGGAAACGGCAGGGAAGATAGGCACATCGAGAAAAATAAAGGCTAATGGTTTCCTAACGCCCCTCCTTTTATAATCAACCCAAATCAAACAAAAACCAACCAAGCAACCCAGCTAGAAGCAGAAGTAACAGAGAAGAGGAGCTAGATATGTCTGCCCAGGGCCCTGCCTCAGTGGTTGCCGCTTGTGTATCTGGGTTTGCAGAAGGCTGAGCTCTCAGTGGGTCGCGTTAGGGAACTGTGTCGGGTCACTGCTCAGTCCTGCAGAGACGGGTCCAGGTCAGGGAGTCATCTAAGCTTTCCCTCGGATCGTCGCAACATTCATCATACAAGGGCCGGTGTCAAGCTAGCTTCCTCCGAGCTTTGCCAGAAATCTCTGTGAGAGCCTGAGGTGATCATTTCGCCTCCTGGGAACGAATTCACCCATGTGTGAAATAAGAGGTCTGCGCTGGTTGACCTCTGGCCTCTGAGTCTTTTTATTCACTCACAGAAGGCTGTGTTCTTGCTTTGAGGTATACTTTGGGGTGTGTGTGTGTGTGTGTGTGTGTGTGTGTGTGTGTGTGTGTACCTACATATCATAGGAAGAAATGGGTGATAAAAGGAAAATTTGGAGCACCTTATGAGGACATGTTACTGACACTGCTGGAAGCTGTGCATTCTGGGATGTGTGGTGGTCAGTTGCTCCTTCTATGATTATTTGGAGCCAATTATGGTCACGTCGAAGTCATAGAGGGAGATAGATGTGCAAGCCCAGGAAGATGGGATTCAGTTAGCGGTCAGGGAAGGGATGTAGAGGGAGGAAAATGGTCCTATGATCTTTAGGCCGTTTTAGAGCAGCCATGCTGGGATGACTTCTCTTGCCTAACCAACAAGGGAAATCCATCCCCCCCACTTGCTTGCCTAAGTGTATAAATGAACCTGACCTTGGCAGCCATCTTTAGCGTCTGCCCCTCAGGGGTCTCCAAGTCTGGAGTCCGTGAGTTCTTTTCCAGCTCCTTGCCCGCCATGGATTCCATGCCGGGAGTCTGTGAGTTCTCGGGAGCACCCTGTCCCCTCAGGGCACCCCACGTCTGGAGTCCACGAGTTCCATCTTTCTCCTTTCTAATAAAGTCTATCTTAATCCTCTACACATGTTCTGGTTTCAATCTTCGGCTCTGAACACAAGAACCTGAATACATAGACACTCAGAGAGTCAGATCCGCAACATTATTAATCTTTATGGCCCTATACGGACTGCCCATAGTGTCCCCTCTCTTCTGCTGGCTTAGAAGCTATCTTCCACAGTGACGGTAAGGAAGCAAAGTGAACCAGAAACAGATTCCTTTATGCAAGGCAAAACTTGAGAGTCCAGAGCTTCCTCCACCGAGGGAAGAGATTATCTGGGGAAAATGGGTTCGAGGAAAGTGGTCTACTTGAGTCTGGGATTCCGTCAGGGAATTTCCCCCCTCCACACACACCCATGCCTACCTATCAAGGAAAGTAACTTTACAATGACCAATCTATTTTCTGTTTTTTTTTTTTTGTTTATGTATCTTCAGCCATTTTCTGTTATAAAACCTACAAAGCAAGCTTCTCTGTTCAGCCCTCTGTTTCATGTAATAAACTGTTATCATTCTTGAAACATAAAATAAAGCCACTTAGGACCTTTGAACTAAATCAGTGTAATTTTTTTCCCTTTGATACTCTTAAGGATTCTATTGTGAGGGGAGGCAGAATACATGCACGAAAGGGAAGGAAAAAATCTTTTCCTGACCTACGAAGAGGGAGGAGGGGAGAATGGAGCCATATCTTTTCTCACAAAAAATGAGATCAGGAGAAGTGATGTGATTTAATCAGCTGCCCCCTTTTGTCTCCCACCTACAGAACTAGCTTTGAAGAGGAGGAGAATGCTAGGAGACAGGTACAAGCTTTAGTGGAAAGAGTACAGAGGAGAGCACGTCCAAATGGAAGATAAAGCTTTCCAGCTATCCTCTAAGTCAGGATGGGGGGCTCTGACTGAGGCTAGACAATGGGTGTTGGGTGAAAGTGATTTATGCTACTTGTAAATTAGCCATTCAGGACAGCTTGGAGGACCCTCAGTCCCCTATCCCCTCAAACTGTCAACCCTGGACTTCATGTTTAGGAGGGTGTAGTGTGAGACAGAAGTGTCTATTGACCCTAAAATTATTCTAGGCATACTATACTATAGATGTAGTTTATTTAAAACATTAGACTAAGAATCTAAACATAAAAGACTTATAATGGTAAATTATAGCTAGCTTAATAAATTTGGTTTTGTCACTCTCAATCAATTTAATCGACAAACTTATAATCAGATCCGCTCTCTGTATATGATCTAACTTCACTCTTCTATTTGTAATAGGACTAAATATACTTATCACAGCCCTATATACTCAGTGGAGTAAACTTCCCCCTTGTATATCATTTTTACCTCTTACACACATACACACACACACACACACACACACACACACACACAAGTATTGACCCTCATACTTTTCCACCTCATTCCATGAATCCTTCTATCTATTAATCCTAAAATAATCCAGGCACAATGTACTGTAGATATAATTTTTTAAAAAACATTAGACCATGAATCTAAGCATGGAAGCTTATACTTCTTTTCTACCAAGAAAGTTTACAAGAATTGCTAATTCATGTGACCGTAATTAAAATTATAGCTTTCTTAACTTTCACAGGACAGAAGTAATCCATTGGTCTCAGGAACCAAAAAACTGGTGCAGCTCCAAATAAACATAATTAACCTAATAAATACCCCTCTTATCACTATACTAATTATACTAATTACTCCAATCCTCATAACTCTAACAAGAATGTGGCATGAGTTATCTCCTGTCTTAAGGTATTGTGGTTTCAGCACTTGCAACCTGAGCCCAGCCCTGTAACTCAGCTAGGCCAAAGGAGGGGGTGAAGTCCCATCCCATCCCAAACTTTCAGTATCTCAGTGGCTGCTTTTGCCCAGTGAGGTATTTATTTTAGAATGAATTAACCTAATTAAACCTCACTAGACACTATGGCAGAGATAGCTGGACAGGCTTTGGGGGTAGAGATAATGGGTACTCCTGGTAAGATCTGGTAGGAACTGAGCAAGGAGAGAGTCTTAGGTACAGGAGGAGCTGGCCAAAAAAGATTTCAAGGGACGAAAGGAGGAGAGGGATCCTCTTAATTCTCTTTCTCTTAGCAAATGTTTAAACCTATGAACCCCCAAGAGCATCAAGATAATTTTTCTCTCACTTCAAAAGTGACATCAACTCCAATGGAAAGTTCTAGAAGTACCACATGGACCTTGGTAAACCCCAGCTCTGAACCACCCAATGATGCAGCTTCTGCTTCCCCAAGGGCACCAGAGTCTCCATCCCACAAAAGTGGGAAGAATTCAGAGAGAAAACGAAGACCACAGATTTGAATTCGATTTAGGTTTAGAACCCACACCAAGGTCCTTCCCTTTCTTGTTTCTCGAAATAAGCAAGAAAAAGGAAAGAAACTTTCTATTCCCCTTCAAGGCCTGGGGGGCTGCTGCCTCTTCAATAGCAAAACTGGTGTCTATCCCTCCCCTTTGGGACCCATCCCTCCCCTTGGGACCCGCCCCTCCCCCTGGAACCCGCCCCTCCCCCTGGGACCCGCCCCTCCCCCTGGGACCCGCCCCTCCCCCTGGGACCCGCCCCTCCCCCTGGAACCCTCTCCCCTTGCCCTCATCTGATGCACAGATCATGGACAATGGGCCCTCGGGGAGCTTGTGTTGCTCTGCAGGTGCGCATTGTAACATGGAGAAAGGAGACCCAGGGCGGCTGAACCCACTGGAAACAGCTTGCAGATCCAGCACTGAGCCTTCTCTCCTGGGAGGGAGCGCCGGGCTGTGGTTCTGCATTGGGAAGTTCTTGAAGTAAGCCGAGCGGAGCCCTTCTGTTCCTCTGGCACAGAGGATGAGCGTTTCAAAGAACAAATGTCCACCATCCTCCGCTACAGCTCCCTCACCTCCTTCCTTTCTTCCCTCTCATCCTGGTCTCTGCTCTCTGAATGCCGGTGACCTGGACCGGTTGCCCACCTTTCTCCTTTTCTTCTCTTTACCTCCCAGGCACCTGGGCAGCTTGAAGAAACTGAATCTACATCTCAAGTCTCCAGTGCCACCCCTGTGTTGTTCTACCTGTCAGCTCTCTCATTGCCTGCGTCTGCCTGCTTCCGGTGTGGTTTCCCAAGCAGATCTCCAGCAGTAACATGCCTTCCCAATTTGGTGAAAATGCTTGCTTTTGCGGCAAACATGCACCTCATTAATTGTTTAAAGTCTGCATCCTGAGAGGTCAGATGCCAAACCTTCATCCAGTTGAGGGCAGAACAGTTACCCAGAAAATGCCATATTCCTGCAATTACAGTTGCTATAGACAGTATAAATAAGATTCTTGCCTTCAAAATGGAAATTTCTTATTCCATGCGAGTTCTGCTGCCACCTCATGTGTGCATGTCTATTTCAATTGATTTAAATTTGAAAACAACGCTACCCTCATATTGAGTTTTGATCATTGACCAGTTCTCTTGTTTTGTATCCATGGTTTAGGAGAGAGGTCTGCACATTTCTCTGTGCGCTTTTTTTTTTCTTTTTGCATCTTAGCAAATCATCCATCACTAGTCACACTTCCAGTGTCATTTAGATTAGAGGTTTCCACGTGGATGCGTTGGGGGTGGGGGCAGAGGGAATCCCACCTTGTCAAAGCTTCGGCATCTCACCGGCAATGTCACAGCCCCAAATGAAAACCATTGATTTTCTTTAGCATTTTGATTATATGGGTCGGTGGGTTCAGACGAATCAAAGTACAAACGAAGCTCAGCAGACATGGTGAAATCAACCTAAGCCATGGAAATGGTTGGGCAGTGCCCACGAAAAAGCAGTTTCATTCTTTGAGACCAGTGGCTAGAACAGGAGCCTAATTCAGCACACGCCTCCAGAGAGCTGCCGTCATCCAGCACCGCGAAAGGCGAAGGAGACACGAGTTGGTTTTTCTAAAGCGTAGCTCTCAGCAGACCTCAGGAAACCACACAAGGTAAGTTCATCTCCACTAACAGCAGCAGGAGCCCACCAGGCCACACATACTATGTGCATAGCTAGTGCGGGTGGGTGTGGCTTGGGGTGGGCTAAGTAGAGTATATTTATTTTTAAATAATTTTAAATACTTTTAAAATAAATATTTATTTACTTTTAAATCTCCTCAATGTGTCTGCTGCATGCTTTGTGTCTGTCTGGGTGTGTGCAAGCAAGTGCGAGGAAGCTAGTGGACAACTTTCAGGAGTCGGAGCTCTCCTTCCACCTTGTAGATTTCATGGGGTTGAACTCAGGTCATTAGGCTTGCGGGACAAACACATTCACCCGCTGCGCCATCTCTCTGCCCCAGAAGCAGAAGAGCTTCACCATATGAATTTAATGAGACAATGACTGCCATTCAATTCATGCATGTGAATCCTTTGCTCGTGCTAATGTTTGGGACAGTTGTGGAACCTTTGGGATAGGAGGGGGACTTTACTGGAAGAAGGGATATCACACGGGGTAGGCCTTGACGTTTGGTGGCCCGGCCCTGCTTCCTCTCGCTTTGTTCTTGTTCTCTCTTGGAAGCTGAGTTGACTTGGACCCACCTCCTGCTTCTGCCTCCAGCTAAGTGTTAAGATATGGCATTTCTGTCACAAGGGACCTTCTCCCCTCTAGGACTGTGAGCCAACTAAATCTCCCTTTCTGCCTCCAGCTGTTTGTGTCAGAGTTTATGGTCTCATAACAAAAGAAGAAGGTTTCTAGTTTCGGCTCCATTTCTCTTCTGGGTGCCTGAAAGAGTGAGCTTAAATTAGCTGCACAAATGCCATTCAAAAAGAAGCACTTTTTTTTGTTCACGTGCACAATAGAAATGCTCATATTTGCCTTACATATCCCTCATGTAACTCTGGGTGTCTAGTGGGATCAGACATACAAAAACCCGGGAAATACTATCCAGGTGGAGGACCTCATTAAAACTGCAGCCGTGTGAGACCACTTGAGGCGGGCGTGGTCTGCACACTGTGGCATGCTTAGTGACACCTGGCAGGTCAAGACTAAAGAGCGACACAAATTCTCAGTTCCCTGGGAATGAGGATGATGTTTATGTCTTACGCGTGCAAAAGTATGCCTCATGATTGTAATGAAATACTGTGTTTTTCAGGAAGCAGCAGATAAAGTATGATTTAAAAGCTACCTATAACCCGATAAAGTATGATTTAAAAGCTACCTGTAACCTGAACATCCTGAGACTAGAGAGGGACCCAGTGTCGGTGAATCAAGTGGCAATTCACATTTTGCTTCTAACGATATTTCAAAGAGCCTTGAGATAGGCATTTCAATGAATATTGGCTACTACACTTTCTGTTTCCTCTTTTTAAAAATATTGTTGCTACCTGTCTTGAGATTGGTCTCAATAATTTCACATTAGAAAACCTGATGTTAAATTGTAAACCATGTTGTATTCACTCAATTGTTTTCCTGTGCTGCATTTTTCAAATATGGTTTGAATTTCTTTTTTCTTATTCCCCAGATCCCCTAGAGCAAAGTATAAGATACAAAACTGAGCCCCCATAAATTCTTTTTGAGGACTAATGTATTGATCAGGAGAAATCAAGCTAATATGAGCTAAAATAATACAATAATTTAAAAATCTACTCTAGCATGAAATATTTTCTTCATAGAAAAAGTAGAGCCCAAACTTTTATGCATATTAAATGAATCAACTATGGGACAATTTTTGCTAATTCAGAGTGAACTTAAGAATTACAAGTGGGTGCTCGATGGCTCAAGGGGTAAAGATCCTGCATATGAATTTAGAAACCTGAGTTCGATCCCCAGAAACTCATATGGTAGAAAAAAAGAAACTCCACACACATGCTGTGGCACGTACATACCTATCTTTCTGTCTCTGTCTCTCTCTCTGTCTCTCTCTCTCTCTCTCACACACACACACAAATCAATTAAACATTTAAAAATTTTTAAGAATTAGCTTAAGTAATGGTAAATATTTCGTGCATTAAAAAGGTATTACAACATAATGAAATTGACTTTCATTCTCTAACGCAGGATATACTAGCATGATGACCCATCTCTCAACATATATTTTATGACATCGTTTCATTATAAGCAGTTGCAATGAAATTTCTTGCTTCATGCCTCTATTATGTCTGCCTACATGAGTGAAGTTAACCTGTATGCTAAAGGTTCAATAGAGGTCTTTTTGACTAGGTTCAATTTTATAGGTGACACTTTGTTCTTCCCAATGCAAGAAGAGAAAGAGGCCCCGTAAGCCCCACCCCTCTTCTGTTTTAAGAGCATTTCATTGCCTAATTGCTGGTGGCCTCAATTTACAAAGTAGTAAACTGTCAAGCATCACTGAATTCTTTAGAACAAATCTTTGAGTGGCCCTGACTATTTATTATTGAGTAGGCCTAATTCTCCCCTGATTTACAGAAGTAGTAAAAGAAAAAAATATCCTCTGTGACACAATGCTTTGCAAGGAGAAAATCCAAATCCGGGCACTAAAAATCTTTATGGCCTCCCCAGGAGGCCTTAGGACGCAGGTGGTATTCTCATTACCACAGCTGAGAAAATGGAGCGGCTTGTCTGAGATCTCCTGGCAAACTAGTTATTGAGGCAGCCGAATCTAGGTCTTCTGATGCCTAGCCCACAATCGCAGAACACAGACCTCCCAGGAGACCTGCCGGACTCACATGTGCAACAAAGAGAAGGGAAAATGACGCCCATGATGCTCATTGTAGAATCCCCATAGCAACCATCCGCCGCCTCCCTCCCGCTGCACATAAAGCACGCCGAAGGGTATCAAGCACCATAAAATCCTAATGGTGTCCTTAATTAGGTGGGACCATCACACCAGCTCCCCTTACCTCCCACTGTCCAAGCGAGCAGCCCCAGATTCTTCTCCGTGGTGGGGCCTAATTGCGGAAGCAGGACATCCTTACAGAAAACAATCTCGGGCTTTTCAAGGGACCATCAAACTCTGATGATGATGGATCTTGATTGCAGTAATGTCAAACTTTATATGGCCATAATCCAAGTTTACAATGATACATTAAGCTATAATGTGACTATTTATATCACCATAAACACAGTTTATGGTGATATAAATACTCGTGCTAATGGCATTAACAGCAACACTCAGTAGAATCCCAGCTGTTGAGTGGCTCTTGGATGCTATTAGCATTGCTATTTATATTACCATAAACCGAGGCAGGCAAACTTGCTGTGTATGCGTACACAAGGAAGATGGCTATGCACACTGTATGCCCAGATCTATACTCTTGGATTAGATGTGACACCTGTCGCTTTCCTCTAGGAATCAAAATCCAGGTAGCTCTCCATTGGGCTCTATTAGGTCGTGTGATGCGTTTGAGGAATAAACGAGTCCGTTTCCTGTTAGCCTCTGATAAGACCAGAAACGCGGTAAGAAAGTACAGGCCACAGCGCTGGGGAAACTTACTGTCTCCTTGGCAACGCAGGGGCCCCACGCTCAGCTTGGCTTCAGAGCCTTGCCGGTCAGTAGTCACCAACCACTACCTGGCTCACAGGCAGGTGATCTTTGTAGGACAGGAAGCCGGCGTCCTTCCTCCTATGGACAGGGAAAGACAAAAGGAGGCAGAGGCGCGTTAGAATCAATGCTTGCTGGTTGTCGCTTGTGTGGTCTGCTAATGGGTTTCAGAACTTGCTTAAAAATGTACCAAGAATAGACTCTGATTGAGGGATTCTCTCTCCTCTACGGGTGATCTCGCCACATACAGCTCAACAGAGATTCTGGCATCTTCTGGAAAGCAGGGCAGACATCCTGATTTCCAGACGTTACAACCAATACGCTGCCTCCTATTTTAGGTAGAGGGCACAGGGACTGTGCCACCCAGGCGCTCCTGTGCGGCGTTAATGGAAAGTTCCACAAAGTCACCTGAAGAACATATTCCACACACTCTGTGAAAAATTCTTGTCCTGCGGGGCTTTCTGCCCAGCTGTGCATCAGCCAAGTAAAGGACTCATGTGTTTGCTGGGCTCCCCCTGTTTACTTCCACAACCGAAATAGTTCTGGAAGTTTCCAACATGGAGCAGGTGCTCGGTAAGTAGCTATTTCCATGAATAACGAGGAGTGCAGCTGAGAATCAGGACCACTTTGGATTTCCTCCTTGGCTCATTCTCCACCCCTCTGCCCCGCACTTACCAGACTGCAGGTCTCCCAACTCTGTCCCAAACCTACCCTAAGGAGGGAGGAGCAAATGCTGACTGCAAAGACACACTGTACAGCAAAGCCCATGAGAGAGGCCCCCAGGAGAGACTCAGGGGGAGTTATATGCACCCCTGTAATTTAAGGGCTTGTCCAAGACAGATCAGTTTTGTGGAAAACGACTGTTCCCGTTTGGTTCTCTGCTGCTGTGGCTGAGGGATCCTCCACTTTAGGGATGCTTAGCTGGGAGACATACATGAATGTGAAGATATCTCAAAAAGCTATCTTCAGACGCTTTCTTCCATTGTTCAGTCTGAATAGAAATAACAATTTCAAGTCTTCGGCCGTAAGATTCTGAATACACCTGATCTTGTCAGAAATAATTTTGAATGATGATTTTCCTCAGTGATTGAGAAGGGGAGACAGCTCAGCAGTGAGGCTAAAGAAGAGCTATTCATGTCTCTTGGGACGTGGTGCAGGGAGTTAAGGGGGAAATAACTTGGAAGCCCACCTTGAACACACCGCGGTGTTCTGCTAGGATGTCAGTGAACATATTCTGCCTCTTACAGTAGGAGCAGAGTCAGAGGCACAGAACTTGGCCAGAGGGTCTGAAACATGTGTTTTATTTCGACTTTGTTATTTCACTGTTCTTCAGCTTCCAAAATCAAGATTTTCAAAAGTATTGTTTATCACATCAGAACCAAAAACATGCTGGGATTCTTTTAACACTTTAAATTATAATTTTTGGTATATTTGTAATATAGGAATATCTGTATGAATGCATCTTCCATCCATAGTGCTGATCATTTTAATTTTTTCCTAGTTTTATAAGCATATTGAGTACTTATCCCTGTCTCCTTCCTTCCCCCACTTTCCCATCTCCCCCTCTCTTCATCAATCCATTCCACTCCTTCCCACCCTCCTGCCTGTTCATGTGTGTGACCCCCAGGGTTCCCTCTGGTTTGTCTACTCTCGTGGGATTTAGGCCTCTGTGGCATAGCATGTGGCTGTCCTTGGGCTGCCCCATTGATAGGGGCATTCCTCATCACTCATCCAGCCCTAGTCCCCAAGATTTCCACTGCATGTAACTATATCTCCTGAGATCCTTGTTAGTCTGTGGGGACATGTTGATATGCCAGTCTTTATGCAGGTCTGATAAGGACACATCTCATTTTGGTGAGTTCCTGGATGCAGCAGTCCTGCCTTGAATGGAGTATCTTGCCCAATGGTGAACCTTCCCATCTTTAGGCTCTTACCATCTTACTGCCCCCACTAGAAACTTCCCTGAGCCTTAGGATGGGCGAGAGGTTAGGTTGACCTGGTTCTGGGTGAGCATTGCAGGGCCACCAGTACTCTGCATTCTGGTAGCCACTGCTGTCCACTTTGCTGCTCTTCCATTACCCTAGGCTGCATCCTGTCGGGGTGGTGACGTCCTCTACCTCTGTTGTAGAAGAAGACTTCTAGGCTAAGTGCTGAGTGCTCTTCCAATCTTTGGGTATAATAATGGGTATTTATAGAGCAGTCTGGTATACTATCTTCCTTCCTGTAGGTTCATAGTCTATTCTTTCCTAGTTTATCCTTCCCTTCTATAGGTTCTTGTTCTAGTTAACAGTTAACAGTTAACAGTCTTGAGTCCAATCAGAAAGCTGTTTGTTGTCTCCTTGATACTCATGCCACTATTACACTGGTGGTCACCTGTTGCCATGGTGATTTTTATTGCAACTTGCAGATCTCATGAGTTGATGAGGCCTGTGATTATTTCTCTCCCCCAGCAGCTTCTACAGAATTTTTTGGTACTGTGTAAGCCATCCAACAAAAAGGACCAGTTCTAGTTGATGTATGTTGTCCATGTTCTGTGATCTGTATGTATTGTATCTTTAGTAATAGGCTCTAACTGTCAGTTTTTTGGAGGGCAACCAAGAGCAGTAGCAAGAGACTATAGTGTTTGGGGGGATTTGAGCCCTCTTTGGCTAACATTTCATTAGGACATATCACATTCTTGCTACTACTAGTATGGTTTTAATTATCTCTGGGTTATAAGTGGCCCAGTTCAGGGTTAGTGCTAATTATTATTGACACTATAATTACTGATGATTGGGTGACTGGACTTCAGATATCTCAGTGGAACATTTATTTTTGTTTTTGCAAAATTGCTTTCCTTTATCAGAAATTCTGTGAGTTTGAGTCATGTCAAAGAGAGAGCCAAACCTTTGATATTGAATTTGATATTTCATCTTTCTTCAGGGATCAATAAGTGAAGGTACCTTGCCTGCACCCTATAACATAATCTTCCTCTAGAAGAGATGCTGTGCCTTCCTGTAGATGCGGGCTGATGTTCTCTAAATGCTGATGTTACGTAGCTTAATGTTTCTCTATACCACAGTTCCTTCAACTAACCTCCTCCAGCTTACATACAAATTCCTCTTGTCACCTGTTTTTTTATGGCCCAGCAGGTAAGGTCGATGTTCGTGCTTGCAAATGTTAGGCAAAAAAGAAGAAAAAATGTTTTTGTGTTCTGAAAATGATGTGAAATACTTCACCAGTATACATAATTGTGTTTTATTGAAATCTGACTGCTTCTTGAAATTCTAAGAATAGATGTTAAATAATTGTGACAAGAGACCAGATGGTCTTCAAAATTCCATAGCATTTATTATTTGGCCCTTTATTGAAAAACCTTGCTATCTCTTGCTCTGAATAGATTCTATCTGCTTTTCTCTTAGAGACTTACTGTGCAAATACTCCTGACAGTAAATATAGGCAATCATGACTTCGCTCAAGTCTCTGGTTGGGTGTGTAGATTAGGGGACAGAGGCATCTTCACTAGCAGTAACTGGAAAGAGACTATTCAAATTCCAATTTTATTAATTTGTCAGTGAGAAATGACTTAAATTTAATCATGCTTGACTTTTTGATTGACTTTGCAGTGTGGCCATCTGTCACGCATTTGCCTTGGGATGATGCTAGGTTCCTGCCCTGTAGAAACAATGTGTGCTGCCCTGAGTAAACTCTCCTAGCTTAACTGTCTGAAAGAAAGAGTGCATCAGTCATTTTATAAAAGTAAGACATGGACTGGCTAAGACGGTTCAATCAGTAGAAAGCTTGACTTGCAAGAATGAGGACCTGAGGTCAGTCTTCAGAACTTACACTCAAAAGCCAGATGATAGTACATATTTATACTTCCAGAACTGGGATGGGGTCAGTCTAGGTATATTGACAAGTTCTAGGCCAATGAGAAGCTCTGTCTAAAATGAAGTGGATAACATTTCCAAGATGACACCTGGGTTTTCCTCTGACACGAATGTGCACACGTGAGCACATGTACACACACACACACACACACGCACACACATGCACACACACGCACACACAAGATGGAAGAGCTTTGAGTGGTAGCATTTCAGTTATATTCTGTACTAAAATGAATAATGATCATGGATATCTAATAGGAACATGTGAATTTCTACATGTGTCTTGTATACCACATATGGTTTCAAGAGTTTCCTATGCAGTCACAGCACCGATACTCATTTAGAAAACATGTAGCACCCTTTAAGCACCTCTCCTGCCCTCTTCCAGCAGTCAGACCACCTTCTAAAGGCAGCTGCATATTACTCAAAATCTTCAACCATTCGCAGTATTTGAACCGTATTCTGAATAAGGACTGCGCTACATCAGTGCAAGCGCGATAATACCTGACTGTGAGACTGGAACATTCTCTGCTGTCATTTTGGTTGACTATAGTTGGGTGATTTTGAAAAGCTGCCACAAACATCCTCTTTAATGTATAACTTATTAGCATTCATAGCCGTTTACCCCAAATAAGCAATTCAGGGTCACAAAGTCTACTTAGCTACCGTGAACAATTTCTAGCAATTTCCTTCAGAGCTTGTGCCAGGTGCACATGAGAATTCAAGTGCTCAGAATGCTTGTCAGTACCTGCCTCGCCACTCAGTTATGACGATCCTGAAAGTCAGTAACTTGTAATGAAAGTTGGCAAAATATTAAAAAGCTACAGAGTTGAGTAAGCAATAATTTTCTGGAAATATTCCAATCATCATATGATTTCATGGCCCAAATTTATATATGTATATGCATATAGCACTACAGGAAATCCCACTGCTGCATACTTTCAAAACTTGTAGTTTTAATTTTTAAATCTTTGTAATATCATATATTTCATAATGATATCATTTCTATGAGTTTGAATTTTTTAACACTAATATTAGATATTATTCAATTATTTTATTTAAAAATATCATCATCAGGATTGATAGAAATTTATAAGCCTATTTCACCAATAAAATCAATTTTGTGCTATGAAGTTGAAAAGTTAAAATCATTCTTTCTTACAGATACTATAACCATTCTGCTTATGACCTGTGATGAGAATCTATCCCTTATTAATTAAAGCCTTCAATCATTTAATTCCCAATTATACATGAAAAATACTTCCTAAGATTCATTTTGCTAGTCTTACATGCTGACGTTATATGTATGCCCTCAGTTCAAGGAAAGAAGATGTTTTACATACTCTTTTTCCTACTCCATCCAAGACCAAGCAAAAACTTTAGATCTGCCTCAAGTCCAGAGGAACCAGTTTGGATGGATGGATACATTAAAACTTTCATAGGGAGAAGAACAGGTAATATTCATAAAACTATACATTATACTAAGAAATAAGAAAAAGGATAATCCATTGTGGCAATAAGCAAAAGCTACCTTCTCATCATTTATGATCAAAGGTTTAAGTAAGGCTGCATGAAAATGAAAGTTACATACATATGCATATGAAGGTCACAAAATAGTGGATTCTACATTGGTTGTGTAAACAAATGCAGGGAAGGCAATAAAGTGGTTTCACTAGAACAGGGAGCTCCAGTGGCGCAATCGGTTAGCGCGCGGTACTTATATGACTAGAACAGTTTCTGATGTGATTCTAGAGCACAGTCCATGTTAAAAAGGACCTGAGTTTCATCAGTTGTCTGCATTAGCGCGGGTGTTGGTCCTTGCTGAAGGATGGGTAGAGCTTCAGCAGGTACACTACTGGAGAGAGTGGCTTCCCTTCCTATTCTTTCTTCTTCTCTCTCTATTCCCTCCCCCGCCCCCACAGGCATGAAAGTAAGTGGTTGAGAACAAAAGGATTTCAGGAGGAGAAGAAGGGGGAATGGGATCAGGTTTCATGGAATGTAAAAATGAGTTAATTGCATTCATGCATGAAAAATTGTATTAAATTTTTTCTTGTTTCTGAGATCTTGAGGAAGATCTTAAATACTATCTATAACTATCTCTTAAGACCCTGTAGGAGAGAATAGTTTTTGTATGCCAAATATGATTTTGTTGAAAGGGATGCTCTTTAGAGACTGAGGGCAATCTAATTTAGGCATTAAGTACTACTTATCATGTTAGCACTGTACACTAACTGCATATGAGAGTGGGCTTGTACATCAGGAAAGCTGTACCACCCATCACAGATAGACCCTGGCCACAGCCCCTTGCCTGGGCTGGCAGCATTGTTAGTGAAGTGCAGCTGGGTTCTATGTTTCCAGTCTGGCTGGCTTTGCTTCAATGTTGCTGACCTGAGGGGGGGACTGTCAGTCTCCACTGCCTACTGAGGAAGTAAAGACTCCTCTAGCAGCCCAGTCGCCATTCTAGCACAATAAATAAATACTGGTGTACATATATATGTATACACATATATATATATATATACAATTTACATATATCATACTCATATATATTATATATCATATATACCTGTATTTATATCTCATATATATATTTATAGATGGATATAGATAGATAGATAGACAGTAGATAGATACAGATGATATTCTCACATTTCTACTATTGTGAACTTTTTTTTAAAAAAATCAGATGTTCTGAAAATTTCTTATTAGGAAACTGCCCTGTTGTTCCCGTCTTCTCCTTGCGATGTACTTTCATCCATGCCCATTACGTTATTATTACTGAGCTATGCAATTCTGAAAAGACTCCAGGAAAGCCAAAGCACCCACATCCATGTGAACACATGTGCACACACCTATGCACACATATCCCACAACCATGAAAAAAACAATGAAATACCTCACACTGTTTTACCTGTTGATCTAAGTTTCAGTCTGCTTATGTTTTGTGCATAATCTGTGTCTTTACTCCGACCTGGAACACATGTCATGGCCTCAAGCTAGATTTAAAATAGAGATTGTATTTCATTCATAGAAAACCAGACATCCTTGGGTTTCTAAGACATACTTAATTGTAAAATTCTATTTAATGACTACAATTGTTGTTTCCTGAAAATGTCATCATTTTAAACCATCAAATCTACATTTTCTTGGGCAATTATATAAATATTTTTATGCACTTTAAAACAATGATACAACTTTCTTAAAAAGGAGTCATGGGTTGGGGATTTGGCTCAGCAGTTAAAGAACTTGCCATACGAGCAAAAGGACTGGATTTCAGATCCCTAGATCCCATGTAAAATGACACATGTGTTGTGAATTGTCTATAATTCCTGCCCAGGAAGAAATACAGAGACTAGGAATCACCAGAGGAAGCTGGCAGGTCAAACTAGTCCCATTAGGGAACTCGGACTTTGATTGAGGACCCTGTTTCCACAATAAAGTGGCAGAGTGATTGAGGCTACTTTCCAGTATCAACCCCAGACTTCCACACGCCTATGTGCACATGCATAGGGACCTGAATACACATACACACATGTGAATATTGTGATAGTTAATCTTGGGCATCAATTTGACCACACCTGGCATTAACTAAGATCAGCTATCAGAGTATCTGAAGAGATACTTGTGATAGTTAATGATTAGCTGAGACCATCTGAAGAGATTATCTGGATCCATACATTTACAGTACAAAGACCAGCCCTAGATCTGATTGGAACCTCCAGTAGTAGACCAGATAAAAGGAACCACAGAAGACTGGGAAGAGACTCTCCAAGGATGTTCTCAGTGACTTAGCCTGCCTCCAGCTTCAGCCACCAGCCATGTCACCTCTGCCACGAAAGACTGTTTCTCTCTTCTGGAACCGTAAGCTGAATAAATCTCCCTTTCTCCCTTAAGTTGCTTGACTTTGAGTGCTCTCTTACAGCAGTAGTTAAAAGAGTAACTGTTACAACTATACATACTCATATGCATTCCTCCTCACGTGCATCACATGAAAATGGAAGAAGACAAAGAAGGAATACAGATTTTGTGATCCCTGTTTTAAGGTTCACAAATCAGAAGACTCCAAAATCAAGAGAAATGGTCTCATGCTAGAGGAGTCTTGGTTGCATAAGCTCATTTTACCGGTTTCTCCACTGCCAAATTGACAGACGATCATATTTTATTCATTTCTAGCTATTTTTTTCTACTAAGAGATATTCAAATTTGCTCTTATTTGTTCCATCTCCTAAAGTTAAAAAGATCATAAGTAACTTTGAGTTTTGCAGAATTTAAAAATCGTGTCTTCCCTGAATGATCTCTTGAAATTCTTTGATCTTTGTAACTCCTCATAAAGGTTTTGGAGGAAAAAGGACTGGTGATCCAGTCATACAAATTTAATATCAAGTAACCACGTAGGAAGGAACCATCCATGACGGCAAGCAATGGAATGACAGGATACTTTGTGGTATAATAGCCAATGTTAGCTGCTTAAACGTTTATATAAATATTATGATTCCTCTGTCATGGTGACACAAAATGGTAATGCCAGACTTCAGGGGGCTAAAGCAGGGGGATTGTAGGCTTGAGGCTAGCCTGGGATACGTGGAGAGCTGGCAGTTAGCCTGGACTATATAATGAGACCTAGTCTCAAGAGAGAGAGATGAGGGGCTATGATTTGAAGTAAATAAATACTTAAAATTATTATTGCATTTTATTTCCCCAATTCTATCTTTCTGTATCTTACTTGCTCCGGAGTTGTAACTTGCTACCTTGCCTTACAGGGAAATGAGTGTCCACTCATTGATGTGAAATAACATTTTTCCATCTCGTTAGTTGAAGCAGGGAGAGTGTTGGAGGAGTGTGCGGAGCCCCAGTTTTGGGAGATCAGAACAGGCAAAAAGGGGGTCTCTTCTACTAAGCAGCATGGACAACCAAGTCAAACATCTACACAAGCCAGTTTTCCAGAACACAGGAGATTTACAGCAACTGATCTGAAGTTGACCTGATTGATTGAGCGCACAAAGGAAGTCTCCTGCCCTTGTTTTAACCCTGAAAAATAACGCTGCAAGGACTCATCTGTTTTCTTTTGTGTTTCTGCTCGATTCACCTCTGCCCGGAGAACCAATATTCACTGCTCAGCTCACGGGTACCTACGTTCTATTTTCTGAATGCTTCATAGAGTGAGATTCTAGAAGCGATCATCCAAACCAATTATTTCTTTCAATTAAGTTCCTTGCAATTCTGTACTTCTGGAGTACCAGCTTTCTGTGGATGCTGGAGGTTGGACTGAGGAGAGGGAGCAGTAACCTGGCACCCCTGTAATGCTAGGTGGGGTGGCGGTGATGGCCTATTCTTAGCAGGGAGGCTCTGTCATTTCGGTGGGGAAGGTTTCCCAATGTCTCCTATTGTTATTGACAAAACCCACCTATATTTAGGCGGTTTCTATCTGTCCTGTGCTCAGAGAACACACAAGGACTATGGTGCAGCATAGCTGCGTCACTGGGAGATGAAATAAAGAGTCATCTAATACGCAGTCAAGTAGAACTTTCTAAAGATTTCTAATGGGGTCCTCAGTCACCACTGACTACTGAGCCTTCCTCAGTGCCCCAGAAAGTGCTCCCCGCAAAGCAATTAGCGTAATTAAGAAAACAACCATCACGATTATATCTTTAGAATCCATGCCTATGTCCCCTATGAAACGAAAGTAATTACAGACTCAATTACTTCTTTTCAGTCGGACTGGATGGGGCCTTCTATAAATGCCAGACAATGATGTGTTCAGTTTAGACTGTCTTAGAAAGAGCCCTGGGAACCATTTTGAGTCTTGATGCAAAACACTCTTCTCTGATTTGCCTTTCTGGAATGCAAGTTCCCTGAGGGGAGATAGGTTATTTTGTGGAGCTTTGTAAAATAAACACAAGTAGATACATAACAGTGGCTGCCTTCCTATATGTGAGATTGGATAAACACATGAGAAAACCCAGACAGCAGTGAGGCGGATTTCTAAAAGAGTCATTGGTATGTGCTCACTATTAAGGGGACGGAGAGATAACAAAAAGCTTTACTTACATGGTGTTCCTCGAGTTATCTTCAAGCACTTACTTATTCTTTTTTTTTGTAACTGAGGATCTATTTGTCCTTAGAAAGCAATACTCAATTAGGCATTTCATACATGATTAATGGAGCAAAAAGTCTACACTACTTAGATTTTAAAGAGGAGCCTGTATCAGAAGCTTTACTTAGCAACAGCCATTGTGATCAGCAGAGAATAGATGAGTGGGGGTCACTAGACCCCAGATGGAATGTGCAACTCTCTCCCCTCAAGGACTCAAGGATCAGATAATGAAATTAAGCAAGGAAGACATAGAAATAATACAAATACGTGAAGTGCTGAGTGAAAACTTGCAAGACTTTGAAGTGCTGTTTTAGTGTCTAATTGAGAAAATTCTGAGTAATTCTATCTGGAATATCTCTTTAAGAAATCATATATGTACTCACTGTATACCTAATGATTATATACACACACGTATGCATGTGTCTTTTACATACAAGTTGTAAAGTTAAAACAGTTCTCTATAACTTTTTAAACTTTAGTAATATGTCCTGAGTAGCTCCTCAAAGAATGCATAGAATGCTGTTTGCTACTTTTTATTTTAAAGATACATGCTAGCATTTGTATTGAAGATATTTAGTCTTTACTGTATGGATAGGAATATAAAATAATAAAAATGTATTAAATGATGCATCTGTATAATAAGTTGGTTCATTTGCCTGGACCAGTTAGTTTCTTTACATAGATATAACATGATATGGTTCTTTGTGTGCGCGTGTGTGTGTGTGTGTGTGCGTGTGTGTGTGCATGTGTGTGTGCGTGTGTGTGTGTGTGCATGTGTGTGTGCGTGTGTGTGTGTGTGTGTGTGTGTGTGTGTGTGTGTGATTGTATGCATGCATCAAGAAGTATACTGGCCACAAAACTGATGACAGTAATACAATTAGTTAGTTGCTCCTTCCTGCCTCTGGCCCAGAGCTAATGAAATCTAAAAGATGAATTAGTGATAACAAAAATAAATATCTCCCAACTCAAACACCCTTTCTGAGTTCTGGCCACGTAGAACAACCTCTAAGTAGCCTAAAGCTAAAGCTGTCAGTAAGAGAAAATGCAAATTGTTTCCCCCTTGGTTGGCCCAAGGAGAAGGAAGAATGCTGTTCTACCTGAATTTCAAGCCGCCCTGGAAAGAACGGGAACAAAGCTTTCCTGGGCATCTTAGTCAAAGTCGCCAAGGAACAAGACAAGAGATGCCCAGTTCTCCGCTCTGCCAAGGTGCTCACTTGATTCTCCACAGGGTATCTTTGTGCTCCTGCTTTATTAACAGCCCATTCATCTCTTCTTCCTTTGCTTCATTCTCTAGAAGGTCCTCTACAGGGGTGTCCCTAGTCTCAGCCTTTGTCACCGGAAGGTGAAGACTAACACTTCCCTAGAGCTTTGTCATGTCAACGGACAATGGTCAGCTTCTCCATCTTTCGTCTCTGCTGAGCGTGGGCTGCTCAGAGAGGCATGTAGTCCTGACACATCTGCAAGGCAGTTTACCTCGGGTTCTGACATTATGGATCTGACCATTCTAAAAGGTGCTGGTTTTCAACGATGCAAAGATTCTTCTTCAGATGAACTGCCGTTGTGACTCTGTCTGAACCAGCAGCCCCTTCCCCCCCATCCCAGCTTTTCTGTACATGTCTTTGTCCTTTTCTCATTCCTGCATCGCCCTGACAGAGCAGTGCTGCTCTTCACAAATCTCTTTCGTTAAACCATAAATAACACAACACAGGGCTTGTGTGAACCCCGATGTCAGTATCAGGGACTTCCTGCATCTCTGGCAACTCTCAGTCTCCACCCTCTGTTAACTCAGTTGGGCCAGTCTCTGGGCAGGACTTTCACCTCCCAGGGAATTTGCCAATAAGAGGAAGGGAGTCTACCTTGCCTTCCCCAAAACCATCTCTCATCTCTCCCTGCTCCCTCCCCTTCTTCTCTCAGCAAGACACAAGCAAAGCGGAGGACCTGACTTCCAAGATGTGATTTTGGGAGCCTCATGTTCTTTGAGCTAGCTTAAAGAGCGAGACCTTCTCTCTCTTTCTCTTTCTCCTATGCTTTTGTCTAAGCTTTAAACGTTCTCCCTAATATTTAAGACTTCTTATGGTTTCTCTGAGAACGCCAATTTCTAACTGCTTTAACATGTGGTCATCGGCGAAGCTTGTTTCTGCTGGAAACATTGGGCTTCCCAGTTTGTATCCACAGAGTCTCAGGACCTACGGTTTTCTGATTTAAGATGAGTGTAAATATTTTCATTTTCTTTCCAACTGACAATTCATTGTTTCACAGAGAAAGCAAATCTGTACCCCTAGACCTGTACCGCCGACATGTTCTGGGTCTGTATTACTGAAGAAATGAACTAAAGAAGAACCAGCTAGATCCTTTCACAGCGAGGGGCTGAGCTTTGCAGTTAGCTCCGCCAGATGACCTTTGATCTTTGTTGGGTTCAGAGAAAGTCAGAAATTCACTAGCCCACTCAGGGACATCCCAAACTTCAGTTAACTAGACTTTAATAAACAAGGCCATCACTTTGCAGTTTTGAGGGTAAGCCACTTTTGATGCTGTCTAATTACACAAATTAAATAACACAGAAGAAACCTTCCCCCCAGAAGAGAGGTAATAAAAACACATCATTATTTATGGAAGGCTAGTAAATGCCGTGAAAGAAAGGAGTAAGAGACCTGCACTTGGAGAGCCATACAAATGCTTTAGCAGTCCCCCAACCCCCAATTTAATTCTATAAAGTGAATGAAACATTGCGAATTTATGTTCTGCTTGAGGACTCAAAAGGAGAAATTGTCTGAAAGAAGAAAAAAGTGACACCAAAAACCTGTGAAAGACTTAGTCACATTGTTTTTGTGGATTTAGGGATGGGTGCAGCAGTCTGCTCCAGCTGCTGCGACAAGGTGCCTCAGATTGGGGGTGTGAACACCATTTTCTTTTGTAGAAAGCTGTTTCACGCGCCCCACCATGTTGGATTTTGACCAGCCTCTTCCTGGTTTGCCTTTGCATTATATTCCCCTTCATTTAGCCTTTCTTTGTGCTCATGGAGAGAAAGAGAGAGAGAGAGAGAGAAAGAGAAAGAGAGAGAGAGAGAGATCATATTCTTATAAGACTAGCAATGTACTCTTAAGTGCTGTTAAGACCTTGTCCTTCAGAATTCATGTAGCATCACATCTTTAAAAGCTCCATCTCCTTAAAGCCTTGCATAGTCAGTGATTCATGTTTAGCATTATTTGAACCATTTGCCATTACAGAAAAAGAAATTCTGACTTGTGTTTTAAGTAAAACTGTTATAGTTAATAGTAAAAAAAAAAAAAGCTCAGTCTCCAAATAAGTCACAAATAAGCAATTCAGCCTCTAACAGTTATATATAATTTCCAAACTTGAGGGATTTAGGAAATATCAACTCTAGAAAGTGGCATTAAATTTTCCAAGAGAGAAAGGAATGAGGCTTGACTTCCCAAGTGTACAAAATGTTATTTATATTTAATATTTTATTCGTGGTGATCCAAAATTATATTGTAATTGATTGTAAGAATTCCTGCATCCAATGAAATAATTTTTTTAAAATTTTTATTATTATTTATTCAATTGTGCATGTGTGTGGATATGTGTGTGCGCGTGTGTATGTAGTGTGTGCGTGTAGAACCACGGGCAAATTCGGGAACCACCATGGATGCCTCCACCTCCTCCTTGTTTACTCTGCCCGGGGATTCACAGGCTCCGCCCTACCAGGACCAGAAACGCAGGCCGATCCCTGCTTTGGCCTGGCGTCTATACTTGGGGTCTAGGATCCGAACTCAGGATCTTCCTCCTGCAAGGCAGAGGCTTAACCCCTGAGCCACCTCTCCAGCCCCCCCAATGAAATAAATTTGGCGTTGGTTAGTGCAGTGTGCTAGCAGAAAAACTTTTGTCAGCACGCATGTTAATATGTACGGAAGTGATGCCAATCCACTGTGCCAGTCCACGAAGCTCAGATTTTGGCATTCAGTGGCTTCTTAAATACAGCTTTAAGGGGAAATGTTTCCAGAGCTTTAGATTGGGTAAATGAGATTAAGAGACTGAAAACAGAGAACATTAGCAGGTCCTTAATATCTTAACTATGGAAGAAGCTGTATCTTGTGAGAGAATGCTTAGTCTTGCTAACCACCAAGAGTAGATGGTTAATTTTGACTGTGAACTTGATTGGATTGTGCACTGCAAAGGAGCTTAATAAAGCACATCTCTGTCTCTGTCTGAACAGGTTGTGGGGGTTCTGACTTGAATGGGTTGAATTACTGGATGTGGAGAAAAGCAGAAGGCAGTGTCCTTATGGGAAGTAGGTCATTGAAGACCCTGTCCCAGGGCGCTGTATCTTGCCTCAGACTCTCTGTATGTCCTGCTGCTTCCTGATTGGCCATAAAATAAACGGTGCTGCTCTGCTACATGATAATAATACACAGTCATAACATCAAATGAAATATGGCATGCTGATATAATTACAGGTGTGCTTCACCATTCTAAAGGATGGCAGCCTGCATTGTGAATTGACTATAACATAAGTTACTATCACTTTTTGTGTTGGGGATTGGTAATCAAAATTTTTCTGAGATAATTTACAACCTTCATAACTTTTCCTTGACAGGACAGGAGCCAAAGAGTCTCTAAGGAAAACCATGTTTAGCTTCTGTGCCTTTATTCCTATTTTGGTAAATTTCTCAGTGTTTCAGTTTTCTCACTGTTAGAACTTTGGAAATTGTCACCATCCACTTAAGTGACACATAAAATGGCAGTTTCCCACAGTTCATTGCTTAGTCTCCTTAAACCCATCACCAGTTAGGGTGCTGTGCAGAAAACGGCTCACAATCATTTGCATCAAAAATTATTGTGGTCAGAACACACATTTGCCATTCTCGAAAATGAGGAAAACTTACTTTAGATTCATACTTTCTTCTAAGTCTCTCTGACCCTAAAAGAAAGAGATCATGGGAGAGAGGGGACCCTCACCAAGGCTCCTGTACTTCTGAGCTTGGCTCCTCTCATACAGCTTCATCAGCTTGAAAATTAATTCCATGGAGCATAAAAATGAATATTTGAATGAAGTATACATAGTCTGATTTGGGTCAGCCTATGAATACCTTTCACTGTTTCCATCTTCGCGATGACTGAAAAAGTCATCTTTTACTTACTCATGAAATTTTTATACTTCTAGACAACATCACTCTTTCTTTCCATTTGACAAGTATTCATTGAGTGTCCAGCGGGTCCAAGGCATTGCTACTGATCTACTGGGGAAGCAGAGATGACTCAATGGTCATTTCAGTCTTTAAAGAGTTCAGTGGGTTTTTCATGTCTTACTTATGTTCTCCATAATTGTGTGATTAAATTAATATTTTATTTCCCTGCCACAGCACCTCAGGGACCTGTCAACTTTGTTTCTGTTTTGTCTTAGGATTTTTCTGTTGTTTTGCCTTCTTCCTTCTTTATTTCTTTCAGTTGCAATGCTACGATTTCTTTAACGGTAGAGCTTACCCTCTTGGAATAATTTTAATATTCTACTTTTATTCCTTTAATAAAGTTCATATTCATTTAAATAGTTATAAGCATTCTTAAGAGAACAGTGCATTTTAATTATAATTAGATAATGAATATTCGATTACTGAGATTCTGAAATAAAAATTATAATGCCAGTGATGATAATGTACCATATCTAGAATCTTTTATTACAGAATTACCAATGAGGACAATCTACTGGGAATAACCAATTTGTTCAAGCTGGTTAAAGCAAGTGCATGTGAAGTGAATGTTTTAATATTACCCAATAAAAATGTACCCTCTTTAATACCTTTCATTGGAAGACCACACAGCATCCTACTAATGACACTATTCCTGGAGACAATGCCTTTTTCAGAAAGCAGACAATGGCATGAGCTCCCAGACCCCCACATTGAAGACGCGATGTGGTGAGCGCCCTGCCTGGTGGGGAATCTCTTCATCATCTCGTACATCGTACTCCATGTGTCTCCAGAACAACCACACTAGCTTATTTCAATCAGTGGACAGAGCTACCTCTCTGCCTTCTCTTTGAGCTATCAAACATCTCTGGTTCAGCAAGGAAAATAGATCAAAAGGAAGAACAGGTATTTAGAAGAGGGCAGAAGAAAGTGAGGGAAGTGGATCTTTTCGCTTACTCCACTCCAGGGATAAAAAGAGATATTAGGCTGCTACAGGCAGGAGACAGACACTTAGCACAGGAAGATAGCCGTGGATGTGAAACAGACCGTTGAAGGGACACATAAAGGACCCCAGAAAGTGAGCAGAGCAGGTCTGCAAAGAAGACAGACGTATATGGCAACAAAAGATACCTAATCCACCAAGTACTGCATAACTTTTCTAGCCCACGTACAATTACCTCTTCATGTATAATTTGCGTCTTTGGCTAGCCTCACACATTATGTATGTTTTTATTGCTGTTACATTACGAATTACCTGCACGTGGAAGGGAATGTTTCTAGTAAAGAGGGTGTCTTAGTTTCTTTCCTGATGACATACTCAGATGAAAGCAACTTGAAGATAAAAGGGTTTATTTGAGCTTGCTGTGGAAGGTACGGTTCATCGTGATAGGGAATTAGGTGGTCATGTTGACCACCATCATGGAGAAGCAGAGACGGATGAGTGTTACCCTGTCCCCTTTTCCTTTTAGACAGCCCAAGACCCCTGTCAGAACATGGTGCCACCCACAGTGGGTGGGTCTGCTTACTTCAAGCATGTCTTGGAGATTTTAGCAAGTTGATAATTAACCCTAACCATTACAGAAGGTACAAGCTTATTCTTAGGATCTCAGCAATATATATATCCCTTTAGACAGACAGAAAAGGGGGAGGGATTCCGTGTCACATGGGGAGACCCTGTGCCCATTCTCCCCATACCCTGGGCTGTTGGGCTCCTCTAGACACTAGTTGGTGCTGGTCAAACCCTGCATCTTATATTCACTATGTTCTTTACCCATCTGGAATACGATCGTTTTTATTGTGCTAATTTCTGTTTAAGGTTTGGATCTATGCTTTGATGAAATATAGTTAAACCTGCAACAAAAGCATTTAGTGGGGCCAGCCCCACCTGCTGGGCAGTCATCTGGCCACTCACAGGGTTCATAGTTTGTTGCTGCATCAAATTTTGGTGGCATGAATCTCCCTGGCAGCAGTAAGTCTGGTTTTTCATTTCATTCATGAGCTGTGATGCCGACTTAGGAATTCCACCCTGTAATTCATGTGCTTCTCCTTCAATGAAAACTGATTACTATTTTCCCACCTATGTGGGAACATGCTATTTTCATATCTGAGGGAATCTTGATTCAAGAGTCTAAGCCATGAGCATGCCATGGTTTGGCGGTTCTGCTGAGCTTGTGGTGGGAAGACTGGATGGAGGGGTGCCTGTCACAACTATGTTCATGAAGCGGTCAGCTGTCTTCTGAGTGCCTAGTTGAAGAGAGCTGAAAGACTGGACCTGGTTCCTATGGTAATAGGTCAGGCTTGGGGAAAAGGGGTAAAGTTAAATAGAAGAGACTATTACTTATACAGTTTCAATGACAAGCTTGTCCTTGCATGCAAACAAACCAGAAAAGGGATTAGAGAGACATTCTTTAAAAAAGAAAATGACAGCAGGTGCTTGGACTAGACTCTGTGTTCTGATCATGGGCTGCTTCCAACTGTCCTGCACAATTCACAGAGACATCCAAGTAGCAGCTGGATCGGGAGAGAGGGCACTGGCAGATGTTCTGTTTGCAAAGCCTGTGTTTGTTCTCACACATGAGCCAATTGCTAGGCGTTCTGCAAAGGACTGAACATAATCTTGGAGTCAAAGTTTCCAAGCTTGTTCATGTGGATGGAACAAGAGAAATGCAGTTAGTTATATTATGCAGCCAATACAGAAGGGGGAAATAGAAGTCTCAATAGCCAAGGGGAAAGACAAGTATTCTACCTGGGTTTTCAGAATCACCATTTAATTAATGTAGGGTCTTTCTGTGCAGAGCGATTTGAAGAGAGGACTTTTGTACCTGCACATCACATGGGATTTTGTAGAATTTAGAAATTGCAAGCTCTACTAAAGTCACTGGGTTGGAATCTGCATGTAGCAAGGGATCCCGAAGAGTCACATGTACAAGGTTGTAGGGAAGGGGCAGTCACGTCCAGAGGGCATAAAAGGCCATTCTCTTTACCGATGAGATTTGCCTGACTCCTGCAGGCAATGAGTTCTAGTTATGGTAGCAAATTTCGTTCATATGGAAGCTGTGCATGCTCTCTTAGCATAGTTTGGCAAGATGCAATGTCTGTGATAATCAAGTAAGATGTGTGGCTTTAGGTTCAGGGCTCAGTCTACGGAAGGAAGTCAACTCCCACCAGGAAAGGAGCCCCTGCTGAAGATCAAGGTGAGCTCCCATCTCTCAGGTAGTCATCCTCAGTCCGATGCGAGCAATGGCATCAGTAGTCACTTGGAGGTTTGATGGATCTGGATGATGGACATTTGAGAGGCGAGACATTCCCGAGTGCTCTAATTCTGTACTGCAGTGAGTCCTCACTCTCTTCTTCCTTTCCCGAATAACCACATGAATAAGACAAACATGCTTTCTACAGAGCAGTTTGCGCTTCCAGATTATACAATACTTGCTTTTGTATTCACAGAAGTGCACTTTAAAAAATAAAAGTCAGCGTGGTGGTACACGTGTGAGAATATCGGTGTATCCATGCATGGAGGTGCGTGCATAGACATGTGCATAGACATGTGCATGTCTAGCTTGGGTCTGCATCTAGGCTAACTCTCCATCTTAGTCTTTGAGACAGTGTCTCTGGCTGAGGCTGGGCTCGCTGAGTGGACTACAGACTGGCTGGCCAGGAGGTCACAGGGACCCTCCTTGTCCCTGCCTTCCTAGTTCTAGGGTTACAGGCAAATGGCAGCCAGAGGAAATGACTTGAAAAATTAAAGGCGGTGGTCAGAGGTTTAGATAACTGGGAGTTTCAACATGGCTGCGTGGGATCCAAACTCAGACCTCCTACCTGACCCGCAAGCCCTTTATTCACCAAGCCGCCTCCCTAACCCTTTTTTGTTACATTGTTAAGTTACACTAAAGAAGGACACTTCAGACAATGGGATGCAATTCTTAATAACCTAAGTCAAAGCACTGATACAACAAAGCACTGATACAACGCAGATGAGGAAAGAGGGATGTAGAAAGGTAAAGAATCTTTAAGTTCATAGCCTCTAGTGGTGTTGTCGCACGTCTCTCTAAATTGAGCTTGATTTCTGTTTGACTTGCAAGAAGCCACAATGCTTTTGACATTTAAGATGTTAATTTCAGCACACCAACTCCATGGACGACTTTAGGGCTGCAGCATGCTGACTGTGTGGTCGCTCACTGGCTTTTAGACTGTAATGACCTCCTGAGCTCGCTGGTGATGACTTTCACATCGAACATCTGTTCTGTTGCCTGTTTCGTGACCTGTTCATTACTTTTCAACCTAGTGGTTTAAAAAATTTAATTATCTAAACCTCTGACCACCGCCTTTAATTTTTCAAGTCATTTCCTCTGGTTCCCAAGGCCAGCATTTCATCTGCTGGAACCACTACTGAATCCAATATATATAAAATACATATTATATATTATTTATATGAATTTCCCTCTTTATTTTCTACTCTTACTCTCATTCTTACTCCTTATTAAATAGCTGTTGTCACTTTTTTGTGAGCAACTCATCCTCAGATCCCTCTATGGTTTTTGTCTATACTGTATTTAAGTCTAATATCATGTTGGCACAGACTTTTAGTGTCCTGGGGCTCCCACTCATTCCTTCTGCTTTCACTTCTAGTCTCCCTGCTTTAAAGTAACCTCATCAGCATATACCAGTTACACACAGTGATGAGTTCCCACACGGTCCTGCATGCTGGCTAGAATATGCTTCCACTTCTTTGCTGTCCCCTCTTACACCCATGATCGCACCTCCTACTTTCATACCTTCATCTCCTTCCTGTATCTTGTAAATGTAAATAACGCAACCTATCTGCAGCCAGTGTGCTTCTCTGTACATGGTGATATCTAGTTCCTTCATTTTCCCAAATGTGACACGAGTTCATTATTGTTTGTGGCTGCATAAAACTCCATCAGAAAGCAGCACCGAGCCTCGTTGGTTCTCTTTACTTTCACTGTGAATAAGATGCGCTCAGGTCCCTTGGCCAGGCCGACAACTCTCCTGCCATAATGGCCTGTAACCTGAATATAAGCTGCAGTAAGACTCTCCATGTTCTCCTCAATGGTTTGGGGGTCAAGTGTTTATTACAGCAACAGTGTGAAACTAAAGCAATGGGAAGTTAACAATGAAAGCGTTTCTAGATGATATGACTCTGAGGCTTCCAGAAGATGCCTGAGAGTAAAGGTATTTCAAAGAGTTTCCTTTTTCATATTATATGTATAGGAGAAGAGAGGAGAGGAGGGGAGGGGAGGGGAGAGGAGGGGAGGGGAGAGCGTTACACCAGACCTAGAAGTATCGGTCAATCATCACGCAGACGGGAGGATCCCCCCACATTTCCTTAGTTCATTTGCCCCTTCTGTGCCTCCTCACCAGAAGCCCTTTCCCTCCACACCACTGCAGCAACAAGGGACTTTTCCTCTGATTTCCGAAACACAAATGGAATCAGTCCAAGTACAATGGAGTCATTATCCCACCCATCAATTTCCTTGCCCGCGCACGCAGATATGAACACGAACCTTATGCACATGACAGATGAAACGCCTCTTCTTCTGGGGACAGACTCTCTGGATCTGCTTCTTTGCCTTTTTTTTTTTTTGGCATATCTGTTTCCTTTCATCTTCGTGTTTCTCTTTCTATTGGGTCATTACCCCCAGCATGAAAGTACGCGGCAGTACTTGTCATCTTTAAAAGAGCAAAGCGCGGGTCTGTATTTCCCTCTGTTACTCTGTTTCCCTGCTGTTGATGTCACAGCAAAAAGGAAATCATTCCTTCAGAAGAGATGAGTGTTCCCAGCGTTTAGTTTCCTTCTTTCTTAAGAAAAACAGCAAGGGAAAAGATAAAGGTTGCTGTCATGAGGGCAGATTTGGCCATCTGGCCTCGCCTTCCTGCTGAAGACAAAGGCAGATATGTACATGAGCTGAGAAGTCGGGAGGCAAGAAAGAGACAGGTAGGTCTGACCCAAGGGGTCCAAGGAACACAACCTGGAGTTTAGGGACCGAGGGAGGCACAGGGTCTCTGGAGAGCCCCCTTTGCTCCAACCAGGGACTCTGACGGTTAAGACAGTTAAGACAAACCAGGATGACACATGCAACATAGATACTCATCCTGAGTTTCCAAACATCGAAGCTTCTCAACTGTGAGCTGAAATGCCAATGTGATCTCATATTTTATATAAACTAAGCTTTTCTTTTTCCAGCAGGGCAAGATGACTGAAGTTTTCCTTCATCTTTTGTCTGCTCGAAGTGACGACTTAATCTTCATGCTTGAAGTCTGGATAGACTGTTCTGGGTGGACAATTATTTTCCTCCAGCGCATCTGCGATATCTCTTTGTCAGTTGACTCTCGTGTTTTAGGCTGAGAAGCTGCCGGTATAATTTTGGCTTCTTTAAAGACAATTTGCATGCTTTTCTTCTGGCTGTTTTTAAACATCTCTTTTTGGTTTTCAGTGATTTTTAACAATCAAAGAACTGATTCGAGGTGTCTCTTGATGCCTCACTGATTTGAGAAAATTTCCAATCAGCAACTCATCAACGATTGTTTCTTTCTTCTTCTGGGATTTCAGCAGCACATAGTTTAGACCTTAACTCTTACAATCTATTTGTCTTGCGATGTGTATTTCCCTCTGTTTTGCCATAGTTCTTTCTAAATGGTTTTCTAGTCACATGAATTTTCAGACAGCTTGTGCTTCTTTCACTTGCATCTAATGCAGTGTCCCTCAACCTTTTTTGTTGTTTCAAATGATGCTTTTGGGGTCAGAGAGATTGCTTAGGAGTTAAAGCCTCTGTCTAGTTAGCAAGCAGAGCAACCTGAGTTCAGATCTCAAATCCACATAAAAACACCAGGTGGAAATGACAGCAGCCTGCACTTCAGGCCAGGACTGACAGAACCTAGGAAAACCCAGAGCAGAGCAATCAGGAGGAAGGACAATCCCGGGTGATTTCTGATGTCACCCTGGGACCTCCACAGGCATACACATTCAAATGACCTCTGGTGCATGTGTGCGCACGCGCGCGCGCACACACACACACACACACACACACACACACACACACATGCCACCTCTTTTTATAGAACCCCTAAAGAGAAGGGATTAGTAGGCAGAGTCCTTGGGGTGGTATTAGGTCATCAAAGTGAAGCTTCATGAATGGAATGAGTGTCTTACAGGAGAGACCTGAGGTTCACTCTTTGCTCTTCTGCCATGTGAATACACAGCTGGAAGACTACCATCTTTGAAGAGGTATATGGCAGACATCACACCTGCTGGCACATTCAATCTTGACCTTCCAGTCCTCCGAATTGTGAGAGATCACTTTATTTTGGTTGTTCACAAATGATGCAGTATTTTATATCACAGCTTGAAGATCAGCAATTTAAATTGTGGTATCGTTGTACCCGAAAACACTGACGCAATCAACATAGACAGTTTCTCCGCGCAACACAGAGAGATCTTGCAATATTAGCACCAATCAAGTATCAAACCAAAGCATTACAAGCCCTGTTACTTTCTTAAAAAGTATAAATCCTTCAAACTTAGCTTATGTGGTTGGGATTCAGGATGGTGGGCACTTAGCTATGAGGGGGACCCCTGAGTTGCTGACCATATTCCTTTCTGTTTTACTTAAATTATGGTCACGCAGTGTCTTTGGGAGAAATCATCCAATTGTAAACATTTGTTCTTTTTTATATTACCATAAAGCTTTGCAGATGTACATGAACAAGAGTATTGTCAGATCCTTGGAGGTTAAAGATAAGAGAAAGGTTTTCATTGCATATATTTTATAATTTATTTAGGATTTTGAAGCAAGCATCAACCAATTTCTGGCAAACATGTACAGTTAGGCAGTAAACGAAGATCTTCAGGAGAGTCCTGTGACGCATGAGTTGGAAGAGGGGCACATGGATGTGCTTTAGGATGGGCAGGTGAGTTTTTAGGAAAGAATGGCAGAGAGAAGAAGACAGCTGGGCTCTCCTAATGAGCTGCTCAGATTAACTGCATGATTCCATTAGTGTATCCACCACCAACTGTGTGCAGATTTCAAAGTCAGAAGAGAGACACAACTTTTTTTTAGGAGAAAATTCCAGAATTTCTATTTTGTGTCATATCTTATTTAAACATGGCTGAGAAGAAAAGAAATTCTCTGATGTGCTGTGCTTATCTCAATGAAAGCTATTCGCTTCTTTTACCTGCCGAAGAAATCATTCTCTTGAGCTAATCTCCCTGAGTCCTTGGAAAGCATTATTGGAAATATATACATAAGTATTCACTCAGGTAATCTGTGCTTCTTAAAACATGAGAAGTAACCCCGTTCTGTGCCATAAAATTCAAAGTTAATAATGCATATTTATTGAATTTATTAGAATATGGTTATTGTTTTTATGATGGTTAAAGAACTAGTATATATGGGCAAAGCAAGGAGCTAAGGAGGCTGAGTGGGCCATAAATCCTGAATTGTTTTCAAGATTTGCAATATACAAGCCATGGTTTTCATTTTACTGTGCAATGCTTTCTTGGGGAAAAATATTTCACTGTAAATAGTTCCTCTGTTAAATTACGGTTTAATTACAAACAGCGATTCTTGCGTTGAGTCTGTACTCCTGATAGACAGACTTCCTTTGGGGCCGTCTATGCTGAAGGCAGCTTTACCTGTACCCTGCTCTTGTAGTTGGACTTGCACTTCAAGATGTTCTTTCTGTAGCTCCTTTTGTGTCTTTGGAGTGTTTTACCTTAGAACCAGAGGTTTTTCTGTCCCTACCTAGTAGCTGAGGACCGAAGCTGAAGTTTGAGCAGGCTAGTGAGTTGTTCTGTCTTCTGATTCTAGAGTGTTCCAATAGTCCCCACCCCCCAATTATGTAACAGAAGGTGCTAGAACACGAGTTCTTTAAACATGATCTGGGGCAGCCAAGGCTGCAGACTTCTCGAGGAATCCTGATATAGCTATTTCCCCCAACTCCTCACTTCTTTCTCTCCCCCTCCTTTCTTTCCGTCCTCCCTCCTTTCCTTCCTTCTTTCCTCTCTCGCTCCTTCTCTTCTATCCATCCATCCCTTCCTCTCTCCCTCCCTCCTTTCCTTTCCTCCTCCTTTCCTCCTTCCTTTCCTCCTTCCCTCCCTTTCTTCCTTCCTTCCTTTTTCCATCTCACTTATCTTCTATTTTTATTTTGGAATACTATCAGCTTTTTGAGACATGTTAGCAAGTTGCTTTAAAAGTAATTTTTATTTTCAAAAGCGTCTGTTATTTTTTAAATAGATAAATCAATAATTTTGAATGTAGTCTAAAGTTCAGATATGCTGAATAGTGAATTGGCAAATCTTCCTAAAAGTTTACGGGATCTTCCCTTTTTATGTCTATATGAGGTTCTTAGGTTTAAAGAATCTTGAGAACCAAGATAATTAAGAGGGGCTAGAGAGATGGCACAGTGGTTAAAGCACTTGCCATCTAAGCAGAAGGATTGTTGCTTGGATTCTTTGAGCCCATGCGAGATTCTGGGTGAACAGAATAGTTCCAGGTCAGAAAGGCAGAACGTGGAAATCTTCTGTGGAGGCTGGCTAGCCAGACCGGCCCTATGGGTGAGTTCTGGGTTTTCTTAGAGACCAAGATTTAAAAATGGAAAAGATTCTTGAGGTTATGTTGGGGTCTCTACCCTTCACACTCATGCGTATGTGCACCTTCTCATGTGTACCCATCCACATGCAAAGATACTTACATCCATGCACATATCCTATCCACATAAAAAACAATAAGAGGAATGAATCCATGCTAAGTCACGCACTTAGGTATAAGAGGTCTCAGATGACATTCCATTCTCCTAGTTCAACTTCAAGAAGCACCGTGCTGGTCCAGGAGAGAGGACAACCCAAAGTCATGGCCACTTCCATGCTGCACTGCTGGACTCAGCACTGGACACTGGGTGCAGCTACTTGATAGGAATCCCAGGAACTGATGGGTGAAAGCGAAGAAACACATCACAGAGACGTCTGCAGAGAGGAGTCACTACTGAAATGTCCAGGAATGTCCAGGGGTTGGCTCTGCCTAAGCCCGAGGGGGTAGGCTTGTTTTCTGAGTCATCACTCGCATCAGTGCACCAATGAGAATATGTAGAATATCTCTAAAGTGGACCAGGTCTACAGGTCAGAAGACGAGCCCCAGGCTTTCATACAGGAGGGGAAGGAGCAACAGAGAAAACATATAACAGAATCTACAAGTCTACATTGCCAAACCTCCCAATGCTCTCTACCACCATGTCTTATCTGTCCTCTATGCCTTTTTATTTAAGGTAGATGAAATCTATTCAGTTTCCAATAACTACCTGTTGAAATGATGCTGCTAAGCATACTTGATCTTCAAGGATAGCATATGAAACCTTACCAAATCTCAGCAAACATTTATTACTTGAGTAAGAGACACCTGTGTGAGCCCTACCCCATGGCGGGTGATATGTTGTAGGGGGAACACCACGGTATCTGCACTGTCCTCAAAAGAGAAAACAATTTGTATTTCAAACTACAAGTTTAAATGCTGTGGAGGAAAGGTCCTGTTTCAGATACTATGCACGCAGCACTTGTCATGCATATTTGCAGGGGTGAGTTCTGGTTTGTATCTTTCCTCTTAATTTTTGACCAAAATACCTCCCCCCCCAGGAATGTTAATAAGCATATTTCAGGACTACTACATGTACAATACAGTCTGTCAGATAGTACCTTCATCAAAGTGAGAGAAACCTTGATAGAATTTTAGTATCAGAAGTAAAGTACCTCTTGAAGAATTTCTACTTCCTAGGATAGTGTTCAGAATTTTCTTTTTAAATCTCTGCTCAACAGAAAGGAGGTCCTTGTTTTATTTTAGTCCTTGACACCCACAAAATTTTACAAAATAATGTTGCCTCTTAGAATTTGCTGCACACTGGCATTTTATATTCGGATGCATAATATTTTAAAACATGTGGTCACGGGCCACTGAGTGCTTTCATAGTGCATAGCTTTGAAAATTGATGCCTTAGATGACTTCAACCACGAATAAAGTGAATCCACTTTAAATCACTCACTATTGAGTAACATGACCTCGAACAAAACACAGAAAATGTTTTGTGGTCTGTCTACATGGAAGAGATGCTTGTAAAAGTGAAATCAAATAAATTGCATGAAAGCATGTCAAATCGCATGACTCAGTCCTCATATAAGCTGCTGTTGTTAATTAATATGGCTCCATTACTTCTGATGTGTCTACAAGAACAATCTCTATAAATGGTTACATGTAGGACTGTGCGTGTGTGTGCATGTGTGTGCGTGTGTGCGCGTGTGTGAACAACTGGAAAACGAGTGAAGTTATCTTGTCTTCTATTGACATCACATGTGCAACTATATATACTAGCTCTTCCTCTTTCTTCTCTCTCTCTCATCATCATAATAAATAAACATTTAAATTAAAAAGAGAGATTTCTTTGCTTACCTGCTCACCCTACTCCTGTCTTCCCCCACTACTTCGGATCTGACCTCTGAGTTTTAAATGTCCGTCCATGCACACACGTGGTTTCCTGCAGCAGGAACATTCCTCTTTGTATAGTTAAAGCTCAAAGAGGTGTCCAGTGCTTATCGCCCCAGCGCGGAGGGGGTGGGGGAGGGGCAGGTGAAGCTCTGCGGCTCAGTGGCCAGCTACCCTGACCTACTTGGTGAGTTTCAGACCAGCAAGAGTTTATGTCTCAAAAAATACAAAGCAAAAAAAAAGTACAAAAAAAAAAAAAAATCAAAAGGAAGAAAGAAAGGAAACGGTTGGATAATATCTAGGGAATTATGCTCAAGGTGGGTCTTTGTGAATGTGCATGTGCACACACACACACACAGATATACACACACCTGAATGCACACCTGTGCGCGCGCGCACACACACACACAGATATACATGCACCTGAATGCACACCTGTGCACACACACACACACACAGATATACACACACCTGAATGCACACCTGTGCACACACACACAAATGACAGGATCTATATTTGCATTTTTGGTTTCCAGTTAAATTTCAGTGTGTGTATGTGTGCATTATGCTTGTGTGTGTGTGGTGTGTGAGGTTTAAGAAAATCCTTCCAATGGCTTCATGAATCAGTGTCAATGTACAGCCATATCTACCTCTATGTTCTTTCTTAGGATTTTCTAGATTTTTATCTTTTTCTGGTCACAGAGTCTTTTCAGTATGTGTGTGTGAGAGGTGAAAACTTTCAATAAACTAGAGCTGCTTATGCTATGCAAAGACAGCAAGAGACCTCAGAAAAAGCAACAAACCAGATGTATCTCACAAATTGAAGCCATAATTGAGTATCTCTTCACATCTACCTACAATCTTTCCCCATTTTTGTACTATTCTACATCATTTGCTCATTCCTATGAATCAAATCTTTTGTGAATTCTAGTAGGTTTTTTTGTCAGCACAAGGAAATAAAGGATTGCATCTGTGTTATTCTTGTATTTTGTTGTGTGATTGATGCATGACCCAGTTTAGGGGAATAAGGAGCTTATTTGTGCTGATGATTCTAGGTTGCTATTGATCATTGTTGCAGTTCGCCTGTATGGTTGCTGATAAATGTCCATCAAATGGCTTAAGGGAACAAGAGGTTTATTTTCTTTTACGATTACTGGTTGTAGTTCATAGTCAAGCTTGATGGGAGAGCACGCACCAACACCAGGGCTGAGACCAGCATATCTGGCCAAGTATAAACAAGGATGCCGACTTCCTCAACCAGCTCTCAGTATTTTATTCACCTGTTCAGGGCCTAGTCCCACCCACCATGGGCTGAGCCTTCCCCATCAGCTAGGCAATCTCTTCAACTGTCAAGTTGACACCCGTGCCCTAACTATGACACTCCATCCCTTGTCAATTTGACACAAAAACATAGCACTTTTAAACTGTAACTTTGAACTCTTGTCCCCACAGATGTTAAAAATTATCTTAAAAGTATAAATACATTTCATAGACAAATTTAAAATGTTTTCTCATTAAAACTTCAGTTCCAACATTTTAAAAGTTCAAAGTTGCTCAACCTTAAAAGTATATTGAATCAAAATAAGTGAAATACTTTAAAATAAATGAAACATTAAAATAAAAGAATATTACAAAGATCAATGTCCAGCAAATCGAATACCACATCCTTTACTTCAGTGTCCATCTTCTGTTGCTCATCACATAGTCACAGTGGCTCAAAGATTCTAGGCCTTCCCAGTCCCTGTTTGCAGCTCAAAGTTGTCAAAGCAGAGATCCTCTGAACCAGGATGAATCTCCAGATGCAGAAGTCCTCAGCATACATCCAACGGTTCTGGCATCTCCAACACTCTGGGTTTGCCTCTGCAGCTATAAGCTTCACCTTCTCTTGCAGGACTCTACGCCTGCTACTTGGTGCCAAGCTTTTGCTGCTCTCCACGAACCCTTCAGTAGTACACCAAAACCAGTGTCACATGGGGGATGTTGCTAGATTCCAAAGTGAGGCTGAAACACGGCTTGGTCCACTCGAGCTACGGCTGCACCAACTTTAGAGCTTTGACTCTGGAAACACCTTTCTAGAAAGCTGAAACTTCCAAAGGGCAAAAAATGGCTTTAACTTGGGCTTTTGTCCCCTGAAGGAATCTGGGTTTTCACACTTCAAAATCACCGTACGGTGGTTTTCATGTCTTCCACTGTCCCAGTACAAGTCACTAAATTTTCCTTTACTGATGTTCATTTCTCCAACAGCAGCAGCTGTTCTGCTGCCTGCCCTTTCCACATCCAGAGCTTCACGGCCACCAGCACCGCTCTCCTCGTCAAGGTCACCAGTCTATCCTCTTTCAGTTCAACTTCACCAAAGTCCTTGCTTCCTTCCTCACAAATTGGGCCCAAACAATTCACAGCTCTCTCAGCATTTTCATTATCCAAATGGCCCATTAAACTCGGTAGAACGGGATTTGTAATCCACAAAGCCAAACTCTTCAAACATTTCAACTTTGTTTAGCAAAACTGTTCAAAAGCCACAAAATCTACATAGTCAGATTTATCAGCAGCATCCCACTTTCTGGGTACCAAATTCTGTTACAGTTTGCCTGCATGGTTGCTGATAAATGACCACCAAACAGTTTAAGGGAACAAGGGGTTTATTTTCTCTTAAGATTACTGGTTACAGTTCATAGTCCAGCTTGACAAGAGAGCATCTACCAACACCAGGGACGAGGGAACTGGCCAGACCATCTCTATGTAATAGCTGAGAGAGGGACCATCCTTACTTGCCATACCAGCATGTCTGACCCAGAATACACAAGGATGCCAACTTCCTCAACCAGCTGTCTCTATTTTATTCACCTGTTTAGGGCCTAGTCCCAACCATCATGGACTGAGCCTTCCCCATCAGCTAGACAATCTCTTGCAGGTTTGCTCTGGGCTTAACTCAACAATTAACTCTCTACGAATGTGCCCAGAGCTCAAACCTTCAACAGTCAAGGTGACACCTATGCCTAACTATGATGATCATCATGGCAACGAGATACCAGTTTCAGTGCTGAGGGAACTGGCCACATCACATGCACAGCAGACTTAGCAGAGGGGCAGACTTTCTAGCTTGCCAGTCTGCTGAAGTCTCCTAGCTATCTGTCCACTCCAGCCATCATCCTGGAAAGTGTTCCCTCCTGCTATGGGCAAGGATTTCCCACATCAATTAGACACTCTCACAGGCTCGCTCAGAGTCTTGCTTTAACTAAATTATCCTTCACAGGTAGATCAGAAGGCTCAGCTCTTGACTGCCAAGGTGACACCTAAAATTAACTGTCACTGTCCCTCACACACTTGGGATACTGAACACATTGCTGAGTTCATAAACATTTGAGTAGATGAGGATGTATGTGAATGTTCGGTAAAAAAAAATAATTGTGCCCCTCCGTGCCACCCCCACCAGCTCCCAGGTGAGTGAGTGAGAGAGCCCCTCCCAGCCCAGCCCCCCGTCCCCTGGCGAGCACCCGCGTGGCCTCCGGCTTAGCCTGGGCCTCGCCCCAGACCCCAGCCCCTCACGTCCTCCCGCCCCCCCTCCCGCGCCTCCGCCGCCCCCCCGCACCTCCGCCGCCCCCCCACGTCCCAGGTGAAGAACTCTGCCATCGACATCAGACCCTCTGCCTCTCCCGCCCAACGTGGACCTACGCAAGTGGTCCACGGAAGACACACTGCTACTCAGAATTCAATAGATTCCAAAGGAAACTCAAGCAAAACTCTAAGGAACAAAGGGAACACAGGTCATACATCTGGACTCCACTATAATCCTTATAGCATGTGGGTGAGATTCTTCATATCTAGCCCAAAGATAAGTAAACCTTTTTTTTTTTCCACCTTACTGATCCTTTCTAGTATCAATTGCTGTAGATGAACGTCCTCATACAGCCACCCCAAAAACATACCACTCACCCTCACATATCACCAATATACTAAATTGTAAAAGTGGACTACCATACTAATATTCACACCCTGGTTACTTAACCTGACTTAACTGATGTACTAACAGCCTAATAGCCTCAACTAGGAAATAACAATAACAATACACAAACATACCCAATCCAAGGCAAGCACTAGTAATTACTGGCAAGGGTAACAATACCAACTACATCAGTTCAGTGAAAAACACACAGAAACTGAATGGTCCTAAAAAACAAAACAACAATGCCCAAGTCAAAGTGCAAATCCATGAGAAACAAAATCTAAGAAGACCAATCTCTCACCGAAAGAATTAATCCCATAATGATGGATTCCGACCAGAACAAATTCACAGAAAACAGCCATGAAAGCCAGAACCAACATAACGACTTTCAGAGTATGATCATTACCATGATTAATACTATGAAAGAGGAAATCCAAGAAGAGTTAACCACTTTGAACAGGAACACAACAGGCACTTGGAGGAGTTGAGAAAAACAGTTCAAGAAACAAAACTAGGCATAGAGCAGTTAAAGCAGTCTCAGGCAGAGTTCAAAATTGAACTAAAAGACAAGTTATCTTCAACCCAAAACTCCACAGAGAGTCTTATCAGCAGAACAAATGAGGCAGAAAATAGAATTTCAGATCTTGAAGACAAAGTGGAAGAATTAACCAGCTCAATGGAAGAGATTGTTAAAGCCAAAAAAAATACTAGAGAGGAACATTCAAGACATATGGGACACCCTGAAGAAGCCTAACGTGCGCATTCATGGAATACCAGAACAAGAATCCCAAAATACCACATCTGAGGAAATATTTCAATTCATCATAAATGAAAACTTCCCACAACTAAAGAATGAGAGGCCTATTGAAATACAAGAGGCATTTCGCACTCCAAACAGATATGAGCAAAACAGAAAATCGTCACAGCAAATAACAGTCAAAACACTCCACATTCAAGACAAAGAAAAGGTGCTGAGAGCTTCAAGAGAAAAAAAAGCAAGTCACTTTTAAAGGTAAACCTATTACAATAACAAATGACTACTCAATGGAAACAGTAAAAGCAAGAAGAGCTTAGAGAGACATACTTCAAGTATTAAATGAGCAAAAATGCCAACCCAGACTGATATACCCGGCAAAACTATCTGTCATGATTGAGGAAGAAAGAAAAGTTTTCCAGCACAAAGACAACTTGAAGGGATACATGTCTACCAAACCAGGCCTTCAAAAAATGCTAGAAATGATACTCAAGCTTGAAGAAAAGAACAAGCGTATCTAGGAGGACAGAAGGGAAGTATAATACCACCAAAGCATAAATATCAAACAACACGGTTACAAAATCTACTAAACATAAAAAATGTCCAGAATTAAAAATAATTTCTCCATTATAACATTAAATGTCCATGGTATTAACTCACCAATTAAGAGACACAGATTACAAAATTGGATTAAAAACCACAATCCAAAAATCTGCTGCCTTCAGGAAACTCATCTCACCACAAAAAATAGGCACATCCTAAGAATGAAAGGCTAGTCCAAAATCTTGCAAGCTAATGGAACCAGGAAACAGGCAGCGGTAGCAATTATGCTTTCAGACAAAGTGGACTTCAAACCAAAGAAAATTATAAGAGACACAGATGGATACTACATTTTAGTTACAGGTACAATTCACCAGGAAGACTTCACAATACTGAACATATATGCACCCAATACAGGCCCCTCCACATTCATTAAGAAAACCCTATAGCATCTAAAGAAAGAAATCAACTCCCAAACGATAAGTCTTGGGGACTTCAAAACCGCCCTCTCAACATGGGATAGATCAACAGGTCAAAAGCTTAACAGAGACACTTTGGAACTTAATCTAACCCTTAAAGAAATGGATCTTACAGATCTCTATCGAACTTTTCACCCACGCACCAAAGAATACACATTTTTCTCAGCAGCACATGGAACTTTCTCCAAAATAGATCACATACTGGGCCACAAAATGAATCTACACATATACAAAAAAGTTGAAATTCTAACCTGTGCTCTATCAGACCACCACGGTCTAAAGCTGGACATGCACAACACAACAAACAAGAGAAAATACACTAACTCCTGGAAACTTAACAATATGATGCTGAATGAGAACTGGATCCAGGAAGAAATTAAAGAGGAAATTCAAGATTTCCTGAAAGCGAATGATAATGAAAATACAACTTACCAAAATCTCTGGGACACAATGAAAGCTGTCCTAAGAGGTAAGTTCATAGCTCTTAATGCCTACATCAAAAAAATGGAAACATCACAAATAAACAACTTAACAATCTAGCTTAAAGCTTTAGAGAAACTAGAGCAATCTGATCCCAAAAGTAGTAGAAGAGAGGAGATTAGCAAAATAAGGGGAGAAATATCTGAAATCAAGATTAAGAAAACGATAGAAAAAATCAACCAGTCAAAAAGCTGGTTCTTTGAAAAAATCAATAAGATTGATACACCCCTAGCTAAATTAACCAAAAGCAAGAGAGAGAAAACCCAAATTAACAAAATTAGAAATGAACATGGAGTTATCACTACTGATACCCAAGAAATCCAGAGAATTATAACATCATATTTCAAAAACTTATACTCTGTGAATTTTGACAACACAAAGGAGATGGATGAATTTCAAAGTAAACACAACTTACCTAAATTGAATCAGGAAGTTGTGAATTATTTAAATAGTCCTATAACATATAAGGAAATTGAGGAAGTAATCTCGAATCTTCCCACCAAAAAATGTCCTGGACCTGATGGATTCAGCACAGAGTTCTACCAGACATTTAAGAAGTTAATAACACCAATACTCCTTAAACTGTTCCATCAAATAGCAAAGGAAGGAACACTACCAAATTCCTTCTATGAAGCTAATATCGTTTTAATCCCAAAACCTAATAAAAATTCACTTAAAAAAAAACTATATGCTGATCTCCCTGATGAACACAGACGCAAAGATTCTCAACAAAGTCTTAGCAATTCGGATTCAAAAACACATTAAAAAGATCATTCATGGGGACCAAGTAGGCTTCATCCCCGGCACGCAAGGTTGGTTCAACATACGCAAATCAATAAATGTAATTCATCATGTAAACCAGTCCAAAGTCCAAGACCACATGATACTCTCAATAGATGCAGAAAAAGCTTTTGACAAGATCCAACAGCCTTTTATGATCAAAACGCTAGAGACAGTGGGAATGGAAGGAACCTTAATCAATATAATAAAAGCTATATACAACAAGCCCACAGCAAGGATTATGCTCAATGGGGAACAATTGGAAGCATTCCCACTTCGATCAGGAACTAGACAAGGCTGTCCACTCTCACCACTTCTATTCAATATTGTACTTGAAGTCTTAGCTGAAGCCATAAGACAAGAAAGGGACTTAAAAGGGATTCAAATCGGCAAGGAAGAAGTCAAGCTATCCCTATTTGCAGATGACATGATCCTATACCTGAGGGATCCCAAAAACTCCACCAGGAAGCTCCTGGAACTAATTGAGAAGTTCAGCAGGGTGGGAGGATACAAAATAAATGTGCAAAAATCAGTGGCCTTCTTATATGCCAAGAATGAAAGAAGTGAAAAAGCCTTGAGAGAAACAATCCCATTTACTATAGCCCCTAAAAAAATGAAATACCTAGGTATAAACCTAACCAAGGAGGTAAAAGACCTTTACAACGAAAACTTTAAAACCATAAAGAAAGAAATAGCAGAAGACACCAGAATGTGGAAAGACCTCCCATGTTCCTGGATTGGCAGAATCAACATCGTAATAATGACCATCCTACCAAAGGCAATATACAAATTCAATGCTATACCAATTAAAGTCCCAAAGCAATTCTTTAAGGAAGTTGACCAAACAATCTCAAAATTCATATGGAGGCACAAAAGACTCAGGATAGCAAAGAAAATCCTGAGTAACAAAAACATTGCTGGAGGTATTACCATACCGAACCTTAGTCTATACTATAAATCCATAGTTACAAAAACAGCCTGGTACTGGATCTAAAATAGACACACAGATCACTGGATAAGGATTGAAGACCCAGATATAAGCCCACAAAATTACAGCCATTTGGTCTTTGACAAAGGGGCCCAAAGAATCCAATGGAAAAAGAACAGCATCTTCAACAAATGGTGCTGGCAAAACTGGATCTCCACATGCAGAAGATTAAAGCTGGACCCGTACTTGTCACCATGTACAAGACTTAATTCCAAACGGATCAAGGACCTTGATATCAGGCCAGAGACTATAAAAACCATAGTTGAAAGGGTAGGGAACTCCCTCGAGCTGATTGGGCTAGGCCAACATTTCCTAAACAGACATCCAATGGCACAGTCACTGCTACCAACTCTCAACAGTTGGGATCTTGCAAAATTAAAGAGCTTCTGTTCAGATAAAGAGATTGTAACATGAGCTCAAAGGCAACCTACAGAATGGGAGAAAATCTTCATTAACCACATATCTGATAGAGCTCTACTGTCCAGAGTACACAAAGAACTTAGAAATCTAAACACCAAGGAAACCAATGGCCCAATTAAAAAATAGGCCCTGGAACTTAAAAGAAACTTTACCAGGGATGAAATTAAAATGTCTAACAAATGTCTTAAAAAATGCTCCATTTCCTTAGCCATCAGGGAAATGCAAATCAAAACTTCCCTGAGATATCATCTCACCCCGGTCAGGATGGCCAAAATCCACAATACAAACAACAACAAATCCTGGAGAGGATGTAAACAGAGGGGAACTTTCCTACATTGCTGGTGGGAATGCAGGCTCACACAGCCACTCTGGCGAGTTGTCTGGAGATTCTTAAAGAAATTAAAGATTGAAATGCCATATGACCCTGCTATTCCACTTTTAGGAATAACCCCCCATACAGCAGAGGTTCACCTCAATAGCACAAGCACGACCATGTTCATTGCAGCACTGTTTACAGTAGCAAAGTCATGGAATCAACCCAAATGTCCAACAGTTGACAAGTGGATAAGGAAACAGTGGTACATCTATACAATGGAGTACTACTCAGCCATCAAAAATGATGAATTACTGGAATTTGCCGGGAAATGGATGTCATTAGAAACAATTATATTAAGTGAAGTATCCCAAACCCAGAAAATTAAGCACTGTATGTACTCCCTAATAGGTGGCTCCTAGTACCAAACCCACCCAGCCCACCTTGAGACACTCAAAGGTAAACCTATGTAATACAGTAATTGCAAGGATTATGAACAGGAGGGATGGGGTTGGAGGGCCACACCAGAAACAAGGAGAGAGGGGTTCATGTTACAGTAGAGAAAATAGGCCTCCATCAAGGACTGCAAGTAAGTAATGTGACACCTGGTTAAGTTCACAGACGTTCCTTCCTGATCATTTACAACTGAGGGGGTATGATCTCACCAGAAGGGGAGGGCATATAGTCTGGCAGATAAAAAGTAACCATTTTACAAATGGGTGAATGACCTCTCTCTCACTGAGGTTTCCTACTTTTATTACATCTACCTTTGAATATACTCTCATAACAAGACTCTAGCTTAACAGCTTTTTATCTCTGGCCAGGGGGTGACATTCAATGCACATCAGGATGGAGTGAAGGGCATTGCAGGAGCAGCAAAACTGCAAAAGAAAATCAACAAACCACAACCCAGAACTTCAGAGACTCTATATCAACCACCTAGAACTAGGCCAGAATAATCTCTCCCCATCCTGAAGCTCAGGGAAATTTGTGGAAGAGAGGGTGGTAAGATTGTAAGAGCACAAGGATGGGAGGAGCAATGATTTGCAAGATACTCCACACAAGTTAGGGCCGAAGCAATCACAATTGGACTTTGCATGCCCTGCGCAATGTCCAACACACTATTGACCTCACAAAGTCTAGCATCTGCTAAAGGCACCAAGATCCTTGGAGGCAAGGGATCGACAACCACAGTAGTATTCCTATGCTTAAGGGGAACACGGGAAAGGGTTCACGGAAATGCCACTGGGTCCTTGTAAGTCATCGGAGAGGAGGGCCCAGAGGATAGTCAGGCATGCACAATAAAGGACTCTCTGGGAATTCGGGGGGGGGGGAGGCACTGGGGGATGGGGAAGGAGGGGTGAGGGGGGAGCAGGGGGTTCGGGGGGAGGAGGAGGGAGGGAGGGAACTGGTGTAGCTATTAAGTTTGTATGAGCGGAAATAATAATAAAAAATAGGTTTTGCTGCTCCATCTAAAAAAATAAAATAATTGTGCAAAAATTGAAAAATTATAATACTCAAACAATTAGCTGAATGGAGCTATGCTTTTCCATACCAAAAACAATAAAAACAACTTCTTAATATATAGAAACATCAGATGGAAGTCACTGAAGTTACTTAGCAACTTGCAAAACCCTCACAAGTAGTGCTACTTTTGGGATCATCTTTAGTGAAACTGATGCACTATTATCTTTTCTGCTTACTGTCTCTCCCCCTTTGGCAATAACAGCGACGTTGGAGTTAAAAAGCAGCGACACATCTTACATCAAAACTGACCTTTAGAGGCTGGAGAGATGGCTCAGGGGTTGAAGCCTTCACCTCAAAAGCAATCCTGGATCCCACATAAAAATACCAAGTGGAAATGGTGGTGTCCTGCACAATCCAGGATGATTTTCAATGTTGCCTTTGGGTCTCCACATGAACACACGGGTGCCCTCTTCTGCATAACAGCCATGCATACGTATACACACATACACACCCACATATGCAAAGACACCCTGACCTTTAACAATATTAGCTTTTATTCTATTTTAAACAGTGCTATGTCACTTGTGAGTGGCTTCCTATAACATTTTAAAAAATAGACCTAAATGTGTGTGCATATGTTGTGTGCATGCGCACATGTGTGTATGTGTGTGTGTGTGTGTGTAGGGAGTAAATTGAGATTCATAGAGATCTCTGAAAGAGGTACCACATGGAGGAGATGCAGAATATCTTACAATCACATTCATAATTTGATCTTTTTTTTCCATATCTCACTGACCATTTTTTTTTTTTTCGCTGCAGACTCAACTTTACTCAGGAAGTGTTTTGGCTTACATAGGGTGGGGGTCCAATCAGGTGTGGCCACTCCTCTACTCAGGGGAGGGGGGGAGCAGCCACCAATCATTCAGCTGTTTACTGGGTGTCCAGGTTAGATGGTCGCTTCCCATTGGTTGTTCATCCCTCCTTCCCATTGGTTGTTCATCCCTCCTTCCCATTTTTTTAACATTTTTATTATTATTTCCACTCATACAAACTTAGTAGGTACACCAGTTCCCTCTCTCCTCTCCCCCCCTCCACCTCCCCTCACCCCTCCCTCCCCATCCCTCAGTGCCTCCCCCCCAATCCCCTGAGAATCCTTTAATGTGCCTGCCTGACTCTCCTCTGGACCTCCTCTCCGATGACGTACAAAGACCCAGTGGCATTTCCCTGAATCCTATCCTGTGTTCCCCTTAAGGATAGGAACACTACTGTGGCTGTCAATTCCTTGCCTCCCAGGATCCTAGTGCCTTTAGCAGATGCTAGACTTTGTGAGGTCAATAGTGTGTTGGACATTGCGCAGGGCATGCAAAGTCCAATTATGATTGCTTCGGCCCTAACTTGTGTGGAGTATCGTGCATATCATTGCTCCTCCCATCCTTGTGCTCTTACAATCTTACCACCCCCTCTTCCGCAAATGTCCCTGAGCTTCAGGATGGGGAGAGATTATTCTGGCCTAGTTCTAGGTGGTTGATATAGAGTCTCTGAAGTTCTGGGTTGTGGTTTGTTGATTTTCTTTTGTAGTTTTGCTGCTCCTGCAATGCCCTTCACTCCATCTTGATGGGTATTGTATGCTCACTGACCAATTATTACCTCTCATCCTTTTCCCCCAAAAAGTAGTTCATTGCTCGTCACATCTTACTGCCTTTCTTTTATCTCTCCTCCTCCTCCCCTCCTCCCTTCCTCCCCTCCTTCCACTCATACAAACTTAGTAGGTACACCAGTTCCCTCTCTCCCTCCCCCCCTCCACCTCCCCTCACCCCTCCCTCCCCATCCCTCAGTGCCTCCCCCCCAATCCCCTGAGAATCCTTTAATGTGCCTGCCTGACTCTCCTCTGGACCTCCCCTCTTCCTCCCTCCCCTCCCCTCCCCTCCCCTCCCCTCCCCTCCCCTCCTCCTCCCCTGTCCTCCCTTCCTCTTCTTTCTTTTCTTTTCTTCTACTTCCTTTTCTATCTCTTCCAGATACATGCAGTTTCTTTGTAGTGCAAATTTCTTCAGTTTTATGAGTGGATAGAATGTGTCCCCCAGAAAGATATTTTGAAGTTCTAGCCTCTTGGGGTCTCATCACACTTAATGTTGAGTCACTCCCATGGCCAGTTGTCTTACTAAGAGAAGAGAGATTTGGACTACAATAAGATTCTTCTGAGCTAAACACTAAGGCACATAAGGACGGGATGGTTAGTCGTGGGCTGTCAAATGGTCACAGCTGAGATTTTGCTGGGTTACTGTGAGAAGATCTTCAAGCTTCATTTTTAAGTGAAAATCAAGGCTGGAGAGAGTGTCGTGTTCTGTGGTTTGCATCTGAAATATACCCCACGGGCTCACGTGTTGGAAACCTTGCTCCCTAGCTGGTTGTAATGTCTTTGAGAAGTGGAGCTGGCTGGTGGAAGCAAACCTTTGGGGGATGGGCACTGGGAATGATGTGGTTCCACTTCCGGCCCGAGTTCTCTGCTCCCTGATGGTCATAACTGTGAGCCGCCCTGCCGCCATGCTTGCTTGATGTCGTAGACTGCATCAACTCAGCGTGAGTCAGAATATGTTATTACAGCTCTAGGTTGCTGATGCCAGTAGCTCATATAACATATAGGAATGGTAGATGGAGAGACAAGTGAGGGGTCTACAAACCAAGGACCACCAAAGATTAGTAGCAACCACCAGAAACCGGAGGGGAGATGTGTACCTCCTGAGTCTTGAAGTCAGAACTTGAGCCTGTCCACTACAATGTAAGAGGATCAATTTCTGTCCTTTAAAGCTTTTGCTACTGTAGCTCTGAAATAGGAAGACGGCTTGATTCAGAACTTTAAATTCTGTCTTCACTCATTAACCTGGTTAGCACAACAGACAGGACAGATCTTCCTTGTAAGAGAAGGCAGCTCCATGGAGCCTTAGCATTAGCATCATCGTTTGCATACACCCTTGAGGCCATTTGGTCTAAACTTCCATGATTTATCATCCTGTCTCAGTTACTCTCTGTGCTATTGGGAGATGCCACTCCGTCACAGCTTAAGGGAGAAAAAGGAAATTTATTTCAGCTATGGTTCCAGAGGAGAGAAACACCCTAATATGGCAGAAAAGACCTGGCTGGCTGGTAGACATTCGAGGCAGCTTGAGTCACATCCAGCATGGAATTTTTTCTCATGGAGCTTGATTCCCTACTTTCAAGATAAAAAAAATCAAACCCCCCTTTTTTTTTTCTGTAAAAGAGTCATGTTTCAATTTGTTCCTTTGGCCATGGCAGCATGTTACTGAAAAAAACTTTGTACCATCCTCCCGTGACGTGGGCAGGATGGACCCAGAATTGTGGACCCAGAACGGCTCTGCGTGTGGTTTCTGTAAAGGAGCCCTGAAGACTCCTGGGAAGCTGGCTTTGCCTGGGGTGTTATATACACAAGTGCATTAAAGATCAGCTGAAATGTCAACCATTGGTGAACGATGAGAATGAGCGATGCGAATGTACTTGTGAGAGGCCCAGATACACTAAGCTGTAAAGGCATTTTTTTCTCTTCAAGTCTTTGTAGATATAACCATGCTCAAGCTATGAGGAAAAGCCAGTTCTCAGGGACCTAGAATAGTTCATCAGATTTATCAGTCATGCTCTTCAGCGGTAAGGATGTCATTAATCATCGTGACAGAGTCATGGCTGGAAGCAGTCTTCAACTTGGAGAATTACATTCTGCCTATGCCTGCCCGCCTGCCCGTGGTGGCGAACAGCTTTTCAAAGCCCACGCTAAGCCCTGGCTTGTGAAATACACACAGGAGTTTGCAGATGTGTCCAGGAAGACCCCCATTCAGAAGTTCTGAGAACATCCTACTTGGTCCTCTGCTGAAGGTAAATGACTGGTTTGGGTCTTGGGTTTTATTGCCATTTCAAACCACGACCTCTTATTTTCTATGAGCAGTGACCAGTTCCTGTCTCTCTGGACCCCTGCTAATGGGTGGAAGATATTCTCCTGTAAGTTTCTTAGGAAGATATTCACAGGCTCTCACTTGGGTTTCCTGACTCACCCCGGAGCCAACCATCAAGGAGTCCCCACTGGCTCTCTGAGTTCCATCCCACCTGAACCCCTCTCCGATTTGACTGTACCTCAGAATATTGCTGACATCACTAGTTAAATTCCTCAGACTCTGTTTCTTGGAGAACATCAGCCAGGCCAGACTGTAATTTATTTATTTCTGTGTTTCAGAGTCAGTCGGTAGATATACTCAGGCAGGTGGGACGGCTTTCAGGCAACCAGGACTCTAGAGAGAAGGACCTGGTGACCCCTGCATGGCACTGTGCTTCCTGTTGTGATGGATGCAGAGCAACTGAGACTGAACTTGTGGCAGAACAAAGCCAATATCATGCTCAAACCACTGGGGGTGGACAGAATGTACCATCCAAAGACAAGCCACCGTGGCCAAAAGGAGAAAGTTGAATGAAAGACTCTTTAAAAAATAGCACACCAGACTCCAAAGTAACTTTTCTGCTCTCTGAGCAAGCTCCTTTATTCCAATTACTCAGCGTACCGAGCTCATTCCAGTTTATTCATAGGAACAAAACAAAAGTTACGAGAACTTTCTTATCCTAGCATTTCAAGAACAGCTAGGCTTGCTCAAGGTTAAGATACATGTAACCTGGGCTGGGAAGATGGCTCAAGGGGTTAAGACTCTACTTTGCAAGCAGAAGATCCTGAGTTCAGATTCCAGGTCCCACATTAAAACAAAACAAAACAAACAAAAAACTACCAGGTGGAAATGGCAAGGGTGTGCACTTCCGGCCCTGGTGGGTGGAGCTTGAGAAATCCCAGAGTAAAGCAAGGAGATAGAAGCAATCCAGGATGATTCCTGAAGTTACCCTTGGCCCTCCACAGGAACACACAGTGTCCTCTGACACACACACACACACACACACACACACACACACACTACACACACAAACAACAAACAAACAAACGAATAAATAAATAAATAAAATTTTAAAACGAGAAATCCATACTGGCTTCCCCAGTCAGGACTCAGTGTCTCAGGGCTGCTGTCAGCTGTTTCCTGCATTCTGGGAACGGCGTTTCTTCCTTTGAGACCTGTACATCAGCAGAGACTAGAGAAGTCTATTTTCTTGTTCCTGCAACATTGGTACTGTGATGCTTAATATTAATTTTTCAACTTGATGGGATTTAGAATCACCTTGGAAAGGAAGCCCAGGGGGAGTCTGGAGGGGTTGGGTTGAGGTGGGAACACCCACCCTCCATGTGGGCGGTGCCATTCCCTAGGCTTGGGATCCTGATTGAATGAGGAGGAGAAAGTAGGCTGAGCGCCTGCAGTTTTCTCTTTCTGTTGCCCGACTGTGATATAATGTCTTATTTGGAAAAATGCGTTTTTTTTTCCTGAGAGAATTAAAATGAAATTCTAGATTTATCATTGAGAATAATAAGATGCAATGCAATTTATAAAATACTTGGAAAAATACTTTGAAATGGCTCAGGGGATAAGCATTTGCCTTGAAAGCAGAAGGTTCTGAGTTTGAATCCTAGGTCCCACATAAAAACGCTAGGCAGAAATGACAGTGGTCTGTACTTCTGATCCTGGAAGGCAGAGCAAGGGAAACTCCAGAGCAAAGCAAAGAGGAGACAGTGCCTGTGGAGGCTCAGGGCACACAGACACACGCAGAAATAAAAATAAGAAGGACTTTGAGGAAAACATGACTACATGAACACAAACACGGCTTAGAGAAATTAATATTTCAAGTAGGTTGTCTTCCTTCTCCCTCTTTCTAGAACATTACGAGGCAAATAAAAATTCCCATAGAAAAATGCAATTTAACTTGTTTACTGACCATTAAGCCAAGAGAGACCACATTCTCTCAAGCATAAATATGCTTTTGTTAAAAAGATTATGAAGACTATTTTGAACTTGAATTTGTTGGGCTTCTGCATGTATCGGGCAGGCCTCTTGCAACTCATGAGGATTTAACATCTTACTGTAGGAATGTGAAAAATTCCTGAAAGACAGAATGTGGCCTTTGTGCATCCTGGCTCTTCCTCCTCGGGTTCTCTTGTACCTAAAGCTAGCTTCTGCTCTCTTTAGAAAACACACAGACACACACAGACACACACAGTCACACAGACACACACATGCATGAACACTCACACATATTCACACACATGCACACACACACATGCATGCACACTCATACACTCACATACTCATACTCATATGCACACTCATACACACACACATGCATGTATACTTATACACCCATACTCACACACATATACACACATACACATACTAATGCACATATTCATACACACACTTGTTTACACTTACAATTCATTCACTCATACACTCACATATACATATTCACTCTCATATACTCTCAAACATATTCACACATACTCATGCACACACACATTCACACACTCACAGTCATGCACACATTCAAGTACTCACACACACGCACACACTCACACACACATTTCTTGTCGAATGACTGTCAGCCAGCAGGCACCTCTGAAGATCTGCTTTGAGCAACTGCTTCTGAAAGCACCTGAAATATGGACCACTCTGCTGAACATTCCTATGGAAACCTGCCCAGGCTTCTGTCACTGGTTGACCAACTAGATGTTCGCTTGGCTTTCTTTGACCATCCATCAAGCCACATGACTTGTGTGGGACAATGTCTTCATTCTTACCTCCTGCCTTATTCTTGGTGGCTAACTTCCCATCTCACGGCCCTGGTATTTGCACTGACACATTTCAGTTCTGCTCACCACTGTCCAAAGGGTGTCCAGTGGATGGCAGGCCTGCCCCCTCGGCCCAGCCTTCCCCACTGGAGCTGAGCTAGGAGCTGGACTTGCTCGCCTTGGCAGTGCTCCTGTCTGAAGAAATGGGAGGGGCTGAGAAAGAGGCTCACAGCCCTCCACAGCTGTGTCTGGATGCAGCAGGTTTTCCCCGGGCGAAGTAAAGAAAAGACAGAGACTAGAGAAGGGACCTCTGGGAATGTCTTCAAGGCACCCACAAGGGAAGAGTAAAGGAAACAACCGTCTGAAACTTTTTTTTTTTTTTTTTAAGAACCCAAGCATGCTTGCGACTGTGAAGACTCTGTCTGGTTTTCCTGATAGGACTGCACCTAACTGCCTTTCTAGCTGGTGGAGGAAGGTGGGGAGTTACATAAGCTGATTGTTTCCCTGTTTTGTTATTCTGCTGATGATCAACACATTTCTCCTTCTGGCCCAAAGAGAAAGCCCTTTGCCTCTTCAAAAGAACGCATGGCTCTTTAAAGCAAACACAGGTTTTTCTCTGCTTTATAACCCTCTCGCTTTGCTGTCTAAATGATGGTTCTTTCAAGTATCCAGAGGAGAAAAATTGTTACATTTTCCAGTCGAAAGATCCAGGAAATGAAATAAGTCTCTTTCTCTTTCTTTTTAATGACTCTAAATGGATGTAAAGAAAATCCTATCTTGCAGAATGTTCTAGAAATTTGAATTTTATCCTAAAATCACATTTTTGTAGATTTAGGAAATTTCAGAAAGAGTTTTGATGGTCCTATCTAAGGAAAGAATAATAACATCATTACAATCATTTCTTACAGGAAAGATTTTCCCCCATTCTTTAGTTCGGCAATTTTGATATCAATCTACTGACCCTGTGCAACGCAAAGAAAATAGCATGGATTCCACTTTTTTTCGTTATATTTCAGTTATATTCTAATTGGCAGGTAACAAACAGCAACTTCTGGTTCCAAATGGTGCTAAGACCAAATGCAAAAAGACTTTCATAATGAGTATGCCTGAAAAATAGTGTATCTGGAAGGGTTATCTACAGATTGATCTATAGTCAGAATGTGGCCAGTACTGGAAATAAAAAGGAAGAAAAATGACTTGTTTTTCTAAAGGTATTTTGGTTTACAAAACAGCTGAGAATTCATCCTCAGATTCTTTGACTGTCCTGGCTGAGAGCGAATCATCGTGTGGAATGGACTCTCAAGTATATTACAACAATGGCAGGCCAGAATGGCAGGAACTGATTTTTAATTTTCCCCGTTAAGCTGAAATGGGTGGCTGTAAAGAAACTGGCAAAGCACAGACGCTTGTCAGTTTCCCTCAGCTTGTCAACATGGGCATATGTCTTTTAGCATCATTTTTATTTCACTTAAGCATTTATTTTTAATTGTCCACTGGCAGATGGTCTTGGAAACATGAAATGCGCCTCTTTCATAGGCTGTCACTTTCATGTCCTGTTAAGTGCTTTTAAGTGATGATAATAATATCTCCTCTTCATGTATCGTAAACATCTCAGAAAGTCAGGAGACAATGGTAAACAGCTACTTTCGTCAATCACATCGCTCCAGCAATATGGTCTTTACTTCATGTGAGCACATGCGGGTTTTACACAAGGAAAGTTTATTATACGTGTGAATAACATTGTGCAACACTGATGTTCAAAATGGTGGTGGGGTTGACAAAACAATAAGAAGCCGGTATGTGAGATTTTATCCTAAATTAAAGATCCATAGACATTTGAAAAGTGAAAGATGGGGCTTCTAGAAGTTATTCTGCTTGTTGTCAAATAGATGAGCAAAGTTCCTAGTGACTGTGTCTTTGATTCTAACGCACCACTTACAATGTTTACCTGGGACATGGCTGGAGGACGGGGCCTGACGGTGTCCCCTCTGGTCACAAAACTGCCAGAACTCCCTCTGGTGGGTTGTGTGCTCCATGGCTATCCTTGATCTTTCATTTTTGTCACACACATGCATGCGTGTGGGGTATGTGTGTGTACATGTGTGTACATGGGTAAATCGGAGGGCCCGTGTGTGCCCGTGGAGGCCCGATCACCGTGGATTGCTTTACCTACCGTTTGCTTTGCTCTGGAAGTGTCCCAGGCTTTGCCTTCCAGGCCTGGAAGGGCAGGTCAACTTACACGGGATATTTACATGGGATCTGGGATTCAAACTCAGGTCCTTTTGCTTGGAAAGCAGAAGCTTAACCCCTGAACCACCTCCCTGGCCTTTCCATTGATCTTTACTTGTTCATTATTCTGACTTGGAAGAGGAATTTTTCAAAAGAACCGAAAGCGCAGGTGTTAAAACAGCTTTCAGAGCAAGATTAATATGCTCCAAATAGAACGGGATAGTAAAACAACATGGTATAACCCAGCAAGAAGAAGGGGAACGAGTTTTGATTTCAATTCAAATCACCGTCTGGGAAACTGGACAAGATTTTATCTAAAAATGTTTAAGAGTTTTTACATAAAGGTGCTGCATGCAAGACTAGTGACATAATGTTGCATAAAATTTTTATCTTCTGTCAGCAAGTTTTGAAGGATCTGGTTGCTTCAAAATAATTTAAATGTGTCAACTGTGTATTTCTTTCTATTCATAATAATCAGAATAAGTCAATCTGATTAAATCCAGGGAAGATAAAATTCCAAGAGAGGAGACATTTGCATTAGAGACATCTAACTTGAAGCTGTCTTAAAAGCCTTCGAGCTGACATGTACTTGGAAGACTAGGAAATAAGAAGCATATGCTTCTGCAATTGTTCTTGAATAAGGAAGAGCTAGAATTGCTGGGTACATGTTATAGGCATGATGAAGCTTCTAGCACATTGTTTGATTTGATGCTTTTACCCAGTACACGAGCTACTGAGGCATCCACATAGCCCTCTAGTATAGCTGACAGGGTTTTGCAAAAGATAAACATGAGGTAGGATAATAAGAGAATATGTTTTGCTTAATGATTGTAGGATTTCTTCTCTTGGCAAACCTGTATTAACAGGTTAACTTATTAACATTACTTTAATAACACTAACTTAACTGATTGACATGTTGTAAGCCCAGGTGGCCTTCCCAGCCACAGGTCCTGGGGGGAAGTTGCTGCTCATTTAGCTGAATGAACAGCGTGCCTCTCAATGGTATTCTAACAGTTTTTATGCCCATTCATGAGTGGTGCTGTTGGCTGATTGGTCAAAGTAATGAGCATAAAGTGCTGGTTGAACAAATCATGGATGGTGCATCTTTATCAACCCATCCGAAGCTTGAGGAACACTGCGGAAGAAGGGGTGGAAAGAAAGTAAGAGCTGGAGAAAGGTGGGGTGGGGGAGACATGGAGTGCTGACTTCTGGGTATCACATGGCTGCTCGCTTCTTTCACTGACAGACACAGATGACCTGTATAAGATCTGCACATGCCTGGGCCCAGCATCAGCATCTTGCCCTGAGGATTAGAGCGGATGATACCCTCATCTCCATAAGTGACTAACTCACTAGACACAGTAAAAGGTTGGTGGGAGAGGGAGAGAGATTTTCTTAAGTGGTGGAGCCACTGGAAAGTTGCCCATGTTTCCTATGAACAACCCCTCAGCCATGTTCCTGTAAAAAACTCTAAGAAAACTTATAGATTCATTAAAAAAGAGACATGAAAGTAGAAGGGAGACCATAAGGATGAGAAAGGGATAAGCAGGAATGGGAAGACAGAGAGGGGAGTGAGAGTGTGAGTATCATCAAAATACATCATGTAAGTGTATTTATAGCTGCTATATACTAACAAAAAATTTTAAAAAATCATTGAATTAATTTTGGGTTGTATTTTGACATAATTTTCAACAATTTCTGAAAAGGCCCTAATATACTTTTGCCATTTTATAGCATGCATTTATGCAAAGTGATGCTCTGGGCATTGGCAATTACAAAAACAAACTATCAAGTAACTCTCTTAAGATGCAGAAGTTGTTGTACATCCTAAAGCAAACACTTCTTCTTTGTATAAAAATATAAACAAGCATGTCTATCTCATTAGCATACAAATTTCCTTTTTTAAATAAATGATAACATTATACATTTTGGGGATACCCCCCAAATGATTAACATTTATTCCACATATTAGTTTGTCATTTTCTAGAGAATGAAGGACTTAGTTCTACAAGGATCTTAAATATCTAGGTGTTCTTTGAGATTCTTGTGCTATTGGAAATCCATCAATGTCATGGTCTGAAATGAAGTTTCTCCACTAAAAGGCTATGTGCTGGTGACTAGACCACCAGACAGTGGGGAGGTTCTGGGAGGCAGGACCTAACTGGAAGAAGCAAATGATGGGGGCAGGTTCTTGGTGGTATCTTAGAGCTGGCCATTCCCTTCTATTTCTCTCCTACTCTCTTTTCCCCCTCTCTCTTCTTCCTCTCTCCTTCTCCTTCCTGTGAATCACAAAGTGACTAAGCCATCACCATTTGCTTGTGCCGCCATGACAATTCTGTCAAAGCCCATGGAATGAAACAAGCACAAACTGATGTGCCCAAAACTGTGGGTGGGCCAATATAACTGCTTCCACACTTAAAGCATTTCTCTCAAGTATTTGGTCACACTGATAAAACACAGTGAGTGTTGATCTGTTCATGTTCTGATAATTCAGTGTGTCTAGGAGTCACGTGGTCACATGGGTGAAGACCCCTTTCTCTGTCATAGGGCATGTGATTCATTGGGCACTGACATCTTCCTATTATGATTGAATTCTCAGTCCATTTTTCCAGATTTCTTGTCAGTCTTACCAAACCTTAATGATGCTTAGAACTCTAGATATAGCAATGAAGCCTCGTGACAGATTGAAGAGATCAATTAATGCTCCATGAACCAATTTGTCTTAAAAGCAGATGAGTGTTAATAGGCCACTAGCTGGAAAGGCCAATGTTTAGCCAAGCATGACCAGCAGGAAATTCATTCATGGGGTTCTTCACGTGATCAAAGCACGTACACATTTGAAAAATGTCGGGCTGCCTGGCTCTGTCTGTGAATTATACAATAATCCAGCCGCATGAGTGAAACCCTAAAATTACTGCATATTATTCAGAGAAGGGTGGTAGCTTAGAAAGTAGCAACCACTCAGCAATACATAGCACTGCTTTTAAATGTCCCTTGTTTGTGGGGACATTCAATCAAAACGCATCGTTTTATAGCAATTACTGAATCTTAATGTGTCACATTTGGTCTCATTAAAACACACTAATTACATTTTGATTCTGTAATCAAAATAGAAACAGGCCCAGCATTTGAGCGAGTGGGGACTCTTGGGGGGGCTGAGAAGTTTGTATGCCTGCTGTCACTTGCCGAATGATTTGTTTATGAAGACACACAGCTATTTTCTGTCAACTGAGCTCTGCGGGAGGGATGAGCTCTTCGCCACGCCAAGTTCTGTGAGTGCTCACTGAAAATCTGTGGGAGTTGTCTTTAGGATTTCGGATCTAGCTAGAGAGAAGTGAGGGCTAAGCATTGCCAGAGGAGAGAATAAGAAGGACCCTAGTGTGAGATGGATTCTTTAATATTAAGCCTTTGTTATTAAGAACTACCCCCAACTTTTTATTGTTTATTTGTGTGTGTGTGTGTGTGTGTGTGTGTGTGTGTGTGTGTGTGTGTGTATCACAGGGAACTGTGTGTGCCTGCAGAGGCCCAAGGGTGACTTCAGGAATTGTTCTGGATTATTCCACCTCCTTACTGTTTTGCTCTAGGGTTTGGAGACTGTGCCTTCCAGGGTTGGAAGTTCAGACCACTACCATTTCCTCCCACCCCCCTTTTTTTTTTAACATGGGATCTGAGATCTGAACTCAGGTTCTTTCGCTTATGAAGCAGAAGCTCAACCCTGAGTCATCTCTCTCGTGCCTCTGCTGACATTTTTATCTGGACAATTCTCCATGCTTTATCCTGCTAACAATGCAGTCATAGTTTCAGTAAGCCACAGTTTCCCAGGGTCTCTCTGCCACTCACAAGATAACCTCGGCTCAGCGGGTGCTTTGACTTCTCTCTGTATCTCCCAGACAGGCCTCGGGGTACGACACTGCTTCACCCCGTCACGTTGGCCTCTCTGAGTGCCAGGCTGTCCGTGGGCACAAGATCACAGCGGGACGGATGCAAGCAGCTTCTTGCCCCAGTGTGAATGCCAGCTAATGCTACATCAGGAGCGACTGCGGCAGTGACACATTTATTCTCTGATGAGAGAAATGTGAGGGACATAGGCTCCTGCTAGTGTGCAGGCTACCTTAAGGATTACAGGCAAAATCACTGCTGGCCATGTGAGTTCAATCCTATAATACTTCATTTGCTTTATGGTTTTATTCTGAAATCATTTTCTTCTACATTTAGAAACCCAAACCCATGAAGTGGGTTTGGAGGGTCTTATTCCTCTGTAAACACCAATATATCTTTTGTTTCCCCCCATCTAAGGTCATGAAATATGGATCTATATAAACACACATATATATATACACATATACATTTTATTGATTGATTTGGGTATTAAATTGCTTCTAAAGTCACTTCATCCTCTTTGTTTGGAAGGAAACACACTGAATAGTATAATTTATAGCTGTGAAGGGCTAACAAAGGGCAACTCAGTTTAAATGACATAACTCTCAAACACTGGATGGACAAAAGAAAAAGAAATGCCGTGGCTGGGATATTTATTTGCTTGTCTTCACTATCCCGTGGAAGAATGTCAGTGAATGGATGTGCGCCTTCGTCCAGAAGCTTGTGACATGTGGCCGCTTAGCTACTATTTGCTCTGCCTTTAAATCCCTGCTGTTCAAGCCTTGATTTCAATTTCCATATTGGCACCAACACCTGGTAAGGATAACCTAGTTGAACTTTTGTTCATTGATTAATTTTATAGCTGATGTGTTTCCTGTAATTATTGCCTCGTCCTTTTTACTAGTTTGTCTTGGACTTGTGACCACGTGACTCTGTATGGTCAATTGTTACACATTCAGAAAGGTTTCCTGATTTTTTTCTTCTCATAGCATTAAAATATTTGGCTTACTGATTGAAATGCCATATGACCCTGCTATTCCACTTTTGGGAATAACCCCCCATACAGCAGAGGTTCACCTCGATAGCACAAGCACGACCATGTTCATAGCAGCACTGTTTACAATAGCAAAGTCATGGAATCAGCCCAAATGTCCAACAGTTGACTAGTGGATAAGGAAACTGTGGTACATCTATACAATGGAGTACTACTCAGCATCAAAAATGATGAATTACTGGAATTTGCTGGGAAATGGATGTCATTAGAAACAATTATATTAAGTGAAGTATCCCAGACCCAGAAAATTAAGCACTGTATGTACTCCCTAATAGGTGGCTCCTAGTACCAAACCCACCCAGCCCACCTAGAGACAGTAATTCCAAGGATTATGAACAGGAGAAATGGGGTAGGAGGGCCACACCAGAAACAAGGAGAGAAGGGACCATGTTACAGCAGGGAAAATAGGCCTCCACCAAGGACCCAAATAAGTAATGAGACATCTGATTAAGTTCACAGACTTTTGTTCCTGATCATTTACTACTGAGGGGGTGTGATCTCACCAGAAGAGGAGGGCATATAGTCTGGCAGATAAAAAGTAACCATTTTGCAAATGGTTGATAGACCCCTCCCTTACTGTGGTTTCTCACTTTTATTACATCTACCTTTGAATGCGCTTTTATCACAAGACTCTAACAGCTTTTTGTCTCTGGCCAGGGGGTAACATACAATGCCCACTAGGATGGAGGGAAGGGCATTGCAGGAGCAGCAAAACTGCAAAAGAAAATCAACAAACCACAATCCAGAACTTCAGAGACTCTATATCAACCACCTAGAACTAGACCAGCTTAGTCTCTCCCCATTTTGAAGCTCAGGGAAATTTGCGGAAGAGGGGGCGGTAAGAGTGTAAGAGCAAAAGGATGGGAGGAGCAATGATATGTAAGATACTCTATACTAGTTAGGGTTGAAGCAATCATAATTGGACTTTGCATGCCCTGCGAATTGTCCAACACACTGTTGACCTCACAGAGTCTAGCATCTGCTAAAGGCACCAAGATCCTTGGAGGCAAAGGATTGGCAGCCACAGTAGTGTTCCTATACCTAAGGGGAACACGGGAAAGGGTTCAGGGAAAGGCCACTGGGTCCTTGTACGTCATCGGAGAGGAGGACCCAGAGGAAAATCAGACATGCACAAGAAAGGACTCTCTGGGAATTGGGGCGGGAGGCACTGGGGGATGGGGAGGGAGAGGGGTGGGGAGGGAGAGCAGGGGGTACGGGGGGAGGAGGAGGGAGGGAGGGAACTGGTGTACCTAATAAGTTTGTATGAGCTGAAATAAAAAAAAAAGAAAAAAATATTTGGCTTACTAACTGTCAGTTGCCCTCCTGATACATGCATGTTTATGAGATTATATTTTATGCTAATGTCCTTTGATAGACTGTCAAAGTTTTATGTTGCATGTGATGAACAGTGGTTTGTGGCATATATATGAACCCCCAAAGACATTGCCCCTTTGCGGCTGGGGAACATGGGAATGGGAAATGGTGCGATACAGTAATGTGTAACCTTATTAAAAATGTGGATCAAAGAGATGGCTCAGCGGTTAAGGCCTTTGTCTCCCAAATAAAAAGATCTGAATCTGGGTCTCTAGATCACATGTAAAAATGCTGGGTAGATACAGCCTGTAATTCTGCCCTGGACTGCAGGGCTGGGAAACACCAGAGCAAAGCAATAAAGTGGAAAAGCAATCCAGGATGATTCCTAGTGTTACTCTTGGGCCTTCACAAGCACACACACTCCACCTGCTTGTTCACATACCCATGAACATATGTATACCCATCCACATGTAACACACACACACACACACACCCATGCTGTGCATGCAAAATAATTATGGATTAAGTTGAGATATTTAGGTATTTATCTTGCCCCAGAAGGATGCTATGAGGAACGCCTTCCTGCCTCTGATGGGGTGGAGCGTGGCAACAATCGTCCTCTGAGGAAGGCTGATATTCTTTCTCAAAGGAAAACCACAGAGCTGCAGCAACTTCATGTCTAAGGTGCTTGGCCAAAAGTCTTGGAAACGGAAGAAGTTCACATGAGCCCACTTTTGAAAGAAGTTTTGCACACTTTACAAATTATACCAAGTTAGGATGTCTAGGAATCAAAATCCTAGGGGCTGAAGAGATAGCTCAGGGGTTAAGAGTCTGCCTCACAAGCAGGAAATCCTGAGTTCAGGTCCCAGGTCCACTTAAAAAAATGCCAGGAGGATTCAGCTGTGCCCTGCACTTCTGGACCTGGTAGGCGGAGCCTGGGAAATCCCAGAGTGAAGCAAAAAGTAGGTAGAAGCAATGCAGGATGATTCCTGAGTCCTTTTAGTCCTTCATAGGGACACACAGTGCCCTTTGATACACACACCCAATCACTCCTCCCTTCACACAGGAAAAATGAATACATTTAAAAACATCCTAAGGAACTCATTTTATACTCAAGGATTAGGACCGACTACACCCAGGGTCTGAGAGTTTGCGTTGAAATCAAGTGGCCTGGGGCTGCCTTTCCTTTTCCAGGAAGTCTCTGTCCTCACATCTGCCTTCATTCTTGCTGCTCACGTGAATACAGTGCAGCTCTCCAGTTCACTTATCAAGGCACGTGTGCTACAGGAACTGGAGGAAGATGTCGAGAAAGAAGTTTAATGAAAATATCCGGATGGTGGGAATGTGAATGTGGTGTCAATGGAATAAAAATGTTACCTGAAGCATTTTAAATTCAAATCATTCTGGCCAATTTCTAATTCAGATACTCTTTTTAAAATCATCTTTGGCAAATTATTAGAAGAGCCTGGATGATAATCTTTTGTTAAATAATTATATTATAGTTTATTAATTTTCAATTTCCTATACTAGTATTTCCAAATTTTGATGATGTCATGTTTATTAATATTTTCTGATGATTGCTTTGCAAATGTAATACAGGTTTTACCTACTTTTTTCTAGAGTAATTTTAAATCATATTTTATGTGTATGTGTTTGTGCATGTGTGTATGTATGTGTGTGTATGTGTGTGCATATATGTGTGTATCTGTGTATGTGTGTGCATGTGTGTATGTGTGTGTGTGCCAAACTGTGCAAGTCAGAGGAGAACTGTGGCTCTTTTTCTACTTCTACCCCTAAATATATTCTGAGACTTGAACTAACATCATCAGGCTTAAGCAGCAAGCAATGTTTCTTTCCTGCTGAGCCATTTTGTGAGCTCTCTATTTTATGGCTTCTTTCTAAAATATTTTGTTCATCGTTCATTTTACCAGCTAAGTCACCTCAACAGCTTCCCCAATCCCTACTCCACGTACGACCTTTAAATCTGTATTTCCAGTATGTTGAATTTTGCAATGAAGCCCTTTGAATTTGTTTGAAGAGAAAGAACTTATTTTATTTTTAAGAATATTTAAATTCAGTAAATGTAGCACCATTTACTCTCCTTTCCTCATTGATTTTTCTGTAATACACTAATGTTTTGGTCAGTTTCTGTATTTGGTAATCACTTCTTGGCCTTTTGACCAAGGTCAAGTGCAGCTTCTACACTTACAATCCTACTTACAATGCACATGCATAAGTTATCTTAACTGCATGCTGTGAACACCACAGCAAAACCTCAGAATTTGGTGGGAATGTTTTGTTTCTATGCATATTTTGTGAATGATAAAAGTTGCTGCTAATTTTGTTTATTTATTCGTGTGTGTGTGTGTGTGTGTGTGTGTGTCAGATGGCACTGTGGGTCTCTGTGGAGGACCAAGGGTGATTTTGGGAATCATCCTGGATTGCTTCTACCTCCTTGCTTCACTCTGGGATTTCCCAGGCTCAGGGCTGGAAGTGAAGGCTGCAGCTTTTTTTTTTAATGTGGGATCCGCATTCAGGATCTTTTGCTTTGCTACTAATTGTAGAAAGGAAATATCAACTTAAAACTGATAGCTCATGGTTTCCATCCCTACCCAGTGGAAATAAAACTCATCTGGTGTCAGATATGGAAAGAGAAGCTAGCTCCCCATGCAGAACTGCAAGAGGAAAAGAAACAAGAACTAGTCTTGCTGACACAAATTCGTTTCTTGCAGCTGAGAAATTCCAATTCAAATTCTATAGGTTGAGGGTTTTCCAATGAAGGTTAACCATGGTTAAGACAGGGGGGTCTCCAGATGGCCAGCAGGTGCTTGCTAAACGGTAACTATGTTGTCCTCCTCATCCTCACCATCACCATCATCACCACCCATCATCCAGTGTGGTTTGAGGGGCAGTGAGACTCTCACCTAAAAGCCCTCTTAGATGCAATGTTAATCTCTAAATTGAAGTTAAAAATCTAGGAAGTCATTGATACCTCCGTGGGACTTTGGAAATGATCCTTGGTAATTGTTTGTTACTTTCATCTGGAGACTAGGAGCACATCTCCTGCAGGTGGAGATGCAGGGGGCAGAAATAAGGTACTGAAAGCACAGTGTGAGGTTCATATTTCCTTGTAAGATTGCACTTCTCATGTGTAACTCATTAATTATACGATGGGCGGCCTGTACACATCTGGCCTACTAAGCGGAATCTGAGTGCAAATCCCCATATTGGACCAGTCATAGGCAGCTACTATTTTCTGATGTGTGTGTGGGGGAATGAGTGCTGGTGTGTGCATACCACAACACACACATGTTATAGCAGTTCACCTGCATGGTTGCTGATAAATCACCATCAAACAGCTTAAGGGAACAAGGGGTTTATTTTCTATTATGATTGTCTAGTTATAGTTCTCAGTTCAGGTTGACAGGAGAGCTCACACTAACATCAGGGCCAAGGGAACTGGCCATACTATTTCTACATAATGACTGAGAGAGGGACGATCCTTATTTGCCAGCCAGTATGTCTGGCCAAGTGTACACAAGGATGCCGACTTTCTCAATCAGCTCTCTATATTTTATTCCAGGGCTTAATCCCACTCACTATGGGCTGGGCCTTCACCATCAGCTAGACAATCTCCTGCAGGTTTTCTCTGGGCTTAACTCAACCACTAATTTTCTACAAATGTGCCCAGAGCTCAAACCCTCAACTGTCAAGTTGACACCTGTGCCTAATCCTGACACACGTGAAGATAGATAACCTCTGGGTGCTGGTCTTTTCTTTACACTTCACTTGACACTGGATCCGTCACAGATGCTGCATAAGCCTGACTGACCAATGACCCTGAGCCTCTGGAAAGTCTTGGGTCTCTGCCCTCCATGTTAAGTATGTAAGTAGGTATCAGGGCTTAAATGAGTGGTCATCTCCCACAGACTCATGTGGGCTGTTGCATCCTTAGGTGCTGTTAATGCCGTAGCATCTGTAGGAAATGGTATCACAGAGGAAGGTGTGTGGTGGGGGGCTTGAGGTGGGATAGCCTCACCCTGCTTCTTCTAGCAGTCTACTCTTACAATTGAATTGTTCTCTCTCTCTCTCTCTCTGTCTCCCTGATGATGGATGTAAGTAACCTCAGCTGATGATGGATGTAAGTAACCTCAGCCGCCTCCAGCTTCTGCCATCTACCATGCCTTTCCCTCCATAAGGACTAGGCCTCCCCTTTAGATGCGTAAGTCAAATAAATGAATGTCTTCCTCATGCCCGCTGCGTCTGAGTGCTGTCTCGCCGCAGCAGTAGCTATTGCAGAGCTTTATGGCATTGCTCCCAGGAGGCAGGACCTAGCGTTTCGAACTCTGGTCCTCACGCAGGTGCTTTAACTGCTGAGCCATCTTCCTGGGAAGTGTTCTAGCAGGTGAATGTACGCAGGTGGGAAGCTGAGAGAGGCTACTCAAAGGTCTTTGTGAGAAAGCATCTGAAAGGAATGGAGACCTGTTGGACCCATGTGAAGAAAAACTGCTGAATTCTAAATATAGCTGGACCCAAGATTCAGAAACCATCTAGCCTTAGTCTGTCTTCTGCCCTTTTCACAGTGGAGACCTGAGAAAGCTGCATGTATCAGACCAAGGGCAGAGGGAAGGAACGAACCTACTGCATTAGTTCCTGTTTGTGTCCGTGCAAGCATGCTCAGTGTAGGAGATCCACGCTAGTTAACGGACTGCATGGGAGGCAGCACGGATTCTATTTATTTTGTTTCCTGAAGGGAGGATTAAAGTAAGATGAGAAAATGGAGAGACATTTCATGTGCGTTATGTTCTCCAGTGGAGGAAGGGAAGAGATAAATGAATGCATGTCATCTTTTCATAGTTGATTGAAGCAAGACCAACTCTAGAGATGACCTGGACAATTCCCTTCACCATTCTAGGTAGAACTAGTGATTTCTCCTTTGCATCCATTCTCCAGCTTGCAGAATACAAAAGTTCTCTCCTTGCCAGTATCTCATCTTCTCTAGGATCGTTTCTCTAGCTTCGCATTAAGGCATCCTTCAATGACCAATCATCTAGTGGTGTCCATTCATCTCAGATGGTAGGGAAAGAGTCACAGGTTCCTGACAGGTGAGGGAGAACAATACCATGCACAGGGCATAGACTCAGGCAGAAACTGAATCTGTATGGCCAGATCAGTGACCTAAAGTGACATCATTCCAATTGTTACTTCTGTTTCTTTTTGTGTGTGGGAGGTGGTGATTATGTGGCAAGTATTGTTACAGAATGGTATTTCCGTGCTCTGAGGAAAGGAGTCCTGTGAGTAAAGATGCCCATCTGTGCACACCTGCAATCTGAGCTCAATTCCCTAGTCCATGTGATGGGCAGAGAAAACTGACTTCTGAAAATTGTCCTCTGAAGACCACAGAAGTACTTATTCTCTCTCTCTCTCTCAACAATAAAATGGCTCTAAATCCGATATTTTAAAATGAATGAGAACAGTCTGGTCATTTAACTGTCTATCTTGGAAAGTTTTCTTGATGAGCACACTCTGAGTCCAGCTTCTACATGACAGTAGAGACAAAAGGTGAATTTGCAAAGCTAAAGGAAGATGGAGAACAAGGTTTTGCAGCACACGGTATTTCATATCACTTGAACCAGTCTGATTGTCAGCCTGCCATGGTACATGTGCGTCTTCTAACTGAACATTTCCAGCCCAAGCAAGAGAACACCACTGCAAAGACCAAATAAAGGGTGCTCCATATTGTCCCTGTCATAGTCAGGAAAGGCAATATTATTCTAAAATAAAGCTCAGTGTCTAATCCTAGATGACATGCCCACCACAAAGGGAAAGAAAAATCACAAAAAAATCACTGAATATTTATAATAGTTTTTAAAAGTAGGGAAAATATGTCAGGATTCTAACTGCAAGCTTGACTCATGCTTCCGAATGCACTCTCTCAGAGATTTTAACATAATCATATAAATAATTTCACCTAGACAATTTCAACTCATTGTTGACCAAAAGGTGGCATAAAATTCAATTCTGAGCTGATTCCACCGCACATCGTTAGCGTGTTCAGTTTATCAGTTGCTTTTAGATGCACACCTGAAACTTTTAAATGAGCCAAATGACTTGGCATTTGATTACCTGCAATGTGATTTCTAAACCATGTTGCAAAGAACAGATATGGGTGCAAGTCCTACCAAATTTGGCTTTAAAATTCATTAAATAAATTAAGTCATTAAAGATGTTGGTATCTTGTAAATTTAAATATAGCACAAGAGGTTGAAAAGCCTTAGAAAATAGACTATACCTAAATCTGTGTAACTGAAAGCTCTAGATGGATCTAAAGCAAGCAAGTATGGGCACATGGTAGCCACAGGGGACTGGTTCTACACCCTAGTAGATTCTCTGGACTGGATATTCAAGCCCTTGTATAAATGGGACAAATATCTGAAACAAGTGGAAAAGACTTGGAAGTTGTAGTATCTCCTCTTTGATGTCTGAATTTATCTGAAATTTGTCTGTTGTATTCACAGTCTAATCTCATGTTTTCAGAAAAACCAAATCTTTTTTTGTTCTATGTTTTTCTATTTTTTTTCTCATACAGAAAAAATTATTGAATGTCATTCCCTGTATCACACTTATCAAAAGAAAATCTTAATTTTCCCTGAAATTAATCTTTTCATTTCATATTATCTGTATTGCAATGATTTGCAGTAAAAATAAAATGAAATATGAAATTAGTAAAATGCATCATTTAAAACTTTAAGCAAAATGGCACAAGTTTAAGTCACTCCGTGTGCTCAGAATAGTGCCCAGGTGCATATTTCCTATGTAAATCTTATTTGACTGAGATCTTTTAAGAACCACATTAAAGAACATTCTGCAAATCTGCTGCTTGCAGGCAGTTGTAGTTTTTACCCACTGCATAATCTGCTGGAGCTGACCAACCTGCAGGAATCCACAGAATGAAACAAAAGCAAAAAGAATAGCAACCACCTCTCAAGGTTGGAGACATCTGGTCTACCCTTTGTGTAGTTTCCTGAGATTTCAGCTCCACTGAAGTCAAAACCAGGATTTTCTTTCTGGAATCTCTCTAAGGTAAGTTTCCCCTGCATTTGATCTCATATCCAAAGGTCAGCTGCACATTCAGATTCTAGAAAAGTCTAACGGTTTGCTGTGTCTCTCCGGGTCTTTGTAAGACCAATGTGGACCACTTTCCTATCCTCCAAAGTCCACATTCCTTCATCTGCTATCTGGAATCAAACGATTTTCCCTTGCGGATGTCATGATCACCCACAGCCAGCGCCATGTGCTGGCTCTGCAGGGCGCACTGCACATCCTGTGTGGGTGCCCAGAGGCACGAGGAACTTGATGGACATCTCCTGTAAGGTCTGGCACCACTGGACCCAAGGGGTCCCACCTGGAACCACCCCACAGGACAAGCCACACAGCTGCATGAGGCAAGCACTCTTTATTGTGTTTATTTTGCCGGGTTCCTTAATAGTTCATTTTGTTTTGATTAACTTTGGACTTTTTCTCTTGTCTTCCTTTTTTCTAGTTTCTTGAGAAGACCAACTCGAGAGTTTTCTTCATTTTTTTTGCTTATATTTTGAACGTAGACATTCATCACTATATTCTGAGTACAGCTATGTCTTTTCCAGCTTTCCTTATGCAGTTAAATTCCATCTTCATTATATTGTGGTCAAAAGAGACATGTGCTTGAGTTGGACGCTGTCATGGTTTGCACTGGTGAGTTTCCCCCAGAAGATCATGTGTTTGATCCTTGGTAGTGTTTCCAAAAGTCATGACAACTTTTGGAGGTGGGGCCTGGCAGGAGGAAGGCATGCCACAGGGGGCGGGGCCTTGAGGTCAGCTAGTCCCACCCTGCTTTCCAGAGAGTCTGCTCTTGAGTTTTCAGTTGTCCAATCTCAGTTTCCAGGATGGATGTGGCCAAAGCCTCCCCCAGCTTCTGCAGCCAGCAGTCCACGCCTTTTCTGCCATAATGGACTGTATCTCCTCTCTGGAACCACAAACTGAATAAATCTCCTTTTAGCACTTAAATTGTGTTTGAGTACTGTCTCACAGCAGCACAGAAGAGTAACTGGTACAGGAGCACAGACAGAGAAAATAGGGCAAAACAAATAATGCCCTGGGGCATGCCAACGAGACCCAGAGGCAGTGGAACGTTAGAGAAGCAGGTATTCAATACTTCCTGAAAAGCTGTTGGTCAGAGACCTCAAAGACCCCCCTCCCAATAATATATGCTTTACCATTGCCAGTGGCTGTCCTTCCCCACAAGAAATGGACAAGAACCTATTGCTGAAGCTGCTTCACACGAGGATCACAGAACATTGACAAAAATGCTGTGAGGAACTGATCTGGAAGCTTGCTCCTTGCTGGAAGGTTCTCAGAGTAGCAGAAAATACCACATAAGCTACTGGGGGAGAAAAGCAATCAAGATCTCATCAATATGTGAAACCACAGGCTGCAATAACAATTACTCCAAGGAGAGGTGATCTCCATGTTATAGTGGCTTGAATGTCAAGGAGGAAACCAATGGCTTTTCTGAAGAGATTTAAGGCCCGCTTTTCAGCAGAGTTCACATTCCTGGATTGTAAACTAGAATAAGAATCTATGAAAGAGAACACAAGCCCAAGGGGCGTCGTGCAAGCTATGAAGGCTCAGCTAAAGATACCTATCAAAAAATTTTTAAACAACTATTATTCCAGCTCCACACTCAATATTGCAGCTTCTTTCTGCAATGGAAGGTGTTTATCACAGAAATCCACAGCTGGACAAAGTGCAGAAAATAAATGACCATGGACTGCACAGCCTGGAACATGACACCTAAGTTACCCTTACTCCCACCACAAGGCTCAAGGGGTAAGATTATTGCAGAAACACTCCACACCCAACAAGAAAAACCCATGTACAGTGGAAGATGTGTCATGCACAGTACCACAAATGTCTGTGGATGCTTAGCTATGTTCTGGACATCTAAACTATCTTCCATTTCAAGGCTCAGAGAACCTTGTAGAAAGAAGGGGTGGCAAGAAGGTAAGAGCTCGAGGGTGGGGAGAGAGGTCATGTCAGACAGTAGCCATGTGCATGTTGAGACTGGTACCAAATGCAACACTTGTCCACTTGACATCTGCAATAACTGGCCTAACGACACTTTGCAATGGAATAGAGAAGAGCCTGTTAGACATGCTACCCTGAGGAACTGAATGGGACTGGCCCTAGACAAAAGAGAGGGGGAGTCTCTATATTCTACAGTCCTACCTCATAGCAGACCATTTGCATGATGGGTACCCAAGCGTGAACTACTGCAGGCACCTTAGAGGTAGCACAGTGGCTCACACAGATAGAGATACATGGGAGTGAGGAAAACACACATTAACCACATAGCATTTCACAGACTTTGTAATCACTAAGTGATTAACAGAGGAAGTATCTTTTAAGATGTAGTTCCCAGATCTCTCTCAAAGACCCAAACACACAGCCAAGAAGACCAGTGTCAATTAAGAATAAAATGAAATAAAACTGAAATTTAGTAAGCTCTTTTATGCCAATGTAACTCATGTTTTTATCATACTGAAAATGATACAACTTCCCTGCCTTGGATTCCCAGCCTAATGACCGCTCCCAACTTTTTAACCCTAGCCCATGTTCTCCAAACATTTCTCACAGGGACAACACATAATATCAAAGTTGGTCCCTAATGAAGAAAGCAAGTCACCTGTATTGATCCATTTCCGTGTTACTGTAACTGAACACCCCATGCAGAGGTTTATTTAGCTTGAAGTTCTGAAGCCCTGCGCTGCCTCTTCTCAGCATTTGGTGAAGGGTCGTGGTGGACAGAGGGTGTCACACGGAGACACAGTGACTTTGTTCTCTCTTTCTCTACTTGTGCTGCCTCTAATGCAAATCTTCACGACATCATCTAGTCCTAGTCGTCTCCCATCAAAGGCACCACCTGCACATACTAGTAACAGACAACCTTGGGGATGACTTTTCTGAACATTCAAATTCTCTGAGAGGAACACAACCAAGTTAAAACATTGCCCATGAATTAATAGCAAAACCTGATGTTCTTGGTCAATTTGCATATCTTTCCCACACTTTTCTACATTATTATATTTTATTTTTTTGGTGTTGTAGTGTGTCTTCATGTTGGTGACATGATGACATGATCCAAACAACTTAAGGAAGCAAGGGGTTTCATTCTTGCTTATGATTTTGGTTAGAGTTCAGACTCCAGCTTGGTAGGATAGTTCATATCAACATTAGGAGCCAAGGGCACCAGTCACACTATATCCATAGGCATCACTGAGAGAGGGGCAAACCTCTTCACCTGCCATATCACAAGTCTACCAAAGTGCTCCAAGGTATGCTAAATATGCCAAACTACTGACCAGCTCCCTCCGTCTTATCTACCTGCCTACAGAATAGTCCTACCTACCATCGGCTGGCTCTTCTCTCATCAATTAGACAATGTCCCACGGACTTTCTTAGGGCTTGTCATAACTATTCATTCTTCACAAATGGGTCCAGAGATCATCCCTTAATATCAAGTTGGCTTCTAGATATCTGTTCATTGAGACAGGACTTCAGGTAGCCTAGGTGGGCCTCAAAAATCTACTTAGCCAAGGATGGCCAACAAGAATACAGCGTATCCAGGCAACACCACACCGGACTTCTCTTTAGTAAACTTTCAATCCGTAGCCTGGTTTGTTAACGTAGGTGTTGCCACTAATACAAGCCTCTCCGTCCATCCTGCCTGGGAAAGAATTGAGGCTGAGACTGATGGTACAATTTCTCAACTTAAAAATTCACAGGAAGAGCTGGGATTCCTACTGGGGCAGGTGGACTGCAGAGTTGAGCTCTTGGGAACTATACACTTTTCCTCTGACGGGATCCCTGAAACCCGTCATCCAAGGAGCACCAGGAGTTATTTCTCTATCAGGAAAGAGCTTTTCAGTTCTTGCTTGAAATAGTCACAGTTGCTTAGTTAAGCATAACTTAAGTTCCTCCATGAAAACCTGGTGACACTGAATGTGTGAAAAGCTACGATGTGGGTTGGGACATTTACTGTAAGAGAAAGCGACATGAATCCATCACAAGTCTTTGCCTGCCAGCTCTTCAAAATCTAAATCTTTGGCTTATTCTACAACATTTAAAATAGTATTTATTCCACTTTTCCCTTAGACTATAGTAAAACTTCATGTTTTCTCTTTTTTTTAAATTTTCTTGGCTTAAAAAAGTTTTTTTAAGAAGTAGAAATATTTAACGGTTTGTCTCTATCAACTTAAAGCTAAACATATCAAGTGCACAATACATTTATTTCCAAAGGAATTTCTTTTTTTTTTTTTAGCATGTGCAGCTGTTTTATTATCTTATTGTGGTAAATACTAGAGCTTGAACAACCCGTGATGATAATGTTGTAGCGGACTTTGGAGATGAATGTCAATTTAAATTGGTTTCTCTGGCATTTATTAGTAATTCAATTTTATTCTGTGTAATTATGAGATTATAAATAATTCAAATTAGAGTGGAAATATAGTCATCAGACATCTCCTAATCATCCCCAGTGCTTCCAGATATGTCAACCTGTCTTAAGAATCAAAAACTCCATTGTCTAATTATATAAATCCAATCCTGGAAAGTATTCTAATAATATTCCTTGTTTTCATGCACATTATCCACGCCCTCAGTTTTCTCCTATACAATCTATCTTCCTTTTATTTTTGCATTTATCCTTAACATTCATAAGGTAAATTTTGGAATAAAGATGATGGAAACTTCTTATAAAGTATAATATATATACCCATCATCCAAGCTGTAATTTTTATTCTAACTTTCACGAGGCTGCACTTCCATAGTGGTCTGAAGCACATAGACTTTAAGTTTAATAATATCATTGGTTTATAAGTATCAGATCATGAACAAAGCCCAGGAACTATGTCGAGGGATTGAACAGCACAAACAGAATAGGTCAGAGACCTGACAGATTTCTAGGTTCCTTTACACATTTATCATAGGAGGAAAGATCATGGTCCTCGTGATCCTATTACAAGTTCCTTTAGTTTTTAAAGTTCTAATGTACAACATCTGTGACTCTAATGCTTTGCTTCCTGCATCCCTGCAGGCTTAACGGAGATCTCTCTTATCCCTTAGTGATGGACCAGGGCAGGGATGCCCAGGGGTCAAAGAGCTGTGACCCTTTCCCTTCTGTGTACCCCCAAGTGATTTATCTTAATCTTGTCCCATTGGACTTTCAATTAAGATTCCATTTGAAGAAGGATATCCAGCTCAAAGAACATTGGGATCCACTTACACAAGGTCAAGTAGAGGATAAGTACGTTTGTTTCATCATGTCACTAAAATATCTGTTATTATTTAGCAATTTTCCATTATTAGAATAAAATGTGCTTAATTTGAAAAGCCTTTGTATTTTATGATTCTGACTGGATGGTATTCTAAGAAAGGATCAAATTATGGAGACAATAAAGACATCAATCTTCTGGGGCTGGAATTGTGGGTGGGTCTCCCTATCCACCTGACATTTAGGTGGGATCTGGGTATCTGAGTTCCAGTCATCTTGCTTGCATGGTAAGCACTGTAACCACTGAGCTGTCTTCCCTGTCCTACATTCCCTATTTATTTGAAACTGCTCTGGATCTCTCTTGTCAGTCCTATGTTGTTCCCACCTTCTGTTTCTTTCTGACTGGCAAAGCAATGATATCTTTCTCTCTGTCTTTACCACACACCATTCAGTTCTTGGTCTCTGCACAAGAACAAACATGTTTACCTTCTTCATTTCTGGATGCCTTCTCTATAGCATCTACCCCACCCACCTTGTCCCCTTGAGCCTTCCCATCATCTCCCTCGTCTCTGTAAAGCAGCTTTAATGAATGGCTCTGATATCTGTTGCCTCAGTTTATCCTATTCATTCCTCAATAATTGTGGGCATGGGCAGGCTAACCAACTCCTCTTCTAAGCCTTAGTTTCTTTACTCACCTACTGCATGGGTCAGCGAACCAGCGTGAACCCATGCCATACGCAGGAGGCAGGAGTGGGAGCAGTAGGGATGAAAAGTCAGGTTGGGTCAGAGGGAGCTAGATGTTCTTCATCCAAATCATTCATGCCAACTTTATTTGCAGCAAGCATTTCAACCAGGGGAAAAAAACCAGGGAACAGCACAGCTAAATTCGTTACAGGATTATGTTAAACATACACGTTGTAAAGCTTATCTAGGCCAGCAAGATAAAGCAGATGTGACACCTGGTTGCTCTATGGGGACAGACATGGCGTCTCCAGGAAGAGTTACCAGGTTACTTCATGGGCACAGATATAGTCTCTCCAGGCAGAGTTAACTATACACTGTGACTTTAGGTATATAATCTTGTGCTCCATAGATGACTTCAGTGGTCTCAAGATGCACAGGAAGGAAGTGCAGAAAGTATACCTTGGTGTCGCCTGTCCCTGAGAATAAAGGCAGATTCCCCCACAGAGAAAATAAAGCAGGAGGCGTCCCCCCATCTCTCACTAATGGGGAGAGGTCCCTGCCTGCAACTGTCTATCTCAGACATGTGCCAATGTAACTGACTCACGGGAACAGACTTAGGCCTCGGTGCCCCCCATGACATACCTAGAAAGTACATTTCAGACTTGTTAAAACTGTGTAAAGACCTGCAGGCAAAATGCCAGGAGTGGGCAAACCTCCACAGAACCCAGAGCTGTCCACGACAGAGAACTATAGCTTGGTGTCCTGATTTGAATGTCTGAGTCCTTAGCTGATGTCACTGTTTGCGAAGGTTATGGCACCTTTAAGAGGTGGAGCTTCACTGGAAGAAGGCGGGTTCCAGCAGGGTGGGTCTTGAGTTTGGGTAGCCCCTCCCTGCTTCTGCTAGGGTCTCCTCTTACAGTTTGCTCTTGCTCTCCCTGTCTCCATGTGACAATAGCTGTGACCTGAGCCACCTCCCACTTCTGCCGCCTATCTTTCCTTTTCCACCATAATGGCCAGTATCTCCCCCTCTGGAAGTGTGAGTCAAATAAATCTCCTCTTTCTCCTTTAAGCTGGTTGTGTGTATTGTCTACAGCAGTACAAAGAAAAGTAACTGTAATTGAGAAGAGCAACCAAAAAACTTGGAAATTCGAACATGGTTAAAACAGGAAGGTGGAGGCCCTTGGTCACCTCCCTAGGACTGAGCATTAGCCTCACAGTCATATCATGGTCTCAGAGACCAGAGATTTCCAGCAGCAGAGATGTATTACACACAGTCCTAATTGCTAGGTGTCTGAAGTCTCAGATCTATGGGGCTAACCTTCTTCTGAAAACGCTAGGGAAAAATCTGTCCCATGCCTCCTTCTTTGCTTCTGCTGTTGGGGTTTCTTAGATGGCAGACGCCTCTCTCCAGTCTCTGCCTGCATCTCCACGTGGTACTCGCCTCATGTGTGTGTGTCTTCATGAGATGATCTCATGTGCCTGCAAAGACCCTGTGTCATAGTTTATCTTTTGCTTTCCTTCCTCTATTCCTTCTTTTCTTTCCTTTCTCCCTGGCTATACATCATGTAAAATCTCCCATTATAGCCCTGACCTCATGTTCTGATGTTTCAGTATTGGATATAATAGTTTAGATATGATCTCACTCATGTTTGCTGTCTGGACACTTGGTTGGTTTTATTTTATGGGCAGGCCACGTGACAGCTCACAATGCATTCAGAATAAATTACAACAAACCAGCTGTTTCCCCCATCTGCTAAGGACAGATGAAGTCTCTTCTGAAATTCTGCTGTTGAAGTTTAATGTTCAATGTGACTGTAGTAAGAGGCGGGGCCTTCGAGGGATGAGGACATCAGATGTCCTTCTCCTTGTAGATGGGATAAAAGTCCTTACAATGTGGGCCCACACCGTGCCGTGGCCTCTCGCCTTCTGTCGTATGAAGATTTAGCAATCTTGTCCCTGAAGGGCACAGAATTCAAGCAGTCATCTTGGAAACAGAAACCAGATCCTCCCCAGTCAACCAACCTGCCAGAACCTTCTCTCCAGCACTCTCAGCTTCCAGAAGCAGGAGAAATAAATCTCTTTTGTTTATGATATGCCCAGTCTATTGCATTAGTTTATAGTACCATAGGTGAAACAAAGCGCCACAGTTTCTTTACTGACACATAATCACCTCTTAGTAATTTTTAGCCTATTTTTCTGTGTCTGTGAGAGATTTTGAGATAAACATGCTGTGACCGGCAGCAGGAATTGGAAGGAATGGATAAATTCAGGAGAACTGTAATGTTTTTGAGTAGCTTTCAGGAATTGTAGCCTTGACCATCTATCTGGTCTAGGTATACTCTGAAAAATGGCCCACCACTAGAAAGAAGACGGAAGTTGGCATTTGTATGCTCCTACTAGCCCTCCAAAGGTGAGCATTGACCACTCAGCAGTCAACGAGAAGCACCCGTGTCTTGGTAGAAGACCATGAGACAAACAACCTTCCATGAGAAGGGCTTAAAGCCCAGGTAATACCCGAACAGAAGGCCCCACCTGAGCCTTCCAAGCCTGCCTGCATCATAGTGTCTGTGGCCACGTGTCTTAATACTAGCTTCCAACGGCTGAACAGGCTCTGGGCAGAGTGAAAGTGAACCAACCCATACATTTCCAAATCAGAAGGCTTCTCTTAACAAGAAAGATGAACCATTTCACATCATTGTTTTTCCTTTTCCTCGAAGAATTGCTTCATTTGTTTGCCTTCTGTCTCCATGTTCCTTTCAATATTTGTAATTCACATCGGCACACATATTTGCAACAATGGAACCAGGATTAAATGTGATCATTGCGATGCATGCCATATTAGAAAGGCATTCTACGGGTCGTCCACAATGGGGGTAATTTGTATGCGGCTAATTGGAACTTGACAGAATCATTCTTCACAGTTTTCGAAGGGCTTCTTAGAAGTGTCTACAAGCTTGATTTCCTTTACAAAATGGGCATTGTAAAAATCCCGCCTCCTGTCTCCCTCATCATTGAAGTGCCTGTCGCTGTCATACTTGGCCTTGTAGGGTAAGCGTGTTTGTTGAGTGGATCTCTCCTTGTCTGCTCAACCCTGCTCGCTTTACTGCTAGGCTTACAAACTCCTTAAATGCAACTGAAGATGACTCCTGAATGGCACTGAAAAAAACCTGATGGGATCTACAATTGCCTATGAGGCTTCTGGTAATATCTGTAAGGGATGATGTAGACTGAGGTAGCCTTTGAGGATGTCTTTGAGAGATTATGCTGATTGTTTGTGGAAAGATCCATCTTCACTATGGTGGGCCCAGTGCCTGGGTGGGCATCCCGGACTGTATAAGATGGAGAAAGTAAGTTGAGAATTGGGCATGCATCACTCTCTGCTTCCTTACTGTGGTGGAAGCGATGTGATGAGCAGCTTCTAGCCCCCGCCTCCTGGTCTGTCCAGCCATGATGAACGCGGAGCCAAAAAATAATTCCCTCGTTCCTTAAACCGCTTTTCTCAGGAAGCGCCAAGGAAAGTAATCATTTCAGTATTCTTATTTGAAAGCTAAGGGAGAGAAATTAAGTCACTTTAATGAAACCTATGGACGGAGGCAGATGTCTCCAGGCAGTGAGAACAGAAAGGAGACCAGAGGAAATTATGCCGGACTACAAGCCTCTGTGAAAGGCAGCGTGCGCACTGGGAGAGCCAGCCTGAAGCCCACACTGAATTCAGCAGGTAGGCCCCCCGCCAGGGGGTCCGCCACAAAGCTCGCCATCAGGACTTCCAAGGCTGGTACCACCAGGGACCACCAATCATAGATCAGGGGGGAAAGTAATAGAAAGTTTTCACTTTCAATCCCCTGAAAGTCCATAAAAGGGGCACCCAAGGTTCAGAGCTTTGGAGCAAGACATGGAGCTGTCTTGTCTCTCCTCTGGCTCCCCAAACAGCCAGAGATGACTTCTTGCTCCCCCTGATTCTTTGAAGCAACCAGGTGTCCCTCCCTTCCCTGCTTTTCAATGAATTTTCCTTAAACCATTCAATGGTGTTGCGACTTCAATCTTCGAGTCTGGGATATAAAAACCTGGACACAGCAATCAGGCAACACTACGGCTCCTGTATAGCAGCAATGCCGTCTGTCGTCTCTCTCTCAGGAAGTACTGCTTGTCTCCCCTCAGGCAAGCTCTGGATGGTCGGGGATGTGCTGTTGGCCATGAAACACTTTTCTGGGGGTGCTCTGCCAGGCGTCTCGTGGTCCTCGTGGGGAGCCTTGTTCATAGCAGGGACGCAGCTAGTCAGTGAAACACGAGTAGCTAGCAGAGTCTATTCTGAAATCGACGATTGCATCAAGGTCCTCAAGAAAACAGCGCTTCTGTGCAGTTGGGTGAGCTGACCGTGCAGCCCCTAAAAACTAATCATCCTAACGGAAAGTGACCATGCTGATAATTTTGCCAGCACTGGCCTGGCAATGGAAGCTCTTAGCTAATCAAGTCGAGGTGGCATGAATCGTGGAGAGTGTGACAGGTGTCATAGGCATAGGACTGGCCCGTGTGCAGCCTGCACTTCCGGCCCTAGTGGGCGGAGCCTGGGAAATCATAGAGTGAAGCAAAAAGGAGGTAGAAGCAATCCAGGATGGTTCTCGAAGTCACCCTTGGGTCTCCACAGGGACACACAGTATCCTCTGACACACACACACACAGACACACACACGCGCGCGCGCACACACACGTGTACAAAATAAAGTTTAAGAAAAACGGATAGCAAGATGAAGATATCTGACTTGAAATAAAGCTATTGCTGTTGGCAATCCTACATGCCTTGGAAATCTCCTTAGTCCATCACTTACTATGAAACTACGGAAATGGACAAAGCCCTCATTATTCATCCATTTCTCTGGCTATCTCTGAAATCAAAGCGGACAGCAGCGGGATCAGGCAGGTGGAATTGTCATGCTGATGGGATCAGGAAGACGCGCTCTTGAATCTGACTTTTCGCAGGAGACAAGGCATTCAAACCTCCCACCTACCCTGTCCTTCTGAGCACGCCACTCGCATGGCGTGGGGTTGAGGCTGGATTGGTGGGACTGGATGGCTGGATACAGAGTGAATGTTTCTGCCATCCATGACTTGGAGGAGGTCTGATCATCGGTAAGAAAGAGCAATTAGTCCTCTTTGGTCCAGCTGCTCAGCCGAGCAACACCGAGAAGGTCCTCGCTCTCCGCCATCAATGTGTGGCTGGGAACGTGGCATTGACCACAGAGCGCTTTCACATGGGATGCCTCGCAAGCCATCCGAGAGGCTAGTCCAGCAGTCGGCCCGCAGCCATACCAACAGGAAAGAAGAGGTAAAGCCTTGAATCTTTTGGTGCATCGCTATCGTAGAAAGGAACACTACTAGTTTTCCAGTTGCTGTTAGGGCAGACCTCTGTGGGTTAGAATTCTGACAGGGGTGTCTGGACAGAGGTTAAGTTAGTTTCATCCATAAACTATTGAGGAACTCAAGAGAGAGAAGCATATATAGTGGAAGCCTTGGAGACTAAAGCTGGATGAGTGTAAAGAAATGCCCCTATTAGTGGGTGGCCCGAAAACAGGCAACTTGGTATGTCACAAGGCCTGACCCCTACAAGATTAGACAATCCAGAGGGAACCGTGGGGTCCATAGAAGTGGACAGACAGAAGGGCGGTTGGGAATGGAATGAATTGATGGAGGGAAGGGAGGTTAATGGGAGGAAGGGGGGACAGAGGGAAACAGGGATAAGCACACTCAATGTGCTTGTAAAATGAGAAAAATAAAATAATAATTTAAAAAATGGTTAAAGTAGTTTCAATCCTGTGTCAGTTGCATAGCCATTGTGGGGGAGTATGTATTGTGGGCTTCTCCAGCTGCCGTAGGGTGTTGGGGTTCCCTGTCTCATGGCCCCTCCCTCACTCTCAAAGCCCAAGGGACAGCCTGTCACCGGTCCCTCTGTCATCACTGCTTCCGATCATGGCTTAAGGGGTCAAGGTCCATCCCTCGCGCAACTGGATACCCTGGGACGATATTTCCAGCCAGGGCTCCTGTTCTGCTTGGCCTTAGCAAACCCTCCTGACATGTGAGAAGGCACATTTGCAGACCCCAGAGATCAAGGTGGGAGCCGCCAGGAACCCTGATCCTGCCTAAAATTCCGACCTAAAATAAAGGCGTGCTTTTTCCACGTGCACAGAGGACAAATCCACACTCATGTGCATTGCTGCGAGTTTCCCACATGTACCACGCTTCCTTTCTTGAATAAAAGTCAGCAATATATTTTACCCTGGGGCTGGGGAGATACTTATGAGAAACCAGAGGCAGCCACAGGTTCGGACAGAGGTACCATGAGTAACTTTCAAGGCGGACACTGTTTGTGGGTGGGGGTTGCTACGATGTCACTAGTGGCCAGGACGTGGTTCTCTGAGGGTGGGGTGGGGACCCCGCGGAAGGGGACTGGGGATAAATTGGTGGTACAGAAAACAATGGGCTTGGGAAACAGTTAGAGCATCAGTTATAGGATACAGGGAACCAATAGGAGGAGGTGGGTGAGCTGATGGAGAATATGGGGGGATGAGTTTCAGCTACAGTGGGTTTCAATTTCATGAAAATTCATAATAAATAAACTAACAAACGAGTGGGAAAGTCAACACAACCCGTAATAAGCTCCCACGTTAAAGGTGCTTCTTGGCACCTAGCTCCCCCCAAAAAAACTTTGCCATTTTTTTTTTTGCATGTGTAGGTGTGTGTGGCTGTGTACAAGAGGGTACTTGGGTACTTGAGCATAAATGTCTGTGGGGCCCAAGCGTCACTTCGGGAATCACCATGGGTTGTTCTCGCGTTGCTTCCTGGTGGGGTTTCGCAGCCTCCACAGCAGTTCGGGGCCAGACGCACAGGCTGCTGCCCTTTCTGCTCCGCATTTCTACCTGGGATCTGGGATGCAGACGCAGGTCTTTATTCATGGGACAGGAAAGTAATTGGGCCCCAGAAAAGATGTCAGTGAAATGTCAATACAGTTTGGCTACTGCACCAAATAATATTGATGACAGGAGAAAGAGAGAGGAGAGACAGAGAGAGAGAGAGAGAGCAAGAAAGAGAGCATGGGAGCATCTACATAGAGAGCATGCATGCACACGTGTGGGTGCGCACTGGATACCAGAAGGCAACCTTGGCGTTCCTCAGATGCATACACCTTGGTTTCTGAGACAGGATCTCTCACTTGTCTGGAACTTTTGTCAAGTAGAATAAGCTGGCTGGCCTTTGAAGCCAGGGGTCTGCCTGTCCGCACTTTCCAACTGCTCAGATTTCATATGCTTAGACCACACCCATTTTTAAAAATAAATAGAGATCCTGGGAATCAAAGGCATGTCCTCGTGCTTGCAAGTGAGCTATTTTCCCAGCCACAACAAGCCTTTGGATTTGATTTTGTTGCATGGGGGTAATTGCATTTTTTTTTCTTTTTTTAGAGCTTGCAACATATTTCATGGTAGGAAATAACTTTCTTTTCAGGAAATAAGCTCCACCCTCAGAATGTTCTCTTAGCTTTTACTTCTGTTTTCTGTAGATGACCATGTCATCTATTCCGTTCAAGTCAATTTAACATCCGCATGGTAGGCTGCTTCTATTTTGGGAACTCACAGTCTTCTGAACATCTGACAGGCTCACATCTGATTAATCTCTCTTTCTTGCTCTCTCTCTCTCTGTCTCTCCTCTCTCTTTCTCCTGTCATCAATATTATTTGGTGCAGTAGCCAAACTGTATTGACATTTCACTGACATCTTTTCTGGGGCCCAATTACTTTCCTGTCACAGCACAATCCATGAAGTGCCTGGGGGTTCTGTGTAGTGCAAGCAGATTGGCTCCTGGATGTGCTGGGCTCAGTGCATTATATGTCATCTTTCTGTTTCTTCTGGAAACTGGGAGAGACATTTCCCATCTATGTTGCCAAGAGGAGTTGTAAGTCAGTGTTGTACAGAGCTACCAGGGACGTCTCAGTCCGATCGGCTCTTGTCTGGGCCAGGCTGACTGGTATTTTTTCCTCTGTATCCTCAAGTGAATTAAAAAAAAAAAACTTTATTTATTTAATGTGTGTGTGCGTGTGTGTGTGTGTGTGTGTGTGTGTGTGTGTGTGTGTGTGTATCAGAGGGTACTGTGTGTCCCTGTGGTGAATCAAGGATGACGTCCGGAATCATCCTGTTTTGCTTCTACCTCCTCCTCATTTGGTTCTGGGATTTCTCAGGCTCCACCTACCAGGGCCAGAAGTGCAGGCCTCTGCCATATCCATCTGGCATTTTTTAAGTGGGACCTGGGATCCGAACTCAGGACCTTTTGCTTGTGAGACAGAGTCTTAACCCTTGAGCCATCTCTCCAGCCCCACCCAGGTGAATTTTTAATGACAAAAACACAGCCCTTGTGCATAGTTTGAATGTGAATTGCCCCTTGGTCCCCCATCACCCTCATGTTTTTGAATCCTTAGCTGGTGTCAGTGTTTGGGACAGATGTGAAATCTTTCAGAGGCAGAGTTTCGCTGGAAGAAGATATGTCATAAGGGGCCGGTCTTGAGGCTTGGTGGCCTTGCCTTGTGCCTGATGAGGGCTGTGGTGACCTGAACCAGCCTCCTACTTCTGCCGTACAGTTCCCACCATAATGGACCATAGCCCCTCTCTGGAGCAATAAGCCACATAAATGCCCTTTTTCCTTTAGTAGCTTGAATCTGAGTATTTTGTTATAGCCTCGGAATAGCTGCTGTTCATGTCAGGGCTGTGATATCCAAGAACACGACGCCACAGTATCTACTTCTGTGATCCCTTTACGGTAGCCAGTCTGACAACATTTTGCCACAGAATGGAGAAAATCTCATAAACCATGAATCTACCCTGAGCATAGGACTGGTGCTAGATGAGAGAGAGCAAGAGAGAGCGAGTAAGAGCGAGAGAGCGAGAGAGAGAGAGAGAGAGAGAAAGAGAGAGAGAGAGAAAGCACCTTTACATTTTTACGGATGACCCACTGGTGGGTCAATGCATGCCAACAGGCGCCCAAGCACTAATTAGTGTGGGCATCCTAGAAAGTAACCCAGTTGTACTTGTAGGGATACATGGGAGAGGGAGGAAGAGGAGAAAGGGAAGAAGAAAAACAGATGTGAGGTAGGGAGTAAATAATGGATGATGAAACACAAGTTCATTGTTAATGTATTTAACAAATAAATAAAGTTAGTATTAAAAATAAGGGCAGCTGCAACACTATGCACAAGAGCTCCTAACCCTGATGCAGCTCCCCCCCCCCCATGGAGCACCTAACCCTTACCTACACATTGAAAAGCAGGTTCTCTCCTGAAAGTTTCACTTTTCAGAAATATTTTTGTTGTGAGGAAATGTTAGAGTTTGTTATGATTTGGATGTGACATGCCCCCATCTGGATAGAAACTATCCCCTACAGACTCTTGTGGTCCAATGCTTGGCCCCCAGTTGGTGGGGCTGTCTTGAGAGGTTGTGGTACCTTTGGGAGTTGAGGGAAGTGGGTTGCTGGCAAGTAAGTCTTGAGAGTGATAACCCAGCCTTACTTCTGGACACAGGTTCATACGTAATCTGTCCATATGTGACTAAGCAGCTGCATCTCCCACTGCCATAGAAACACCTGACACCATAGAGATGCCAACTGCTCTCATTTCTCTGTTACGGAGAATATGCCTGAACTGAGCCAAAATCAGTATCTCTGCTCTGGGCTGTTTCTTTTAGGGTGTCCTGCCACAATGAGAGAGGTCACTAATATTGGCTGGATGAAATCTATATAGTGAGCTCTAACACAGAAAGCATGAGAAAGAAATCACATGGACTGCGTGTCCCAGCTGTGTGTCCCCGAAGCCTGTTGTTGCAACCTTGATCCAGCTGCAACCTTGATCCAGGGCTCTTCCCAACTAAGTGGTCAAGGAGTTGGCAGATGAGGAAACAGACACATGCAACTCCGGGCTGTCCAGTGGGTTGAGGGTTGGAGCAGAGAGATGAACACGGGTTGCCTAACTCGAACCCAGCTCCTGGCTTAAATGCCAGAGAGGCCCCCTTCTACTAAAAGGTCTCTCTTTTCTAAGAATGCATTTTAGGCTTGGGTTCATGTCAGTGCTTCAAAGTAAAAGAAATACAAAACTGGGGTCCTTCTCAAGTATCTGTTGTTCTTGTTCCTTTTCCTTTCCTACAGTGAACCGTCTTTCCATTTTAAAACTGGAGTACATAAAAAAGCTGCCTTTGCATGCTTGTTTGGTTCTACGCTAGTAGGTGGGATTGGATAATGGTTTTAAGGGCTTTTAGTGTTCTCACTAGCGTAGAATTTCTGGATCCTGGAAAATCACTTTTGTGGCCTCATGTTTGTATACACATTAGGCAAATACTTCTATAAATTTGGGGTCAGAGAGGAAAGCTTAATATTTTCTATCAAGTGTGTATTCCGTCTCTAAGGTGGCGTGTTAACTCTGCACTACTAGAGACCAGTCCCCTCCCCAGCGAGTCCGTTACCTGCCCTGTCACGAGAGGTCATCTCATGCTATGAGACGGGGCTCTGCTCTCTGCCCAGGGTCTCCCTACATGAGATGTAGGAGGCAGCCCTGAGGCTTGGCAGGTGAAGCTCTGGCTGCACACAACTGAAGACAAGAACTTAAATACTCAGAATTCAAGCTTTGTTTTAAGTCGTGCATGGTGACATGCACCTGTAATCCCACCCCGCTAAGGGGCAGAAACAGACACTTGGGCCTTTCTGGCCTCCGGCCTAGCTCCAGGTTCAGCGAGACCCCCTGTCTCAAGGGAATGAGGTGGGGATGCTGTGGCAGGACATCTGACATCTTCCTCTGGCTTCTGTGCATGCATATCAATACATGCATGCATACATACATGCACATGTGCATACATACATACACCCCCATACACACACGTACTCATACACTAAAAGAAAAGAGGGATTTGTGGACTTTAACCTTCTCCCCAAGATAGGCTATGATATAAAAGTAGACCCATACTGCTACTGTATGCAGTATATAAGACAATAGATCTTCCAACAGATGGACAATTTGACGGCAGCAGACCCTAGGGATATCCTGCTTTAGAAGAGTTGAGATACAGCCCTCTGCGGCTGATGCTGGGGTGTCTTCCGAAGAGGAACTGATGCTGGTGCTGCCCATCTGTCTCTCACCACTGCGCCTCCTGTAGGGATGGGGGGCACCTCCTGTCTCGATGGGGCCTGCATGAGGGTCTGGGGCCACCCTGGACCGCTTGGGAGCCTCAGTAGCCACAGTGGGGATGGCAGCTCCAGGCAGCATCCATAGAGCATGGCAGACGCTCTTTGTTCAGGCTCTCGCCCGCTCTGCCAATGTGGCCACTTCTGGAAGCAGCTGCAGGTGTCTGTGTAAGGGGACCGTGCAGCAGTGCCATGAGCCCGAGCCTTCGTCATGTTGAATGCCATGGTCTGGTTTCCAGAGCGCAGGGGATGAGGAAGGCACCTTCTATAGTTTGCAACAGGTAGTCATGGGCGGGCGAATGGGCGCACAGGAGAACAAGGGTCTTGTGAAGCGTTGTCAGCACCAGGTGTAGAACAGGATGTGGAGGCCAGGGTAGGAGCTGAAGAAGTTGCTCCCAAGGACTCTGGAAGGTGCAGTAGCAAGAAGAAGAAGGAAAGTAATAATATGTGTATATGTGTGTGTGTGTGTGTGTGTGTGCGCATGCACACATGTACATGTGATATGTGTGTGCATGAATGCATGTGTGGTATGTGTGTGTGTGTGCATGCATGCGTCGTATGTGTGTATGGACGCATGTACACGTGCTGTGTGTATGTGTGTGTGTGCATGTAAGGGCCTTCTCAAGAACATATGAGCATCCTCTCCTCTCCCCCATCACGTGGATGCCCCTCCTACTTCAGTTCTGTGGCTACGGAAAGGGGCTTGGAAAGCTGTCCCAGCGTTGCTGAAGGCCACCAAACCAGTACGTCATGGGGTCAGAATTAAACACTCAGCAAACCTTCAGATCTATCTATCATAACAAATCCTTTCCATGGAAGAGCCAAGCAGCCAAATCTTCATAAAAACCCAATCAAGAGCACTGCAGAGGTGTGTCCAAACACAATCAAGAAGAAATTCCACATCTGTCTTCACAGCAGTATCACTAACAGTGCACTGAACATGGAAACAGTTCAGAAGTTCACAGGCAGGTCAATGGATGGGTGGGTCTATTCTATACCTACAATGGAGTGATATTCAGCCCTAAAGAAATATAAGGTTCTGATACATGCTGTGACCTGTATGGACCTTGAGGAGGTTATTAGAGGAGATGAACACCAGGGGCTAGAGCAGGTTTCTGGCGAGGTACTGCCTATTAGGCATGGGGTCTTAGCTTGGCCAGTTGAAATGAGCTCTGAAGAAGAATAAGGGTGATGGATATATAGCAAAATTTATGATGCTTGACATTATACAATTGAAATGAATAGCTGGAATGGCGAGTGGTGCATGTTCTACTTTCATTTCTAATCACAACTTAGAAATGTGGGAAATGGTCATGGTTTGAATGTGATTTGTCCCCCCGTGGACTCATGCGTTTGAATACTTGGTCCCCAGTTGATGATGCTGTGTGGAAAGATTCCAGAACCTTAAGGATGCAGAGCCTTACTGGAGGAGATAGTCACTGGGGACGATCCCGAGGCTTTAAAACTCAGCACTGCTTTTTGTTCCTTCACTCATACGCCGACCCTGAGTGTGGCTGCGAGGTAATAGCTCGTTTCTTGCTCCCACACCATGCCTTAACCTCGTGCACTCTGCTGTTGATGGGTCTCTAGCCTCTTGGGAACTGTAAAATAATAAACCCTTCCTCGCTTAGGTTGCTTGGGACAGTGTATTTATCACAGCAGTAGAATAGTAAATGCAATAGATGATGCATATATATATGTATATATATTTATATATATATATATACACACACACATACACACACACAATGCACATACTAAAAGTTCCACTCGGTGCTTCTATCTTTTTGCATAAGCATTAGTTGTCTAAACAGGGTGGAATCCTGCCTTAGGACTTGCTAGCTGTGTGTCCCAAAATAAGAAACCAACCTCTCTGGGCCTTAAATTCTTCACCTGTGAAATCCCAAGTTCAATGCAAGGTTTAAATGGCCCCTTGGAATAGGGTGGGGCAGACAATTAGCATATTACAGATGATTGTCATCAATGCTATGCCACCAACAAGGTGAATGTGTTTCACTCCATGTATAAGGCACACTGCAAACTGTTGGAAAAAGTCACCCAAAGATTAGAGGAAGCAATTTACAATAACTAAAATAATGCTTCTTAAAAATATTTAGGATGCTCAGGAAATAGTTGTTAGAAAGAAGCCAGGCTGAACGCAAAGCGAGTTTCTGGCTTTGATACAGTATAGAGAGAGTCTCTGGTTAGCGCAGCTTAGTGGCAGGGCTGGGCATGGATTGCCTGGTGCCCAGATAGGAAAAGCCTAATACACCAGCAGACTCCATTCAGGACAAACAGAACAGAAAGCAACTGGTTAGCCTCTGACTGGCCTCCCTCACATGGAGATGGGCGTGGCCAGCTAATTGTGCTGCACAGACAGAGCTAATCACGTTTCGCTCCACTTACACCCCTCCGTGTCTGTATCATTTGGCCAGGACACAACTCTGTGGAAATACTACATTGAGAGTCATGTGGTGAGGGGAGGGTGCCAAGCAGCGCGTGGTCCTCTGTCACCCCTAATTCCATTTCGGAATGGCTGATTTCCAAGGCAATGATCTCGCTCATTGCGTCAGGCTGCACGAATCCAGGAATTACCCAGCAGTGGGTACTTAGCTGAGGCCCTTGCTCTCTTAATTAGGATTCTGGCGCTGTGGGTGGGGATATGGATATTGCTGTGAATAGTAAATCATAAATGTTAAATTATATTCAGTCTCAGAAATAACTGTGCGAAACTTCACATGGCATAGATAATCAAGCAATTATCACAATGGTTACCCTTTTCAGAGGTCGGGGTGCCTTTGTTGTGAGACCAGATCTGGCTCCCAGCTACAATCTCATTCGTCTCTGCTGCACCTTTAATGCACTTTGCTCTAGAACATAAGAAATCTTCCTTCTAAGTTTTAGAGTTAGCTACAAGAACATGCAATCGATAGTTTAAGCTTTCAATATAAAACTTGCAGATGGCCGGTTAAAACCTTATTTTTACTAATTGTTGACAAGATGAAAAAAATGGGCAAAATTTCATGGTAATTGTAGTAGAAGTGTGAGAGATGAGTCTTTAACCTGTGTTTCCAATGTAACTGAAAAGTAGTTTCATTTTTTTTCTGGACCTCAATTTATGCATCTCTAATTTTGAAAATTAAAAAAATTATAATTTAGCTAGGTTTGTGGTCAACACTCAAACAACAATAGCAACAATAAACTCTGCAATAATTATAAGAATGAACTGACAACAGTGCTTTATCATGATCTTTAGGCATCTTTATCATGATCTTTACGTGCTCTTTTTGGTGATAAGATAGGTCACAGGCTGGTGAGAGAGTCCAGCAGCTAAGACGCCCGTGTGCACACCTGGTACACACCTGGTGATCAGCGTGTAGTCCCTGGAAGTCCCCGGGTGGAAGGACTGAACTGACTTTTGACAGGTCCTCTCTGACCTCCACGCACCACCAAAGCATGTGTGCATGTATGGTCTCTCCTCTTCTCGCTCATAAATAAATAAAATACACATTTTAAAAACTCCATTGAAGAAAACTTAGATCAAATACCCTAAACTAGGTCCCAAAGGGAAAGAATGGCATGGGGGGGGGAGTGCCATGGATTCTTGTGGCTGAAAAAGATTGTGGGAAGAAGTAACTTTCTTGGATACAGTCTGAAAGTGAATCCCACAGATTCCTGCCCTTACAACACCCCTGTAGTGGTCCATGAGAGTTGTGTCTGAAGGGACAGAATCATGCTTCCTTTCTCTGAATACTACAACAGAAGAGCATTATGATGGATGAGAGAGAGAGAGAGAGAGAGAGAGAGAGAGAGAGAGAGAGAGAGAGTACTTAATAGAGATGGAGGAAGCAGGCTCTTGGTGAAGAAATTCACCAAAAAGCTACAGATTCTCCACTAACCCACATTCCCCAGCACTTTTCGGGAGGAGGCTGAATGAATGTGTCAGGAGCGTGAGGGGGACCACGTCCCACCATCCCGTGCATCTCTGAAGTTTCCTTTGGAATCATTAACAGTTGCAACGTGAATTGCATTCATCAAGATTACTAAATGCCCGGGCATCCTGCACCATGTAACTTCCAGAATCTTTTATTTTCATGTCCGTCAGATGTTCTGACCACATTTAGTGTTCTTTCTAATTTTTTCTTTCCTATGTGTGGTATGTGTGTGGGCAGCGTGTGTTACGCGTGGGTGGGCTCTTGTGGGTGGGCATAGGTACATGAAGTGCAGGCCTGGTGTTTTTATGTGGAACCTGAGATCAGAACTCAGGGTCTTCTGCTTGTGAGGCAGAGTCTTAACCTCTGAGCATCTCTCCAGCCCCATTCCAAGTATTTTAAACTATCCATAGAGGGATTCCATGGCTTCATGTACTCAAAGTCCAATAAACAACTCTGAACTTTCCCTCTCTTACAGTAGAGATGCACATTTTCATCACTGCTATTGCACACGCATATTATGCTTTTTAGTTTGCTCGTGATACGGCACCGTGTTATGTGACATTAGACAAAGCCCAGAAGCGTAGGAGTAAAGATATCACAGTTGCTGCTTGGCGAGGTGGGAACAAGACGCCTGAGCGACCGAAATGCTGCTGTTCCCCCCAAGCTTGCCCGAGGTCGGTGAGCGAGGTAAGAACAGGTGCGTTCATGCTAAATCTTCTGTTCTGTGATCTGGATTTGGTTCCAGCCTTCGGAATGTCTCACGTCTAGTCCATTTGTCCCAAACCTGCATTTCTTGCCTGCATCTCAACAGGGTGCCCTGCAGGCTCAGCCGCAGACGGTAGACCGGTAACATTCCCAAAGCTGCACTCACCCCGCCTTCTCCAGCTCTATTCCTTACCTGTCCTGTGGTGGCCATGTTACTGGGATCTAATGCACGTATACCTCAGACTCTTTTTTCATAAACTTTGGGGACCTTAGCTAAATTCCCTGAGTTTTCATATCCCTTCTCCCATCCTCTCTGCTCAGTCTACCCATGTCTCAAGGCCGAGGCCTTTCAAGGACTGTTGTGACGTCTTCCGGCCAGTCCCTTCTTTCCTTCCACTCCTCGTCCCGTGCTAACCTTCACAGGACGCTCTGCTGCTATCTGCTCACCTCTGATCTCCTGTCAGCTCCTCTTCTTTTGCCCACGACACATCCCCGCTTCCTCAGGCTGATAGCCCCCCCCCACTGCTCCTTCAAGCCCACCTGTAGGACGGTCAAGCCCGGCACGCCTTGCTTGTGGGCTGAGCTTTCTCTGGGGACTTTCTTGACTCCACCTTTCCCCCCTTCAGTCAGACTTCAACTTTCTCCCGTGACTGTTTGGTGGATCCCATGTGTGTGTGTCTTCCTGACAGCACTGCGCTTAGGTGCCTCTGTGTGTGTGTGTTTCTCCAAGTGTTTTGTTCCAGCACTGTCTAGTAGACAGAGAGGGGGACATGTTACCTCCCCCATGTTCCTTAAAAACAATGGCATATCGTCTACTACTTGAAAGATGTCCTTAGACCTTGACTGGCTGGAGACTTCAGGGATGGCATGCACACCTACTCCCAGAATGCTGGGGGCAGCTGTTATAACCTCCCCTCTGTCTGTCATTCTAGGGAATCTGGTGTTTTTCAGCCTTGAAGCAGGTCCAGTTGCCTTCTGTCTGTATGAATAGGGAATTCTTGAATGTCCTGCTTTGCGTTTGATACTACATCTTGTATGTGTGTGCGTGTTATCTGTGCTTCCTAATAAAAGCAGTCAAGGTGTGCCATGAAAGTACTTCAGAATGGCGATATCTGGACTCCTCTGGTTATTGTGAGTTAAACTCATATATCAGATCTTGAATGGTCACTGGCACAGTGGACGGCTGTGAGGTATTCCATCATCACACTCCCTACCACCCATGCTTCATTGGCATTATGCCCTGGCTGGCTGTTCCTCTCCTTCTTCCATCAGTGACAAGACGGAGGAAGGGAACCAGGATTTTAAGGTTCTCTTATGACAGTCTGGTTGTAGTGCCTGCCCAGCTTGCCAGGAGAGCCCACACCATCCACAAGGACCGAGGGAACTGGCCGTGCCACATCCACCTAATGGCTGAGAGAGGGACAATCCTTACTTGTCAGATAGCCATGTCAGATGTCTGGCCAAGTGTACACAAGGATGCCGACTCTCTCACCCATCTTCCTCCATTCTATTCACCTGCCCAGAGACGAGTGCCACCCACCATGGGCTGAGCCTTCCTCATTAACTAGACAATCTTCTCAGGTTTGCTCTGGGCTTAAGTCAATTACTAATGCTCTACAAATGTGCCCAGAGCTCAGACCCTCAACTCTCAAGTTGACACCTGTGTGTGACTGTGGCAGACAAGAAGCTTTGGAGAACGATAGCCCTGGAGACACTTTAAGGATGTCTAGCTTCCAGAAAGACAGGGAAGCAGCCTGGCTGGGTGACTCATTCTGAGTCAGGGAGGGGCTTCCTGATGGTGACACTTGTCTATTCTCTAGGGTCTGGCACAATCCCTGGCATATGTGTGCAATCCCTACATGCTGAATACGTGAAAAGCTATTCTGATCGTCTCTTGCTAATGGACTGCATGATTTGCACAGAATTCCAGCTATTTCCATCACACACACAAGCCGTAAATTCTAAGTCACCTAAGTAGACAGCCTTGCTTTTTTTTTTTTCTTTTAATGAAAGAAATAGTGCTCTTGGGATGTTATTAACCACCTGTCTCCAGACCACATCGTTTTGCATCCTCAGAATTAGTTTTTGAATAGAATGAGCGTGCCTTCTACATTACGTGACTCAGAGGTGGGCTTGGGTGACCTGGAGTTGGCCATCCGAGAATCTGGGGCTCTGTTCCCTGCAGTCTTGGGGTCCAGAAACGGACCAGGGTCCCCAGGGCAACTCCACTTGCAGGAAGTGGGAGCTGGGCTTGCGCTTCTGGTTAATAGTTTTCAATCTAAACTTCCAGCCCCTCTGTCTTTTTTGAACAGAAAATGACGGTCATTTTTATCTTTATCTATGACTGATACTACCTTAGCCACTCACTGTGAAGCCGGACAAAAGTCTGAAGAGATAAAAACAGCTGCAAATAGTGCTTCCTTGAGCTGATTTGGATCATGGGTACAAACAATTCAAAGTAGGACGGAAGGACAGGCAGGTACACCCCAGAGGCAGAAGCAAAACATCTTTCCCTCTTTCCTCTCTTTCTCTCTCAAGGCCTCTCCCATTTATATATATATTCAAGCAACTCATAGGAAGTGGAAGCACGTGCTAGTGACATCCCATGACCCATCTCAGGTGCCTGAGTATCCAGCCTGCTGGCCCCACCACCCTCCTACCTGATTTCAGAGCGCAGGTGATACGGCAAATCATTGCTCACAGAGCTCAGTACTTTCCTGTCTGCATACAACTCAATGAGCCCATCGATTTCTTGTCCTGCGTCTTTCAAATTGCATGCCCTCGTCCCATGGGCTTCTTTCTGCTTTGCTATGTTGTGACATGTGTCACTGGGCTAGTTCCCCACGAGTCTCCTCCCCTAGGAGTTCAGGAACTCGACCCCCCACCACTGTCCCTCCCATCCAGTTCGCTGGACCTTGGGCGGCTGGGCTCCCTGGGGACTCACCACTGCTTGTAGTCAGCGTCACAGTTGCAGTAGTACTTGGGGTCCGTGCAGTTTCGCTCGATGCCGCAGGCGCACTTCTGGATTCCGGGCTCCGAGCCTCCCCAGTAGTAGTGTTTCTCGTTGGCTTTGCCGACCCACCACGTGTAAGGGCTGCCGTCTGCAAGGACAGAAGCACGCGTTCAGAGAGGGACTCGGAGTCTGTCATTACAATGTCACCTGTGCTCCCCCTTCCCAGAAGCGTTATTTGTCACGCTGCAAGGCACTCAACCCTCTTTCAACTAAATTTAGTTCAGTAACAGGAGTATGTATGTAATCATTGACAAAACTCCAGACTATGGTGAGCAGAAGCTTCATTGATGTACGCACCTCTGTCCTTGGCAGAAACTTCAGTTATTCAAGCTTCTATCATTTGGAATAACTTCAGTAAGTTGGAAGTCCAGATCAGGCCAGTCTACCCAGAATACATTATAAGCCTTGAAATGATTATACAGTTCATAACTAACTTCACCATTAGCCTTATTTTTCTGTCAATTGATAGTCAAGAAGATCATAGACGATTAGAGCTAAAGATGTACTTATGCCATGTCTAAATTTGACCTCCCCATATTATGCAGGAAGACCTTAGGTCTAGAACAGTTACCCTCTTCCTTAATCCCACAGCACATTAGCCCTCAATGCAGAAGTGTGACACCATATTCCACACTCTGTGCAGTCAGTCCTCTACGATCAATGCGGTCTGTAGCTATGGAATTGGTAAGCTATGAATTAAAGAGATTTGGGGAAATGTGTGCCTCTGATGAACATGGCTAGACTTCGCTTGCCTTGCATGATTCCCTAAGCAATCAGAAGGGAGGGACTCATTACATCGCATCTGCATTGATCAATTTTAGAAATGAGTTAGAGGGTATGAAAAGACGTGCATACATAGATGAGACTTAGATGTGACAATGCTCCTGTTTTACACCAGGACATATAACCACTCTCAGGCATACACACACGTACACGCACACACACACACACACACACACACACACACACACACACATGCACACACACACAGATCCATGAAAAAGTAAAAAAAAATCAACAGTGTCTGTAGTACGTTTGTCCTTGCAGCGGGTCTTCTGTTCAATCCCTACCCTACTTTCATTTATTTCTTCATTCCTTCACTCTATCATTATAGCTTCACTGGGCTTCCATCGTGCACCCGACATTGTAAGAAACCCAGCAGAACAATGAGATTGGGATGACAGTGTAAAAAGTATTATTAACATGGAGTATGTGTGTGTGAGGGGGTGTAGCAGTTCACCTGCGTGGTTGCTGATAATTCACCATCAAATGGCTTAAGGGAACAAGGGTTTATTTTCTCTTACATTACTGGTTACAGTTCTTAGTCCAGCTTGACGGTAGAGTATGCGCCAACACCAGGCCACGGAACTGGCCACGCCATCTCTACATCATGGTAGAGGGAAGGGCATGTCTGGCCAAGTATACGCAAGGATGCCAATTGTCTCAACCAGCTCTCAATATTTTATTCCGGTGCCTAATCCCATCCACCATGGGCTGGACCTTCCCCATCAGCTAGACAATCTCCTGCAGGTTTGCTCTGGGCTTAATTCTAATTCTCTACAAATGCGCCCAGAGCTCAAACCCTCAACAGTCAAGTTGACACCCGTGCCTCACTATGACATTTGCCCAGAGAGGCCAGCCCTCTGTGCCACCATCTTGCAGACAGGATGGGTGTGGTCTGCGTGAACAGGAGGTGAAAGCGTGGTGGAAAGTTCTAGACACTGGAATATGAGCCGGCGTGTACACGTGTGGTAAAGCATGCTGGGGAGATGCATTTGGGGTCATGGCTGCAGAACACGGTAATACACAGGCCACGAGGGCTGGAGCTTAACAAAAATTGTTGAGCACCAACTTATTCTCGTTTTTCCATGTCACCCAGAAGCGTGAACTTGTCTGAAAAAGGAGGAACCACTGCAGGATTTGGACTATCTAGGGTTGATTGAAAGTTAAAAGATCAACAGCACTGCCGGAGGGCTGGCTCAGTGGTTAAAGCCTTTGCACGGGAAAGCGAAAGGACCTGACTTCAGATCCCCAGATCCCATGTAAAAAATGTTAGGTGGGTGTGGCAGTAGCAGTGGAGGAGGTGGAGCCTGGCCTGGGAATCCCCAGAGCAAGCTGGGCAGCCAGGCGAGCCCTAATGTGCATTCTGGGAGCTTCTCTGCCCTGTGCTGGCAAACGCACCTTCCCCCAGCCCCATCAGGCAGTAGCTTCTTTCCCTCACGAAGGAGGGGACTTGAGCTGCCTCCAGCCAGTACTGCCTGCCAGACCCGCTCCACCATAATGGACTGTATCTCCCCATCCGGAACTGTAAGTCAAATAAATCTCCCTTCTCTCCCCTTCAGTGGCTTCAGTCTGCGTGTTATCTGACAGCAGAAGACAGAGCAACTGTGACAGGCTCCCTGGGGGAGGTGGGTGGCATTGGTATGGGGGGACTTCCTTGTGCTTACTTCATTGTACCAGAGTGATGTCATTTAAATACATGTCACCCCCTCTTAACAGCTTCCTAGGCTGAAGACCCAGGCTTGCTAACTACAGCTGAGGTGATGTCCAGAAGAGCTCTAGAATATTCCCCTAGATAACTGAAACCTTTATCCATTAGCAAGGGCTTTGTTTCCCATTCCCAGATCCTGCTGATCTCTCTTTCCGGTTTCTGCCGGGAATATTTTATAATCCCCGCAGAAGCAGGATGAGGCAGTCCCACACAGTGAGACGGTCTCTGCTTTCTTGTTAGTCTCTACTATTTTGGTTGGTCTCCTGAAATAACATCTTGAGGACACAAAGAAGAGATTTCTGTAACATGTGACAGTGTACATAAACCTTGAGGACCAAGGAGCAGGTAAACCTTGGTGGAAATTGGGGACAGGTGGGAATTAATGGTGGTAGTGCTCCCCAGCAAGCCACGGAGGCAAGCCATTACGATCTTCAGGTCTGGAGTGGGAATCCCATCATGCTAATCCAGCTGATCCTTTCAGGATGTGAAATGCATCTGTTAGTGCTACCGTGTGTGTGCGGTATGCCTGGAGTTCAGCAGTGACCACTTGATCACTCACAACATCTAAACAAATAATATCTTGGACTTAGAGCCGAAATGGAACTGTGTACGCAGGTACGTGGCCTTCTAAGATCCTCTAGTATTTGCCTTATAACAACTGTGATCAAATGCGGACATCATCAAAAGCCATTGAACATAGATCAGGTAGTTGCGGTTCCGTTAGTGAAGGCACAGGCTCTTAAATGACAAGGAATTATTTAGGGAATCTTCTATTCCGTCCAAGTGTCTAGATTTGACTTAGGAAAATTCCTTGTTTTCCATGCTGTGGTCAATCACTGGGAGTTTAAAAGAAATATTAGATTTGATGTGGTAAGTAGCCAGAGGGAGATTGCAATGCTAGGCTCCCATGGGAAAGAAACTAGATGATGGGACCAGGCTGCAACTGAACTGTCCGCCCAGCTGAGCTTTGTTCCCACACAGAGACTAATTTGTGCTCCAGCTTTTCCTCCAAGTTATTTTGCTGCTTCTCTTTCTGTCAGGTAAAGGGCAAAGCGTTCAACTTGATGTCTCCCAATGCTTAATATAGACTCTTGTTTTCTTTTCCTTGTGTGTGTGTGTGTGTGTGTGTGTGTGTGTGTGTGTGTGTGTGTGTATGTGTGTGTGTGTATGTGTATGCGCCTATCGAGGCTCAAAGGTGACTTCGAGAATCATCCTAGATCACGCTATGTCCTTTTTCTTTGTTCTGAGGTTTCCCAGGCCTTCCAAGGCTGGAAGTAAAGGTTGCTGCCATTTCTCCCTGGTGCTTTTATATAGGATCTGGAACCTGATCTCTGGTCTTTCTGTTTTCCAGACAGAGGCTTAACCCCTGAGTCATCTCTCCTGCCATCTTGTTCTCTTTTCATGCCATACATGTCATATGAGATCGCATTCCACCTTATACAGTGTATCAGTTTTCTCTGATCCACAAGGTCTATCTCTGTGTAATTAGCAAACTACAGATCAAAGAGATTTTAGGAAAAATTGTGCCTATTCTGGACATTGACAGATTTCTCTTGTCTTGCATGATTCCCTAAGCCACACCAGGAAGTAACTCTTTCTGTAGCATTTACAATGATCAGTTATGTAAATGTTAATTAGAAATGAAAGCAAGGATATGAGAAGATGTATATGTATAGATTATGCAACGTTTCCCAGTTTTATGTAAAGATGCTTAAAGTAATCAGGGTTGAAAAGTCATATTGACAGCGAATATCCAACCTCAGCTACGTCCCAAATATTCAGGTCTTTTGCCCTTGAGTTGCACCAGATCTGTGTCAATTCTGTCTCTGAACACATGAATGGGAAAAGACCAAGTGTAAGTGTTGCTGTCCGACTTGTCAAGTGGCTCTCAGGGTTTGACACCAATGATTATAGAACTATGACTGCATCGACCCGTGTGTCCGTTTTGAGTTTCTCATTTTTAGATGATTAAAGTGACACACATTCTCCCGAGGAAAATAAGGCTGATATCATTACTTTAGGAAATGAGGAGATATCACATCTTCTGGATGGGGACAGAGATGAATCAGGCACATGTGGAACTGGAGTTAAGGGGCTGGTTGGCAGGAAACACTTTTGCTCTGTCTCTACCACACACGGCTAACAAGAGAAGCTGCATTCTGGGCCCTCAGCTCTACTTCTTCCCGCGGTTTACCGTGACCAGGAGAAACAACTCAATGCCATGACTTGCCTTCATCCCTTGAAGTGAAAGAGCTGCGCACAGCTCTGTCCTTTCTGCAAAAATCCAAACAGTGTCAATTCAAGAAACGACTTCATCTTCAGAATGAGGTTATGAGAGGAAAAGATGTGAACCAGTGGAAATGCCTGGGGAGACCCCAGAACCTTGGAAGAAGAAATCTCATTGTCAAGTTGTCTGGGACATAAGTGCCCAGCGAGAACTGCCAGCTTTGCATTGTCTGTACCTGTCTCCTAAGGCGGATCTCGGGATGCAGGGTGGACTCTTGTGGGACATCAGGACGGGAGGCTGGAAGAGGCTCTGTAGTGGCTTTTCCTTTATTGGGTGGGAGGAGGTGATGTGTCAGGGATCTGGCAAGAGAAATCTAGTGATCCAGTTTTCCCTATCTCCACCTTTTCTCAAATCACAACAGTAACTAAAATGCTCAGTTGGGAGATCCACTGTTGGTAGGATTGTGTGTTCTCTCCTAGGACAGTAAGTCTAGTCCTGCATGAACTTAGCTGTTTCCCCATCTGCATAAACAAAAGAATGCCAATAAGAAAAACATAGTTCAGGGAAAGAAGCAAAGTAGACCCTTTTTACTAGCACTGACTCATTTGGTTATATCACCATAAGAAAAATGAATTGTATGCATGCATGAGCAAAGGTAGTTAAAAGAAATAAAAATGATAAAACTTTTAAAAACAAGAATAAGAACTGATGAGGAAAAAAATAATTATTCAAGGGTTGGTTGTCTTCCAGCTCCAACTATGAAGATTTCAGTTAACTATGATGAGAAGGTATAATCAGTGCAATTTGATGAGGTAATAAGGTAAGGGTGGGCCACGTTCTAGATAACTAGAAGCCAAGTTATTAAAGCCAGGCAGATTGAATTAAAACCACCAACTATGGACTGAATTAAATCTAATCACTATGCTGTCTCTTACTTGGGATCAGGTTGTATTACTATTGCGGTTTTACTGTTATGCATTGGATGATTAAGTTGGAAAGGGAAAAAGGGAAGAGGAGCATGTGTCCATGACTTAAAGGAACCAGCACCTAGCTGCCTGCCAGTCTTGTCAAAGACGATTGCAAAAACACAAGGGCGCATGCGTGGAGACCTCTAAACCATGTGTCGCATACCCGTGTTTCCAGAATGTGCCTTTGGGACCTGGAAGGTACACAGAAGAGCTTCATAAACTGCTTTACTGAAAGAAACTTTAAACTAAGACTCAGGATGGTGACCAAGACAATCTGCTGAGATTCACTTATCGGCTTGTAAAAGATATAAAAGACATTGTTAGTGCCAAAATGAAAACTTGGAAGTATTGCCAACATATCTACAAACTCCATCAAAGAACTAAAGAAGCCTTTTTAGAAGGATAAACCCAGACTCAGCTTCTAGCAGAAACATGTTGTTGGTGTGGTATTTTATACTTCCTATTGAAAGCTCTGGGAACCAACTGCATGCTCTGTTCTCCAGGAACATTCCAGACGATCATAATCTCTTCCAGAGAGTGATTCAGTCCCCTTAATCTTAAAATACTTGTGCGTGTGTGTATGTGTGTGTGTGGTAGATGACACTTGAGGGTGTGTGCCTATGGAAGTCCAAGGGTGACAATATTGGGAATCATCTTGGATTGCTCTGCCTTCTTATGGCTTTGCTTTGGGGTTTCCCAGACTCTGCCTTCCAAGGCCAGAAATACAATCGGCCTCCATTTCTACTAAAGTTTTTACATGGGATCTGGTGATCCGAACTCAGGTCTTTTATTTGCAAGGCAAAGGTTTTAAACCCTGAGCCATCTCTCCAGTCCTCCTAAGGTATGTTTCAGTCTATGTATTTGTATTTCAACACATGATCTTATGAGATTGATATAAGCAGATGTACAGTACTCATTTTGGGAGGCCAACAAATCAACCAATTGGTTATCACACAGGTCTGATTTCTGAGTAGCTGATGCTCTGGTGGCCCTTCCTAGCTCCTCCCTTCCATCCCTTCCACTGTATTGCCTCGTTTCTCTGCTACTTCCACAGTGGATTCTGATGACAACCCTGTAGTCTTATCAGGACGACCCATTTTCAATTACAAATCATCATAATCTCCTTAGTAAGTAAAGACAACGTCAACTAGTCTATTCTAGGTCGGTTCCACAGAGCATGCTGGCTACTGGTCAGAACCTTCCTTTAAGTGCTATTTACCAGGACAAGAAGGAAGGTCAAAGACCTTGAATGTGGAGCCTGGCTGGTTGCAATAGGCTGAGGATTTCAAACTGCTACAGTAGCAGATAATCTGGCAGCTGTAATTTGGAGGGAGACCGCCTTCATCATTACATTGGCCTGAAGGAGAACAAAGGTCAGAGAGCTTGAGTAATAAGCTCCCAGCTGGAAGGAACAGCGCTGTTGTGGATAATCTGACAGGCTAGGCTGCAACTTTCCTTCTTTCAGCGTGTGGCATGCATCTTCCAAAGGATTCAGAGCAGAAAGTGATAGGGGCTCCTCATTCCAGGAATGGGAAGTGGGAAGAATTCTCCCATCCTAGAGCTCCCTGCCTTAGTCAGTCTTTCTTCTTTGACATGTGGATTTTCCCATTCATCGCTTCCAAAGTCTGGACCGTGGAGTCATGCTCAAGATGCCTACAGAAGCATGATGCCCTGGTTTGAAATGTGTCCCACACAGGCTCATGTGTTTGGCAAGGTCATGGCACCTTTGAGGGGGGAAGCTTTGCTGGAGGAAGGCAGTCACAGGGGGTGGACCTTGAGGTGGATGAGTCCCACCCTACCTCTGGGAGAGTCTTCTGTTTGGGCAGGTAATTTTGCAGCTCTGGGCCTCCTGGATGGACATGATTTAGACCTTCTCCAGCTTTGGCCAGCCAGCCTTGCCTTTTCCACCACAAAAGACTGTATCTATTTCCCCTCTGGAACTATAAGCTGAATAAATCTCCTTTTCTCCCTTCAGTTGCTTGACTTTGGGTGTTCTCACTCAGCAACATAGAAGAGTGACTAGTACACATGAGGGTCGGAGGCAAAGCCAAGGAATGAACATTGCTGCTTCCAATTTGCCTGATACCCACTAGAGTCTCTGATCTAGGATGAGTCTACAAAGACGTGCACAGGAAAATATTGAAGTTGTCACTGACTGATTCCTTAGCGAAGTTGTCAGTCAAGTCTGTCAAATGTTGACCTGCCTAATAACCTATAATGGGCTTAGTTCACTGGATGCTTGGGAGAATATATAAAGAAACAGCCTGAAGGATCTTTGCTGATTACCAGGACCTTGTTCATGAGCTGAGATATTCTGCTAGCCAGCTTTTCCCTGCTGTGACAAAGATCGCCAGAGACAACACTTCAAAGGAAAGAAAGGTTTCTTTTCATTCAGACATTGTAATCCATGGTGGTGGTGGTGGTGGTATGTGTGTGTGTGGGGGGGGTTGGCTCCATTTCCTTCAGACCTCTTCCCACTAAAGCATCAAGGTAGGAGCAGAGGGGGAACCGGCTTATTTCACGGAAGACAAGACACAAAGAGAAAGAGAGCCAGGAACCAGGATAAGATTCGTCCTCTAAGAACATGGGGTCTACTGCGTCAATGCAGCCTCCTGATTGTGCATTTGGCTGTGAATTAAGAAATAATCAAGGCCACTGTGATGGCATCTCAAGGCCCCGCCTCTGGCCACTGCCATGCCAAGGACCAAGCTGCCAGTCAATCCACGGGTCTCCAGTTCACATCCAAACCACAACAGATTTCAAAATTATAGCAACAGCACATCCATTTAGCACTGAGTTCCTGCAAAAATAGTGGGTGTTACCTTTTTCCTGTTGGATTTTATAACCATTGTGATTCCCAGTTAAAATGTCTGTATTTTACTTCTTACATCGAGGACTTCATAAACAAACCACAAAGCTGAGGATTCTCTCGCCACAGAAACCTCTCATTTCAAGATACCTATAAATTTTGGAGAAATCGGCATATTAAGGTGAATAGTAATATTCTCTTTTGTTTTTCAACCATCTAATTCCACACCATTGTGTGTTCTGATAAAGATTAAACAGTGAGTGAATATTAATAAAAAAAAGTTCTACAGAGTTCATGTTGCAGAGAGTTGGGGAAAAGCTCAGAATTTTGAAGTTCTGACATAAACATCCAATGTGATGGCTAAAGGTGAGCATTTTATCTCTCTGCAATTGAATGTCACTAAACTCATCTGATTAGGGATGAACAGAAATGAATGAAGCTGATTAGTTTCAGGCTGCATCCTTCAGAATCACATTGCACTTGGTGATTTTTTATTGATTTGCGTAAGGGCCAGATTTAGAAATGTGGAAGTGAAATTCAGATTGGACCTGAAGTGTTAATTAATTAAAAATTAATTTCTCCGTATAGTATTTAAATTTATTTTTATTGAATTGCACCTAATAGATTTCAATCAAGGACTAATTTCACGGAGCATCATTGATGCAGCTCAATTCCATCACTTTGAATTCTATTCAAGTTCTTTTCATTGGAATGGAATTAAGCCACAGATTTGATGGGCGTTCATAACTCTGAGCAGGAATAAAGAGCACGGAATGGAGCAACTCACTCCAAATGTTCCTGGCTCTGGTCCCCACCGAGGACACAGGCAGCATGGCTCCATCGGAACCTGGTTGGCTTCTTTACATCAAAGTCCTGGTGTAAACAGGCATTGGTGTTAGCACAGTGATGGGAAACAACCACGGGTTGTGCTTTCTCTTAATTCTTCCTCTTCAGTTCTGGTAACTCCTGTCTTCTTTCTGTCCCAATCCACTGTGAGCTACTGCTCAGTGGAAGGCTACCCTGTGCTTGACGGTCTAGGTGCTTCCAAATCTTCTCGAGAACATATATATATATATATACACACTAGTTTTACAGACATACTGAGTAATTATTCCTGCCCCATTCCCACCCTCTCTACCCTTCTCTCTTTCACTTCCTCCCTCCCCTTCCTTCATCAACCCATTCACTCCCATCTGTCTGTTTCTATGGGTTCCAGGGTCCCCTCTGGATTATCTGCTCCAGTGGGGGTTCGTGTCTCTGTGGTAGACCAAGTGGCCTCTCCTTGGACAGACCCACTGACAGGGGCTTTCTCCTTCAGCTGTCTAGCCCTAGCTCTTAAGGTTCCCATTACGTTTAGTTATTTCTCCTGAGATCCTTGCTAGTCTGTGGAGGCATATTGGTGTGTCAGTCATGTGCAGGTCTGGTAAAGACAGTCTCACGGCAGTGATTTCCTGGATGCAGCAGCCCTGTCTTGAGTGGAATGTCTTGTCCAGAAGTGTTTAACTTGTGACATTGCTGCCACTTCACCAAATAATTCACCTTTATGGTTAAAGGAAGTTTACATTCATTTGCCAAGAACAATGAGTTTGAAAAATATACATGGATAATGAATACTATTCAATGTTTCATCTGCTCTTGCTACTTTTTTTCTGCTTTGAAGCATTTATATATTTTTATGACAGCACATTTTAAACCATCATTGTTTTAGCAGTGATGTCATTCATGCACATTCAAGAAGACTAGAGACAGACGCAGAGAAAAGTAGAGAGACACAGAGAAGGGAGAAGGGGCAAGACCAAGAGAGAAAAGAAGTAGACATGAGGAGAGAGAGAGAGAGAGAGAGAGAGAGAGAGAGAGAGAGAGAGAGGAGAAGTACCCCTGCCATGATTAGGTGTGAATTTGACAGTTGAGAGTTTGAGCTCTGGGCACATTTATAGAGAATTAGTAGTTGAGTTGGGCCCAGAGAAGCCTGCATGAGATTGTCTAGCTGATGGAGAGGGCCTAGCCTATGGTAAGTGGGACGAGGCCCTGAATAGATGAATAAAAATGCTGAGAGCCAGTTGAGAGAGTTGGCATCCTTGTGTACACTTGACTAGACATGCTGGTCTGGGAAGTAAGGATCGTTCCTCTCTCAGCCATTACGTAGAGATGGTGTGACCAGTTCCCTCGGCCCTGGTATTGGTGCTTGGTCTCCCATCAAGCTGAACTATGAACTCTAATGGAACTATCAGTAAGAAAATAAATCCCTTGTTCACTTAAGCTGTTTGATGGTCATTTATCAGCAACTACAGGGGCGAAGTGCAACAACCCCCTTTGCTCTTGTTTAGAGTTTCCCCACTGTGTTCAGGAATGTCATCAATCTATAATTTCCCTTTGTTGTACTATCATTGTTTTTCGTGTCAAGTTCATCCTGCCCTAAAACAATGGGAGGGGACTATTTAAGATTGGATTCCCTTGGTGGACTGCCTAAGGCTAATAGAAGTTGCAAACTTTTGTGATATCGTAAGGTGATTCTTTATCTATTTGCATATATTTCTATTCTTATGTTCTTGCTGTAGCCATTTATAAGTCAGTTTGTTCATTCTATCTTTGTGTGTGTATGTGTCTGTTGTGTGTTTGTGTTGTGTGTGTACACGTGGGTGAGTGGGTGAGAGGGCACTTGAGTGTGTGTCCCAAGAGTGGAGGCCCAAGAGTGACATTGAAAATCATCTTGTATCACATCACCTTCTTATTGCTTTGCTTTGGGGTTTCCCAGGATCTACTTTTCAAGACTAGAAGTACAGGTCCCTACCATATCTTTCTGGTATTTTTCAGTGGGATCTGGAGATCCAAAGTCAGGTCCTTTTGCTTGGGAGGCAAAAGCTTTAGCCCCTGAGCTATCTTCACTCTATGTATCTTGACAATGAATTATATTTGGTCAATTTGTGTTTGTGCCCCAGTTTTACTTCTATTACATTTAAAGCTTTTTAATTCGTTTATTTGACAGGTATAAGGAAGAGGGAAAAACAAAGATGAGGTGCATTTGGATGTTAGAGGACAACTTTCAGAATCAGTTCTCTAGTTCACCAGGTAGGTGGTGGGGATTGAACTCAAGTCTCCAGGTTTAATGCAGTCGCCTATTCCTGTGGAACATCTTTCCCTTCTATTATTTTCTTTTACCTTTATTTTTTTAACTAGTCCAAACATGAATTTGTTAAACTCTGTCGAGAATCAACTTTTTGTTTCTAACTTATTCAAAGTTTGATTTCTAATTCTTTCTTGCACTTTCACTTATTTATTCTATTTGTTCTATTTTCTTTGAATATATTCTAGGGTCCTTTGTCCACTATACTTCTAAAGGCTTAATTTAACTTTCAAGTGACAAACAAAAATTTTACACATTTATCACATGCAACATATTTCTGAATATGTGGGATGGCTAAATTGATCTAATTAACATATATATTGCCTCATACACTTGTTGGTTTTTATGTTCTCTCAGCAATTTTCCAAATACAATACATTGTTATTAACTACAGTCACTGAGTTGTACAGTAGATTCCTTTGTATTTATTCCTATTCTTTAACTTTCATATGCTTTGACCAATATGTACCTTACCTGCCACTCCTGTATTACTCCACTCTGTGGTCAACTTTGCTTCCATGAGCCCAGCATTTTAAAATTCCACGTGTAGGCAAGATCATGTAGGTGTTTGTCTTTCTGTGTCTGGCTTATTTCAGTATACATGTCCATTCAATGAAAGAGTTTTCTTATGAAAGGGTAAATAATGCTCCAGTTTGTACGTGCAAGCACATGTGTGTTGTGTGTGTGTGTGTGTGTACATGAAGTGTGCTAAATTTCCTTTCTTTACCTATTAATCTATTGATGGACACGTAATAATTCCACATCTAGCTATTGTAAATAATGTGTCTATAGATATTTGTGTGTGTGTGTGTGTGTGTGTGTGTGTGTGTGTGTGTGTGTGTTTATGTATCAGAGGGTGACATTGGGAATCATCCTAGATCGTTCTACCTTCTTATTGCTTTGTTTCGGGGTTTCCCAGACTCTGCCTTCGAGGGCCAGAAGTTGAGATCACTAGCATTTTCTGCCCAGTGTTTACAATAGAACTCAGATCCTTTTACTTGCAAGGCAAAGATTTTAACCCCTGAGCCATTTCCCTAGCCTCAACGTTTTGTTTTCTAACATCTTTATTTAGAATTTATTATAGATTGCTTTACTGGCGATGGCTATTTGTTTCTACAACAATTTAAAACCATTAGGCTGATTCCTTTAGGTTTCCAGGATGGAGAAGGCTGATTTCCTGTCTTTCATAGGGCTCTGTGTTTCCTCTGGCTGGGAAGGTTTTTCATTCTTGTTGGGATCCCTGAGACCCCTTTTCCAGAACCTTCTTCACCTGCCCGCACATGTTTTCTTCAGGTTTGGTGCATTCTCAGAGCCACACGTCCTTCATCTCTTTTCATCCAGGACTCGAATAAGAGGCACGTCAGGTGAGACAGTCTACCGATTTCACCTCCTGCTGGAACACTTTGTCTCATTAGCTGACTTCCAGAGAATTCCTCCAGATGTCTTCGCCTGTTCACATTTCTCCTACATTAGGCCAACTAGCAACTGCTCCTTAACACTACCATAAACTCTCACTTTTATCCATTATGTTTTTATTTTAATCATGTTCATTGGATCCTTTACAAATGGTCTGCATCCTTTTGGATAGCATCTTCCTTAATCAGAGTTTTTAGTTTCCTCTTTCTTTCAGGCCAAACATTCGGATCCAATCATTTTAACACTGCAGCTTTGGCAGGGCTCAAATGGCACTGATCTCTTCCTGTGGATTCACAGTTAATGTATCTGGATTCCAGAAACAGCTCTGGGTTAGTGCCTCCCTTGGGTCATGTTCTTTGGAAACGCATCCGTGGGCTTCTTCGAGGTCCGATTGTTGAAGGGCTATTTTTCAGCTATTTTTCATTTGCTTTTATCAGGTCCTTGGAGATATGTCCAATCTGGGACCGCTTTGAAGCATTTTGAATGCTTTCTAATATCCAAACACTATGAAGTTAAGCAGAAAAAAAATACAGCCCATCATTTTTCCCTCTGAGAGTTACGCAATGTATATACACGCATACGACAGGTTGGTTACCCTCCATTACCCCCTTCTCACTTCTTCTGATCCCCCGTCTCCCAACTAGTCCCCCCTACTTTTATGTTTTCTGTTACACATATGTTTATATGTGCTGGTCTTCTGCACGTAGCCATTTTTGTTATGCAGCTCTAAGTGGTCATTTCTTCCTTTCTTTGAGCCAGAGTTTAGAACCTCAAATTTGTGTCCTGCCTTCTTTTGCAGACTGGTTCTAGTTTTCAGTTTTGCTTCCTTTTGGCTTTCATGGAGAATTTAGCCCCTTGGGCTCTGTTTGCCACTGAGGGACATTCTGTCCAAACCATGGCTTGGCAAGGACCCTTCTTCCCAAGCCCCTTCCCCAGCCATATGGAAGGTGCAGCTGGCAGAAGGCCAGAAGCAGCAATTGATATGCAACTCTTGTTTTTAACCCTGATTCATAGCTTTATTTTATTCTGTGTCTCTGAAGATATGTCTCACAAGGTTGATAATAATTTTACCTTTGTCTCTCTCTTTTCCTTATGGAGGTAGGTTTTCATTATATCCATTTTGGCCTGAATTCTACCCTACCTGTGGGTTTTGAAAACAGCAGAGAAGCTTGACCTGTGTGTTGTAGATGCTATAAGGGAAGTGGGATGGGAAACAGAGGCCCTTTTTAAAAAGTTTTAGTGTGTGTGTGTGTGTGTGTTTATTAGAGAACATTGTGTGTCCCTGTGGAGGGCCAAGGGTGACTTCATCCTGGATTGCTTCTACCTCTTTCCTGCTTTGTTCTGGGATTTCTCCAGTTCTACCTACTAGGACTGGAAGTGCAGACCACCACCGTTTCTGCCTGGCATTTTTATGTGGAACCTGGAATCTGAAATCAGGACCTTCTGCTTGTGAGGCAGAGTCTTCACTCCTGAGCCGTCTCTCCAGACCTCAGGAGCCCCTTCCTATGAAGGGGGCAACAAAGAGGGTCTCGTATGTGGGACCTGATGCATGTGGATGTAAACAGAAGAGAGACCTGACAGAGCAGGTAGCAGGACATTCTTGATTTCCAGGTTGAGCAAATGCAAATATTCTGGAGGAATTTTCATTTCAAGGGAGAGTGTTGATTTGGGGAGGCATATTCTGCTTAATTTTACAGGATTTGAACTGGAGGTGATGATGGGCTTTTTTATGGGGGAGGGGTTCTATTTCCTCAGGTAGGAGCTAAGAACATATCTAAGGTGCTGCTGGTGTTCCGTGCCCAGGCGCAGGGAAGTTCCATGCGCAGCTGGGCCAGAGACGCCCCTCACGCATGCCAATAGCACGCTATGCCAGCAGCGCCCTCTATCCAGCCATGGGGGCAGTGAAGATCAGACATCGACCTTAGAACCTGAGTCAGCCCCCCTAAAGTCCCCCTGAAGCCCGAGAGCAAAAGTGGAAGAAGACAGTGGAAGGCCAAGAGAAGGATGTAAAGAAAGGCTGCTGCCAAAGGGAAAGAGGGTCTCATGGTGTGGCAGGAAAAGTTCAGGCCAATGCATACGGAGCCTGGCTGCTGCGCCGCCGCACTGCCTCGGTTCGCTGAGTTCAAGCCCCTGGCGTGGGACATTGACTCTCAACCTCCAGCTTACAGTGCGCGTCTAGGAACAATATCACTGAACTTGGAATCTGGAAATCTACCCAAAAAGGAAGATTGAGGTTTCAAATTTCTGGTTGATGACACGTGTGATATTTACTCCTTGGTGTCAACTTGACTGCCACTTGAAGAGATTATCTGGATCAATACATTTATAACACAAAGACCAGCCCTAGATCTCATTGGAACCTCCCAGTAGCAGACGGGATAAAGGGAACCACAGAACAGAAGACTGAAGAAGATGAAGAGAGACTCCAGGAATTCTCCAGCCTTCAGCCACATGGATACTTAGCCTGCCAGCTCCAACCACCAGTTATGTCTCCTCTACCATGGAAGACTGTATCTCCCCTCTGAACTGTAAGATGAATAAAACTTCCTTTCTCCCTTAAGCTATTTGACTTTGGGTGTTCTCTCACAGCAATAGTTAGGGAAACCGTTACAACATGATAAAGAACCAAATGGAATGGATCAAACAGAAAAGATGCCCACGTCCAAGAGTCCAGACAGAATGGCCAGAGAGGAAGTGTAGATTCTGCAAGATCTAGGTTATATAGGTTGTGAGCATATTTGTCTTCAAAAGTGAAAGAAACGAGTGAAGAGAGACATCAAAAGCTGTGACGACCGGACCCATCTTGATCAATGCCTATCATACTGATGACGCCTATTCTTCTCCCTCTTGCAGAAGTCTGAATCAACCTGGAGCGAACTCTGTCTTGAAAGAAATCTCCAGCTGAGTTTGTTATTTTAAACCTGTCCGGATGAAGACCTGACCAAGGAGCTCTGAAAGGCATGAGAAGAAAGGACGAGAATTAATGCAGATGATGAATGTGAACTGTTCCCTTCTTTTCTACTTTTTCAATAAGTGAACCGAAACCACCTCCTTTCCCACCTTAAGACCCAGGGATCATTGTGTAAAAAGCCTGACATGGGGCAGGGGTGTGGCCAGACACTAGCTTCTGGGCCATGACAGGGCTACGGAATCTTTGATTGCACAACAGTTATATATATTTCCATAAGACCTGCATGAGACTTGACCTATTAACATTTCACCATGGAAGGGGAGGAAAAGATGTCAAAGGCCTCTCTGTGCCTCCCCGAGACACTGCTGAAGGTTCATGCTGACAGGGGGCAAATGCAAGAATGCATCTCTCAATGAATCCCCACAGGTATACGACTCATGCTCCAGCAAGGACTCAGGCACATGACAAGGAAACCCCAACAGATGAAACCCAAAGGGTCACACATTTGAGAAGACTTGCAAATAGGAGGGAATCCGGTGGGGGAGAAAAAGGGTGGCAATGGGAAGGGGGGGGATGGGATTGGGGATTACGCGTAAATATAAATTCTCTGTATTTATGTACGGAACATTAAAAGAATTATGAAAAAAAGCACCAAAAAAGTACATTTAAGCAACTTTGATCTTGACCTTATGGACTTGTGACTGTCAAAATAGTAACAGTCTGCTCTGGGAAGGACGACTCCACCCTTTGAAATAGAGCAAGACACTGCTTATGTTGCTTAACCCAAGGCCACATATTACACCTGCAGCTTAAGAGGGGGGAGGTTCTGGGTCACAGAAATGATTTTGTGCTCCTGAGACAGCCAACTGGCAGCCACACATTATCCATCTATTACTTGGTCTTCCTCCCAGGAAAGTAAGATGCGAATGCCTTTTTCAATGGCACAAGCAGTTAATAAAAGTGGCACCCGTTCCAAGTCCTCCAGTCTTTCAGAGAGGCAAGAAGACGACATCCCACAGCAGTGAATGGGTGGCAGGACTTTTCATCAAGTTGGCACAAGGAACACTTATTCACGCAGAGAAATCACTAAGATTTGCTTTTGTCCTGCTTTCCTGACAACAAAGGAATCGAGCCCTGAAACACAGGATCCTTCTATGTGCTTAACCAAGCTCGTCTTATTTGCCTGCTGATAAAGCTGCTGGTTATTAATTGAGATTCCTCGAAGCTCTTCTCTTGATGCCAATTAGTCATGTGCTTCTAGCAAGGTGACTGATTTCAGTCTGATTGTAATGAGTGTAACAAATTACACAATATTCAGATACACGTCTTAGTCTTCAAGCCTTGGAACTCTGGTTGAATAATTTGATGAAGATGCTTGTGAGGAAGGCAGCTTCCAAGCTTAGCCCAAACGCTGTCCTCTCTGATTATAATTATTCATCTTTAGTAAAACCATATCTATCACTCTACTTTAAAAAATATCAAAAATAGCCTCATTATGGCTGACCGCTATCTTAGGTCAAAACTTTCTCCGAGGTTCCCTCAGCCGATCCTAAGCACACGTCCAGCTTCAGCTGGTTTCCTGCCTACAGTCTTTTTCCTTTTATATACATAGGAGTCTCTGCCATGGGCGCTGCCCAATGTCATCTCTCTGGGTGACTTTCACCTAATAATTGTCACGTAGCTCCAGCCTCCAAATTGGAATATGCGCTCCTGCAAGGAGGAAGGACTTTCTTAAAGTGCACGACGTGAAACTTACAAGGGCTTGGGAGCTCCTGAAAATTACAGGATTCCCAAGGTTATATAAGCAGAATCAACTGCTGTAGAAAGAAATCTGTGATTGCTCCAGGATTGAGCTCTCTCTCTCTCTCTCTGCACATGTGTGTGTGTGTGTGTGTGTGTGTGTGAAGAGGGCACTTGAGTGTGTGTGTGCCTTGGAAACCCAAGGGTGACTTTGGGAATCACCCTGAATTGTTCTACTTCCTTATTACTTTCTGGGGGTTTGCCTAGCGCTGTCTGTGAGGGCTAGAGCGCAGGCCGTTGGCGTTGCGCCCAGCATTTTTACTTGAGATCTGACATCCAAACATAGACCCTTTGCTTGTGAGACAAGTCTTTAACCCCTGAGCTGTCTCTCCAGTCCCAGGATGAAGGCTTTTCATGGGGTGGGCTTTTCAGGGCTGCGGTTATTCCTGTTTCTTTAGGTAACTCCTCACTCATACTTCTCTAAATACCCTGATAACCTCCTGGATCCACTAGACTGGATGTGGATGGACCATCTCTTTGGTCTGTTGTCAGTGCTTTATCTGGGAAGAGTTTACTCACATTTGCTCCCGTCTTTCCAGAAAAAGTCACACGACATTGTACTTCATTCCTGTTGCTGTGAAGCGATACTACCACATACACAGCTTGTGGGGGGTTATTTGGCTTAAAGTTCCAGAGGGAATAGAGTCCCTCAGCAGGAATCACACAGCAGCAGGCATGTCTACAGGTAGAAGCAGGACACTGGTTCAGGACATCACGATCATACGAAGCAGAGAGGAGGAGCTGGAAGAGGAAGCGGGCTGGATTCCCGACTCTCAGAACCCGCCCCCTGTGGGACGGCCTCCTTCAGCAAGGCTCTGCCTCTTCAAGTCGCCTCAACCTTCCTCAACATTAACATCAGCAAAAGATTCAAATCTGTGCGCCCGCGGGGAACAACTCGCATTCAAGCTGTGGCACACAACAAGGACGCACTTGACAGAGCATCATCACACAGCCGTGACGTGCCGAAAACAGCATCCTCCATCCGTCACTTCCTCCCTCGGCCTTCTTCACTTGCATTCTTTTCTTGCCTTCCCTCTTTACTCTTTACTTGTCTTCCCTCAGTGTTTAGGATCTATTAGAGTCAAGATTTTCCTTTGGTCACCGATCGATATCACTGTTCCACTGTCCAATGAAGGTGGCCACGAGTAAGTTTTAAACACATGCACGGAAATCATTCTTCTTATTTCTCTTCTTCTCACCCCCCCAAAAAGGCAAAGGAGTGGAAGTGAGTCACGTGCGCATCCTTAATTCTGATACTTAGGGTTTTGTCTCGTCACTTTCATGACTTCTTGGATGAATGGTCACTTTCATTATTTCTTGGCTCATCCCTTTCGAGTTGTCACGTGACACAGTTTGATCCGCCCTCATCAGTTCCATCTGACCTCACTTGATCCTCGAAATTCTGCAATTTGTCTATGTCAGCTTGCGGCAGTTATGCCTCTTACATAAGTACTTCTCTGTTTATGATGTGCACCAGCTACATTGCACTCCCCATTGGGTTTCTCTCTCATCAGCCTTCTCCCATTATGCTGGGTCTCCTTTGTACTTTTGCACCATATCTTGACTTTACAGGAAACCTTTATTCTCTTCTTAGCAGAACTGCAATCAAAATTTAATTGCTCCGAATCTGGCCTTTCAGGAGGCTTAATAATGTACTTGCGCCTTGCACTGATTTCAAAAAAGAAAGCAGATCAGAGAGTTGCTTTGACAGTTTACTCACAGGATGTGTTGTAGCGAGTTGACTTAAGGGGGGGGCATGGTGGGCAAGCCCGCTTTCTAGGCTGGGTGAGACTAATTGGAATGCAGGCAAGAGGGGCTCGTCTGATTGGCCGCTCCAGCACACTCCGCTCTTGGAGCCCACAGAGCAGCCCGAACTCAAAGACAATTCAGCAATTTCCAACACTTGCTCTATCTGTCATGCCGTACAGTTACATCAGCGTTCAGAATCATGACCCGAAGAAAGGCAATTGTGCTGAAAGAAGAGGTAAACTTAAAATTGCATGCAGCCTACTAGATTTACAAAAGCAGGCAAAGCTTAGTCTCCAAAAATAAACCAACAATAAAAGAGATGACTGGGTATATTTGTGGAAGCAAATTGCCTTTCTATTGAACTTTTCATTCACAAGAAACTCACTTTGGGAGATACTGGCTTTCCTGGTTCCTAGTCTCTATGCTCTGGACACTTAAGGGTTAGGGTTACGATGGTCAATTAAAGATGCTCGGGTGAGTTCACAGGCACACGTTACACACAGGGGGCCAATCAATGAACCTCTCTTTGGCTGCTCATCAAATGCTCGACACAGACTGGGGTGCGGCTTCTCTTGCCTCCCCTTGTTCCTACTAGGCTGGTGGTCATATCGCCAGTAGAGTGTCCATTCTGTAGATCTGCAAGGGATTTGATAAAGTTCTCTGGAGACTCTCCAGAGGCCACTACCCTGCAACTCTGGTCATGAGCTGAGGCTAGGCGCCTCTCTGCAAGAGGCTGTTGCTCCGGATGCTGGATGCTTAGGAGCAGAGTTCAGGACATGCCACCCTGTTTCCCCTGTCACGTTCTAGACCTGCAGGTTCCACTCACTGAGGACTTGGTTGGGACAGGGAGCTCTCTGGGGGAAGGTGAGCCCTGTAAGGGGAGTTGGGAGACTGGATCTGTACCTCCCTGTTATTGGAATGTTCCATTTCTTCCTCTTTAGACCCTTAACATGGGGCTGGAGGCATGGCTTAGGGTTAAGACTCTGCCTTGCAAGCAGAAGGTCCTGAGTTGGGATTCCAGGTCCCACTGTAAAAACTGCCAGGCAGAAATGGCTGCTGCCTATACTTCTGGAAATCCCAGAGCAAAACAAAAGGAGATAGAAGTAATCCAGAATGCTTCCTGAAGTTACCCTTGGTCTCCATAGCAACATAGTGCCCTCTGATAAATATACACACATGCACACACACTAGATAGATAGATAGATAGATAGATAGATAGATAGATAGATAGACTCCTAATGTATAATATGGGACAAGGAATTGATGACCTCAGGTTCTCATTTTGGTATTTCATAGTTTTCTATTCTTCTGTGTATTTGTAATTAGGTCTCATTGCAGCATTTCTACTTCCTAGAAATTTCACATATTACGGCCATTTCCTCCCACCTCTTGCCATGATCAGAAATAACGTAGTCTCTCTTTCAGCAGGATGACACTGCTTGCTATTTACATGTAAGTGCAAACACTTTGCTCCCCAAGCTTGCATCGCGTCTCACTAGTTGAGAAGTGTACCGCCACGTAACCTTGACAAAAGTTGTCCTGTTCAGGGGTTGAGGGGATGGCTTGGGGGCTGAAGTCTTGGCTTCACAAGCAAAATGACCCGAGTTCAGATCCCAGATCCCATGTAAAAATACCCAGTGGAAATGGTGATGGCCCATAATTCCAGCCCTGGAAGATGGAGCCTGGGAAATGCCACAGTAAAACAGTAAGGAGGTAAAACAATCCAGGATGTTTCTGATGTCACCCTTAGGCCTCCACAGGCAAATACATGCAATTATCCTCTTGTACAAACACCTGAACACACATGTAGACACAGCATGCAAAAATATTTCCTATGTGGGAGCCCTTGTCACCATGGAAATCATCACTTGTTGAAATACCAGCCACTTTTCAGTGAATGCAAGGAGTGGATATTACATCAATAGGGTCTCCTATACATACCCAAGTTTCATTATGAGAATTCTGCCTATATGAATCCAATCCCATAGTCTTTCTATATACTCTGTATATATTGTGACTTCTGCAATACAGGCAGAGGCTGCCTTCCTTGCATTGGACTCCAGTACCACACACATGCCAATTGAATATATATCTACACTGGTTACCCTTGGACTGTCAGTTCACAGGGTTTAGAACTGCCTTGGAGAAACATGTCAGGCCATACGTGGGAGCTTATTTCCAGACAGGTTTCACCAGGGTGGGAAGACCCACCTTAAACAGTGGGTGGTCCTGTCCACGGGCTGGAATCCTAGACTGAGTGATCTGCAGAAAGCAAGCACCTTGCCAGATTCTGTCTCTTTCTGCTTCCTGAATATGGACCAATAGGACCAGGTGCCTCAAGCTCTCGAAGCTGTGAATTCCCCGCAACGACGGACTGACTGTGGCTTAAACCCTAAGCCAGATAAACCCTCGCTCCCTCCGTCCCTCCCTCCCTTCCTCCGTCCCTTCCTCCCTCCCTCCCTTCCTTCCTCCTTTCCTTCCTTCCTCTTTCCCTCCCTCCCTTCCTCCCTCCCTCTTTTCCTTCCTTCCTCTCTCCCTTCCTCCCTCCCTCCCTTCCCTCCCTTTCTCCCTCCTCCTTCCTTCCTTCCTTCCTTCCTTCCTTCTCCCCCCCCCTCCCCTTGCCTCCCCTTCTCTCCTTTCCTGTCCTTTCCCCTCCATTCCCTCCTCTTTCCTTTCTTTCCCCTCCCTTTCCCCTTCCTTCCTTCCTTCCCCTCCCCCCCCTCCCTTCCTTCCCCTCCCTTCCTCTCCTTTCCCCTCCCTTCCCCTCCTTTCCTCTCCCCTCCTTCCTTTTCCCTCCCTTTCCACCCCCTTCCCTTCCCTTCCCCTATCCTTCCCCTCCCCTTCTTCTCCCCTCCTCTCCCTTTCCTTTCCCCTCCCCTGTCCTTCCTCTCCATCCCTCCCTCCCCTCCCTTTTCCCCTTCCCCCCTTCTCCTTTCCCCCCTTCCTTAACAGGTATTTCATCATACAATGAGAAATGAACTGATGCTTGTGTGTGTCTCCTCAATCCCATTTGCCTCATGATTTCGGGCTTCATAGAAATGCACATGCACATCTGTGTTGGTGGGTGATCTAGAGAGTCCCTGTTCACTTTCAGCCACTGGCTGTATAACTCCAAGGAAGAGGAGCCGCCCAGAGAAGCCTTTCTTCTTTCTGTTAGCGAGCTCTCACCATTGTCTGCACAGATGCTGTCCAGTCCTGCCCTCCTGCCAAGTCTTCCTCACACCCGCCCACTGCCTGGTCTCACGCCGCTGTTCCATCGTTTCCCCTGGACGATGTCTTTCATCATTTATTCTTTCTTCCTCTTGGGATCCTATCCACCAGCATCTAAGACCCACAACCCCTTCTCTTCAAAAAACAAGTAAATAAGCCTCAACTCCTTCCATGTCCTCATTTGGCAGATGCTTCCCCAGCAAGCAGATTCTTTGAGCACAGCCTACCATCTCCTCATAGCTTCCACTTGCACCCCTTCCCGGCCTACTTCTTAACCAATGTTATGTGCAGCGGATTCTAATCGCTGCATGAGAATAGCTTGAGGAAGGTCGTCTCTCTGTCCCTTTCATTACACTTAAAGGACCTTTTAGATTTCATTTTAATGTTTGAATCTTATGTGACTTTTTTCTGGGAGGGGATGAAAATGCCTAGTCACCCCTCAAAGGACCCTGACAGACAAAAGAAGGGATGCTATCCAAGTCCAGCTTGGGGATGACTGAGTTTATTTGTGTTGTTTACAGGAGCATGGATGCGGAGCTGTCATCGTAGGCACAGGCGTCAACTTAAAGTTGAGGGTTTGAGCTATGGGAACATTTGTGGAGAATTAGTGTTTGAGTTAAGCCCAGAGCAAACCTGCAGGAGATTGTCTAGCTGATGGGGAAGGCCCAGCCCATGGTGGGTAGGATTAGGCCCTGGAATAAAATTCAGAGAGCTGGTAGAGAGAGTTGGCAGACATCGGCCATTATGTAGAGATGGTGTGGCCAGTTCCCTCAGCCCTGGTATTGGTATAAGCTTTCCCGCCAATCTGGACTGAGAACTGTAACTGATCATAAGAGAAAAATTAAACCCCTTATTCCCTTAAGCCTTTTGATGGTGATTTACCAGCAACCATGCAGGTGGACTGCTACAGAGGTGGTTTGTGGCGCCGTGGGTGTCTACATCTCTCCAGCTTTGGAGGTAACTCAATGAAGCTACATTCCTGGCCTCCTGGCCCCAGTCACCCTCCTACTGGGGTAGACTCCAAGTCCACCTGCAGCTGGGGCAGGTTACGTGGAGCTGGGTGGTATGGGAGGGGGGAGAGCTGGAATCTCAGGTGAGGTTCTACTTCTACATGCAAGTGCCAACAGCCTCAGTTTATGTGACTTCTCTGCAAGTCGAGGAAGTTGTGAGGATTTCAATCTAACAATGGTTCTGTCATGCCTGGAGCAGTTTCTCTACACCTGTCCTTTTGACAGTATCTCATGCTCAGCGGTGACCCTTCTCTTGTGCTTTGAAGCAATCTTTATGCTCGACCTGTATCCTGCGACCTCTTCCAGATTCCTTCAAATTTCTTCAGTGGTCATTTCTCCCAGCCTTCTTACTCCTACTAAGAAGATTCAATGCTGTGCTCTTTCAGGTATAATGGGTATTTCTATTCCCTGTGTGCTCCTCTCCCTCCCCTCCCCTCCCCTCCCCTCCCCTCCCTTTTCCTCCTCCCCTCCCCTCCCTTGTCCTCCCCTCCCCTCCCTTTCCCTCCCCTCCTCTCTCTTTCTCTCTCCTCCCTTCCCTCGCCCTCCCCTCCCCTCCCGTCCCCTCTGTCTCTCTCTGTCTCTGTCTCTGTCTCTGTCTCTCTCTCTCTCCCCTCTTCCTCCTCCTTTCATTCTGTTTGTGGACCCTCATTTTCATCTTTAATCCAGCGCCCTGTCCAGGAATGCAGCTCAATGATAGATAGCTTGTTAAGTATGCATGCGGCTTGAGCCCCATCATTGAAAGAGAAAGCAACAATTCCACCTTTGACCTCTGAGATTCAGATGCAGAGGCCCAAATGACTATCTGGCACCGCTGATTGGCTGTCTCAACCTCAGTTCCAAAGAAAGGATGCATCTCAGCCTGGTTCTTTTCCTTAGGGATTTGACTCTTAGTCACTAATTCAAACTCACCTAATCTGACTACATCCAAGAAATCTCACCTGGGAACTGGTATGCAAAAACCATTCCCAGCCATTTCTTCTGTCCACTGCAAGCCTCTCCCTACCCTGGGACTCATAGACTTGGACATGTCCTGCGGAGCCCCAGAGGAGAGGATGATGTCCGTTCAGTCCCTGTTGCAATAGTCTAAGAAACCCTGCTCTGTGGAGCTGAGAGGAATGGAGTGGACACTTCAGGTCTGTGGAGAGAAAGCTTTGAATCCCACACAGGTGGAAAACCGCATTCTTGTAGATTTAAACCTCATGTTTCTCGCTGCATTGGAGCTGCAGCCGGGGGCCATTCCTAGAACTGCCCTTACCGGCTGAAGAAAACAGGTAAGGACCAACACGTCCATGCGTCTTCCACACAATGTGGCCCTGCAGCCTGTGAAAGTGGGCAAAGAGATTTTTATATATTGTCGAATCCTCCTACTTGCTTCTGGAATCTGTCGTCTCAGGAATGTTTAGTTCCACAGACACAATTGCAGACAGATGCAGGGTGAACGGAGCGACAGTTCCAGCTCCTCTTGCCGTCCACCCTTGATTAAAGTGCCCTTTCCACAGAGGTACACACGCCTCTTCCCTCAGCCCCTGCGTGGTCTTACTGCACAGCTTGATGGCTGCATTTTTATTGCGGGGCTGCGCCTGGCCTTGTGCAAAATTGTTTTGACCTTTGGATGAGCATGCGTCTAGGAGAAAGAAAAGAATAGCACGCACTCTTCTGCTTTCTTTGAAATTAGCAAGCCATAATGAAAACAGGAAAGCGAGTGTGTCGCCACGACATCCTTGTTTGCCGAACAACTTCCTCTGCTCCTGGATTAGCTGCGGTGTGACCCTCCACCTAAACGCCAGCCCAAAGATGTGATGCCTTCCCATCAGGGTCTGCACAGCGACTTCAGCTTTATTTTCTTGTGGCCTCACAATCCCAGCATTGACATTCGGGTGGAGAAAGGAGGGACCAGAAATTCCTAGACATATCTATTTGCTACGTTGCAACCTGAAGGTACCTCAAAATGACCACATTCAGAAAACGTCCACCTGTGGTATTAAGGTGAAGTACTGAGGAGCATGAAATTGTAGCATCCTGGCTTATTGAGGACAAGAGAAAGGGGCTCTTCAGTCACGGCTGTGGCTAGCAACATACTGATGGACATGTGTCATGGTCAAAATACTGAGGGAGTCAGTTCCGTGCAGGATACGGAAACAGTAATTCATGTCTTGACAAAGCCCTGCCAGAAGCAAGCTGTTCAGAGCCATATTAAACACAATGCTGAAGCCGAGCTTCCATTTGGTAGGAGTATTATGGTCTGTCACCCTCAGATGTAAGAGGAGATTGTCTCGGGCCGTATATTCTCAAGAGGATTAAATGGATGTCCCCTTATTCTTTCTAGGATGAGCTTGGAGTAGTTTTTAAAAGAATTTAAAACGGATCTTTTTTTCGGGGTGAGAAACGAAGATCATCGAGTATCAATAGTCAGATAACTTTGATGCATTAAACTTGAATAAAGTACCCTTGAGATCTGCTAAAAACACAGAAATAAATTTGATTTGTTAAGAAAGGTAGAAAAAAAATCCCATAAGATATATGTGTGTGAATGTGTGTGTGTGTGAATGTGTGTGTGTGTGTGTGTGTGTGAGTGTGTGTGTGTGTGTGTGTGAATGTGTGTGTGTGTGTGTGTGAGAATAAATATTAAGTGCCTTTCCAAGAATCAAAAAGAAACTCAGTCTGGAGACATGGCTCAGGGGTTAAAATCTTTGCTCTCAAGGAAAAGACCTGAGTGTAGATGTAAAGTACTAGGGGGAAATGACAGTCGCCTACACTTGCAGCCCTGGAAGGCAGAGCCTAGGAAACCCCAGAGCAAAGCAATAAGAAGATAGAGCCATCTAGGAAGGTTCCCAATGTTACCCTTGTGTCTCCAGAGGTCACACACTTAAATGCATTCTTTTATACACATGCGTGCGTGCACGTGTGCGCGTGCGCACACACACACACACACACACACACACACACACACACACTCACACCTACCCAAGCAAAACATAGGAAAAACTCCAAAGTACTGCCAAATGACTAGCAAGAGCAATTGGCTTGTGGGACAATGGAGTCAAACACTTCCTGGCTTAGATGAAGAGGACAAGAATTCATTTGACATTGTTCTCGATTTGAAGATAAAACATTCCTCATTAATGTTTACTGGGCCTTTCTGAAGCACTCAGATCCACCTAAGCACTGCTTAAGCACCGTCACATACAATCCTGCAGCTTTAGCTTCCTGCTAACTCTCTATCATGTATCGTGGTACTTCAGGAAGCGGCAGAGGCAGATCATAGGAACTAGACGGAAACCTGTGCTTCCTTCCTGTGGGGAGCCCATGCATCCCCCAAACTTGCCCAGAAAAGTGGGTCCTAGGAGCTTCTTTCCATCCACAGGGGTCCCCCTTAACCAGAAGCAGGAAAGTCCTTGACTCTGAAGACGCGGGATGCAGAACAAACAGAGCCCATAGTTTTGCTAAGTACCTCACTTCTTTACTACTAGGTCTTGCCCTCCACTCTGTCATCTTTTCCACAGCTCTGCTCTTCATCCCATGGAGCAGAATATACGGGTTATTTCTCCTGTCTCCTCGGATCTATATCAAAGCAATCATGCCACGTAAAGCTTACATGAAATTGGGGCTAGAAAGATGGCTCAGGGTTTGAAGCTTTTGCTTCAAGCAAAAGGACCTGGGTTTGGATCCCAGGTCCCACATAAAATCGCCAGGTGGATACAGCAGGGGATGGGGGGGCTTGTAATTCTAGTCCCGGAAACCCCAGAGCAAAGCAGTAAAGAGATAGAACAATGCAGGATATTCCTAATGTCAGCCTTGGACTTCTGTAGGCACATATAATCAACTGCCCTCTGGTATATGCCCTCCACTCACATATATGCAGAAAAAAACCTTATGTGAAATAAATATGTTTGTTGCTCTGTCTTTTGCTATGGGGACCTGGATCGGAAGTCTGCTGATCAGTAAGAGATGAAATCTTCCCACTCAGATATGACACCAGGACCCAAGTGGGGTTGCATGAGACACAGAGCTAAAGACACCCCAAACCCATTTCACAGTGTACAGAGAGCTAAGCAAAGATCACCATACGTGTGACATGTGCTGTGGAAGAAGCTTACATATATGGTGTGCTTGGGATGAACAACGACTCTGGCCATGTCCAGCAGAAACCCAGAGATGATAATTTTCCAATGAGAAATTTTGCACAAAATTCTCATTGCAGAATTTCAAATGTGTGTATTTGGCAAAAGATTTATAACCAGATAGTGTTTAAAATCTCTGACAAACCAATATGAGAAAGGTGATCAACTCCAATAACTAACAGGCAAAACATTTCCATAGGGACTTCGCTAGACATAATATGTAAATACCAAGGCTGAAGAGATGGCTCAGGGGTTAAGCCTCTGCCTTGCAGGCAGAAGGTCCTGAGTTCAGATCCTAGACCCCATATATAGACGCCGGGCGGAAGCGGGGGCAGCCTGCATTTCTGGTCCTGGTAGGGCGGAGCCTGTGAATCCTGGGGCAGAGTAAAAAAGGAGGAGGTGGAGGCAGTCCATGGTGGTTCCCGAATTCGTCCGTGGTTCTACACACACACACACACACACACACACACACACACACACACACACATACACACACACATACATACACACGCGTACCCACACATACACACACAATTGAATAAATAATAAATAATAATAAAAAAGTTTAAAAAATATCTAAATACCAACAAGCCTATGAATTGTTTTGAAAACATAGTTTTGCCAATAAACATGTTAAAATGCGTGCAATTCATTTACTCAGCAAAGTAAATACCACCTTATTTCTGTCATATTAAAAATGTTGCATGTTAGTGAAGATGGATATGAGCAGAAATCTTCATGTATGGCTGATAGAAATATAACTGCGAAAATACTGAGGGATGTACCACCATCAATCACAGGTCTCCTCTGAAACCCAGCAATCCACTCAGGAAAATATATCCAAGATAAGTGTCTGTCTGTCTATACTGACAGTAAGATACATACAGACATGCTCATAGCAGTTTCATTCCATGAAGCTGGAAACAGTGTTAAGGAAGTGAGTGTATTAATAGAGGGGAATTCTTTGAATCCGCAAGGAAGAAACATGTGTGAAGGAAGGAATGGTCCAGGAATACTACTTGCAAAAGGACACCATATGCAAAAGAAGGCTTACTGTGCAATTCCACTCAAGGCAGTTTTAAGAGCAAGTAAAACTAAGCAAAGCGACAGGTTATGGTAATGGTGGGAAAACGACTGGAAAGGGGTACAGGAAATTTGTAGCATGCTAGAAATATCTGCTAACCTGATCTAGCTGGTTGGCAAGTATGTACGGATTTTAGCTGGAGTGCGGGAGGAAACTGAGTTACTGTGTGGGATACATCTACAGCCTCTCATTTTGATTTACAACTAGGCAAAAAAACCAAAAAGCTTTGTCTGATACTCAGAAGGGCCATGTATGCTGTCTAGGAGGAAGAACAACTCCATGAGTTATTTCTAAAATTACTTTTTAATGGGACTGTTTCTTGTCTTTTCTGTTTCATTTTATTTCCCGGACTGGGGCTTGAACTTAGAGCTCATGCACGAACGGCAAATGCTCTACCAGTGAGCTCGACCCTCAACAGGACCCATTTCTTACAGCTATGAAACAAACAAATAGCTTTACAACGCATTTCACCTGCAGTTTTCGATGACCTAAGATTGACGCGTGATGGATCATTTGCTCCAACTCCAAATCTTTTGATCTATTTCTAGTTCTTTCTCCTCCTTTTCATTACTTTTTCACCTTGGTGTTGTTTCTGAGTTTCTCCCCATGGCATTCATATGGTTGAGCTCAGAGCTGGGGACAGTCACATGGTGGGCTGACAAATTTCTCATTCTTTACTCTGAAGGAGTGAGAAGGGAGGGTGAATGATGGGGCACACACGGGCAGCTGGCACCCAGACATGGGAATAGCCCGGCCCCAGTACACAGCCAAATTCCCACCCAATTATTAACAAAAATCCAATCATTACTCTTGATCATAGTCAAACTATACCTAAAGACTGCTTCCTGTCTGAGTTAGTAAGTTCAAGTCTCCTAATCAGGCTAATGTGAATGATTTCATTTATTTCCCAAGGACAAACGATCCCCTGACTTTCAGGAGAAAATATCAGACACTCATCACCTGTTTTCTTTTCTTGTGTCCCAGGTGGCATCACCCTGGGGGGAACGAGTGGGTAGAATCCTTGTCTGTCTTGTATGGTACGCCAGACTGCCATTCTGGTTTTGACGGCATGGAAGAAATTTTGCCCCTTATTGACCAAATCTTCTCTTCTTCAACTCCTCTTTTCTCACACACTCAAGGTGTTTCCCACTCTATCTACTTCTGAAGACGGGGTTTCTTAGAGAAATGGGTTATTGAAGACATTATTCCCAAACTAACATATCCTGAAATCCTAAACCTGAAATTACATTGTGTTTGCTCTTCACTTGGTTTGGCTCTTTTTTTATTTTTATTTTTTATTTCTTTATTTCCCCTCATACAAACTTAACAGGTACACCGGTCCCCCCTCCCTCCAACCCCCTATCCCCCTGTGCCCCCTCTCCTCCCCCTTCCCTTTCCATCCCCCAGTGCCTCCCCCTCCCATTCCCGGAGCATCCTTTAATGTGCATGCCATGGTTTGGCTCTTTCTGAATCCAAGTTGAAGCGTGCAAGGGAAAGGCTGTGAAATGGAAATAGTATCTCTCTCTATATGTTGTATGTTTCTTTGTTAATTTTAAACACACACAAGTACACATTCTACTCTTACATTTCAATGAAGTCTCCTGCTTAGGAACCTGTAGTCATAGCAGACCTGTGTAGTATGACTGACTATAATGAAAAGATTCCAGCTTAGATTGGGGATTTTTCTCAATCAGACTAGATTTATAATACTATCTTTTAATGCATATACTACTAAACATAATTAATTAACCTTAATGGTAATGAAGCACAAACTTAGGTTCTATAAGCCTTCTTTTATTTAATTATTTTGTTGCTCAAATACAATTTTATCTTCATATTTAGACTTTGATCAGCACATGCATTGATCATAATTTATATTTTTGTGTCTTAACACTCATTTTTAACTGAAACAGCATTTACTCTTGTATACTATGCACTTGTACTTTAATTATTTGATTCATGTTTCTTCTTTCTTTTTAGTATTACAGCATGACTCTAAAGAGGGAGAAGTGAAAAAGCAGTTTTTGAGTTGGGATTCTACTTGGGACCTCAGCAGCATCATCCCTATGGATTCTCTGACACAGGGGACAGACATCCCTGATGGGTGTCTGAGGCCACTTTGCCCATAAGTCCAGTAGGACATGGCCAGGCTGATCAGGCAGACCCCTTTCTATCCACGTGTGGGGTTCTGCAGGAGGATAGCTTGCCACAAGGACTTTCCCACTAGTCGAACATTTCTAGCACTGCACCTTGGCTTTAGTCATTTTCTTTTTTTTTATTTATTTTTTTTTCCACTCATATAAACTTGATAGGTACCCCATTCCTCTCCCTCCCTCCACCCCTCCCTGGATCTCCTTGCTCCCTCTCCCCTTTTTTCCTTCCTTTTCCCCCCCCTTCCCTTTCTCTCAGTGGCTCCCCCATTCCTGGAGCATCCTTTACTGTGCATGTCAAAGTTCCCTATGGGTCCTCCTCTTCTGATGAGGTGTAAGGACTCAGTAGGATTGTTTAGAGTTCTTTTTTGTGTTTCCCTTTAGTATAGGAACACTGTTGGCTGTTAATCCCTTGCCTCTAAGGATCCTAGTGCCTGCGATTCGTGCTAGACTTTGAGGGGTCAGTAATACGTTGATCATTGCGCAGGTCATCCAAAGTCCTATTATGATTACTTTGGCCCTAACTTGTGTGCAGTATCTTGCATCTCATTGCTCCTCCCCATCTTTAGGCTCTTACAATCTTACCACCCCCTCTTCCACAAATTTCCCTGAGCTTTGGGGTAGGGAGAGATTAGGCTGGCCTGGTTCCTGGTGATTAAAGTAGGATCTCTGATGTTCTGAATTATGGTTTTTTTTTTCTTCCAGTTTTGCTGTTCCTGCACTGCCCTTAGCTCCATCCTGATGGGTATTGGATATTCCTTAGCCAAAGATAAAAGGCTATTAAAATAGAGTCTTACTTTAAGAGTAGATTCAAAGGTAGATGAAATAAGAGTAGGAGACCACGGTGAGGGGGATGAGTCTCCCATTTGTAGGATGGTTGCCATCTATCTGCCAGACTCTATGCCCTCCTTGTCTGGTGAGATCAAACCCCATCAGTTGCAAGTGACCAGGAAGGAAAGTCTGTGAGCTTAACTAGATGTCTCATTACTTACTTGCAGTCCTTGATGGTGGCCTATTTTCTCTGCCGTAGCATGATCCTCTCTCTCCTGGATTAGTCATTTTCTTACTCATTTCTCCTTCCTTTCTCTCCTGTTCCCTGCACTGTGCAGACCTGCTGTAGGGTCTGTGGCTCTTCCATCTCCCCAGTAATATTTTCACTCCAAAAACAAGGTCATAAATCTGAGCACAGCTGATTCGTAGCAGGTCCAGAGAGACCATGTGGTCTCCGTGTGGCCTTAGCATCCCTCAGTGTTCACGTCTCTTAAATAGGAGTGAAAGTAGCAGCCCTCTCCTGGGGCCTGCAACTTATTTCCCCTGCTTCCCTGGAGACCCGATGGCTTAGTGGAGGCTAGGTGACTGATGGGTACATATTCAATGCTCTTTACAAAAATAAAAGTCCCAGGGCTGGAGAGATGGCTCAGGGGTTAAGACTCTGCCTCACAAGCAGAAGGTCCTGAGTTTTAATTCCAGGTCTCATGTAAAACTGCAGGTAGATGTAGCAGAGGCAGCCTGCACTTCCAGGCCTGGTGGGCGGAGTCTGGGAAATCCCAGAGCAAAGCAAGAAGGAGGTAGAAGCAATCCAGGATGATTCCCAAAGTCGCCCTTGGTCCTCCAGGAACACATAGTGCTCTCTGACATCCACAGTCACCTACGCCCTGTGCCACACACAGGATTTTTAAAAAATATCCAGAAGGATCCTTTAAACTCATGAGATGTCAAGCTCTCGGGGCTGTGTGGTGAGTGGACAGGAAACCAGGCCTCTGTCCCCCTTCTCTTTACAGCCCTTTCCCCAAGCGACGGGAACCCCTGAGCCACCTCTCCAGCCCACCGCCTCATTATTTTGAAATGCGGCTTTCTTGACAGCGGAGATGAGCGTGCAGCCCTCAACGCTTGCTGCTTCCTCGTCTAGGACTGTTGAACCCCTCCTTTGTCAGTTCCAGCCAGGACTCCTGTTTGGTATCTTTTTAACATTTTTTTTTAAATTTTTTTATTATTATTATTATTTATTCAACTGTGTGTATGTGCGCATGCGCGTCTGTGTGTGTGTGTGTGTGTGTGTGTGTGTGTGTGTGTGTGTGTGTGTGTGTGTCTGTGTATGTGTAGAACCACGGACGAACTCGCGAACCACCATGGACGCCTCCACCTCCTTCTGCCCCGGGATTCACAGGCTCCGCCCTACCAGGGGCAGAAGCGCAGGCCGCCCCCGCTTCCTTCTGGCGTCTATACGTGGGATCTGGGATCCGAACTCAGGACCTTCCGCCTGCAAGGCGGAGGCTTAACCCCTGAGCCACCTCTCCAGCCCCTTTTTAACATTTTTGTATAATGTAATATTCTGCTTAACATACAGAGAAACAGATTTAGGACATGTTCATGCATAAATCAGTCTATTTCTTTCTTACTTAACATCCCACATCGCCTCTCTCTCCTTTCATGGCATACACAACCTTTTCCCTCCTGTCTGCCTCCATGTGGCTCTCATAGTCTCATTTAGAAATCCAGTCTCACATCACCTTGTTTTCTGCTTAGTTTTCCTTTCAGCAGATTCTCAACTTTTTTCTTCTTCTTTTTCTTTCCCCTACTCAATTGACAGCGCTGGTAGATCTAACCTGCTAGTAAGACCCCCGTGATGAAACGATCCTGCTTTGTACCTGCACCTCCTCCCCCCCCCACTCTAATGGGCTTGTTTTCATTCTGCAAATGACATGCTGACGCAGCCAGTGCGCGAAAATGCTCCATGCACGTGCTTAGCCAACCAGGATCACCTTGGAAGGAAGCATGCTCTGGAAAGGGCTTATCCTTCTCTGCAAATGCTCAACATTAAGAGACTTGCTGAGGTGGCTGGGCAGAAGTGCAAATATAGAATGTTTTCTCTGCAAATGGTAAGGACCTCGGGAAAGTGGTTTCTGCTTGTGAAAGTTGTGAACTTTCTACAGGCCTGTCTCTGCTGCATGCCATCAATAATTTGAGAAAGAACCCAAGCTACAGTGAGCATCGGTGGACTTCCAGATGTTATTTTACTCGGCAACCAGAAGTAAATACTGTCTGGGTCCAAGACCCTACAGTGTGCATGTGTTTGCATATGTACATGACGGCACTGGAGTAAGTGTACCTGTGGAGGCCCAAGGGTGGGAATCATCCTGGATTGGTTTTCCTCCTTGTTTTGTGCTGGGATTCCCGGGCTCTGCCTTCCAAGGCTGGAAATATAGACTGCTGCATTATTGCCTGAATTTTTTTTTATGAGGGATCTGGAGATCTGAATTCAGGTCTTTTATTGCAAAGCAAAGACTTTAATCCCTTGAGCCATCTCCACAGCCCTAAATACTTTCATTTATCTATTTTTTGTTTTACAATTTCAAATCATTGTACAATCTTTTCTACTTCATTAGAGAATGACTTCAGAGATGCTGATTCTACAACTGTTTACCAATCCTCCATCCCAGCTAACTGCCAATGGAAAGCTATGATACTAGAGCAATCCATAAGTTATCTCCTGAGCGCCCTCTTCCATCACATAAATTGAGTAAATTGTAAGAAATTACAACAAAGTGTAAATTGTTGATATGAACTGCTGTGTACACAGAGATGCATGTTTTGGTGCATTTATCTTGAGGGTTCAGATAAATGCAATGAGTTACTCTGGTGACGATACATGTGGAGTGGATGCTCATAGGGGGAGGGTCTGACTGAAAGTGACAGGAATGATGAGTTAGTTGGGATCAGTATCATGTTCTGTAAAATTTATCTGTTCTAAACTTTAACACCCCTAAGGCGCTATTACTGGTAACTCAAGAACCTGTGGTCCATGCGTGTTTCGATGGGAGCTAATCCTAAAGAGCAGTGCTGATTTCCAAGGGTGGGAAGAGAACTCATTGGCATTTAGGTTCTACATGTTTTATTACACAATCCCGTATTTCCTAACACTTATGCTTCATGTCAGAGTTCCCATTCCACTTTCAAGGTATATGTTCCAGATCCTTTATAAATGGCTAGGTGTCTGCTGCAGAGAGCCTGCATTGTTGCTGATAAATTACCACCAAAAGCTTAAAGGAACAAGGCACTTATTCTCTCTTATGATAGTTCAATTACAGTTGCTTGTCTGGCTTGGCAGGAGAACGCGCACAAACACCAGGGCCCAAGGGGATTGGCCGCCCCATATCCACTTAATGGTTGAGAGAGTGACAGTCCTTGTTTGCCAGACCAGCATGTCTGGTGAAGTATACAGAGGGATGCCCACTTTCTCAAACAGTTTCCTCCATTCTATTCACCTTCCTAGGGATGAGTCCTACCAACAATGGGCTGGGCCTTGCTCATCAGCTAGACAATCTCCTGCAGGTTCACTCTGGGCTTAACTCAACTACTAATTCTCTACAAATGTGCCTAGAGTTCAAACCCTCAACCATCAAGTTGACACCTGTATCTAATTATGACAGTGTATCATCTGTTATTTCCCTTAGTATTTGGGAACTCATACTATCATTGCACATATAATTTTATAATGCAGTTTGAGGGTTTATAATGCAGTTTCTGGCTTAAATATCTTCTCTCAACTGGACTATAGGTAATGGGGCTGCAGGCTCTCTGAGTCTAGGTCAATTTAAGTCTTGACTAATGGTAGTTGCCAACTGGATTTGTGGAATGTTCAAGTAAATAAACAACTTTAGAGTTTTATCTATAATAGGATTTTTATATATTTATTCATCAGTGCTCTACATCTTATGCTATGAATCTTTTTAAATTTTCCTTCTTAACGTGTGCGTTGTGTGTACGGGTGAAGCGTGTCAGGGGACAGTCCCGGGAATCTCTTGTCACCATGTAGATGTAGAGACAGAACTTATACATACATGTCCTACCTGCTGAGTCCCTCACCTGCCCCTCTGAAGCATTTCTAAATGCAGGAGGCATCTCACCTGTGTCTATATACTCTTTGACATCTAATACAGTGGTTCAGATAAATTCCATGTCCTGCTTTTTACCGGAGGGAAGGGCTGGTAACACCGTGACCGCCAGTGTCAGAAAAGCATCAGGAAAATTCCAGGGCTACACTGGAGCTCCTTCCTGTGACAGAAGCCATCTGCCCCCTGGGATTGGACAGTTCTTTGTGTCACTGATTTGCTGAAGGTGCAAATCAGTATGAATGACATTGAACATCTAACTGGGACAGCCCAAAGGCTTAACAGGGAAGAGTTTGAATGAGAAGCCCAATGGAGAACATACATAATTGGTCTCCTTTGCTTTAGACAGACATAGAAGAAAGAAAACAGAGTGTTTAATCTCTCTAGTCCCAAGTCATCACATTGATCCTAAAGATAGTTGATCCTGAGTTGGCACGTCGCACAAGAATTGGGTAATTATTCAGGATGTGTAAACATAAATTCTATATTCCTATGTATAGTTTTTCAAACATAAAAGTATTTTACAAAAGAAAGTCAGTTTATTGGGTACAGGTATCAACTTGACAGTTGAGGGTTTGAATTCTGGCATATTTGTAGAGAGTTAATGGTTGAGTTAGCCCACAGCAAACCTGCAAGAGATTGTTTAGCTGATGGGGAAGGACCAGCCTATGGTGGGTGGGACTAGGCCCTGAAAAGATGAATAAAATACTGGGAGTCAGTTGAGGAATTTGACATTCTTGTGTACATTTGGCCAGACACGCTGGTCTGGCAAATAAGGATTGTCCATCTCTCAGCCATTATGTGGTGATGGTGTGGCCAGTTCCCTCAGCTCTGGTGTTGGTGCGTGCTCTCCTGTCAAGCTGCATTGAGAACTGTAACTGGACAGTCGTAAGGAAATAAACCCCTTGTTCCTTTAAGCCATTTGATAGTCATTTATCAGCAACCATCAGGCAAACTGCAACACTACCTCTCTCTTATCATCTGTTATACAACTACAGTGAAGAAAAACACAAGACCTTTTTCATCTGCTGCAAAAATTCATTTCTTTTTAAAAATTTATTTATTTAATCTTTTTAATATTTTATTTTATTTTTTTAATGACTGATATCATATAGGAGGGTGTGCCAGCTACTTTCTTTTTCATTTTCCATAAATTTCATTGTTAGTTTTTCCCTCCCCCATCTTTCTTTTCCTGCTCTATTTGCAGGCTGCTGCCTAGAAAATGGTCTTTGTGGAGATGCCTATGCCTGGCCCAGAAGTGTCCCATGACTTGCCAAGCTAGGAGTTTGGCCATAGTGCAGCACTATTTAAAAAATAAATATTAACATACTCAAATAAATAAATGAATGAATAAATGAATAAATGAATGAATGAATGAATGAATGAATAAATAAATAAATAAATAAATAAATAAATAAATAAAGACTAGGTAAATAGATTGGAGCCATAGCAGATCTAGCCTATAATCCTGGTTATTTCCTATCTTGTCCATGTGTGTTTGTGTGTGGTCACTGTGGGACACAGTGCAGGTGTGGAGGTCGGAGGACAAACTTGGGGCGTTAGTGTTCTTTCTTTCTACCTAGTGAGTTGTGGGGACTGAGCACAGGTCTGTAAGTGACAAGCACTTTTATCTACTAAGCCATCTTGCTGACCTCACATTCTATGTAATAATCGAATTCTCATTCAACGAATGCATTGTGTGGGGCCAGTGGCCAAGCCCAGAGAAGTGACTGAAAAAGTTTAAATGTGTACCACATGGACACTCATTTAAAGGCGTATTGCAGTGAACGCTTCTAAACTCCAGTCATAAGTGAAGCAAATTGACATTGAGCAAACCATCTCATAGCATTATGCCCTCTGGTTCCCAGATAGCTCCTGAGAAAAATGAAATGCTATCTTCTTCTAAGAAATTTTCTGTTTTTCTAGAGCTGGCAACCCTGCAGAAATTGACTATGTTTTTTCTATCCCCTCTTGATCTTGTTAGCACATCATTAATTTGCTATTAAACTACCTGCTTTACAAAGTTGATTTTGTAGCACAGCATGCTTCTTTCTCTCCTTAGCGCTCTCATGAGACAACAAATTACTATGTAAGATAACAAGTGAGTAGAACTTGGCAGATAGACTATTTTTGTTGCTTTTTCTGCTTCCACGGAGAGCCTGTCAATCCCTAACAGCATTACAAACAGATGGCTAATTGTTACAGAGCCACATATTGCTAATGTGGAAAGTTGCCGATTTCCTTGGTAAGATGTGGTTTAAAAAATAATCATAGGGCATTTATGAGGATAATGCCAACTCAAGATTGATTCTTAAAAATGTGGGAGGACGCTACTATGAGTTACTCCTGTGACTTCATCTTTTATTCACTTAAGGATGGGGTTTGAGTTTCCTAAAAGATATGAAGCATTTGAATGTAGTTGTGTGTGTTAGTTACCTGTGGCTGCCACAAGAAATGCTAAAAAAGGGGGGGGGTTTAAAGAACAAGAAATAAAGCTGCCATAGTTTTGGAGGCTTGATGTCCAAAGACAAGTTGCCAGTGAAGCCATGAGGTCATCTTTAGTCTCTCTCTCTCTCTCTTTCTTTTCCTTTTTCTGTCTCTCCCACACACCTTCTTTTGCTTTCTTACTTACTCTCTCTTAGTACATATGCTCTGGGGATGACATTCCATTGCCTTTTCCTGCCTTCGGGTAATTAACAGGAACCCTTAGTGCTCCTTGGCTTGTAGATATCTCTTAATATGTAGTTCTGTAGCACGTGACAATCACAGATAGTCTCTCAGGTGTGTCTCATGTGTCTCTGTTGCTTTTCCTGGTGTTGTGCTAAAATACTCTGCCATAGTGACTTAAGGATGGAAGAGTTTATTCTGGACCACAGGTTAAGGTACAGCCCATCGTGAGGGGGACCAAGGCAGCAGGTGCTTGAAGCAGTGGGTCATATTGTCTCTGCAGCCAGGAAGCAGGAAGCCATGAATGAGTGCCAGCGCCCAGTTCCCTTCTTGCTTCCTACAACCCAGGATTCCAACTGGGGAACAGTACCACCCATTGTGGGTGGGTTTTCCCTCCACAATTATTGTAAACAAGATAACTTCCCTATGAGCGTGCCTAGGGACCCATCTCTCACAAGACTCTAGATTTGTGTCAGGCTGACAATTAGCATTCACCATCACACCCGGGGCTTCTCCCTGCGTGTCCGAATTTTCTCCTAATGAGCACACAGCTCACAGAAGGCGGGCTCATCCTATCTCAGTGTGACCTCCTGCTAACTTAATTAAATCTGTAATTTCTAAATAATGTCACATTCACCGTGGTTCCGGTGGGTGGTCAGGAAGTCAGCATACTTTTAAGGCGATGACAATTCAACCTACACACCTGGGGAATCATTGGAAAATATTTCAGTAACATCCAGAGTTCTCAATGGAGCTGATCCGCTCTAAGAAACCATCGAGCGCCCTCATGTTCATGTTCAAAGCATTTTTTACTTTATTGACTCAATTTTTTGAAAGCAATACTTGAGTCAGATCAACATACTTGGTCTAAAATAGACTCAAAGTTGATTTTTTTTTTTAAAAAATAACATATCATGGGCTGTGGGGAAGGTTCCATCAGTGAAAACAATACTTGCAGCTCAGTCGTGACAATCGGAGCTCAATTTCTAGAAACCACCTAAAAAGCCAGATGTGGCGGCTCACATTGGTAGTCCCAGCATACCTATTTGCAAGATGGGAGGGGGAGGCTGGAAAACCAGCTGGAAGCTCATGTGCACAGCACAGTAAGAAGTAACAAGAACAATCTGTCTCAGAAACAGGATGGAGCGAAGAGAACTGATTTCTGAGAATTTGTCCTTTGCCTGCCACACATGCAGCATGCAGGTATGTGCATGTGCACACAAACTCACGAACACAAAGCAAACAACCAATATACCTCTAGAGAGCAGCACAGTGTGTGGCTAGTACTGGAGACAAGGCCCACGTGCTTGCTGTGGCTCATCCTGAGATATTAGCGATACGCGTGATCACTTCCTGCAGCAGAGGCAAGCTGCCAGTGTTCACACTTAGTTTGCATTAGAGATGCTGAAATCAGAGGTGTGGTCTCCCCGGGCTCTGTCTGGATTTACTCTATGTTTGTCTAACTGTGTTGTGCCAGGGTTGTATTTCTAGCTTCTAAATGACAGGTAGCCTTTCCTTCCTCAAGGTAAATGTCGCCATGTCTATAGGATGATGGCTCTTAACAACAAGCATGAGTGGAAACAGATATTTCTTTTCCTGACGTCAAATTCTTGTTGTCTTGAGCATTCATCATATGAGCGTCAAATGAGCTTGCTCAGTCTGCTTCCAGCTGCTTCCTGGTACAGCTTCACAACAATTGGTGGAAATTTAGAGTCATAGTCACACTAATTCTATTTATTTTTACTTTACTTTTTGTGATTAATGCGATTCTTTATTAATGAAAGAGTTATTACTTAGAACGATGGACCAGAATCCACTGTTCAAAACATACAAATGGACACGTACATACATATGGCAGATTTACACTGTCAATTAGTGGAGAAGTTCCTGAATTAAGAAATGATCTTGGGGACTGGAGAGATGGCTCAAGGGTTAAACCTCTGACTCACAAGCAGAAGTAAAATGTGAAATGTAAAAATGCCAGGTGGAAATAACCGTAGTCTGTATTTTCAGCTCTGTAAAGGGAGCCTGGAAAAATCCATGAGCAAGGCAAATGGAGGGGCAGCAATCCAGGATACTTTCTGAAATCACTCCTGGGCTTTCACAGTTGCATACATTACACCCTCTGATACACACACACACACACACACACACACACACACACACACACGCATGCAAGCAAGAAAAAAAAAAGATTCTCACAGGTCATTGTTACACAACAAGCAAAAACCTATATTTTCCAAAACATGGCGGGGGAGTGGGGGAGGGAGAAAAAACAATTTCCTCCAGGTTTTGTAACTGACCCAACTGACTACAGGTGGAAGAAAAGCTTATTTATAAAATTTTATAGCCTATTTAGGACAGTGTTAATTGACTTAAGAGCATTTTTTTAATTTAATTGAATGAAAATTCAAAAATATTTCTAAATTAGGTACATAGTATTTGGAACATTTTGCTAACAGCAATATTATATAATTTATGAATAATGTAGTATTTAGACCAAGATTTTAACCATAGAGGAGACTGTGAAATTTTTAAATGATTAAATTTCAATCATAAAACACCATAACATTACTACAAATATTGCATAATAATAATTGTAATAATTTCAAATGCTAGAAAAGTAATTGCTCGAACAATGCCAAAAATACAAGTATTTTTCTCTTCTTTTTTACTTAGCTTTATTATGACTATCAACTTGAAGCAAACTAGCTAAGAGGAAGAGGAAGAATATAGCAAGCCATTTAGTCCACAGTGACAAATTAGAAAGCCCTAAGGGTTATGAAGGTCATTCTGGCTGAATACCATGGGGGAACCATCTTCCTCCTCTCCCTCTCTGTGGTCCATTTTCTTATCTTTTCTTTCCTTATCTTCACATTTGTCCTGGTGATTTCTTTTGAGAAACAGAGTTAACTGAGACAGGGCTTCTTCAAATCTGGGGTGCACTCAAACCTGTAGACTTTTAAAACTGCTCTAGATTTTTAAATACTACTGGCAAGTGTTTTCCAAAATATAGGGGGGGGGGGAGAAAAAAAAACCAATTTCCTCCAGGTTTTATAACTGACCAAATTTCAATTGTTCATGTACAGTTAATTCTTTAATAGGAAATGTTATCTTTTGACCTGGAAATAAATTCAATTCCAATCTTCTTTGCTTGGTTGGTTTATACTAGCAAAGTATTTTGTTAACTGGGAAAAGCTATTGATGACATAGTCAAGGTACTTTTTCCACTCCTGATGTGCTCTGAGTACGTGCTGTGTACAAAGTGTTACTTACGGCGATGCAAGTCCCTCCATCTTGGTTCCTCACATGGCAGTATACATAGGATGCACTTGTGAAATTGGGGAGGGGGTTTCCACCACGCCTCCACTTATTTTCTTTCTTTCTTTCTTTCTTTCTTTTTCTTTCTCTTTCTTTCTTTCTTTCTTTCTTTCTTTCTTTCTTTCTTTCTTTCTTTCTTTCTTTCTTTCTTTCTTTCTTTCTTTCTTTCTTTCTCTCTCTCTCTCTCTCTTTCTTTCATTCATCCATCCATTCATTTATTCACTCATTTTCTTTTTCAGGAGGAGGGTAAGTAATACATGAAATGAGGTAGCAGAGAGATTGTGGGTTCCCTGCTTGGCTAACCAGTACAGCTGAGCAGTGAGCTGTGGTGGGCTTCAAGGGGCCAGGGGTCAGATGAGCTGAAGACAGAACACTATGCCCAGCTGTGGCTTGATGCCACACGGACAAGACAGTGTCCTGGCGGTCTCTGTGGACCTCCACTCAATGAAGCAGGTCCTACTCTCGCTCAGAGAAAGCTGTGGTCTGGGTTCAGCAGAGCCTGTATAGGGCATGGAGATTGGAGAGTCATTTTTCACTTGGTGGGGGCCTTGGGGTTCACATGGAGGAAGTGAGACCTTTGAGAGAAGGGAGCCACTCAAATAGAAATGGATAGAAATCTATTTCACACATGAAAGAACCAACCTCCTATGCAGCTTCCAACAGAACGATGAGAATGGATTGAGTATTGTTTATGCCACCATAAACACTTTTCTCCTTACCTAGGGTTAAACAATGAGTGTAGGAAACTCATGTGGCACTGGCACAGGAAAATAGATGGTAAAAGTGGGATTTTTTTATATTGAAAAATTTCTTTTTGCATGCACATGTGCATGAATATAAGTGTACCTCCGTGTGTAGGTATGTGCACAAGAGGGCACTTGAGTCTGCACCACGAGGATGCCCAAGGTTGACCCTGGGAATCATCCTGGGCTGCTCTTCCATCTTTTTACTTTGCACTGGGATTTCCTAGACTCTGCCTTCCAAGATTGGAATGATAGGCTGCTGCCATATCTGCCTGGCATTTTTTTCTTTCTGCATGGGATCTGGGGGGGGGTTTGAACTCAGGTAGAAGCAAAGACTTTAACTGCTGAGCCATCTCCCCAGCCTGTACTGAAAAAAAGGTTAACATTACTCACACCTAGAAGAATAAAAGCTTTAAAAATAAGATGAAGCCCCATGCTAAAGTGACATTCAGCTTTCAAAGCCCAGCTTTTGGAAGGAGCAGACATCTGGCAGCAGAAGCAAGCTCTTGATAGGCGAGCTCTGCCCAAGCTCACGTTAGAAGTTATGCAGGGACACAACTGGCCTGAAGCTACCAGCCTTCCGGGAAGCTGAAGCCCTGAGGAGTTTCTCTCTCTTCTATCATCAGCTCATTTACCTTCTACCCTGGCTTTTACATGCCAGCTATAGGGGGAGTTCAGATGCTTCTCTAATAAAGTATGTCTAATAGAAAGGTCATGTGAGCCACATATATAACTTAAAAATTCTAGTAGTCATATTACATGTGTGGCAAGGAACAGATGCATTAGAAAAATTCAATGCTTGAAGTTTTTGAACCTTATTCTTTTCTATTTATTATTAGTGTGCACTTGAGTGTGTGCTTGTGTGTGTGTGTGTATGTGTGTGCATACTTGTGTGGAGGTCAGAGGACAACTCTGTAGAGTTGATTCCCTTCATCCCTGCTTTACATGAATTCCAGGGATCACTCCGGTCATCAAGCTTGTTCAACAAGCATCTTAACTGACTGAATTACCTAACTGACTGATCACCATATAAACAATCCCAAATGAGCTGTTTATTTAAATTCGCTGCTTTCAAAGTCAGTTTTCTGGGTTCTCTGGAGATCAAACTCAGGTTTACATACAGGTAACCTTTATATCTGCTAAGACATCTTACTGGATCCGCCCCCTTCATTTCGATGTGAAGTAATTCATACAAACAGATTCGCCATTAGACTCCATGTAATTTATAGTTGAAGAACTCACCTACCCCAAACTACTTCAATTAGATTTACATTTTTCCAGTAAATTCATATCAATTTAGTTCGATACAGTATTGATTTAGTATCCAATTTAAAATTCTAATTTGAATACATCCACATAAAATGTCAAATTCAATCCCTCAGTCAGAGTGGCCACATTTTAGGTGATCTACAAGTACAAGCTCCTGAGAACCTGACCTTGGGGAAGGGTGGGGGAGGGGTGTGTTTGTAAATGTGGTGGAGATGCGCTGATACTGTGATCCCGTTATGTGGTCCGCAGCAGGCTCTTGAGCAGGGCAAGAAAGGCTGAGGCATCTAGACAACACAGTGATGCTGATGTTTGGATTTCCGGCTGACCCTCTTTCCGGCCTCTTGGTCTGCTCAGCCCTTAGAGTGTGCAGGGGCGTGATGGGCCATCAACCTCTACCCCCTTATAAAGATGGAAAATCAAATGCCATACTTCTACGCTTTCACAAGACTCACAGTCTTCATGCTAAATAAGGAGGCTGCTTCACAGTGCCATGTGAGGTTGACATTGCTGTTCTCAACATGAACCACGACTAGCTCATCTCTGCCCATACTTGTCTTTCCCTCAGTAAGAGGAGGCAGATTTTGACAGTGGGAATCTTCAACATAATAAGAATTAGCTGATAACAGGACCACAGTGACCTGGAGGTAGGGAACTATCAACATGCAAACATCCTGCACAGGGTGTATAATTGCTCTAAACTATCTTTGATTCTCCACCATGCCAAGCTTGTATTGTGCTCTCTGAATTTCAAATGCTGTTTTTGTCAAAAGAGAGACATACTTCTTCCATAGATAATTTCAGACTTTCTTGAAGTAGCTCCCTGAGTCTTGTAATCGTACTCCTCTAGTCAAACTGTGCAATTTCCCATGGGTTTTAAGCATAAATAACACTTTCAATGATTCGTCAAAATTCATAGTTGTTTTGAGTCTTTTGGAAGTATTTTGCATAGAAAGGTGCATGATCAATGACCATTTGAATTGGTTATAGCAAAAGAGAAAGAAATGCTCTTGGAAATAAGGCTTAGGATGTATGAGCTGCCCACACAAGTCAATGGGTAATGTGGCACATTAAGTTCTGTGCAAATGAATCATTCAAGAATAATCATATGTAATTTCAGATCATGGAACAATTGGGCCAAACCATATTATAGTGTGATCCACTCAAGCCAGCTTGCTCCATGCCTTTGACTTCTACTCTGGATTTTGCTTCATTAGACTTGGAGGGAGTTTAGAGAAAGGCTGAGTTGAAATGTTAAGATTGCTAGGAGAAGTGAATGACAGGGAACTCAAAAGCAATGGTTACCCAAGAAAACACGTGATTGCTAAGGATTTAACACACATTTGTTTCTATCAATGCACAATCAGGATAAATTAAGAAAGCCCTGTAAGAAAATTTCTGTAGATCATGTCCTGGCCAGGTTCTGAGTTCAGCCTAGAATGGAGCTTGGATTCAGCTTGTATTTCTTTTAAAATAGTAGTTTGGTGATTCCTAAAGCAGAGATATCTCCTTTCCAATTAATCTTCGCAAGTGAGCTGTGACATACATGGTGAGTAAGAGCATTATTTGCACATTTTTGAAGTAAGTGGCATTAGTGGACAAGGCGCGGAAGGACAGGCTCAACAACTTCCTGTCCTCTGAATCACAGTGGCCCTTGGAGGACGATAACTTTTCTTCTAGGAGAAGGTAAGCATGACTTATGAAGTACAATGTCCTCTACATCAGTGCGTCAACTTTCTTCCCCTAGTTCTATTGAAATTTGAGTTAAAGAGAAAAGTAGGTAGAAGAAAGAAATGAAAAAAGCTGAGAGAGGATGACAGCAAATATCTATAGCTTTGTAACTGGAGACCTCAAAAGTCTAGGTTAAATAAAAGAAATCATTCATCCCTGGAACAGGAAGATCTCAAATGGAAGACAAAAGGAAAATCAATAGATGCCGACATGACAATGACGGAGTTGCTGGAATTATCTGGCAAAGATTCAGAAGCAGTCACTCTAAGAAGGCTCCCATGAACAATGAGAAACAAATAGAAATAGAAAGTCTCAGACTAAAATGGGATCCAGGGGAAAAATTGCAAAATCAACTCAATCTTTTAAAAAGTGTTTTATTTATTTATGTGTGTGTGAGAGAGAGAGGAAAGTAGAGAAGAGAGAGAATGAGAGAGAGAGAGAGAGAGAGAGAGAGAGAGAGAGAGAGAGACAGACAGACAGAACCACATGCCGTGATTCATGGGTAGAGATCAAAGAACTTTTAGAAGTCACTTCTCTCTTCCTGCCATGTGGGCTACTCAGGGATTGAACTCAGGTCAGCAGCTTAACAACTGGCACCTTAACCACTAAGTTTTCTCACTGACTTAAGCCAACTTAGTCTAAAATGTGAACATTAAAACTTCAATTTTTTGTGTGTTTGTTGGATAGATTTTTTTTACATTTTTTTGCCTAGTTATATAAACTAAATAGGTACTCCCTCCTCCTCCCTTCCCCCTTTCTTCTCCCCTGTTGTCCCCCATTCCACTCTCCCCCTTCTCACTACCCCCTTCCTCTCACCCCTTTTCCTTCCCTTCTTCTCTCTTGGTGCTTCTTACTTTCTCCCTCTCATCTTCCAAAGCATTGCTTTTATGAGCACTGAATTTCTGAGTTGTTGAGTTGTCAACATTAGTGAGGGTTCAGGACTCAGTGGCATAGCTTGGGGCCCCTTCTTGGCCTGCCTACTAGTATGGGAACTCTATTATAGCTGTTTAAACCCTTAGCTTTAAGGATCCTACTGCCTGAAGTCTTCTCCCGTGATCTGTGCTAGACTTTGGGGGATTTTTTACATGTCAGCCACTGTGCAGGTCATGCAAAGTCCAATCACATTGTGGTTATTTCCTGGCTATTGCAGCCCTGACTTGTGTGGAGAATCTTGCATATCGTTGGTCCTCCCCATCTTTAGGCTCTTACAATCTTGCTGCCCCCTCTTCCGCAAAATTCCCTGAGTTTTAGAATGTGAAGAGATTTGGCAGATTTGGTTCTGAGAAAAACTTTAAATTTTATATACCTAAAGCTTCCCATGTATCTGGAGTTTAATTAGCCATTAACATGAAAAAGAATCTTGCAGAAAGATGTACAATATGGTTTTGTTCTAGTTAACAGTGCTGTTGAATAGAGATGTGGAACTTTTCAAAATACTCTAATAAGATTTTCAAATGACACAGAATTTTTTTCTCCTTCACACTTTCTTTCTCATTTCAGGTTCTAAGCTGGAAGTACATGGATAGAAACTCCTAAGTGATATAACCTAAGAGTCTTGCTATAAGTGTGAGAACTCCTCTTTGTTGTATAGAAGTGAATGTCAGACACACTTGTGAATGTCCTAGAAAACTTGCCAGCATGCTAACAAACCTAGACTATGATTTTTTGCACATAGCAAAGGACTAAATATTAAGCTTCCAATACGGACATTTCTAAGAAGTTCTGCCTTCCAGGGCGTTAGTGCAGCCTCCACCATTTATGCCCAACATTTTTATGTGGGACCTGGGATCCGAACTCAGTTCCTTCTGTTTTCAAGGCAGAAGCTTAACCCCTGAGCCATCTCTCCAGCCCCAGGAGTTCTTACACTATCTACACTTGTAGCTATGCTACTGCTCACAAAGACAGTGATTGATCCTTTAATGTTGACCATAAATTTCAAGGAAAAGGTCAGAATGTTCCCCGCGTTATCCTTTAATAACACAGAGGAATCATTCATAATGCTTGAGAATGTATTTTCCCTTTTTTTGTCAAAAGTAGCTGAAGACGGAAACATAGTTTTGTGCTAACTGTAAGAGAAGGGTTCATTCTGCGCAGTTAATCAGTGTGGCATTTTTCCAGGAAACTCCTTTTCCCCGGTGAGACCTAACCATCACGTTTCGACCATGAGCTTAAGCCCCTTGTAGGTAGGATGTCAAAAGACCTATTGGTTGCCTACCCCACTCCTCCGATTCGGTCCATCTTACCTGCCTGTGGATTCCAAGGTGAATGCTTTGCCTATGGCTACAATGGGATCAGGGAGATGGGTGGGAATCTCATCTGACTGATGAATATGGACCTGAAGGCAAGAGGGGAGGCTGGTCCACAGAGGTCTCGCTGTGGACACAGGTGTGGCCCCCTGGAGACTGGCCTGCGCAGAAACTGCCCGGACTGGTGGCACGGCTGGTGAGTTCCACGTTGTACAATTTGACCATTGGGACTATTATCTGAATAGAAAGCGAGGTTCACCTTAACGTCTCAACTTAACCTTAACACATATTGATAACGTTGCAAACTACGTTCACTTCCTGGCAGGATGGCTTCAGAAGGGGAAGAGCCAAAAACACAATCATTTAATGTTGGTGCTGTGGAGCTGAACCTAGAACCTCGCACATGCCAGGCAAGCACTCTACCACTGAGTCTTGGTAGAATCTGAGGTCCAGAAACACAATCTTGACACTCGTTCAGTCAGACAAAGAAGAGTTTCAGCAGAAGAAAGCCTGTCCTAAACGTCTGCCTTTGCAAGTGTTACCTCGAATATGATTAATTTGTTTTCCCCCCAATGCACAACGATGCTGAGAGATGAAATTACTCAATCTGTTGGTATATTAACATCCATAATTGTTTATTGAAACACATGGTCATTTACTTGATGAAAGCGTAATATTGGCTTTGAGATATTTTCATCTGTAGCAGATTGGCATAATGGTATTACTGGATTATGCTAATGGTCACTTTACAAAAATGAAAGTTATAAAATGTCAACAGAACGCTGCTGTTTTCTGCCATTTTTTTCCAGTAGAGCCTCAGTGATACAAGAAATCAATCATATTTAGTATACTTCGAGGGGAAATTTGACTGAACAATTATCCTCTGATTTGATAGGTTTTGCAGAGGGTTTCGCTGGAGCCTGGCAGGGTGGGTTTTATTCCCAGTGTCTTATACGGACACGGTAAGGTTCTTTTGACTGCAAGTGTCCTGTTTTCAAAATACAAACAAAACTGAAACCTTTTGATCTGGCAGCAATAGTCATTCATGAAAGGCTTGATCTCTTGCATATGAATCGTGATGTTTATATTCTCTGATTACTCTGTTCACTGGTACTTAAGCTTTCTCTATGTTTCTGTCATTTGAAATGATTTAGTGGAAATTACATATTAGGTTATGTTTTCCTGCTATTAAGTAGAGGTAGAAGTCCAAAAGTCTTTTAATACCCACACAAACCAAATTTTCAGTAGGGAAAAAAAAAAACTTGAAACAGAAAATTTATTTTCAAATTGGTGAAATTATTCTGTTCCTCTTATTAGTATGCAGCTGAATATACTAAAAGAAATTATCAAAAGTAATGCTGTTATTATTATTGTAAAATATGTAGAAATAAATACTATGTGGGTTAGACTACATATCTCGTGTGTTTGTAATAGACTGTCTTTATTAAAATCAGCATGATGGCCAACTGGAGACTATGACTTTTTGTAAATATCTTTTTTTTATACATTTTTTATTATTATTTCAGCTCATACAAACTTAATAGGTACACCAGTTCCCTCCCTCCCTCCTCCTCCCCCCGAACCCCCTGCTCTCCCTCCTCTCTCCCCTCCCGCCCCATCCCCCCGTGCCTCCCGCCCCAATTCCCAGAGTCCTTTCTTGTGCATGCCTGACTCTCCTCTGGACCTCCTCTCCGATGACGTACAAAGACCCAGTGGCATTTCCCTGAACCCTTTCCTGTGTTCTCCTTAAGCATAGGAACACTACTGTGGCTGTCAATCCCTTGCCTCCAAGGATCTTGGTGCCTTTAGCAGATGCTAGACTTTGTGAGGTCAATAGTGTGTTGGACATTCGCCGGGCATGCAATGTCCAATTATGATTGCTTCGGCCCTAACTTGTGTGGAGTATCTTGCAAATCATTGCTCCTCCCATCCTTTTGCTCTTACACTCTTACCGCTCCCTCTTCTGCAAATGTCCCTGAGCTTCAGGATGGGGAGAGATTAGTCTGGCCTAGTTCTAGGTGGTTGATATAGAGTCTCTGAAGTTCTGGATAGTGTTTCGTTCATTTTCTTTTGCAGTTTCGTTGCTCCTGCAATGCCCTTCACTCCATCGTGATGGGCACTGTATGTCACCCCCTGGCCAGAGACAGAAAGCTGTTAAACTGGAGTCTTATTATAAGAGCACATTCAAGGGTAGATGTAATACTTATACCCAAAAGTGGAATCACAGGGTCATATGGCATTTGGCAATGGGAGGGGTCAATCACCCATTTGCAAAATGGTTACTTTTTAATCTGCCGGACTATGTGCCCTCCCCTTTTGGTGAGTTCATACCCCTTAGCTGTAAATGATCAGGAACGAATTGTGAACTTAACTAGGTGTCACATTACTTTCTTGCAGTCCTTGATGGAGGCCTATTTTCTCTACTGTAACATGGTCATTTCTCTCCTTGTTTCTGGTGTGGCCCTCCAGCCCCATCCCTCCTGTTCATAATACTTGCAATTACTGTAGGTAATATATAGATTTACCTATGAGTGTCTCAAGGTGGGCTGGGTGGGTTTGGTACTAGGAGCCACCTATTAGGGAGTACATATGGCGCTTAATTTTCTGGGTTTGGGATACTTCACTTAATATAATTGTTTCTAATGACATCCATTTCCCAGCAAATTCCAGTAATTCATCATTTTTGATGGCTGAGTAGTACTCCATTGTATAGATGTACCACTGTTTCCTTATCCACTCGTCAACTGTTGGACATTTCGGTTGATTCCATGACAGTGCTGCTATGAACATGGTCGTGCTTGTGCTATCGAGGTGAACCTCTGTTGTATGGGGGGTTATACCCAAAAGTGGAATCACAGGGTCATATGGCATTTCAATCTTTAATTTCTTTAAGAATCTCCAGACGGCTCGCCAGAGTGGCTGTATGAGCCTGCACTCCCACCAGCAATGTAGGAGAGTTCCCCTCTCTCCACATCCTCTCCAGCAGTTGGTGTTGTTTGTATTGTGGATTTTTGCCATCCTGACCAGGGTGAGATGATATCTCAGGGAAGTTTTGATTTGCATTTCCCTGATGGCTAAAGAACAGGAGCATTTTTTAAGATATTTATTAGACATTTTAATTTCATCCCTGGTAAAATTTCTTTTAAGTTCCAGGGCCCATTTTTTAATTGGGCCATTGGTTTCCTTGATGTTTAGTTTTCTAAGTTCTTTGTGCACTCTGGACAGTAGAGCTCTATCAGATATGTGGTTAGTGAAGATTTTCTCCCATTCTGTAGGTTGCCTTTGAGCTCGTGTTACAATCTCTTTATCTGAACAGAAGCTCTTTAATTTCACAAGATCCCAACTGTTGAGAGTGGGTAGCAGTGACTGTGCCATTGGAGGTCTGTTTAGGAAATGTTGGCCTAGCCCAATCAGCTCGAGGGAGTTCCCTATCCTTTCAACTATGGTTTTTATAGTCTCTGGCCTGATATCAAGGTCCTTGATCCATTTGGAATTAAGTCTTGTACATGGTGACAAGTACGGGTCCAGCTTTAATCTTCTGCATGTGGAGATCCAGTTTTGCCAGCACCATTTGTTGAAGATGCTGTTCTTTTTCCATTGAATTCTTTGGGCCCCTTTGTCAAAGACCAAATGGCTGTAATTTTGTGGGCTTATATCTGGGTCTTCAATCCTTATCCATTGATCTGTGTGTCTATTTTGGAGCCAGTACCAGGCTGTCTTTATAACTATGGATTTGTAATATAGACTAAGGTTCGGTATTGTAATACCTCCAGCAGTGTTTTTGTTACTCAGGATTGTCTTTGCTATCCTAGGTCTTTTATGCCTCCCTATGAATTTTGAGATTGTTTGGTCAACTTCTTTGAAGAATTGCTTTGGGATTTTAATTGGTATAGCATTGAATTTGTATATTGCCTTTGGCAGGATGGTCATTTTTACGATGTTGATTCTGCCAATCCAGGAACATGGGAGGTCTTTCCACCTTCTGGTGTCTTCTGCAATTTCTTTCTTTAGGGTTTTAAAGTTTTCATTGTAAAGGTCTTTTACCACCTTGGTTAGGTTTATACCTAGGTATTTCATTTTTTTAGGGGCTATAGTAAATGGGATTGTTTCTCTCAAGGCTTTTTCACTTCTTTCATTCTGGACATATAGGAAGGCCTCTGATTTTTGCACATTTATTTTGTATCCTGCCACCCTGCTGAACTTCTCAATTAGTTCCAGGAGCTTCCTGGTGGAGTTTTTGGGATCACTCAGGTATAAGATCATGTCATCCGCAAATAGGGATAGCTTGACTTCTTCCTTGCCAATTTGAATCCCTCTTATGTCCCTTTCTTGTCTTATGGCTTCAGCTAAGACTTCAAGTACAATATTGAATAGAAGTAGTGAGAGTGGACAGCCTTGTCTAGTTCCTGATCGAAGTGGGAATGCTTCCAATTGTTCCCCATTGAGCAAAATCCTTGCTGTGGGCTTGTTGTATACAGCTTTTATTATGTTCCTACTGTCTCTAGCGTTTTGATCATAAAAGCTGTTGGATCTTGTCAAAAGCTTTTTCTGCATCTATCGAGAGTATCATGTGGTCTTGGACTTTGGACTGGTTTACATGATGAATTACATTTATTGATTTGCATATGTTGAACCAACCTTGTGTGCCGGGGATGAAGCCTACTTGGTCCCCGTGAATAATCTTTTTAATATGTTTTTGAATCTGATCTGCTAAAACTTTGTCGAGAATCTTTGCGTCTGTGTTCATCAGAGAGATCGGCCTATAGTTTTCTTTTTTAAGTGAGTCTTTATTAGGTTTTGGGATTAAAACGATATTAGCTTCATAGAAGGAATTTGGTAGTGTTCCTTCCTTTGCTATTTGATGGAACAGTTTAAGGAGTATTGGTGTTATTAACTCCTTAAATGTCTGGTAGAACTCTGTGCTGAATCCATCTGGTCCAGGACATTTTTTGGTGGGAAGATTCAAGATTACTTCCTCAATTTCCTTATATGTTATGGGACTATTTAAATAATTCACAACTTCCTGATTCAATTTAGGTAAGTTGTGTTTACTTAGAAATTCATCCATCTCTTTTGTGTTGTCAGACTTCACAGAGTATAAGTTTTTGAAATATGATGTTATAATTCTCTGGATTTCTTGGGTATCGTAGTGATAACTCCATGTTCATTTCTAATTTTGTTAATTTGGGTTTTCTCTCTCCTGCTTTTGGTTAACTTAGCTAGGGGTGTATCAATCTTATTGATTTTTTCAAAGAACCAGCTTTTTGACTGGTTGATTTTTTCTATCCTTTTCTTAGTCTCAATTTCAGATATTTCTCCCCTTATTTTGCTAATCTCCTCTCTTCTACTACTTTTGGGATCAGATTGCTCTAGTTTCTCTAAAGCTTTAAGCTGGATTGTTAAGTTGTTTATTTGTGATGTTTCCATTTTTTTGATGTAGGCATTACGAGCTATGAACTTACCTCTTAGAACAGCTTTCATTGTGTCCCAGAGATTTTGGAAAGTTGTATTTTCATTATCATTCACTTTCAGGAAATCTTGAATTTCCTTTTTAATTTCTTCCTGAATCCAGTTCTCATTCAGCATCATATTGTTAAGTTTCCAGGAGTTAGTGTATTGTACATATATTCTTATGCTGGAGTTTTTAAAGAGGTAAAGAACTGAATATTGTATTTGTCTTATTCTTTAAGAAGTCTAGGGGTGAGTCTCTCCCTTAATCACAAGGTTTTCAATTGCTAGCTATATGATTTTAAAAAATATTTTAAAAATATTTATTTGAGAGACAGACAAAAAGGGGACACAGGGAGAAAAAGAGAGAAGGTATATGCATGACATGGTGCACAGGTAGAGGTCAAAGGACAACTTTCAGAAGCCAATTCTCTCCTTCTACCATGTGGATGTCTGGGGGTGGGTCTGTGAGCCCTATCAGCTGGGCTATCTCACCAGCCTTTAGCCATGAGACCTTTAATAAATTATGCTACTCTTGGGTCGGGAAGATAGCTCAAGAGTTAAAAACTTTGCCTTGAAGACTGAAGGACTGGAGTGTGGATCCCCGTATAGAAACCAAATAAAAAAAATGCCAGGTGGACAAGGAGGTGGCCTATAATGCTGATCCTGAAAGTGGAAACCTGGGAATCCTCGGAGACAAGCAGTAAGATGGAAGATCAATTCAAGATGATTCCCCATGCTGTCTTCAGGCCTCCATGGACATGAAAACTCACAGGTCCTCCTGTGCACGCACCTGCTCATGTATGTATACCCACCTGCATGCAACATACACAGACATATGCATATGAAGAATAAATATCACCCTGGTATCAAATTCCTTACTTAGAAAATTGGAATAATAAGAGGGGTTGGGAAAGTGACAGAAAAACCCTAAAAATGTGAGGTATAAGCAGATATTAATGGGCAGCCCAAGAAGGGCCCTGGGCTATGCCACTGAGTTCTGAATCCTCACTAGTATAGACTCAGAGGGAAATTCAACGCCCACATAAATGAACGCTCTGGAGGATGGGAGGGAGAAGGCAGGACTCACCAAGGGAGGAGGAGGGAAGGAAAAGGGGTAAAAAAGGGGGGAGGAGAGTGGAAAGGAGAGAAAGTGGAACCATTGTTCTTGGTTGCCTTGCAGGATGGATAGTAAGTAAGACCCTATTACTGAAGGTGAAATACATGGGGATCATGGACCATGGATGGAAAACACCAGTTGGAACTGGTCTGGAAGCTTCCTCCTTGCTGGATAGCGTACAGAGTACTGGAAAGCACAATAGAAACTACAGGGGCAAAAAAGAAATCAAAGGTCTCAATGGTCTGTGAATAAGCTGCCTAACGATTCACCATGGTAAGAAGGGACCATCAGTGTTAATAGTGGGCATGAACAGCAAGGAAGCAACCAACAGGTTTCTGATTTGATTTAAGACCCACTGGTCAGCACAGACACATTCTTGTTATTATAAAGTGAAAAAAAAAGAACCTATAAAGAGGCACACAGGTCCAAGGGGGAAGAGCAGGCTATGAATGTTTAGCTTTGAAGATGGTGTATCAAAATGCCCTTTAAATATATGTTATTATACCCATAGGTTGGAGGAGCACTCAGCACTAAATCTTGAAGCCTCCTTCTGCCATAGAAGGTGTTTATTACAGAAAAATACAACAGGCAAAAGTGCAGAAAATAAGTGGCTGTAGACTGGCTCTAAAGAGGACATTTAAGCCACCCATACCCCTATCTCAAGGCTCAGGGAACATCAAGGAAAGGGAGGCAGTAAGATTTTAAGAGCCTGAAGTGACATAGTGGAGGGCCAGACATCATAGGGCTGTGGGATCCATGATTCCATGGATATATTGTCACACGCTCTACACAGGACTTGTTTCGTTAACCTCTCACTATGACATAAAGAAGCATTCTGAATTGTATCTGTTTACCTTCCTGTTTTTCCTCCTATGGGTGAAAATCTTCACATGGTTCTGCCAATTTCTGAATGAGTTGTAATAAGGTAACAACTTAAAAGAAACGCCGTATTCATTACTTCTTCCTCTTGTAACTTTTTAATTTTATTATTTATTCAATTGTGCGTGTATGTATGTGTGTGCATGTGTATATGTATGTGTGTGTGTGTAGAACCGCAAACGAATTTGGGAACCACCATGGACCACCTCCACCTCCTCCTTGTTTACTCTGCCCCGGGATTCACAGGCTCCGCCCTACCAGGACCAGAAATGCAGCCGCCCCTGCTTCTGCCCAGCGTCTATATGTGGGGTCTAGGATCTGAACTCAGGACCTTCTGCCTGAAAAGACAGAGGCTTAACCCCTGAGCCACCTCTCCAGCCCCCTTCCTCTTGTAACTTAATAGTTACTATTGAGGAAAATAAATGACATTTTTTGTACCCAAACTGTAAAGTAAAATGACAATTTCAGACATTTAATTTTAACTGTTGGTGCAAAACTTAAGTGGTACAAAGGATGAAAAAATACTTTGTAAAGTGCAAAGCTGGTTATGTCCACATTAATATGCTATGTGGTTAAGTAGGCATTGTGAATATAATCCAAAGTACATCCTAAAATTTCTTGAAAAGTTCCATTTTGATACAACCTTTTTTTTCCTGGCTGTATTTGACTAATTGAACCTACTTAAATAATGCTTTGAATTATTCTATCTAACCCGTGGCTTGTTGGATTCTGTGAAGTTCTGATGCTGAATATGCCTAAATATTTTGTTAAATAATAAAAGCAACTACATCCCATAAAAACTTAAGAAAATAAGAAACAAAATGGGGATAATCTTATATCTGCTTTTCATGGTTATGAGTTAGGAACAGATCATGGGTTGAAATTAATAAGCACATATGTGAACTTATGTGGCAAAGATGTTTATTCCAATAATGATGAGCTTGAATGGGTAGTAAATGTGAGTAGTGTATTTTACTATTCAATTTCTGAGCTAATATTTGGTACATGATTTAAAGTAATCTGTCTTTTTAAATACCTGTGATTTTCTTTTTGGATGGCAGGAAAGATAAAGTTTTTGTTATTTTCTAAACAATCTGAACAAATGTATACAAATTTGAAATGGCTATACAAAGCAGAATGTAACTGTAGGAGAGAGAACTTGTCACACAACCAGTTACAGAATACATTGTAGCAATATGTTTATCGTAGCACTATTCACAATAGGTGGGAAAATGGAAACAGCCTCTACATCCATGAAGAGATAGATAGGTGGTCATCGGAGAGCAGGGCCCAGAGGAGAGTCTGTCATGCACATTAAAGGATTCTCTGGGGATTGGGGGGAGGCACTGGGGGATGGGGAGGGAGGGGTAAGGGGAGGGGGAGCAGGGGGGCCGGGGGGAGGAGCAGGGAGGGAGGGAACCGGTGTACCTATTAAGTTTGTATGAGTAGAAATAATAATGAAAAATGTTAAAAAAAGAGATAGATAGATGAAGAAATGTAACACGATGGAATATTATTTAGCTGTAAAGGGACCAGAGTGCAGAGTATCAGTGACTCCAAATCTCTCAACCATCCACATCTCTTCCCATTCTAAGGCTCAGGAAGCTGTAGAAGAGGGGATAAGATTGTGGGCATCCCAAGGTGAGAGGTACACTGCAGATCACTCCAGTCACCACAGGGGTGTTGTACTCAATAAGATCTACTCCTACCAGATCTGCACAATGACGGACATACCAGTATTCTCCCCATGGACCAGCGAAGACCTCAGGAAAAATAACTACATGCCGTGGGAATCAGTATGTGTTATTTTAATGACCTGAAGATTGTAGGTTTCTGAGAATCTGTATCACTTTATAGATTCTACTTGTTGACATTGTTCCTGAAGCCAAATCCTTAAAATACATAATTTATTAACAAAACTCTTTTTGATGCTGTGTAGCAGGAAGGAATACTTTTTATATGCTTCAAGATTTCAGGTGTGTTGAAATATTCTTGGCTGGATCTGACCAGCTTCCATTTGGGACTTGCTCAAGAACCTTCTTTGTCAACATCTGATGGCTCAGAGGGATGTAGTCACCCATCCTGCCGACCTTAAAGTCAAGGCTGTGTGACACCTTTGTGCACTTGGCAAAGCAGTCGAGACTAAACCCTGCTCCAGTCTTTAGTTGCCCTTGCTGTGACCCCCTGCCCATGGCTGGGGCATGTCTTACGACTGACATCTTGGACGCCATCTTTTTTCCCCTCCCTGCAGGTGGTTACTATACTTTCATCTGGTCAATTCTCACTCTGAAGCCTTGCCTTACATATTGACAAATGTCTGAATAAAAACAGGAAACCTTTCAAATGTTGGCAATTACTTTTCTCACTATTGTCAGAGATCTGCTCTTCGAAAATATCTAGATACATAACGTTTTTTTCTGTTATTATTATATAGATTTGGAGAGTAAAGCAAAGAAATGAGACAATTTTCTGGACAATCGGGTAACAAAATTGGCCTTGATTCTTCGATTTGCCTCTTTGCCTTACTATTTTGCTCTTTCTTGTCAGCAAAGGGTGGCATGGGAGGACAGGTTTGCTAAGGTCTTCTGTGATATTGTTTTTATAACTAGTTAGTTTTTCTGACATATTGTTTAAGGAATATTTGCTGAAAACCTAATTGTATGTGCAGCATTAGGTAATGTATTTTGTCTGTCTGTCTATCTATCTATCTATCTATCTATCTATCTATCTATCTATCTATCTATCTATCTATCTATCTACCTATCTATCTACCTATCTATCTATCTATCTATCTATCTATCTATCTATCTATCTATCTATCTATCTATCTATCTATCTATCTATCTATCTATCTATCTTTCTGTCTGTCTGTCTGTCTATCTATCTATCTATCTATCTATCTATCTATCTATCTATCTATCTATCTATCTATCTATCTATCTATCTATCTTTCTGTCTGTCTATCTATCTATCTATCTATCTATCTATCTATCTATCTATCTATCTATCTATCTATCTATCTATCTTTAGTACCCTAAGTTTATCCTGAAAGAACTGCTTTTAGGAATTTTTTGTTTGTTTGTTTTAGTGCAAGCTTTGATGATTTCTGTTACTTTGGGAATTACTTTCCGGCTAGGCACTAGAGGGTATGTAGGATGCTATTTTCTCAGGGATTTGTTTCTAGTGTTAGAGTGTTTAGGATCCTACTTTCTGGTCACCCATGCTCAGCATCAAGGTACCATCCTGGACAAAGCAAAGCGCTTTCCCATGAATACCTCCTATCTTTCCTGTCCCTGCTTCTCCCCCCTCCCACCCTACACGACCCTCCTGGATTCTGTCCCTTCATCCTGCGCTGTCTCTATCTCCATCCAACACGTCCTTCCCTCTGGGACCACGGTGACTTCAATGCAAGCAGGCTCACGCCCTTTCCTAAAGTCTTGAAGATCTCCTTTCAGAGTGAAGTTCCCGACTCTGCGGCAGAACCAGCCTGTGTACAAGTCTCATGATCTACTTCTCTCAGCCACCTTCTGTGGCTTCAGTGTACTCACCATTACACGGGGACCTGCAGGGGACTTTCAGTGGCCTCCATCCCGTGTCCTAGGCCAGTGACCCTCCCAGGAGTGACAGCTGGGAATGTTACCAGAATTTTCCATCTCACACCAGTTCTCCTACCCGAGGCCAGAGATGCTGATGAAAGTCCCCAAATACCCAGGACAGTCTCCACAATGAAGACTCCAGAATTCTTCTGCCAAGGATCACAAAGTACCTTGGAGAGGCCTTGATGCCCACGATCACCCAAGTTCTCCTACTGCCTTCTGGGGCTCAGGAAATGCCCAGCCTGGGTAGGCTGGGCATGGCCTGTGTACCCCTTTGTCACTGCCTGGTAGAACCCAGAGTCACACTCCTGCCATAGGCACTGGGCTTGTTACCATTGTCCCCCTCCCTTCTAGGTTGGAAACTACTCTGGAATATAAACTTTGTAGTCTGTTACAAACACTAATTGATTACACAAATGGATAAATGTACCTAGGACGTTCTGGCCTTTTCATGAAGGTTAATGGCAAGGTGAAATGTAATGAGTCCATTTCAGCTCTTCCTGCTTATTCACACAACACCTTTGGGCCAGAATAGGACTTCCCTGTGTTTAGAAATTTACCAGAGGAAGATGAAGACTCTGCTGAGATAAATTAATTTTGGAGCCGAGATTGTTATTAATTTTCCTATAAATTTAGATGTTTGCATGTTGTGAGCAAAACAGTTTTAAGAATGAGCAGAGGCCCATGGGTCCGTCCATATGTCAATATTTCTATCCTTCATTTATCAAATATTTGCAAGTGCCAACTGTGTGCTAGGTGCCAGGCTAGCCCTGGGATGTCACATGGAGAGTGGAGAGTCCTGTGCCATCCTCATGGGGCTAGAGGCAGATAATTCAGCTTTCACTGTGGAGGAGTCCTAGGGGAACTTACAAATTTGTCAAAATTGCCAGCAGGGACCTTCCAGAAATCACCCAGGAGTAGGTTTAGGAATGGAAGGATGATCCCCAGGAAGCACACACAGAGACCTGACATAGAACACGCATGTTGTAGGGCCCAAGGGAGAGCCCAGGAGGAGGGGGGAGGCTGGGAGGTGGGCAGGGCCTTTCATGCAATGTTCAACAGTTGAAAGGTTTTGGGGTCAGGACCACTAATGGCAGCTGTCACTGGCTTGAGCTTTCCTCTTCTAGAACATTAACAGGCCATCATGGGAGGTGTATTTTGTTAAACAAAATGACTGTGGAGACGCAGTGTTCCTTCTTCCATTGCTTTCAGAAAAGACACTTTCATAACTTCAGGGGCTTTTGAGGGTCGCCACAAACTCGAGGGCTTAAAGCCACAGAAGATACTCTCTCCAGTCGAGGAAGCCTTTGAGGTGTGTTATAATTAGTTAGGCACAGGTGTCAACTTGATGGTTGAGAGTTTGAGTTCTGGGCACATTTGTAGAGAATTAGTAGTAAGTTAAACCCATAGTGAACCTGAAGGACAAGGTCTAGCTGATGGGGAAGGCTCAACCCATGATGGGTGGGACTAGTCCCCAGGCAGGTGAATAAAATGGAGGGAACTGTTTGGGAAAGAGGAATCCTTGTGTTCACTTGGCTAGACATGCTGGTCTGGCAAGTAAGGATCGCCCCTCTCTCGGCCATTATGTAGAGATGGAGTGGCCAGTTCCCTCGGCCCTGGTGCTGCTGTGAGCTCTCCTGCTAAGATGGACAAACAGCTACAACCAGGAATCATAAGAGAAGATCTTAAGAGAAAACCCCTTGTTTCCTTAAGCCCTTTGATGGTGATTTTATCAGCAACCATGCAAGCTGACTGCTCCACAGTGGTTGCCAGGTTTCTTTCAGCTGAGCCTCCATCCTTGTGGAGGCTCCAAGAGATCATTGTCCTGGATTCTGTCAATTTGCGGTCCCTTCTGTCTTTCTCTGGCCTGTGCCAGTAGAACTTCAATTTCCCTCTCTCTCATCTTATGGGTCACTGCCACATGGCTATCTTTTCTCTCTCAAAACTGCTTATCTTTCTTTGTACAAGGAGAATAGGCATTGGATTTTGGCAGACCTTAAATCTGGCCCAACCCCATGGAAACACCCTGTGCCTCTCTACATGGTCAAAGACTGTTTCAAAAGATGTCCACTGTCATGGTAGCTTTCCCCCCCCCCCATTCTGGGCTCATGGGGTTGAGTCCTTAGCAAGTGTTAATGTTTCAGAAGCTTGTGGCGCTTTTAAAGTCGTGCTGGGGGAAGGCTGGTCTCAGGAGGCAGACCCGGAAGTTTGGTCGCCTGGCCCTGCTTCCTCTAGTTCTCTTGCTGTTCCTTCTTGGATACTTGCAGTGATCTGAACCAGCCTCCTGCTTCTACCTCCAACCATGCTTCTCCCATACAATTCTTACCATAATGTGCTATATCACCTCTGGAACCAAAACAGTTAAACAAATACCCACTTCTCCCCTAAGTTGCTTGTGTAAGAGCATTGTCTCACAGCCAAAAGGCACTGTATCGTTCACATTCATGGGCACCAAAGGTAAGAATTTGGACACATCATTGGGTGTGTTTTGGGGGCATGGGACTAAATACGCATCAGAACCAGTACGATCATGTTTCTTAAAGGTATTAATTTTTACCGGACACTTGCAGCTGAAGAAATGAAGACTGGTTACAGGCAAGTGAGAACAATCTGAGAGGAAAGCAGCTTTTGATTTAGCTGGATTATCATGGATAACAAGCAATTCCATGTAGGGTCAGTTAGCTGCTGTCCCATGTCACTAACATGCTATTAAGATGAACAAAGACTCTCACTCACCTGATTTCTGCAATATTATTAACCAAAGTTTTGTAGCACCACAGAGATCCAAAAGGGTACGGAGGAAGCTCATTACATCTACATGTCAGAGAAATAGAATTTCAACTCTTGTCATTCCACTGGTAATACTATTTTTTTTTTTCTTGAAAGCAAATTCTCTGCCTGTGTCTGGGGTTGGAGTTCAGGCAGATACCCAACTCTGCTGGCATCTAATGAGCACCCCAAAGGAGGAGACAGAGCTGCTTTGTGGATGTAAGTATCTATGACAGGCCCAGAAACAAGAATGTGGCTGTGTACCAAAGGGAAAGGTAATAATTGAAAAGGAGGCATAAAAGGAGAAGACATTACAAAGCTGAATTCTGGTAGAATTATGAGGATATTTTTTACGGCATTTGGTGTATTTTTAGATAGTGTCTTTCACAGACCCTCCCAACACAAAACCCATCACAGAAAACTACAGAGGAAGCCAATAGTCCTTTTATGAGATCCTGTCCGCGGGAGAAGAAGAAGAAGATCCGGCCAACAGCAGCAGGACTGGTCCATCCAGCTCTAAATGGAAATCACTTTCAAAGCAGTTAAGGGAAAAATTTAGCCAAGACCCCAGACAATGTAACATGCTCAGTGCGGAGGATGATTCGTGGGGCTTCTGCCAGTCACTCATTCTTCTTGCACTATGAGGGGGCAGGGGTGCTGTTTCCTATTCCAGGAAAGCTGGGGGATAGAACACAGACCTGCCGAAGGATTGATTTCTCCTAGCACAGCAAGGGGAAAACACACTATCTATTCTTCCTATCCCTCCTTTGAAGCATTCTTTACAGTTACCTTTGTCTTTGTGACTTCTGGGTTCATGGGGGGTAGGTACTTCGCTCTCACGTGCGCTGCCTTCAGAATCTTCATCTTCAGGGCTGAAGTCTCCTGAGACATTCCCCCCACTCTGTGTTCTCCATACAGGGCCTCTATAGCATGGGAATTCAGTCTCCCAGGATCTTTGGCTTACAGAGCTCCGTTTTAGATTCTACCAAGTATATAGGCTGAGTGGGTTATAGACAGGCAGGGCTCGCAGTCTGAAGGCAAGCCTCTCCCCTGGCACAGGTTCATGTGTTTGATTCTTTAGCTGGTGTTAATATTTAGGGAGGTTATGGTCCCTTTAAGAGGTGGAGTCTAGTGGGCAAGAAAGCCAAGTCACGGAGTGGGTTGGGGACATAGGGTTGGGTAGCTTGGTCCTGTGTCCCCCTGCTTGCTCTCTTTGTCCCCGATGGCTGTGGCCCTTTGAACCAGCCTCCTGTTTCTGCCTGCAGCCGTTCATGCCTTCCACTGTGTAATTCCCACCATAAAAAAATTCTAACCCCTCTTGAACTGTATCCTTTTTCACTTGTAATATAGTTGTGGGAAGGAATTGTCTCTCAGCAAAAAGAAGGCTCACTAATGTCAGGGTTGGAGCATGTGAAGTTTTAGTTGATGCTCAAGGATCGCCAGTGACCGTTGCAAACACGCATGACCTGTGGCTGAGGTTTCCACCCATCCTTGACCTTGGGGGACGCTCAGTGATAAGCTCAGTGGTCAGTAGTGGTCTCCTTCAACTTCATCTTCTTTAGTATATCTATCACCCTCATTAGCGCCATGATCCCCTTAACATAAATCCCTCTTCTTTGGAACATCTAGAGTCGAGTCTCTAGAAGTCATCCAGCAGGACTCCAGAGCGTTTAAGTGACTTGCTCAAAGTTGCTCGGCATCTTAAGTACCAAGCAGAAAGTCCCTACCACCCAGCTTCTCTGCTAGCACTAATTTCTGGAGTTACACACAATGTCCTCATATTCTTGTATTTCTGATACCAATAATTATCATCATTTTACTAAAGGAAAATGACCAGAATAATCCACTTGGTAAACCAATTCTATACATGTTAGCACCTCGCAGTTTTATACTTATTGGAAGAACACATTTAGACTTATACATATTTGTCATTAATTACACATACATGAAATAAAGATACAAAAGGAACAAATTTGCTATTTCTGTTAATTCTTTCTATTGAGAATCTAATTCTGTGAGTCTCTTTCCAATTTAGTCATCTTTGTATTCCATCAGCTTCTGAACTCCAAGATGGACAGACAAGAATTTGTGGTAGCTGTCCTCACCTAGTGCCCTTTCAATACATGACAAAACTTAAAAAATATAAATACTCTATGTCACCAAGGGATAAAGTGACAGGATATTTCTTTAACAAATTTACACAGTGGCTAAAATGCTTTGATAGTGGTTCTTAAGCCATTTGGAAGAGTTGCAAAAATGATCTCTGTTTTTTATTATTTTATCTATGTTGTTAGACAATTAATGTACCATGCGCATTCCCCCTTTCAAAGCAACTAGTTCCTGGAGCAAAATAAGAGTGGTCCATTAGGAAGTATTCGAGGATGCTGGCATGCGAGCTACAATGCTTATGAGCATTGCTCTTGCATCTGTCCCCTCCTTGCTTTAGTAGTCATAAGACATCTCTGAGTCTAAATACACCCCAATTTCAGCAATATACTATGAAAAAAACAGTGGGTCAAAAATTCATTAAAGAAGCCAGTGAGATGAGGCAGTTAGAGGCTCCTACTGCACAAGTGTGACATCTGAGTTGACCACGAGAGCTCATGTAGTGGAAAAAGAGAGTCAGCTCCTGCAGCTCGTCCTCTGACATGCATGCCAAGGTACATGTGCCTCACACACACACAATATCAAGTAGCTAATAAAAATACCAGAGTCTAAAGATGGGGAGAACCAACGATATGCAAGATACTCCACACAGCAGCCAGGGCTGGACTTTGCATGACTTGCACAATGACTGATATGTCAAGGACCCCCCAAGTTAAGCTGAATCACAGGGGAGAAGGCTCCAGGCGTAGGATCCTTAGAGGCAAGGGATTAAAAGTCTTAATAGAGTTCCCATACTAATGGGGAGCCCATTAGTGGGCTATGCCACTAAGTCCTAAACCCTCATTAGTGTGGGAGACTCAGAAGGAGGTTTGGTGTTCACATAAATGGATGCTCCAGAGGATGGGAGGGAGGAAGGGGGAGGCACCAGAAGAGGAGGAGGAAGAGGAGTAAAAGGAAGGGAAGAAGGGGGGAGAGTGCAATGGAAGACAACTGGGGAGGGGGTAGAAGAGGGAGAGGATGGGGGTACCTATTGACTTTGTATGATTACGAAAATAATAAAATGTGGGAGCAAATTAATACCAAAAATTTTATCAGTCTAAATTTTTGGAGTCTTGGAAAAGATTTTTCTGTGGGTGTTTTGTGTGCTTTGACAATACTAGAAATTGAGCACAGAGTCTTCTGCATGCTAGGCAAGTCTCTAGCACTGAGAAACATTCCCATCCCAAGACAGTGCATGATCTAAAGCACAATGTGTGGCATAGAAATAGTCCTCAGTATCATAGGGGTGGATTGTTCTCAACACTGACATCCTCACAATGCTATCTGAAAGCTCTCGCTTTGGTCCAGGAATTTAGGGCTTAATATGATGTCTACACTGCATAACACATAGTCTGACTCATGTTCATGTGACTTAGCACAATCACATTGGGAGAGAGTTTACTCTCTTCTGGAGGAAGAATTCCTGTATCTACTTCCACACTTGAAGGCTCCTGTGACATTTGCAGACAGGAACAAGGCTTTGGGATATAACTAGTTAAACTGTGTTTAGCTTGAGGGGCAGAGAAAGAAGTTCCTTCAAAAACTTGCTCCCCATCTCTTCTGTCATATTTTTCCTTTTGTGCCTGTGAGTGTGTGTGTGTGCATGTGTGTGTGTGTGTGTTTGTGTGTGTGAACGTGTGCCTGTGGAGGTCTAAGGATGACATCAGAGATCATCCTGGATTGTTCTATATCCTTATTGCTTCACTCTGGGGTTTCCCACGCTCTTCCCTGCAGAGCAGGAGCAGACGTGCTGCCTGTCATTTCCACTCAGCATTTTTAACATGAAATCTGGAGATCAGAATGTGTAGGTCCATCTTCCCAGCCCGATCTCTCCCCAGCCCGATCTCTCTCCAGCCCGATCTCTCTCTCCCCAGCCCGATCTCTCTCTGTCTCTCTCTCTCTCGCTCTCTCCCTCCCTCCCTCCTCCCTCCCTCCCTCATTCCTTCTCTCTCCTTCCCTCCCTCCCTCCCTCCCTCCCTCCCTCCCTCCCTCCCTCCCTCCCTCCCTCCCTCCCTCCCTCCTTCCTTCTTTTCTTCCTTCCAGAAAGAGCTTTCCCATAACTGGTACCTGCTTCTGGAACATTTAGTTGAGCAAAAAACAGAGTCCACCTGCCAACAGGAAGCTGCTCATATGAGCTGATGTTATAGGAAAGGAAACAGCCCATAAAGAGCAGACGCCTGGCAGATGTGATTCCACCTGTTGTTTCAACTTATTTTTTCTTCCTTCCAACCAATTATGTAGTCTGCCCAGTGCCCAACAAAGAAATAGATAATCAATGCATGCCGACTCCTACTTCCGGCTCATGCTCCAAGGTCGCAACAAGGAAACGCCGAGGCTGGAACAATTTCTCCTTTTAGTTTGTCTGCAGCCCTGAAGAAGGTGGGTGGGTGGGGGTGGGAGGGGCGTCTGTGTCATCACAGGCTCACACATGGGCATGACTGCAAGGGGCTGGGAGGTAGGGCTTGGGGAGGTTTACTAGTAGGGGATCGATACCCTAACAGTAGAAAACTCAGGGGTCTGTAGGGAGCCCAGCAAGTAAAAGGTCAGATACCTGCTCGCAAACCACATGATGGAGAGAACTATGTGCATTTATCTTCCCTCCCTGCCTCCCTCCCTCCCTCCCTCCCTTTCTCAAATAACTAAAAATTTAGGAAGAATGAACTCACAGACTCCTTTGTCTCCTCCTCCATATGAGTACTCAATGAGTAGGTGTGTATCATATGCACCAGAAAACTGTCCCTCACTAGACAATCTGCCAGCTCCATAGCCTCTAGAATTGTGCAAAATTCATTTCTGTTGTCTATAAACCACTTCATTTATGTTATATTTTTTCTCTTGCTAAAACAGCCTGAATAGACAAGAACTATGGTGGACATCCCAAATCTTCCATCGTCTTACATTCAACTGTTTTGTGCACATCCTTCTGGTTCAATATGGCAGGAATAGGTAAGACTTTCTAGAAGATAGAAGATGTGAGGCTCTTACAGAGATTCACCATAGCCCTGGACATGGCCTTGTGACATATTAAGCCATCTCAGCAGCCATTTAACAGCACTTTTGATTTGATTGTTTGTCACCTGGGATATGGAAATGTCTCGAAGGGAGTTGGTGAGGATGGGGAGAAGTATGCATGGGAGGTGCTTGGCCCGATGCACTAAATAAAGAGAGCTACACTGGACGCTGACAGACGTGACATTTTAAGATTCCTAATTCTGCATCATTAGCTCATCTGTCTTATTGACACTTAATCAGGAGCGCTTCTGAAGTGGGAGCCTGTATTTATGTCCCAGTAATTCAATTGTCTACTTCAGCTCATTATCTGGAGCCAAACAGAAAGCCCGCTCCTGGGGCATGATTGATGTTGCCAGAGTGATTCTGCCTATCCTACATGGGCTCTCCATCTGCTGCTCAAAGCCATCTGTTCAGGCCTCCAGCTGATCCAATTTCATATCCACTTGGTAAAGGGCCACCTGATTTTTTTTTTTTTAAATAAAATCCTTATTAGGTTCTGATGTTCCGAAGAAACATCAAGAAGTGCTCATCATGAAGGTTCGGTCACTTGGATGCACTGAAGACTTGATAAATTATTTTAAGGGAACTGAGGAACTTGCCAGATGGTGGTGTTCTTGTTATGAATTGACTGCGCTAAAGGCTACGCTCAAGGTGCAGGGGAAGGGGATGAGGACACCTCGTGCCTAGCAGCATACTGAGCCCCTCGGATCGGTGCAGGGGCTTTTACGGCCCAGTGGGACTGCACATCCTAGGATAGAACTGAGTCCTCCAGAGATTCGCCACTTCACTGTTAGGTGCCGTTATTAGTCTGACATTAAAAATGACGATCCTTTGGATGAGGAGAGGAACGAGGACATTTAATATGTTAATTAAATTTCCACAGGCATTTACAGTAGCTGAAGCGTCATTGAGTCTTTATGATGCCAGGGATGCTCTTCCATGTGGGGGAGCCCAGAGTCACCGCAGCCACGGGCATGCTCCCCGGAAGGGCTGGCTCGTTGCTTATTGCGGGCCAGATGTTGTGGGGGGTACTTCCCCTTTACAGCCTCCGTGTATTTCATCAAATGAAGACACCGTCGATTATAGTAGGTCCCATCATTTACGTGCACTTTTGATGATACAGACGATGCAGTGGAAGAGATTGTAAATGAACTGCTCCAGCTGGCAGACAAGGCAGCCTGTGCCGGAATGTTGTTTGGTTGGGTTCCTTAAAAGTCTGTGTTAACTTGGGGTTTCATGTCCTGGTCTTGCGGTGACCAAACTATAGGAGCTGTGCTAAGGCTCTGGAACGCATTGGTACCTTGTGTTAATTGCTTTTCTCCTAGGTGTGAATCAAGTCTCTTGGAAGTGGAGATGGGTTTATTCGGGTTTGTGGTTTGAGGAGACCCAAGTCATACGCGGCGGGGAAGGCGGGCTGGCAAGAGCTGGCAGGCATCTGGCAGGCGCTCACTGTCGCCTCCTAAGGTCCCACTTCCTCCAGCGAGGCCCCCCCTCCTAAGGTTCCACAACCCACCCAGCCAGTGCTAACATCTGGGGACAGGAGCCTGAGGGGGCCAGTTCACTTTCACACCCAGCACTGCTCTCAGGGGGCACAATCTCACACCTGAAATGACACTACATCCACGCTTCCCTTCCTTTCCTTTCCGCGTTCCTTCCTCTTTCATTAGGAATCTAAGCTAAGAACTTGTTTTTCCAAGCAAAAGTCTTTTCCACCTCCTATATGGAGCAACTGTCTTAAAAATATAGCTTGCATCAGAATCATACAAATAGGAAAAAGAACCTTCCTTCCTTCATTCCTTCGTTCCTTCGTTCCTTCGTTCCTTCGTTCCTTCGTTCCTTCATTCCTTCGTTCCTTCGTTCCTTCGTTCCTTCGTTCCTTCCTTCGTTCCTTCGTTCCTTCCTTCGCTCCTTCGCTCGCGTCGTTCGCCTTCCTTCCGTTCCTTCCGTTCGTTCCTTCGTCTCCTTCCTTCCTTCCTTCCCCTTCCTTTCCTCCTTCCTTCCTTCTCTCCTCACTATCCCCTCCCCACCCTTCTCTCCCCATTTTCCTCCCCTCCCTTCCCCTCCCCTCCCTTCCCCTCTCCCTCCTCCCTCCCTCCTTCCTCCTTTTCTGTCTCTCTCCCTCCTTTTCTGTCTCTGTCTTCTTCCCTCTCTCCTCTTTCTCTTTATCCTTTCTCTCCCCTTCTTACTTCCTTTATTTTTGTTAAAAAAATTTATCTATTGCGAAACTTACCACTTACATTAGTCAGGGATCTGAGTTTCAGTCTCTGATAAAATGTCACTAACAGCAAATAGCTTGAATTCGATATGACTGTGGATTTCACATATCACATTTACTACAGCTTTTAGTTTTCATTCCTTGGCTTATATTAAGCTGCAAATTAAGTGAAAATTCTTGACCACAGTCAAAACTAATCTAAAGACTTAAAGTAATATTTAGGTCAAAAATCATATTAAATAGAGATGGCGTCATGGGATTGTTTCCAACACAGATCGGAGTCATGGGGCTCTTGGATCTGGAATAAAGCAATGACAACACTAGAATCATAGTCACCAACCACCAAGCTATGTTGAGTTAGATAAAAGTCCTCCATGGCTGCTATTTAAGACCTCAGGACCAATATCCAGCTAATTCCTTCCTGGCTCCATTAAAACATGTCTTTGGTCTCCTGGCTCTGGTATGCCTCCAAATTGGCACATGACTGACTTGTCAACCTTTGCTGACTCAGGCACTTTTCCACCCTACCAGTTACCGCCCATCTACAAAGATGATCCGTGGCCATTCAACTACTTTCATAGTTTGCCCTCATCATATGTCCTATCAGTACGTCCTCCATATTATTGGTCCAGAAAGCTTTTCTCGACCTCCCCAGCTGTACTGACTCTACAATACTCTCCACTCCCACCACTGGTTCCACAGCTAAGTCCCTTCCCATCTCCTGCACATTGGCCCATCTGCATTAGGGACACACTGGAGAGTGTATTACGCTTGGGTTTGCACATGGCCTCAGTTGCTTACTGTATCTCAGCAGAATTCTTAGGACCCTTTGTAATATTTACTTTCAATGTTACTGAAGAATATTATTATCGGGACTAGTGAGATAAAGTTCCACATCTGGAGGGCCACCTTGAAAACCTGGTGACCTGAGTTCAATCCCTGTAAACCTACGTGGTCCAAATGTATCTTCCTTTCTCTCTCTCTCTCTCTTTCTGTCTCTCTCTCTCTCTCACACACACACATACAACTAAGCAAAAATAAAATATTTTTAAAAGAATATCATTTCCATACAAAGGAGTTTTCCTCCTGAATAAGACAATACTAGTTTTGCCACAAGAAGCACAGCTTTGAAACATGGATTATTCTATGCATAGCTTCATTAAAAACTTTCTTAAGTTTTATTCAACTGGATTTAAGTCTTGAGGTAAAGTGCTAGATGCAATTATAGTATAAAACAAGCCACCTTGGCGTAGAACGGAAGAGCTTGTCTTCATAAGCTCTCTGGTCAATACTCCATTAGCAACCAACCTAATGCTACCCAGAATGCTCATCAGGCCCCTGCCGAGGGTCTATAATGACACACACCCACAGAGACGGCTACAAATGTCTGCTTGCCCCTTTCGATTTCCTTTTAACAACTGAGCGTATAAAACTGAAAGAAGAATTATGTTTGTTTCAAAGGACAAAAACGAATATGACTCTTGACTATCAATATTTTATTACTTTTGACAAAATAGAAATGAGGTGGATATTATGCTCAGGAAATCAGAAGCTACAGTCAGGCACCACACTTCCTTCAGCGCAATCGTCAACAGGTGAATTTTCCAATGTTTTATCTGTGTTTTCAAATGGCTTTCTTTCCTGTCCCACATGACACTTTCTAAGGTCACTGTTATTAAATGCTCCTCATTCCTGTCTGCCTTTTCCCACACCAGAAGTACCCATGAAGTACTCTCTTGGCCCCTAAACAGTTTCTGGAAGCTTTTATTTTTAGACACTGTCCATCCAGCCATTACTCCTATTACTCCCATCCTCCCTTTTTTTAATTTGAAGCCCTGGACTTTAAAATGACACCAAGAAGCCCGAACGAAGGGACTTCACTACAATATCAGGTTTTAAGACTAATTTTCTGAATATTAAGAATCATGTAGGCCTGCTTTCTTCTTTCGGTTGGAGGCTTCTGCCATACTTGGGCATGTCGTGGTTTGTTTGCATGTTGTTAATCAATTTACAACCAAAGAACTTAGGTGAACAAGGAGTTTTGATTCTTGCCTATGATTCTGGTTATAGTTTTTAGTCCAGCTTGGCAGGACAGCTCATGCCAACACCAGCATCCAAGAGGATTAGCCACACCACATCCATAAGGATTGCTAAGGAGAAAACCTCATCCTCCAGATAGTACACTGCCAGATAGCAGCTTCCCCCCATTTTATCTCCCAGTCTAGGGAATGGTTCCACCCAAGGTAGGCTGGGTATTTACATATGAACCAGAAAATCTCCTGCAAGCTTTGCTTAGGACTTGCTCAGCCTTTGTCAAGTAGACACATATCTAAGGAGTACGGAGGACTGGGTTCTGATAAGATTAAGTGTCCCTCCATCTGTTCCACTGGCTCTCTCCCTACCCCTCCTCTGCAAGTAGACTGTCTGCAACAGCCATCATCAGAAACAACAGTCGCCACCTAGCCAAGGCTGTCTTGCGAATAGCCGAGGACACTCTGACTGCGTGTGATGGCAGAGACACAGGAGGGAATTCCCCACTGGTACCAAAAGCCTGGAACTGATCCCATGGTGTGTGTGTGTCACAGAGTCTCAAAGGGAAGCTGCAGCTCTTGCTTTGCCATATGCATCAAAGCGTCACAATATAACCCATTATAATGCATAATTAACACACACTAATGACAAACCTTACAACGGAACAATCATATCATTCTGCATTGCTGCACATCTGAAGTCCAGAGAAACAGTAGTCCAAGGATACCCACAGGACCTTCCTTTGGTCTTCCCCTCAGAGATGAAGCCATGCTTTAACTCCTTCCTTCTGACAAGGGATGCAATGATTGGCATTGTCTGCACACTTCACTTGTCTGGCAAGTAGAGCCGGAAGTGATGAAGAACCTCAAAGCCTTTAGAAACTCCACCTCCACCCCTGTCACACTCACGCACACACTTGCAATGGATTTGAAGAAAATAACAAGTTCTTCAGGCCGTTTCCATCCTAGCTGGGCTGCAGATTTGGGTGTCTGGTTCCCCATAATCCACAGATGAACTCATCTCTTTGCCTTGTAGACAGAGAGAAAGGATGACACTGCACTGTCTGTGATAGTTTAATCTGAAGCCATAAGCTCAAAAATTCCAGGTCTTTGAAAAGGAATTATTCTTTCAGTGTATACCATCAAGAAGAGACTATACAGCTAAATCACAGAGGGCTTTATCGAGTTTCTCAACGCGAATTCCTGCTAAATAGGATCTTAAGACATGAAATGCTCCGTGTTGGCAGGTGGGCATGTGTTCTGAATGACGGACTTGCTGGTTTACATAGATAAGACATCCCCACAAACCACCCCAAAGCCTGCATTTTTACAGGGACCACAGCACAAACCTGACACATGCCAGCAAATCTGGGAAGTACCTTCCTTCTATTGCATGATGTGCAGCTAAGCTTTATTTTGCTTTTCAGATAGGACAATCATAGGATTTTTATACACTAATAACATGGAGATCAAAATAAGTGGGAGAGAACTCTGCTTCCCCCCCACCCCAATTTTAGGAGATGCCAGTCTTGCCGCTGTCTTCTAGTCTTCAGCTACTCACCCGTGTGCTCCCCATAACATCACTGAGGATTTCTCAGCCCTGGGTTATAAGTAATTGCTATTGATTTTGCAGGTTACTTCTCTTGTGTTTAGTTCTGAAAAGAACTTTAACTGTGTCCTTCTCATCCTCTAAGTCCTTGGAGGAAAATAATTTTTATAACTTCCGAGCAAATGGTGTTGTTATCCAACTTCCTGAGGCAAGAAAAGTGGGCCAGAGGGGGTGTTCTGTAGGGTGTGGGCGGTCCGTAGGGTGGGGTGTTCCTAGCTGACAGGCCAGATGTATGCTTGAGCAGGTCATCTCAGTTCCATAAGTTTACTGATGGATGAGGTCTCTTGGTGAGCAATTCCTACTGCTGACGCGGGAGGAGAGGGCAGCCCGGGCATTTCATTCAAGAACAAGGTCCCAGGGAGCGGAGGATACGCCACCCCCTTAAACCATCACCATCCCTGGCTCAGTCGGTAGCAGCCTTTGCACTCAGGGCTTTCAGCCTTGGTGCAGCTGCCAGGGTGCCAAGGTTGCCTTGGTGGAAGCAACGTGGAATGTGGGAGATAGGGCGGGAGAAACACAACCATGATTTTCTATAGTAAACATGCCCTGGCATGTGGTCTCTCTCTCTCTCTCTCTCTCTCTCTCTCTCTCTATCTCTCACATACACACACACAAGTTAAAATATGAAATTTCAAAAAAAAAATGAAGAGTAAGGAAAAAATAAATAAATTCACAGCACATTACTTTCCATAGGTAACAATCTGAGAACTTGGCACTGTTTCACCATGCAGTGCGCGGAGTGTATTTATAAATTCTGCCCACAGTCATCGGTGTTGGACAGTCGCTCATTCACTTGGGGTCCTGTTCCTGGGGGCGGGGGGCAGCAATCAGGTTCCTTGTGGCAGAACCAATCATTTAGAAAGAGCTAATAAATCTGATGTGGATGAGAAGGGGGGATAAAGTGAGAGTCTGTTTCGGTCCATGTGTGTGTGTGTGTGTGAGAGAGAGAGAGAGAAAGAGAGAGAGAGAGAGAGAAGAGAGAGAGAGAGAGAGAGAGATGAAGAGAGAGACAGGGGAGAAAGGAAGAGAGACTGTCATTTCATCTGGCTACCATGACACCATTTGGTATTTATAACTTCAGAACAAATAGAATTGTTGCCTCAACAGTGAGTGATGAGAAAGATGTTAACATCACATCTTTCTGAATCTTGACATCAGAAAGAGAGAGAGACAGACAGACAGACAGAGGACAGAGAGACAGAGAGAAAAAGAGAAAGAGGCATCCAGAATGCCTTTCAGAAGGCATAATGGGGACGGCTTATTTGCATCACACAGCATGTCAGAAACACACTTAGAAAACAGATGAAAAATTTCAGTGGGAAAGAACAAAGATATCATGCGGTAGGATTACATGAAAAATAGACCTTGCGGGTTTATTCTTCAGTTTTATCACTGAAAAGGTGTGGCACCTGATTGTAAAGCAGTTTTCCCTGTAAGGTTGCTATGTGTGTGTGTGTGTGTGTGTGTGTGTGTGTGTGTGTGTGTGTGTATGCTAAATGGATATGCAGCTTTGGGTTTGAACCAAAATAACTCTCTCTCATATATATATATATATATACATACATATATATGTATATATATATATGTCCATACAACAAAACCTAAGGGGCAGTTTCCTGTCCTCAGTTGGAAGAATGGGGAAGGGGATAGGGGAGCATTTCTTTCCCTTTCCTAACACCGGCTTCTGGGCTTATCTGACTTAATTCTGACGTTTTGTCCTTTCTCACTGGTCTACTTTTCCTAGCTAAATAAATCCTGTGTCCTGTTCATTCTTTTGAGACAGTCCCTCCCCTATGCCGACTTCAGACACATAAAGTCTAACATTCATGATCCTCTTGGCTCATTCTCCTGAATGCTGTTTTGTATCACCAACCTTAGCCTTTATTTTTTTAAATAGCAATTTAAGCTTAGATTGGATCATTTTATTTCTGCAACAACTTCCTAATAACTTTCAATGTTTTCTGTTCACCTAGAATGAAATCCATATTTCTCATCGTAGCCTACACAATCCATCTCCGCCCAGCTCTGCCTTCCCCCAAAGCTTCCTTCTTACTCATTGTGCTCTACCACTGCATCCTCCTTTCTCCTTGGTCACTTTTGTTTCTGGACCTATATCTTCGTCCCAGTTTCTTCCACTGACCACAGTTGATCTTTCCTGGCACACCTGTGCCAGCTCATCAGTTACCAACTCTAAAGGTCCATTTTCAGCTCTAGAGTCTCAAGGTTACCTTGGTCTCTCTCTTTCATGCCTTGTTTTTCTAGCACATCCTACATTATCTGTGTTATAGTTTGTCATTGATGATCTTTTCCCTGCACCAGATAGGGAGACAACAAATGGAAGAATGCATCTGTCTTACTTTCTTCAATGATACTAGGGCTTGACATATTATATTAATTGCTACATGAAAGCTACTTGATAAATATTTGTTGCATAGCACAGTTACTTAACTTTGGTTTTTAACTTTAAGAACCAAAGACATGTCTAATTTATCAACAAATAATTGTTAAATCATCCCCTCAAAGATTTAGATATTAGAGAGATAATAAAATTTCCATATCATTCACTCTTTTAAAAATTAAATGTTAACTAGTTGATGAAGTGATGTTAAAAATGTAGGGAGATATTCATCTTTATATTCTCACATCTGTCCAGATGCCATAGAACTATTTCTGTCATAGGTAAGGGCTATTTAACACCTTTAGTATCCTGTGTGTCATTCCAAAATAGTTATGCATAATCAGAGATACATGAAAATATATTTTTGGTTTTAGACAATGTTGAGAAACTATGCAAAATTTTTTCTGAGTTTTCTTTTTGTTCTTTTGGTTGTTTTATATGTTAGTTTCATTGGAAGATTTAAATTTACATAACAAGAACAATGAGAGATAAAAGACATAAAAATAAAAGTAACAATGAAACTCCATGGTAATAAAATGTGTAGAAATGTACAGAACACACTTTCAGTAGTATTATTACTAGCTAGAAGAAGAAATATATTGGCAAGTAAATTTGAGAAGTAATTCTTTATAGAGCATAAGCTAAGTCAATTGATCTGTGCATCTTTTTTCCATTCAAGGCTATTTTCATGATCTTTTCTGATTCTTGTATTCTCAGTAATTAAGGTGTGGCAATGATATGGTAAGGATAGATAAATAGGTCAAAGCTACAGAATAGATATTTAGAAATGATCCCAAGCTATGTGGTTTGCCAGTCCTTATCAAAGACAACTAAGGAACTCATCAACGAGAGAAAGACATTTTAAAATTTCACACAAGCAGTTCTGAGATGACTGAAAAACTGTACAGGAAAACAATTTGATCTAAACTGAAGGCTTCATGCCACATACTTCCTAGCTTCCACAAGTCTCTGAAACTGTGAAAGAGGGATCTACAGCCTCCTTCTACTTGCATCTTTAATGCGTCTAAAACTAGGAGCACATGAGTGACATTGCCAAGTTCTGCTATAGCCTTGGATTGGAGACTGGCCCCCTGGTCTCACAACCGATTCAACTTCGCCTTGCTCATTCTCAGAATCTCTCCTGGGTCTTTGCTTTAGAACAGGGAGTAATTCCCTTGGAACTCTGACCTTCAGCTCTTCTCTTCCAAAGAATTTACATTCTGATGGGTGGGAGTCTTCATTGAGGAATTTGCCATCAGTATAAGGCCTCTTCTATTATCCCAAATGAGAACAGGCTCTGATTCAATAATGGAGCTTATCTCTTTATCAGTAGCCCCCATTTTGCTCCCTGCTTCTTCCTTGTTCAACTCTGTAAGTTTTCCATTGCATTTGTCTGATCAAACCTCACAGTTTTCACTTCTTTCTTCCTGATTACTTTCGGTAGGTTTTACTCTCATTTTTAGAGACATGTGCCTCAAATAGCCTTCCTTCTACTTAAGTATTCTCAGACACTAGCTACAGTGCTGATAAGTGGTGTTGCAATGTGTGCCAATTCCTGCCAAAATACATTAAAGGAATTGATGTAAAAATAAAGTTCTTTGCCCTTGTCCAGAAAACTGGCAGGAGCAGTCATGTTTTAGAGCATTTTAACAACATCCCCCACTCAAACAAGAGGTTCATTTTCTACCTTTCCTCCAGAGTAGTAAGAATCTTTAGTGTATTAGTTACTTTTCTTGTTGTTTTGACAAAATGCTTGATGAAAGCAACTTAAAAGGCTGAAGAAGTGGCTCAGGGATTAAGACTGTGCCTTACAAACAGAAGGTCCTGAGTTTAGATCCCAGGTCCCATGTAAAGGAAATGGTGGAGACTGCACTTCTGGCCCTTATGGGCGGAGCCTGGGAAACCCCAGAGTGAAGCAAGAAGGAAGTAGAAGCAATCCAGGATGATTCCTGAAGTCACCCTTGGTCCTCCACAGGGACACACAGTGTTCTCTGATACACACACACACACACACACACACCCACACACACACACACACACACACACCCACACACACATACACACACACACACATTAAATAAATAATTTAAAAAACACAACTTAAGGAAATAAAGTTTATTTTGACTCATGATTTGAGAATATGATATGTCATGGTGGCAAGGTCTGGTGAGAAGGTGACTGTGGGGGTAGCTGGGGTGGCAGAAACGTCAGGCAGCTGGCCACAGTCAGAAATCAGAAAGAAATGAACCCTGGTACTCAGGTTGCTCTCTCCTTCTGTCTTTCTGATTCATAAGATGGTGCCAACTGTATTCAGAGTGAGTCTCCACTTCTCATTTATACCTTGAAAATTCCCTCCTAGACATAGGCAGAAGTTAGGTGTTCTAGGTGACTCTAAATCCTATTAAACTGATTCTTAAGATGAACCATCATGTTAGCATCTCAAGGGTTCCTGTGGACCTAATCATCCCTACCCGGTTGAGATACAAGTGTAGATATACTGAGGTGAGAGGGGATTGGGGGGCATTCTGAGCAAGGAATGTATCAGGGAAGTAGAAGATAGGAGTAGAACTGTGGTGGCTTCTTAGATTGATGCTTGAAGCTGATTACTTCTCCTCCCCCATATACCAATTGAGCATATAAATTATTAGAACACAACAAAAAAGAAGTTGAAATTGAAACTATTTTAAAAATAGATCATAGGAAATTTGGGTATAGAGTTAAAATTAAATAGAAGGTCGGGGACAGAGCTCAGTTTGTTGACCACTTACCTGACATGTACAAAGCTCTGGGCTCCATCCCCAGTACTGTATAACCAAATCTATTAATAGAGATGGTGGAAGGAGGCTCAGAGGTTCAGTGTCATTTGGGGCTACATAAGACCCAACCTTAAAACAACAGCAGAGACGAGGCAGTGGAGATGAAGAGAATACAGTTTGGTTTCTCCTTAGGGACAGTTTCCCAAAACAATTCTTTGGAAACTGATTTTCCTTGAAAATTTATAACGAACTCTGACTATCACTTGGTTTTTTTGATTATTCAAATGGTCACTTGATGAAGAAAAATGTTTGAAGTTAATAAAGGAACCGATTCTGGCAATGATGAGCAGTAATTGATCCAACTGAATGTGATATTGAAGAAGTATCAGGCAATATGGAGATAAGGTTTGCATTATTCTTAAAAGTGGGAAACCAGCATGTGGTTTTGCTTCCTGACACAATGTGAGACATAGGACACTGATGTTGCTGTTAGAGAATGAACCTGAAATCAATGGAAGCTCTGTGGCTGCCTTCCAGAGCCAGAAAGTGGAGGGGAGAAGAAATCATTCCAAGCACAGTCAGGAAACAACAGAGAAACCAAAATGAAGGACCATTTCTTTCTAGGACAAGACACATAGTTTCTTCGAAAGTTAATTACATCAGATGAAAAGAGGGAGGGGAAAGTGAGGAAGAGATTATAAGCAGGAGAGAAATGGGAATCTAACAAGCACCGTATTTGGTTGTTAATATGAACATATCACGTATAAAAGTATTTTGGAGCACCTCAGAACAAATGTATCTTGATTCAGACACAACATCAAGGCAGTATTTTTAGTATATAGGTGAGAGGATGTTGCTGAGATTTTGGAAGAAAGCATCTGTGGTTCTGAAGAAGGATCCTGGGGTACTTAGGGATACGGTTACAAGTTGCTGTGATTCACTTGAGAAATCTTTAACCAAAGGAAAAGAAAATCAAGCAAATGTGCTAAAATCTTGGAAACTATTAAACCTTGATAGTGTTTTTTTTTTTTTTTTGAGAAGTTGATCATCCCTCTAACTCCATTCAGTTGGTAATAACAGGGTTTTTTTCCATTTAAATTTTTCTCAGACCCCTTATACCTACTAAATGCCTACTTTCCATTCATTGGCACACGTCGACAGTGAAGAATAGCGATTGTGGAATTGTTCTGTGGCGGGATGAGTCGGCATCTCCACCTCATTAAGTAAAAGCCTTGGAAGTCGCTCTAATTCTGATAGCATTTGTCTGATTTCCCCAAGGCTCTGTAACTCCGGGACTTTGTTAATTGATAAGACTCCTTCTTTTTTGAAATTTCCATTAATAGACAGTCTTCAATCAGGAACGCATTAGTTCTGCTAATACAATTTGTATGCAGTTTTTCCCATTTCCGAGGTTCACAGGAGCTAATCGAGTACTAACAGAAGAACAGGGGCAATAATTGATCACATTCGCCTTCGAGAAAGGCGAAGTCATCAGTCTTAGAAGACTGAGCTAATGGATCCAAAGAGATGGATGTGGGACGTGGTCACGTCTGCTGGGCTCTGGGCTTCTCTGAAGGCAGTACTGTTTTCTGGGGTGCAGACTGTAGTGGCTTTGTGGGGGTACATGTAGATGCTTCCCCCCATTTCCATGGAAGTTCTGTTTTTATCCTTGCCCTTTTCATTGCAAAATTTAACAAGCTAATTTTAAGGCTTGTGTGCATCACTTCCCCTTAGCTAATTATAATCTCTTTATTAATGTTATTCTATCCTTTTATTTTTTTTAAAAAAAGGACAATTAACAACATATCCTCAAAAGTTAAGGGAGAGTAATTCTTTTTCTTTCCTTTTAACCATTTTTCATGTGTATGGTGTGTGTGTGTGTGTGTGTGTGTGTGTGTGTGTGTGTGTGTGTACACAGGTGTGCATGTAAAAATCTTAGTTTGCTATCAAGGATATGCCTGATCACCACTCAACACCATTATTATTTTTGAGGATGGGTCTCTAATTAAGCTCCAGGTGGTCTACAGAGCTATTCTAGCTAGTCAGCTTGCTCCATGGAGTCCCAGTCTCTGTCTTCTGAGGCTAGAATTGCAGGTGGGCATCACACCCACCTGTCATTTTATATAGGATCTGGGAACCTTATCTGTGTTCTTTTTGCATGTGTGGCAAGCTAGCTAATTGTGGAATCATCTCCCTGACCAAAAATACCATTTTCTTAGAAGACGCTATCATTTTTTTTTAACTTTAGTCAAAGGCCAAAGAGAAAAGTTATCTTGATAGTCAGCTAATAACCTTCCGTGAGGTGAATTCCATTCATGTGAGTTCGAGCAGAACACTTCTTTTTTTGTAGTGTTATAGACACTGCGTCTCTTTTTTTTTTTTTGTGCTTTTTGTTACATCTGCCCATTCTATGGAGCAATTTTATTTACAGGTAATTTCACCTCTGGATAAAACTCTACTAAATACAATGTCTGGATGAAAGCAGGAATGATTCAACTTGACGGTCACTGCAGAATTGCAATCGAAGAAGTGAGAAAGCAAATGAGGCTCAGAGCTCATTAGTAACATGATGGGGAGGGAACTGGGTATGAGATGGTTGGACGAGCTCTGGAAGGGCATCGGCAAGCAGGATGGTGCTGGAGAAGGGGCAGGCGCTATGTGCACTGTCCCAAGGGCATCTATCATCTCAGCCTTCATCCATCCCACTGAGCCAGCAGCATCCTTGCCTTCCTCCCCAAACCCTCCAAACTAATGAATTCTATATCCCATGTCTGGAGCCTCACTGGAAAAGCTCATTTCTTCTTATCCAGATTTTCATTACATTGCTATTTTTATACTTGAAAATATTTACTTTGGCTTTATTTCTATTGAAATATGATTTACTTGATCAGCTACAAGCAGACAATGACAGACAAGCACACATCCCCACGTACTCCCTTATTATGAGTACCTCCATCAGCCTCGATAGTTCACCCCACTCTCCTTCTAAGCTAACGATGCCTTGTAATTGACAGACATTGACTGGTCTGGTGTTTGAGAGTTTTATAGAAATAGACCATTTGGGGGATAACTCAGAATCATGAAACAGTATTCACCGGGAAAAGATAAGAACCTAAGTTTAAACACCCAGAATCCACATAAAAGGCCAGGTAGGATTATGAGCACACATGCCTGTTACCCCAATGCTGAGAGTGGGGGGAGTAGAGACAGGAATTCTTCTTAGATCTCTGGCTGCCAGTCTAGCTCTAGTTCAGTGAGACCCTTTCTTTAGAGAATAAGCAGAGATGATAGAGCAAGACTTCCACCTTCCTTCTCTGGTCTCTCACAAGCAAATGCATACAAAACACACACACACACACACACACACACACACACACACACACACACACTCACACACAAACATGAAATAAAGCAGAATGTATCCAAGTGTCCTTGAGGTTTGGTTTCTGGCCTCAGAGTATTTGTTGCTACATAGAATGTAGGAATTTGTTGATTGTTGGCAGTTTATTCATTTCATGCAAATTTTTATGTATTTCAACAAAGATAGTGTCTTCTTTTTGAATAATTTCACCTCCAAATTTAATTTTTAAAATTCTCCTTTCACTCTTTTAGATTGTTTATTTTTCTCATATCTGTTTCATATTAATTCAACTAGGTCTTTGGCTAGTTCAGATATACATATGATATATACTAAATACCCCCACACTCTCCTTCTCCTACAGCCTCATTTATTACCCCTTTTTGCTTCCAGATTTCTGTCTCTCTTTCTTGTCTGTTCAATTTGCCTTGGGACCCACTGAATTTAACTAGGGTCATCTAAGTAACTTTGAGTTGGGCATCGACTCTTGGAACTTGGTGGGTCAACTAAAGGTTCACCTGTTGGGCTTGGAGCTCAAGTATTTAACTTGATTTGACATGACCTTATGGTTAAGAGATTTTGGATTTTTAAATGTATTTATAAGATAAATTTAATACCTGTGGGGACAAAGCAAAGGTTACAGTTGAAAAGTGATATGTTTTGTGACAAGTTGATAAGAGATGGAGTGTCATAGTTAGATACAGATGTTAACTTGACACTTGAGGGTTTGAACTCTGGGTACATTCAGAGAGAACTAGTAATGGAGTTAAGCCCAGCATGAACCTGCAGAAGCTTGTTCAGTAGATGGGGAAGGCCCAACCCATGATGGGTGGGGCTAGTCCCTGGACAAGTGAATAAAATGGAGGAAACTGTTGGAGAAAGGAGGCATCTTCTTGTGTATACTTGGCCAGATGTGGTGGTCTGACAAGGATTGTCCCTCTCTCAACTGTTATGTGGAGATGATGTGGCCAGTTACCTCAGCCCAGGTGCTGGTGTGAACTCTCCTGCAAAGTTGGAGGAGGAACTGTAACCAATCTATTGTAAGAAAATAAATCCCTTCTTCCCTTAAGCTGTTCGATGGTGATTTCATCAGCAACCATGCGGGTGAATGCTACACTAAGGAATGCTTTAATTCTGTGCCAGTTACTCATCTCTGTTGCTGTGAGATAAGACTCAAATTCAAGTAACTTAGGGGGAGAATGGGAGAAGAATTCAGCTTATGATTCCAGAGGGGAGATACAGTCTATTATAACAGAAAAGGCATGGCTGGCTGGCAAAATTTAGAGGCAGCCTAAGCCACATCCTTCATGGAGGCTGTGAGCTATTGTAAGCTTAAGCACTCAAGTACAGAAAGGCTTACCAACCCCACATTTCAAACCATGGCACTCTACTCCTGTCCCCAAAGACTGTTTGCCATCTCAACATGAAAACCACACTCAGTCCAACTTTATAAGTCCTCATAGACTGTATCAGTAGTCCCAACACAGTTCAAAAGTCCCAAGTCTGAAGTTTCTATAAAATCAAAAGACAAATTACATACTTCTAGCATACAGTGGCATAGAATAGACATTCCCAATCCAAAAGGGAAGAAGGGGGGCATATCCAGGAAAGACCTGTCCATAACAAGACCAAAAACTAGCAGGAAAGACTCCAAAACTACAGCTTCATGTCCAACAGGCAAGCCTCTTGCTGAAATAATCTCAGTTCCGAAAGGGCTTGGCTTATAGCCCTCCAGTAAAGATGCCCATTGAGTACATTGTCCTTTGTGCTGGCTCCTCCCATGGTCTACAGCTCTCCTTGGAAAATGTTCCCTGTTGACTTTAGCATTTCTAATATCTTCACTTTTCAGTGACAAACCAGGCTTTAACTTCACAGCACAAACTGCCCTTCTTGGGCCTCTCCGCAGGCTTCCTGCCACACACCTCCTGGGTTTCTGCCATTCTCTGAAACCTTGGAGGAGGGATCCATGACTCTCCCTTTTGCATCTTTGATGCCTCCAAAACCAACACCATGTACATGATGTTGCCAGGTTCTGCCATCACTGCCAGATGGAGATCAACTCCCTGGAATCACAACTGGTTCAACCTCTCGCTACTGACTCTTAAAGGAATCTCCATGCTGGGAATCTTAACACAGTGATATTCATTTCTTCCACCATTCCAGTGCAAAACACTAGGTTTTTCTTCAATGATACTAGTATCTCCAATAGCAACAGTTGCTCTGTTGTCTGCTTTTTCCTCATCCAAAGTTCCAAGATTGCCAACACAGCTCTCCTCTATCAAGCAAACCAGTCCATCCTCTTAAATTTAACTTTGTCAAAGTTTTTGTTCCCTTCATCACAAACTACACTGAAACAACCCACAACTCTCTTAATATTGCCATTAAAGTCTGTAGAATGGTATTTGTAATCCTCAGACTCAAAATCTTCAAACGTTTCAAACTTTGTCTAACAAAACTGTTCAAAAGCCACAAAATCCACATAGTCTGATTTATCAGCAATACCCCACTTCTCTGGTACCAAATTCTGTTTCAGTCAGCCTGTATGGTTGCTGATAAAATCACTATGAAACAGCTTAAGGGAACAAGGGGCGTATTCTGTTATGATAGACTGAATACAGATCCTTGTTCAACTTTGCAGGAGAGCATATGCCATCACCAAGGCTGAGAGAGGTGGTCACAAAATATACACACAGTAGTTGAGAGAGGGACAATCTTTACTTGCCAGACCAGCATGTCTGCCCAAGTATACACAAGGTGATTTCATCAGCAACCAGTCCATCTCCAACAGTTTCCTCCATTTTATTCACCTGCACAGGGATTAGCTCCACCCATCATGGGCTGGACCTTCCCCATCCACTAAACAATCTCCTGTAGGTTTGCTCTGGGCTTAACTCAGCTGCCAATTCTCTACAAATGTGCTCAGAGCTCAAACTCTCAACCGTCAAGTTGATATCTGTACCTAGCTATGATACTTAGAAACATGATATTTTCTTGCTGGAATCTAAAGAAGGTTGTGACAGAAGATAAAGTTAGGAAGAACATACATTTTTAAAGTATTCAAGAAATGAATGTTGGTATTCATCAACAGATACGTGGATAAAGAAACTATATATAAAATAGAGCATTATTCAGTCATAAAAATGGTGAATTTATGTTGTTTTCTGCAGAAATAGAAGAAAAGGAGATCATGTTTGAAAAATATATCATAGTCAGAAAGATGATTATTATCTATGATATATATCTTCCTTATCTATGATCTATTAAGTTATCTATCATCTATCATCTATTTAACATTAATCTATTGCCTATATATCCTTTACCTATTTACCTTTTAGCTATTATCTGTCGTTTATTCATCAACTTATCTGTTATCTATCTAGCTGTCACCTATCTATCATCTATCAATTCATAAAGTTTACACATGAAAATAGAAAAGGAACTATTTTGGGGAAGTAAAGGTCTAAAAAGAAGAGGAGGAACAAGAAAAGGAATTGGGAGAATGTGAAGAAAGAAAAATATTTTGTGTTTTTCTCATATGGAAAACCCAAATTTAAGTATATATTTAAATAATATATGTATATAAGACCTGAAAACAAATGTGGGATTATTCCAGGGGATGAAGAGGACAAGCAGGAGGAGGAGAAAGTTCCAAGTAGAAATGGGAAATATAAGAAAAGAAGCAAAATAATTACACATGAAAGTTTTATGATGAAGTCCTTGTTCTCTACCCTAACTAAAAAAATCAAATGATGGGAAAAATATAAAGGTGAAAGAAGAATTGAAAGTACTTATGAAGGGCAGAGTAACAGAGGTGAATATAGAAAGTACACCATAGATGTATTTGAGTATTTGCAAATGTCATGATGAAAGTCATACTTTTTTTATAAACAACACTATAAAATGAGTTAAGGAATGAAGGTAAGGAAAATAGACAGAAGGAAGGTAAAAGAAGGAAAGAAAAAAGGAAGGAAGGAAGGAAGGAAGGAAGGAAGGAAGGAAGGAAGGAAGGAGGGAAGGAGAGAAGAGAGGAAGGGATGTAGGAATGGAGGAGGGCATGTTACTGGCTCTGGCAAGAAGCACAGAGAGACCGCTAGCAGGTAAGGATAGTTCAGCTGACGGCCAGCATGTACTAAGAACTTTAATCCTTAGACTCAGGAAGCTGGATTCCGCCAACAAAGTCAATATACTTAGGGGGATATTCTTCCACAGCCCCAATACAAGCTTCCTAAGACCCAGAAAAGGACAAGTGGTACATCTAGCCATAGTGCTGTGATGTACCATATTTGGACTGTTACCCCATGGATACCTTCTAACTTGTGGAAGTCAAATCAACATTGATACCAGGCTTGCATTAGGACTTCCCAGGAGGGCATCATGCTCCCTGTACAATTTCTGTTCATTGACTATGCAACATGCAGAATATCCAAGGCATCACAGTGTGGCTGGGAACCTGCCCTCCATCCTCTCTTCTACCTTCTATGTCTTTTTCTTCATGGCCATGATCCTAGTACACTTACTTTAGCTATTTCATTTTGTTGATTATTTTCATAAGTACTTTAATGTCATTTAAAATATTTGCTTTGCTTCGATGTTATCTGGAGAATCCCATCACTATTTTATTCAAATGTATCTATTTTAAAGGTGCTACTTTGACTTAGCACTAATTTTCAGACTCCTTCTTGCTTGCAAGTTAAGAGCTACATTCATTTTCCACCACCATGAATAAAACTGCTATGCTAAATGCAATAAAATTTTTGCATATAAGATTAAGTGGGTTCATGATCAATATGTTATAAAAATGAAAGTCTTAAAAGACAAGGCAAATACTTTTGTACTTACATAATGTGCTTCTCAAGCTGTTTTCCATAGAGAAAATTTCCAGGAAGAAAGATTATTAAAAGAAGTTAATTTCATCAAGAGAAAGCAACAGAGGTTGGTTTATTTGCATCACTTTTATGGGGATAAATATAATAGCAAGATTTAAGGTTCAAACTTACAGGCAAAAAAGCCCAGAAAATACACCAAAATAATTTTATAAATGGCAAAAATTATGTAATAAAAGCGATCTAGAGGATGGGTTAATGGGATGTTACTAATAAAAATTTTATGCCTTGTTTAACTTTTTCTTTTGGTGGAATTTTCCAGCGTGCCACTCATATTTAATATCAGAGTTTCTAGGAAAAGAAAAGAACCAGGGAAATACTCTGCCTGCGTATTCCTGAGAAGATTTGGGGAAGCTGAAATATCAAAGTCACATTAGAAAAAGTAATTAACTTGAATCCCTTTTGGGGAAAGGCTAAAAGGAAAGCAAAGCAGAAATAGAAATTATCTTCCAGAGAATGTTTCATGAGTGTGAAGCAGTGAATGTTAGCTATTGTTCTTGAAGACTTTGTCCTTATAGCTTGCTACTTTTCAGCCACCAAGCACTGCACCATCATATCACATTGCCCAAACAATTTGCATCACAAAGGAATTATAACATTCTTTTAAAATGAAGAGAGGGTGAATTAATAAGAATCATTATTGTACCAGATTTCCTTCCATCTCAACGGGATGGCCGAATGCTAGCTGGGAAGATGACTTCAAACTTCTTAACTAAGATAATTGCAGTGAGACTTTCCTGCTTGCTTGCATGTGCAGAATATGAAATGATGTAGGATTGCCATATCACAAGACTGACACTGGTAAATTAAAGGGGGGATCTGGGGAGTAGATAAGTTTTCATCTTACTGTTAAGCTAGGAGTTTTGGGGGGACAATTGTCATTTCCTCCCTCTGTCTCCAAGAAAACTGGGAATGAATGCTTCTCTTACCCCACACAGTAGCCCTGTTTATACAAGGTGAAGCCACTTATGGCTACGTTTTTAAAAAGTCTAGCTACTTCCTGCTTCAGTTAACATCCCTTCACTGCCTATCTTCCCATGAAGGTTTGTAGAAATGGTTGCTTGCTTCCTAGAAGGGCTTTCCTGTTCTTGGTGATTTCAGGCACATACTACCCTATTGAAGGACCAGAGGAATGGGTAGATACTTGAAGGAAACTGGGGATTTATTTTTGACTTTCTTTGGCAAGATGAGCACTGTATTGACAAAGATTTCAGTGGAATTACTGTATTTAAGCAGTTTGAGAGCAGCCATGCTGGGAAGGTCTATGAAGGTCTTCAAAGGTCATCCCCAGGGCTGGATTACCTTGAAGGAACACACCCTTCACCAGCTTCCCCTAACCCTCTATTTATGAAAGGATGTAGAGATTAGTTCCCCATTGTAGCTAAGCCCTACCATGAGGTCGTGCACAAGATCAGTTGGGTTGGGCCGCAATATGAACAGACCAATGAGATATAGAAGATTAAAAGCTCCATTTAGGTTTGCAGAAACTGGAGCTAACCAATGAGGAAAAGCGATCCCCCCCCCCCCGGCCTGCCTAAATATATAAATATATCCGACCCCAGCAGCCATCTTTGGATATCCTTGCCCCTCGTGTACGCCAGGTCTGGGGTCGGTGAGTTCTTTTCCAGCTCCTTGCCGCTCATTTGTTCCATACCTGGAGTCCATGAGTTCTCCAGGGCGTCCCTGCCCCTCATGGGACTCTGCGAGGTCCATTCTTTCTCTCCTCTAATACACTCTGCCTTAATCCTCTATGTGTGTTCTGATTTCAAGTCTCCAAGTCCTTGAACATAAGAACCTGGACACATACAGACCCCAGGAGAGTGATCCTGTAACAACAGTTTGAGCAGACAGTGTGAGCGAGAGACCTGCATGCAGCAGTCAGGCAGGACCCTGGACAGGTAAGCTGGGCGGAGCCTCTGGGAGCTGCCTGAACTCTCCCTGTGTTGTCTCTGAAGAAACACTTGCAGCCCTTAACTGCTTCTCATCTTTTACAGCCACTCCAGCTTTCTGCTCCTGCTTTCTCGAGAGCTCTCTAATGTAAACTTTCACAGGCTGAAAGACACTTCTTTCCAAGAGAACAGTGTCTAGGACAGTATAAAAGACCTTTAAAAGTTAAATGTCAGTTTTGCAAATGAAATATTTAAATTACTTGCAAAACTTAACTCCCTGAAAGAAAAAGAGAACATGGAAAAGAACCCACAAAGTCTGAAGACTCTGTAGGCACACCTATCTCTTTTCTGTAATGTCGCAAACTGGCCTGGGTCTCTGCACTGTGTTCCCAACTTAGGAAGCTCTGCTCCAAGACCATATGGTGATTTCCCACTTCTTTTAATGCCATATCCAACTATGGCTGAGTCCCACAACTTTATTTAGAACTAAGTGCAATGCTTAAGATCCTTCAACACCTTGTTTTACTGTTACTTGGTTTTCCTTTTAATCTCTGCCTTGTTGACTAGGACCATGTCTACTTCTCATGATTGAGCTTACTGCTCATTCATCTCTCTTGTCTTGTCAGGCTGCTGAGCCTACAAGAGGGAATCTTTGTTTTCTTGCTCAAATAGTACGTAGTCAGGACCCATGGGAAAGCCAGCAGAATGCTTATTGAATGAATAAGTAAATACAATAATCAAGGGGAATATTTCACATTAAGGACTATGAGAAGCACGTAGAAAAATAGCCAGGGATGTTTGGAGAAAAAGGGAAAGTGAATTCAGGGAGATCACTGAATAATTGAAGAGAGTAAGTGGACATATTAAGGGATAAAGACAATGTCCGCAGAGTCCTCTGTTCCCAAAGCTTTAAGCATATTTGATAATCATACATTTATTAATTATATAATCCACAATGACTTTAAGCTTTTTTCAAAGTGACATTTCTTCAGATGCACTTGACTTCTAAGAAGTTTTCATAGACCAAATATGAAGGATTCTCATTTCATAAACTGCTGAATTGGAAGAGATAGGAGAGCTGTTGGTATGTAGGCAGGACTTGCTGCCACTGTAAAACTGCTCTGAAAGATCCCCATAGTCCACAGGTGATGGAAATTTTGGGATTAAAAACAACTGAAGGCCCATACCATCTTCATAACCCTTACATAACTCACTCTGGACATATGTATCCTGAATAAATAATTATTGACCAAGATCACTAATGAGTGTGTGGCTTTCAGTAATGTGGAGTCCACACCATGAATTGTAGAGGAAAGGAAATGTGTGTGTGTAGGCTTGATCCCTGCCTTCACTTATAATAGATGGAAACTTGTATTCCTTGTTAGCGATGAATGAAGGCAGGGCATATTACTGTCAAATAAGCAAGACATAAAATTGCTTGCTTTAACCTTACAGGAAGATAACTACGTTCTAAATCATGATCATCAAAACAGTATTTCAAACAAGTTTTGAGTTTTGGAATCTCTTTCATTTGCTTTTTCTAAAGTTGGAAAGCATCAGGGTCGGTAAGAAGGTGCAATCTTCAATGTTTATTCATTGCAGGAAAAGAAAGGCTGACAAAGAGAACAGCGCTTGTGGGTCCTCAGATTACATTTACATAAGTACACGAGAATTTCCTGCATTTATTCAGATGCGTGGCTTTGATTGAGCATCTTAGTTAAAATGCTACGATTTTTTTCTTATCTAAAATCCAAAGAGCAAAGATTACTTTTCCTGAATGCTAATAACATAAAAATGATTGTTAGATTTTTTTCCTATGTATTAAATGCTAGAGCACACAAGAGGTTGTTTAAGACACATCTCAACCAGGAGAATGTTACCATGGTAGGAAAAAAGAACCAACAGATTATGCAGTGAAGCCTTCCATGCATTATCTACGTTCATGTTGGATAATGCCTCTATGAGGAATGTATTGATCATTTTAGTAGCAAGTGAAATGGAACAGAGACATCAGTTAAGATCCTAAGATCACACAGTTTCCAAGTCTGAATCTACTCACTCACATTCCTGACCCTGTGGTGGCCAAGATAATGTGCTTCTAACATGTGGAGGATGAAAGCATATTTAATTCTGAGAGTTATTTTGTGTGTGTGCATATGTATTCATGTGGAGGTACAGATGCATGTATGTGTGTGTAGATAGAGGCCAGCAATCGATGTCTGTTGTTTTTGTCTGTCATTTTCCTAGGCCTCATTTTTTTTACACAAGGTCTTCATTGAACTTGGAGCTCACCCATTCATGAAGGTTTGACAGCCAGGAAGCCTCAGAGAGCATCCTGACTCCACCTATCCAGCGCTGGGTTTATAGGCACATACACAACGGATTGTTTACAAGGTGCTTGGGATTCCGGTCTAGATCCTCCTTATGCTGCGTGGCAGGCACTAAACACTAAACCACCTGTGCTATCTAGCTCCCACTTGAGAGTCTTGTTTTTAATGAAATCTATACTTATTTTAGAAAGAAGATGAAGAATCAGATTTGGAAGTAGTTGACATCTGTACATGGGACAGACTATAAGAGAAAATATTTTCCAACATCTGCAACTCCTCTTTCAAACATACAAACCTGGGACCACTTCAGACGAATCATGTATTTAGCTACATCTGCAAATGTCCTCTTCAAAAAAGAACATTAGGCTCCAGTGAAACTTAATACTGAGTTGGAACCAAGGCCTTGAATCAAACAACCCAACATGTCTGAGGTGAATCAGATGTTCCTCTGTCCCCTCAGGACTCTGTGACAGAATGAAGAAGAGTGCCTTTCTCCCCACAGAATTAGAAAGGCTGCTGCCTATGGTCAAATATCTCTGAGCATCTGAGAACAAACAGGTCCCGTCTGCATAATGTAGATTTTCTCATTAGAAGCCATATTGCCTCTCATTGTCTGTACAAATTGGAACGCGGCATTGCCAGAATACAATACGGAATAAAATTAAATTTGCTGGCCGATAAAGCAATAAGTAAGAGAAACTTCAGCTGAAGACAGATCCCTCTGCCCTGCCCCCCCCCCAAAATGAAAGGATGTTGAAAAGCTGCTCTGAAAGATGGGACTAAAAACAGATTCTTTTTTGCATCCCAGAGGAGAACAGGGAAAGGCTAAAGGAACTCAGGGCCTAAGGAGTCTGACCTTGAAGATACTCAGGTCAGATCAGCATACAAACCCAGAGTGCTCAGAGAATTTAGCTGGGCTAGTATCATTCTACATGTGACCTTTGTCTGAATGAAAATGCACCTTCCTTTATTACTGTGAGGCTTGCCATGAATACGTAAGCTCCATGCCTGGCGCGCACACAGGCTCCCAATACATAATGGAATTTGGTATTTGCAAATGAGAAAACTGAGGGCCAGGAAGGAACAGTGATTTTCAAGACAGCACAAATGTTTGCTGAAGTTGCAAAGAAGGGGCATGAATAGGGTGACCTGAAGTGTGGCTTGTCAATCAACTGGACAGCTCCCCATCCCTGGGGCACCTCATCTGGAAGTGGAAGGAAGGCCACTGCCTGCTAATACTGGAGATGGTGGGTGGTTAGCAGTCTGGAAGAAAAGCATTCTAAATAAGCACTGAACCACTTGGCTTTCTCCCCTAGCAGGCAGGGAATCTCACCTGAAAGTCAAGCCCATCTAGCTTGTTCCCTAACGATTCAATAGAAACACATCTCTCTAGTAAGCTCATCTTGGTGCTTAAAAAAATTCAAAAAAGGGGGCAAAGCAAATGAGTAGATCCTATTGTCTGTCTTTGTGCTGTCTTTATTATGGAAATAATACATATAGCATAAGAGTATAAGTTCCATACATACATTAGCGTACATTTTAGAAAGGCGGAACTCCATCATCAGGATGAATAGTAAAGACTTCACCGAATTCAGGGATAAGTAGGTTTCAAAAGAGAAGAGGGATTTCACGGCCTAGAGTGTCAATTCTGTTCATAAAGGTCATGCTGCGTCACAGGATTTGCATGTGGTCTCAGATTGCACTGCTAAATGAAGAAGGGATGTTGGAAGCACAGAGGTTAATTGTGTAGGAAGCCAGGTAAGGATAAGATTGTAGAGGCAAAGAGTAAGACAGACACAGAGAAGCGTCATTAAGAGCGCAGAGCTTGTGACAGACATGGAGAATAAGTGAAGCTATGCCTATGACCCTCTTTGGTAGGATAGAAAGACGATTGTGACATGCAAAGGAGGCAATGTAGTGATGGTCTCTAATCCATGTCTCCAGTGTTTCTGTCCCAGCTACCTGCTTGAGATGCAGAATTATTCTCTTCTAAATACGGGCTGAGCTTGACTCCTCGGCTGAACAAGTGATGCTCGGCCCTCTGTGGTCTACTTGGTAGGAGCTTTGGGAGCTCCTGCTTGCTTTGCTTATCCTGGATGCCACTGAGAAGGCGCAAAGAAGTTTCTAGTGCTCCCTGTGATGTCCTATAAGGACAGCACAGGATTTCAGAGAAAGGCAACTTGGAGGAGAAATGAGGACACCTAGTGAGGCAGTGTGCAGGATGCAACCTCATCCAGTCCAAATTCACGTATTCATCTATGCAAGGCTCAGATCCCTGTCTTACAAGAAAAGAATCACTGGAGGTCCTTGATTGATGGGTAGATGGAAGGATAAGTGGACAGAACGACTACATCTATGTGAATACAGAGGATACAGAAGATTCATTTTATTTAAGCGGCACCTAGCTAATCAAAAAGGTTATTGACTTGTTGGTCATCATGATTGAGCTGAATGTGCAGAATGAAGAGCTTTGACTGGGCTGCAACACATTTGACTCAGGGTAGGGGGCATCTATGAGAATGTGACAAATCCTCAGTGGAAACAAACCATACTTCTCATTCATGTTTTTAACTTCTAATTCCAACTGCAGAAAATGTCCAGGTTCCTAATCTACCAATGAAAATATGTAAAGGCTCTTGCTTAGGTTCCTACAAGTTTGAAAGATTCCCAATTACGGAAAAATCTTTATGTTACCAACTCTGCTAGTTAGATGTACAGACGTCAACTTGATGATTGATGGTTGAGCTCTGGGCACATTTATGAACCTGAGTTGTTCAGGTAAACCCTGAGCAAGCTTGCAGCTTGTGTGATTGACGTAGGAAGACTCCGCCCATGGTGGGGAGAACTATTCTCTGCACAGGCAGATAAGATAGAGGGAGCTGATTCAACAGAGTGGCATCCTGCAGCACACTTTGGCAGATCTGCTATTGGACAAGTAAAGTCCATCTGTCTGTCTCTTGGGGGTGCCTACGGATATGATGTAGCAAGTTCCCTTGACTCCTGGTGTTGATATGAGCTCTCCTGCCAAGCTGGACTAAGAACTGTAACCATGAAAGAATAAAATAAAATAATAAATAAAGTAAGAAAGAATAAAATTCCCTTGTTGCCCAGAGCTGATGTGTTGTGAATTTATTGGCAGCATGTAGGCAGACTACAAAGCATTTCTGTAATCTGTGTGCAGAGGATAAAACTTTTACCTCCAGTCACAGCCAGTGCTTCCTAAAGCAATATGATCCTTCTGGTTGAAGATTGATTCTACGTCCTTGATTGATGGGTGGAAGGAAGGATGGGTGGAAACAATGATGAAGTATTGTGTGAATACAGAGGAGACAGAAGATTCATTTTCTTTAAGTGGCAACTAGTTGATCAAAAAGGTTATTGACTTGGTCATTATGGAAGACCAGGAGTGCAGAACGAAGAAGAGCTTTGGCTGGGATGCAATCTTAGGTCTGATATCTATTCTCTTTCAGGGGACAGATGTGTGGGTCCTGCACAGAGACCCTCTTTTGATGCTCAGTAATGTGGGGTTTGGAGAATAAAGAAAGAAGCTGGTTGCTGCAGGTTGCTCCTTCTTTCTGCTGCGCGACAATCCTCGGACACAACTTAAGGGGACGAAACAGGAGGGTTATTTGGCTTCATCCTTCTGGACATATATAGAAGCAGTTGAAGCTGCAGGAGGCTTGGCTCACATCCCTTATGAAGGAGGCAGAGAGCAAGCAGCACATGCTGCAAGAGCAGGCTGCTGGCAGAAGCAGGGTGGCCCTCTCCAAACTCTAGGTCCGCCCTCTGGGACATACCTTTGTCTGACAAGGTTCTTCCTCCTGAAGGTGCCACAACTTTGCCAAACATCAACATCGGCTAAAGTGGCAAGCAGGAGAACCTGTGGGGGAAAACTCTCTTTCAAGCCACGATGCCAGCTATACATAGAACTGTCGGGGGGGGGCAGTTAGTTTAAAGACAGGGGGCAGTAGGATGGGTAATTAGTTGGCTTAAAGGTCGTGCTCAGGCCTGTAAATTTTATCTATACCCAAAACGAAGAGTGGAAAATTTTAGGGGTATCCACATGTTGTGGATTATGGAGGAAATTCTCACTTCACCTCGAGAAGCAGGGAAGGGACAGAATTCCTAGTGTGGCTCCAAACTTCCTGGCAGAAATATCCTAGGAAGGTAGATACTATCCCAAGAGACAGCACAGGTCTTAGACAGCCAGTCACTATTGTCACCAGGTCATGTAAACAAATTCTGATAGATGGAAAACACCCCAAACCTGAGAAATATTAGACATCATTAGATGTCTAATATTGGATGAGCTCTGAGTGAGTGCCTCTGGTGCTTTTAAAGAGTCAGGTCCCTGATGCAGAGCATGTGTAGATGAAGTTGTCTGAAATGGAGTGGTAATAGACTGCTTCCATTAACAGCAATGGGACTGGGGCTTTATTGTCCTATTCTGTGGGGGACGTGGTAGATGCCACCATGAGCCACAGAGGAACAGGAATTGCTGGTCTTTCTTCATCTTCCAAAAGGCTGATATGGACATGAGTCAGAGAAATGAAGCCCGGGCCATGGGGAAATGATGCCTATTCACTTCACCTTTGTGAGAAGTGCTGTATACCAGGCTCTTGGGCATCAAGAACACAGAGGTTCCCTGGAGGGAGGGGGACTGTCCCCTTACAATTCTGAAAACAAGAGTTTGCATTAAAACGCTCATTTTTGCTCAAGAGCAGTAATTGGCCTCCAGCTGAAAGCCTCAATGGAGAGGGTGGAGACACGTGGATGCTTTCCAGAACCAGGCAGGGGACACCCCCTGGCAGATGTGAGGGAGAGTCTGGGCTGTCCTTCGTTCCTTTCTTTCCCGGCCTTTTGAGAACTGAAACATGTTATGATCCTGAAGGTCAACAATTTCCAACTCTCTGATTGCTTTGAAAGGCTGGTGGAAGATTCCAGAAAGCCAGGCAGGTGCTTCTATCCAAGATAGAGAGAGCACAGTGTCTCCTCTCTACCTGACGCTCCATCTGTTCTGACTCAGGATCATGCTGCTAGCAGGTCAAGGGCAGAGTGGCCCTGGTACCTGGTCTGTCCCGCCTCCAGGTGTGTTGGCTGACTTTCAATGGAGGCTTGAATTTGTGCCAAATCCTTGGTCTAAGTCTGGGGGAAGCAGGAATACCGTGATGGCTGTTCCTTGTTAAATAAAGACAAGAACTGAAATCCCTCTTTACAAGAGTATGTGTTCCTTTCAATTTCTTAGTAAGAACACTTCAAATCCAGTCTAGTTCTCAAACAACCATATAAATGTCACTGTTCTTTCTCTTCATTTTTGTCCCAGGGATACTTTCCATATCTTAGGTTTAATTATGATTCATTTTAGTTATTTGAACTATTACTATTATTGCTGCTTCCAAATAGGGTTTTTCTATCTGAAATGAGTTATGGTTTTGAAAAGTAATAGATAAATTATATATGTTACTTTAAGGTTTGAATTTATAGCACCTTATAAAACTTTCAAAATCTGTGTACTATTTAGCATGCAAATATGCTATTACTGTGTATAAAAAGAAATTGCCTACCAACATGTAACTTTTAATTATTTGTAGTATAAATGTTACATAATATTATCTCTATGTATTTTGAGAAATCATTTTGCAATCCTTCTAGTTTGGAATTCTTCTTTCAAATGATATTAGACAGTAAGAACACACATTCCATATTTTGAACATAATTCTCTTGTGTGTTCATGTGTATGCAGGTGTACATGTGTGAGTTCATGCATATACACATATATGCACATGTGTGAGGAGGGATAGAGGACTATGTCAGGTGTTGCTTATTACTTCTTTTTTCTTTTTTTTTTTTGCATATGTATGTGTATAAGCACTTGAGTGTAGGTACCTGGTGATACAAGGGGACTTAAGAAACCACACTGGATTTCTCTACCTTCTTCTTGCTTTGCTCCAGGGCTGAAATTGCAGGTCACTTCCATTTCTACTATACATATTGAAATGGGTTCTGGGGATTTGAACTCAAGTCCTTTAGCCTTCTCTAGGCAAAGAGTCTAACCACTGAGTTATTGCCCGAATTCTTTGTTTCTCACTTCCATGTGTGTGTGTGTGTGTTGATATGTGTGTAAGAGGGTCAAGGGTGACTTCAAGAGTCATCCTGTATCGTTCTTGGATTGTTCTACCTACTTATTGCTTTGCTCTGTCTTCCAGGACTGGAATTGCAGGTTGCTTCCATTTATGCCTACAGGATCTAAACTCAAGTCTTTTTGCTTTCAAAGCACAGTCTTTAACCCCTGAGTCATCTCTCCAGCCCCTGTTTATCATTTCTACTAAGGTTTTAGAAGAATTCTATCACTGGCCTGGAACTCACCAACTGACAAGCTGTCTGGTCAGCAAACCCCAGGAGTTGACCTGATTCTGTATCCTCCTTGCTGGGTTTATATATATTTATTTATAAAAACTGTACCAGCTTTTATAAAGTGGCTTCTGGGATTCAAACTTGGGTCCTCATGTTTACAAGGCAAGTGCTTTACCGACTGAGCTATTTCTCCAGCCCTACAAGTAGCATTGGGTTATCCAATAGTGTCTTTGTGGATGCACAAAGCTTTGCAAAGAATTTGACTGATTACTAGATGTCGTAATGATTTTTCTTATTCCTTTAAAGTACTGAAGCAATTTTTTTCTCTTCCCTATGCAGCAGGTCTTGCTGAACTGAGAAGGGATGCAGAAGCACTAAGGTTCATAGTTGCAAATGCAGAGAAATTCAGAAATCCAGATGAGGCATGGCCTTCAAGGCGTCTCTGTGGGAAGTCAGACGTTTCTTTTTAGAAATGCTGTCTTTGCCTAAAATACCTTTGTGTCATCTCTTTTTTTGAAAGTTGTTCTAAGTTTGCAGGTCTTATTTTATGCTTCACAGTCTACAGGTCCAAAAAAAATCTCATTTCCAACTTACAGTGGGGTTTTAGTCTGTTATGACATTCCTTATCCCATTCAGCCACCTTATTCCACTGACTTTGATACAAATGACTTTGGAGAGTTCCCCAAGTCAAATCTGCCCTTGATAATGAAGATTTTTATCTAGCACACAGCATATAATAAATATTTGATGACAGAATGATGGAATTTAACACTTGGCAGGATAGTTGAAATTAGGCAGTGTTGGTTCAAAAAAATCGAGTTTAAAATTTGCCACAAGCAATGGCAGGTGTGGTTTCTGTCTGATATGACTATCATATTTAATTTGGGCACTTGCTAGATATTCATTGCATGGAGAATTTATACTTTCTCCTTCTTTTGTAGTTTTCCTTAAGTACCCATGGCTAAGGTTTGGTAAGTATTTTCTGTGGTTGTGTATATCATACTGGGCATAATTTCAACTGAAAGTTTTCACTACAAAATCCAGAGAGAGAGAGAGAGAGAGAGAGAGAGAGAGAGAGAGAGAGAGAGAGAGAGAGAGAGAGAGAGAGAGAGAAGAGAAACCATAGTCAGCCCCAAATATGACCTGAGGTGACCTGTAGATCCCAACATCTAATGATCATGTGCTCCTTTTCCAGCTGTTCTGACTCAGTGTGCTTTGCCCTGAGAAAGCTTGAATCCAAAAAGTTTACCTAGGGGTTCCTGAGCAAACGTTGGCAGTTCTGTACCAAAACCATAGAATAAAATAGAATAAAAAATTCTTTTTCCTCCTGTTGCTTACTGACAAGTTACATGCCTTTCCAAAGTCCTCTACTAGTGGCATTTATTTGGCCAAGTCTTTTTGGAATTGCTGGTCAGGGAAGCGATCCCCTGCCTAGATGGCAGCTTGTTTCTTTTCTAGGACGCTTGGCAAATGAACGTTTCTTATGTTATAACAGAGACTTAGATCTTGGAGTTCTGCTGGGACTGAGGCTGTGTTTTTCTCAATGGTTGCCTAGCACCCAGCTTCCTGGATGATAACTATCAGAGAGAGTAAATGAAGAAGGATGGCAGAGCCTATGAGACTACTGATTGTGTCTCCCCCACCGCCCCACACCTTACTCTACTTTTCACACCATAAAAAAATCATATAATTTCTCCTGGTATTTCCAGCAGGATGTTTAGGAACTTTTGCCAACATGATCAAGAAAAAGTGACTACTGTTCTTTCTCTCCTTTCCATTACTCCTTCCTGAGGAGACATGGTCAACTTAATGGCTGAGGTAAGAGTAAGATGTTTCTCCTATGAATTTCAGATCTCTGAGGAGCATGTGAGTTGGTACAAAGACCTAGAGTGTCTCAAAATTCCTTATATGAGACAGACAGAAGAAAAACTGGCTTTCAGCAAATTTGCCGCTTTTCATCTTCTTCGCATGTGAGCAAAGGGAATGGTCCAATGTGGTGCTTTTCCAAATAAAAACACCGTTTACTGGTTCAAGAATCTTGTATCTTAGATAACAGAAGACACTCTTCATGGATGCTCTCAGTATCTATTCTGTGCTTTTCCTTTTCCATCCCCCAATCCTATTTCTCCAAGTAGCTGAAGCCAATATAACTGACTTCAACCACAATTCTAGGATCTCTAAGCCAATCATGGTGTTTCATTCTCTTTTCCAAGATTTAGGTGTGGGCATGTGGTCCAATTCAGGACAATAATATTTGGTAAATAAATTTATTATGCACTTCTGGGAAAGGTTTGTTTCCTGCTACATGAACATGAAGTCTCTCTTCCTCTGGGCGTCTTTGCATCTTGGATATCATGATATCATAGCTGTAATTCACATGATCGCCTTGCCTCTGGACAGAGAATGGACTCAACACTGTACAGAGTAGTAGGAACCTTAGAGGACATCTAAGGAGCAATTCCAGGATCACACGCTTGAGCTAGTGTCCTCTGAACTTCTTGTAATGACAGACTATGGTTCACCTTGCTATTAAGTCACTTTCATTTGGTGATTTCTGCTTCCTGTGGTCAATTATATGTCAACCAATTTGGCAATAAGGTTGACACTGTGATTCATTTTCTGACTCTTGGATCTATATCTCAGTTTATTGGAATCCTTATGATTTTATAATTCTATTGCTACAATTTGTAAACCCTCTTTCCAGGCTTAGTCAAGTTTTTTCACTGATCCTGTAAAATAATATTGTATACTTAAGTGCTCTTTGCAATGTTATAACAATGTACTTGGTGGAAGAATGGTCAATATTCTCTAAAGGAATGCATTATACATATTCCATATCCTCTACTCATTTACTATTAATTAGACTTCTTTTCTAGTTTGAGCAAAAAGATAAGATACAACTATGTTACTAGGAAAGAGTCAGATAATTTGCAAATTCTTTAAAATATACTGTTGCTTGAAGGGTAGTTACTGTCACATATTTGTCATTAGAAATGATGGCCAGGATGTTGGCTGATGAGTATTTCATGGAGCAATCACCCTGTGAGCTGGACATTGAAAAATTTTAGGAGATTGTGTTATGGATCATATTCCTCTCTCTAGGATTCATAAGAGACATTGACTTATTCAAATCTCTAGGAAGTATTTAAACAACAAAAATGGTTCCTTTTATTTTCCTTGAGTATTTCTCAAACTAGTTTTCAAAAGCTGTTTACATCCTGTGTAAATAATATTTTATGGATCACATTTGAGGATGTGTAGGTATAGGAAGAATATGTTATAAAACTGCTGAAAACTGGAAAGGCTGCCCCTCCAAAAGCGTGACTTGATGGAATCCATATATTAATCCAACTGTCTTCTGTTACTAAAAGGAAAATCCTCCTTGGTGGCAAATAGAAACATATTTGGTTAGATCTACATGAATACAATATATAATGCATGGTCATGAACACTATAGGCAGGTGTTTCATCTGGACAATTTCTCAGAAAAGTAACTGTAGATGAAGTTTAAGAGCTTGAATTCTCTCAGCAGGAATTATAGACAGATGCTTTGGTTTACAAACTAATGCCAAGCAGCCTCCAGACCTCAAGGCCAGACCAAACAAGAGCTAGTTGGATGGGACTAGGATGTCAGGAAATCAGACTGAAAACACAAATTGGAAGAAGCTTGTAAAATTCATGCAGCCATTGAAAAATCTCTGCATGATTTTGATCCTTAAATAAGTAGAGCATTCAGTTGCCTGAGACCCAGTCTTCATTAAGGGTAGTAAAGAGAGCGAATGAGATGAAATGAGAGGTCATAAAAGCCCATGTTGTTCAATGAAACAGCTGGTCCAGGAGCATTTGTAAAGATGTTAAAGAAATGTGCTGCAGGAGAGCATCAGCGTGAGGCTTTTACTGACTAATGGTCCTGACGCCAGCGGCGCCCTGCATCCCCTTCAGCATCTCCGAGCATCCTCCAGCTGTGCGCTCACAGGGGAGCTTGCTGACTGTTTGTCATCTGTGGTTTTATATATATGCAATTGTTGATTATCTGTGCGGGGGTTTGCCTTGTTATGGATAATCTATAAAAGATTTAAAAAGAAATTCCCTGCTAGCTTCCTGCTATAGCCAACACCGTTTGGGGATGTTTCCTATGATTCTATTCTGTTCATGTACTTAGTAGATAAGAAGCTCGTTTTAGTATTGTCCTGGATAAGATTTAATTAGGTATGTAGATCTGTTCAGGATCAGTGATGAAGTCAAGTAGAAATGAAATGTCTGTGCGAAGGTTCCCTTCATCTGTACTGATGGTTGAAGTTGCCACTCTGTGTGTTTCCCCTTTTATTTAAAAGTGTGCCGATGAAAGTGCAGAGCATGTCTGATAGCACGTGGCCTAAGCCACTCTTGAGAAAGATGCACACTGTAGACTAAGGATAAGAGATTTGGTAACAACATAACTTTGAATATATTGTTGGACATGGATGTAAGATGTGATACAAAGCCCTTATTTGAAAGCAGATTCTTGGATAGCTTATAGTGAGTGGTACATCGCTTTCTGTGCCCACATCATCTGATTAATATATAAGAGGAGAATCTGTGAGCTGTTGTCCACAGTGTCATCAAATGATTTTACCATCATGTGGCTCTAGTTAAACCCCATATCCCAAATGCTTTGGTCATAGATGAAATTGCTTATTCTAAGAGACAATCTGTCTGACTTATCTGGTTTATGCATTTAGGTTCATATGATCATTGCGATATTGGGAATTTAACACAGCAACGCTAAAATAAATGCTGCCTACATTTGAATTTGAACCCTCCATTTTACATTTCAGGAAAACCAGCCCAAGAGAAACTGTCACCATCATGTCAATAACAGATATAGGAATAGAAACTCAGTTTTCCACCTCAGAAACTCTGGCTCAGATAATGAGCCAAGGTGAAAAGTTGTCTGGGGAGGATGAGGAAGGAAGCCCATACCCACTGTCATAGTTCGAAATTTGTTTGGGAAGGTCATGGCACCTTTAAGAGGAGCCAGTCACAGGGAGGAGACCTTGAAATTGATGAGCCCCACCCTACTTCCAGGAGAGGCCTGTTCTTGCAGTTGGTAGTTCTCTAGCTCTCAGCCTCTGGGATGGATATAACTTAAGTTTTTTCATTTTTTTGTGTGTGTGAGTGTTGTGTGGATGATCACTCCTTTTGCAAACTGAAGGAAAACAGAATCTTAATTGCTTCATGAAGCTCATTTGGACTTTCTCAAACACTTTAGGGAATCTTCGTACAAACCCAGAGCAGGTGCATGCTAAAACAGAACACACGAGAAGATATTGAAGACAACAGAGCAAAGTGTAGACTATGTTGTCCTGGGTTACTAATTCTTTCTCTTCCCTATGTTATTTTTGTGCAAAAAGCTGCTGCAGGAGGAAACAACTGGAAGGACATGGAATATATGCAAAGAAATTTCAAGAATAGAACAGAACCGAACAGAACTGAACTGAACAGAATAGAATAGAATAATAAAGAATAGTAAATTTGAATAGAATAAAAATGAAAAAGTTGGGAAGATAGCTTCTGAAAGGCTTTTTCTCTCAAGCACAAAGGTCCATATTTGGATTTCCAAATCACATGTAAAAGGGATGGACAGAAATGGCAGAACTGGTAATTCCTGCTCTGGAGGGTAGAGCTGGGAAATCCCAAAGCAAATGCAATAATGAGGCAGAACAATCCAAAATGATTCCTGAAGTCACCCTTGGGAGTCCACAGGCACACACACACACACACACACACACACAAACACACACACACACACAAACACACACACACACAGACAGAGAGAGAGAGAGAGAGAGAGAGAGAGAGAGAGAGAGAATGAACTGAAGAGAAAAGAAATATACATCAGAACAGAAAAAGGAGGAAATGCATTGCAGGACTCGGAGACAGAGTGCACATGAAATATATGCTACCAAAGCAAATTCGATAAATGATCAACCACATACCCTCTGAGTAACAAAAGCCCTAGAAGGGTCAGAATCATTCTGGAAAGACCTGGAACGACAACTATAGTAGTTAAAATGGGAGATGGCAGAATTTGAGAAAGAAACAGAAGAGAAAAAGTGCTGTCACAGATACGAAAGCCACGGCCTTTGTTCCCACAGGGTTGCAGTGTTTGAAGCCCCAGCAATAAAGACAGTATCTATAGTGTAAAATACAGGAAATTTAATCAGTAGAGTCTACAGAAAGGTTGAAAGTGAGCCAAATAAGAAGCATAAGAATTATATTAATGTGAGCAAGGAAATAATAATTGAAAAGTATTAGAAATTACACATGTAAAGTAGCAAGATGCTTTTAAAAGTAAGTCTGCAGGAAGTATACATTTTCATTACATATGTGTGCAAGTTGATAATGAATGATATTATGGGAAATTTATTGAGAAGTAAGAGCAAAGAATTCTGTGTGCACCTGTAAATCGATAGTAGGAGATGTGGAAGGATGTTGACAAAACCCCTGGGAGAAAAGTTATGACCCAGTAATGATCACACTCAGGAAAACTTCTGTGTAAGTGGCAAGTATATACTTCTAAACAAACAAGACCCCAGGGACTTTAACTCTCATGAGCATTCCTTTAAAAATATAAAATAGTAACTCCAGTCAACAATGAGAAGAATAAGGAATCTGTTCAAAGAGGCAATGGTGAATGCAGAGGCTGTTTGCGTGCAGAACTCTCTGAATAACCATGAAACACCTGCTGTAAAACTGAATATAAATGCTGTTAATTATGAAACATGGAAATATTATGACAGCATAACTTTGGGTGGGATAGCATGGGGTAAAGGAGCCAGGGATCATACACTAAAGGCATGTTTCCTTCTATCAAAGAGATGTATCAACTTTAAGCTTAAAAGTTCAGTTTTGTAGAAGTATATTGTTATTAATCGCTTAACAAATGTTTACCGAGGTCTCTGCTCTTCCATGCAGAGTCTGAATATACAATGGGGACCAAGCCTCATGGAACTTGGCAGAAGAGGGGGTGGTAAGAATGTACAGGCCTGAAAGTGGCTAAGGCCAGACAGGAGAAGGGCAGCTACTTTCCTTAGAAAGTTGCCCACTGGCATATCGTTCACTCCCCAGCAAGTACTCAGACACTTGTCAGTGCAGGCAGCCCGGATGAAACCCCATGGGTCTCACGCACACAAAAGATGTGACCATAGGAGGGAGACAGGCTGGAAAGGAAAAAGTATGAAATGGGACAGGAAGGGAGATGGAAATGGGTAAGAAGGTGCAAACATGCAAAAATTAATTGCATGAAAGTGTCAGAAAATAAAAAAAAACAATTAAAAAGTAGAATGAGTCACAGCAGGGTCTGTCTGTTTACATCCCATAGTGAAAGACGTAAAGTTAGCAAGTGACCATGTAAATAATTCCATCTCAAGATATGTGCTTATGGGAGGACAATGAGCTAGATGGGAGGGGAGCCAGAGAGAGAGAGAGAGAGAGAGAGAGAGAGAGAGAGAGAGAGAGAGAGAGAGAGAGAGAGAGAGAGAGAGAGAGAGAGAATTATCTTACATTCCTGAGCAAAGTTTACTTGAATGTGTGATGAGCACACACAGTAACTGAAGTTTTGGGGAAAAGCAGTTCAGGGAGAGTAGAAGGCTCAGGAGCCAGCTTGCAGTGGAGACTGATTCCAACACACACATAGTGAGTGGACCAAGGGACATGCCATGGGCAGAGGGGACAAGACACCCAATGAGGAGTAATGGATTCTTCCCAAGGGTAGTAGGAAGCCACCAGAGAGTTGTGAAGAGAGGAATGAATGGACTTAGATCTTAGAGTACAGAATGTTCTTCCTTGTAGTGTAGTAGAAAGACCAGCTAATGGGTGACTGCATGGTGGAGAGGAAGGGTGAGATTGAATCAGACTGTGATGAGAAACAAAGGGATTTGGTGATAATAAGACATTGTGTGGCTGTAAATGATGCCTGAGGGTCCAAAGAGATGTGGAGTAAGAGAAAGGAAGGTCCTTTTGGTATTCTACATCAGCGACTTAGGTACATGGAGATGTCTTGCATCGAGACAAGGAACTGGGGAAGGATGGCAGAGCAGGGCAATGCTGAGACGCCTCTCAGATCCCTGAAGACAGATGCTAACAGCAAGCTGAGTACTTGCGACATACTCAGGGAAGAGGGTGGTGTAGGAAGATAAATATGTAGGTCATTGGCATATAGGTGGTGTTTTTAAGTTGGGAATGAAGAGAAGAGCTGCAGTACATTCACAGTGAGAAGTGTCACATCAGGTTGAAAACATCACTGAATTACTGGGTGTGGGACCTTAGGAAAGTCTTTCAAAGTCATTGCTCGTGCACCAAGTTAACACATGATCAGTGCAAATACTCAAGTAGGTATCATATCTCTGAAAAGAACGTGAACACGTCTAATTCAGAGGGGAAGTGATGCATTTTTGGGTCTGATAGAAGGAAGCATCTTCAGAGACGGAACTGACAGCATAGGATTCAGCAAATTTCATGGCTGAAAACACATGATCTGCATGAAACTGCACACTGGTGAGGGATCTCCTGCCCAGTGATCCCAGGTACCACACACACAATGGCAGAGACAGCAATGTCCCCAGCTCTCTGTTGACAAAGTGTTAGGAAAGCAAAATGCAACCTGCTCCAAGCAAGACCACCCCAGAGCAAACCAAGTCAGCTTCCCAAACAGACTCAATCCTTCATTACACACAATATAGACTCCCAGAAGATCAGAAAATTAACTGCTTTCCAACCCCACCTCAGTCATTTCTTGGGGAACACTACCCAAATGTGTACCATTCAATTAAGCAATTCATACCCTTGCGTATTCATTATACCATATGCATGAAATGTTGTTTTAGAGTGAGTCCAGTATAAATTCTATAATAAAAAAGTAATTATTAAATATCATTGTTGTTTAATGTGGTTGGCTAATTTCTTATTATAAAATGAAAACAATGATACTAATATAATATTAATAGCTAGGTCACTTGTATATGTGCGGGTTTAGTTGTATGTATGTATAGAAAAGTCTATTTTTCAAGCTAGTTTTCCCAGCACTTTAAACAATTGCTATTTCATACTTCCATTCCTGATAACTACTTCAAATACTTAAACACTGCTACTTTCTGCTAAAGCACAGCAATGGGCAGTATCTGCATGATACAAAGCTAACTAAAAATAATTTTGAAAGTTCAAGCCATTGCTTCATTAATTTAGCCAGGTGGTATAAAATGATTACTTTGGAATTTCTTCACATAGAATGAAAACTGGATTGGTCTTTGTGTTAGTTTCACGCCTTCTTTTATCCCCAAAGTTATTTGCAGGAAATTACATCTTACACTGGAAATGTGCAGTGATTCCTTTAGACATCAGCTACAACTTGTATCTGGGGAATTCTGAATCAGCTGTGTCCAGTTGCCATCTGAATTCTGAAGCTACTGTCCTGTTAACCAGCTGCAATGTGCTTCTACTCCTTTGCATTCTCAGGGTGAATGCCCACATGCTTGGCAACCCACCTTGCATCTCCTGACCCCTTAAGTGAAGGTCCTTCTCTTAGTCATTCACCCTCCTCTACACTATCACCCCAATTATGGGACTTCTACTTTTCTGACAGTCACTTATCCACTTGAAATCTTTTCCACTATGCCTTTTTCAAAATAAAACAATACTATTTATTTGGTTTGTGTGCTGTGGTGTGCAGTGTGTGTGTGTGTGTGTGTGTGTGTGTGTGTGTGTGTGTGTGTGTGTGTATGTGTATACATGCTTGCATGCCACAGCACATGTGTGGAGGTCATGGATATATGCTTAGAAAACTGGCTTGGAAAATAGACTTTCGTATAGATAAAACTAAACCTACACATACATAGATCCTCTTCCTCTACCTTGGGAGTTGCTTGGGACTGAATTCATATCATTAGGATTGTCAGCAACATCCTTCACTTGCTGAGCCATACACCTGCCCCACTGTGCCTTTTAGAATTCCTTCCAAAATATGCACTTACAGTCTCCTTCCGCTGTCCCTCTCTGCCCTAGCTGCCCTCCCTTGGGGCTGCTCCTTCTTTTGCAGCTGTATACAGTAGGTGGATGTTTCCCCATCCCACCTGGGATGGTCCAGGCATGAGGATGGAAGCGAAATCGCCCCTCCCTTACCATGTCTTTACTACCTGGCCCTGCTGAAAGCGTCCCAATGTGGCCCTATGCATGAGCTTCCAGCTTGTCGTCCTGTCCCCTCCACCTTGGTGTCACCTCTGCCTCCCACCCACACTCTGGCCTCATGCTCACTGGTCCGAGTTTTAGAGGATCTACAACTCTCTCTTCTAGACTCTTCGGATGAACATGATTTGTATTTGTTTACCTCCTTGGTGTTCATAATCTTTTCACCCATCCATTTTGCATCTTTACATCCTTAGGACAGACAGCCCTTTGTCCCTGCATTCCTCCATCGCACAATCTCTAATCCAAGCATCTCAAGCCTTCCTTGCAGCCTTTTTTCCAGTTTATTTGTATCCATTGGTTGTATCCATTGTCATACTTCCATTTCCTCTTCAACTTACACTTTCTAGTCTTCTTGCCTGTTAAATTGCCTGCACAGCCATTTTGGGCATCATAGGACTTCTTAAACCTATCACTAAGTTTCCTGGATTCATTAGTTTTCATCTTGTTAAAAATTCAGCAATTTTTGGCTCTCCCCATCTCATAAACTACCATCTTTGATGGACTTATCGACCGCAGACACTTCTAAATCTGTGCAACATATTGAAGTGAGCTCTGTTGCCACAGTACTAAATAAATGTTGGCACAGGTACATTATTCTTGGCATTCTATGGATCTGCTCTCCATGGATGAGATGGCAACTTATCTACATCCAGAACTCCATCATCTTTGAATACATGGCTCCAAAAGGTGTGCATCTTACCCAGATCTCCTTCCAAGATCTGGAGGGACGTTTTCAAGCTTCTAGTGGCTGTGTACTGAGGGTATCACCCTGCTCATCCAAGGCAATGTTGTCAAATACAAAATTAATGGGTTCCCTTCACAAACTCATCTTCCATTGTTTCCTTTCCTGCTTATATTGACTAGAAAGTGAGGATGCTGGTTCATATGTTCTGATCTTTTCTCCTCCTTATCAAAGGTGATGGGTTCTGTTAGCGACCTCCATTGCGACTGTAGCATAGTCCCGCTGCTGTCTCTTGGTTGGACTTCTGAACAGGGTGCCAATCGCTTGAGTCTGGCTGTAATCAGCTCTCAAGGCTGAAGGCAACATGGTCTTCAATTACAAATTGGATCATGGGAGATATCCCCTGGAAAGACGTCCCTGGATTATATCCCACATTCTCTATTGCTCACCAAACTTTTGATATTTCCTGAGCATTATTCTTTGTTGACTGACATTGATTGATTGATTGATTGATTGGCTGGTTGGATTGTTCTCCACACCTGCCATTACATTTACCTGGAATCTTTTCTTCTCTCTCTACAAAGTTAATGCCCATGCAACTTTAAGATCTCTGATAAATATCATCCTCCAGGACAAGGTTCATTGGTCAGTCCTCACATAGCAGTTCAATGAGCTCCAATTGTATTACAGCTGCATGGTTAACATCAGTTACCATCGTACTTTATATCACTGTCCCATCAGTGATTTATATTTAGTGAAATAATTATTCAATTACTCTCTCTTTCCCCTCTAGAATACAGATGGCGCAGAATAGGGATTGAGTCTAATTCATTTTTTGGCATTAACTGCATTATCCTAGCAATGATTAACACTGTAAGCATTCAATATGGAAATGCAAAACACAATGTGTAAGTTCTAGTTCTCTGAAGCAGGAGAAGCGGCTGCCTGTCTACTCACGATACTGAGTCACATGCTTTATAAGTTCATCAAAGGTCATTTTCTGCCCATTGTGTGCTCAAGAGTCTGAGTCTGAAACATCACTTTCAGTTTATAGAGAAACATGATTGCAATTTTCTTGCCTTAAGCTCTTCTTCTGGTTTCATTTTAATGGACAAACGTTTATCTGGGTAGAATAGAACCTTTCAACAATTACATGTTCACATTAAAATCTGCAGTATTCATGAGTGTGACTTTATTTGGATAAAGGGTCATTTCAGATACATACAGTTAAGGATAAGCTCATTAGAGTAGACTGTTGCCCAGTAGGACTGGTGTCTTTATAAAAAAGGAAAAGAAGAGACGGGGGCGTGTAGAGAGAATGTCAACATGGCAGCTAAGATCAAGGCGATGTGTGTTCCAACTCAAGAATGTAACACACCATCAGAAGCTGAAAGAGGCATGGAGAGTCTTCCTCCCTCAGAAGGATGTTTCTAGCTCATTCATGTTTCTGGAACAAAGATGACAGAAACTGAGAAACATTGCAAGCAAAAGTTTAACTTGTAATTGTAGAGGTGGGAAAGTCCAAGATGCAAACTGTGGTGGACCTGTGGACCTACTTCTTGGTGAAGGCCACATCCGATTCATGGTGGTTATCTTCTTGCTGTGTTCTCTCACGTGGTAGTGGGGAATTTCTGACAGGAATCTCTTCTGTGAAGGGGTCACTGTCTTGACCTATCTAACCCCTGCTTAAAGACTTGACCACTTAAGCTCATTATATAAGGGTTACAGATTCAACAGTGAATTTAGGGGATCACAAATATAATCAGTCCTGTGGGCATCTGGGTCTCAGGTTTCTTGCCTCTACAACTGTGGGGCCAAAAATTTCTGTTGTTCTAACTGGCCCAGTCTGGTGCTTTGTTCTGTGAGTTCCAGAAAGTTATGCAAGCACCAAAGAGGATTTTGATTTACAGTTTTCATTGTGAAAGAAACCAACAGCTCAGAGGCTAAGGTAATTGGATTCCACATAACAATGCTTTTCTCAATTTTCATGTGCGTAATAGAATGTCAGTGTGTATATCTGTTTGCATTTATGCATGCACACAGGACTATTCAGGTTCACATGTATGTGTGAGTGTTGGTTAGAGACCCAAGGTTGATAATGGGAATCATTCTCCATTGCTCTTCCACTTTATTCTTCTTAACAAAGCATCTTTATTCAAGCTGAAAATTGACTGATAGGTTTAGTCTGGCTAGACAGCTTGCTCCGGGGATTTCCAGTCTCTGCTTTCAGAGGATAGAATGACAGGTGGGTCGCCACACCCCTTGGTATTTTATGAAGGATCTCGGGATCCAAACTCCAGTCCTGTTGCTTAAGGCACGTGTTTTCACCGATGGTTCAACCACCTTGCTAGCTCCATGTGGCAAATTAAAAATTTTTGTTTGATGAATTATTCTTAAGTTAATAACATAGAATACGCATGCAAATTCAGAAGCAACAATCAAATTAAATCACAACACAATACTGAGAACAACTAAACCCTTTGAAGAAAACTAACTTGAAGAAACAGCAGTTAAAATATAATTTTCATAAACTTGTTACTAATGACATGACCACAACAATTCCCTACTTGCTTAGAAAAAAAATGGACATAATTTAGACTTCAGTAATAATGTCCGACATTATGCATTACTTTCTTGATTATACCCTCAGGGCAGTTTGAGTGAGCACCAAGTTCTTTCTTTTGATAAATGCTTCTCCATGAATTTGCTTGGCAAATACTAGAGTAGTTGTTAATATATTCAGCAGTGTGCATACTTTGAATATTCAGATGAAAAAGGCATCATTCCTAATTACCTGGTCTCAACTACTACCAACTTGGTTAAAAATATATTATGTGCATAATTTGAATTTCAGTCTATATCCTTTCTCTCTCTCTCTCTCTTTCTCTCTCTCAATATTGGACCCAAGGTCTCACATATGCTAGGCATGTTTGGTTTATTTTGCTTTCCCACCTCATTGCCTCCTGAATCTTAGTTACTAACTAAGGTTAAAAAATAGGGATGTTTTACAGACGCACAGCTGCTCTACAGTCTGCAGATGCCTGAGATGACAGGAGGGAGATCCTAAAACGAATGAGTGGGCAGTGGTTAGAATTCAGAAAGGAAATGACGTAAACTGTTTTCGTCTGAATAGCTGTGCCTCCCCCTTAAATCTGTGTTTTGAAAATTCACCTCAATGAAACAGTACTGAGAGTTAGGTCTTGGGTCTAGGCGTTGGATCAGTGGACAAGTGCTTGTCCTGCATTTGGAGGGATGAGAGTTCGAGTCCCCAGAACCCATGGTAAAGCCAGGAAGGTGCAGGAAGGGGTGGTTACTACCTGCAATCCCAGCACTTGGTAGGCAAAGACAATGCCAAGGTAACTGGCTGGTGAGCCTGGGCGACTGGTGAGCTCTGAGTTCAACTGTGAAACCCTGTCTTAGTGGAAATGAAGAGTGTTGGATGAATGCACCCAGTACCAACTTCAGGTCTTCCCATGAATGTGCATGTACGTATGCACCTGCACAGTGTGTACTTACACATACACAGATGCACATATACACATGCAGCCAACAGTAATCCACATGGGAGGTGGGGTTTGTAGAAAGAAACTCTGTTATGAGGCTCTCTTACAAAAAAGACCTCAGAAATCATGTCTGCCCCAACCACTGGCTAAAGCTGTCACGAGAAGCTGCTGTTGCTGAAGCACAGCAGCCTTAGCCTGAAATGGGGATCCCCAGTCTGCAAAATGGTGGGCCTTTCACTTCCACTGTGAATGAATTACCCAAAATGCCCTGCGAGATACATCCCATGACATTCCAGATGGAGACCGTCAGAGGCAAATGCACAAGTACGATATGGGGGCTGCAAAACATACTGTCCAGATTTTAGGCCAGAGACTTGCATCTTGCTTTTGCATATTCCTGACCTTGTGAGATAATCTTGTTTCCAAAAAGCATTAAAAGTGACTGTTCCAAATTCTTCAGAATTTTAAATAAATTTCCTTGTCAGTTTCCTATAGATGCATATAACAAATTTTGGTCATTTTCTCCCCCTCCCCTCTTATCCTCTTTCATTCTCTTCCCTTTCCCTTTGAGTCTTTGTCTTGAAAGAGAGGGGGGGGGAAGAGGAATAGGGGGAGGAAGAGAAAGAAGAGGAGGAAAAGAAGAAAAAGAGAAGAGAGGAGAGGAGGGGAGAAGAAGACTTGTGGAGTTTAATTACAGTTGGTTGCATGAGAACAGGTGTGAAATTTCATAGCTATATTTTTTAACATTTTGTAGTAATATATATTCATCCTAAATTCATTCCCACTGTGGGATAAATGTCTATTCTTCCAATTAGAGTTGGAAGTTGACAAATCAAAAGCCAGTTCTCAAGTAATAACTCAGTCATCCAAACAAGAATGGGGGATGCTCTCTCTGTGGGGGTAAATATGAGGCCGTGTTAATGCTTAAACCTGCAGAGCTCCTGATTTTCACCCCTCGTGATAGTTAATCCTGGGTGTCAACTTGTCACACCTGGCATTAACTAAGATCAGCTGAGGCCACACCTGGCAAGATCAGCTGAGACCACCTGAAAAGATTATCTGGATAAAACAAAAGATCAGCCACATATCCGATCAGAACCTCTAGATCTTATTGGAACCTCCCAGTGGTGGACCAGATAAAAGGAACATAGAACAGAAGACAGAAAAGGAAGATAGAGATTCTCCAGGAAGCCCACTAGCCTCGTGGATGGGTGGGACGTAGCCTGTCTCCAGCTTTGGCCAGCCAACCATGCCGCTTCTGCCATGAAAGACTGTATTTCTCCTCTGGAACTGCAAGTTAAATAAATCTCCCTTTCTCCCTCACGTTGTTTGATTTGAATGCTTTCTCACAGCAGTAGTTAAGAGTAATCTTTATACCCCTTGATCTTGGTTGAATTTACTTTTTATTTTCTGTTTTAGTAGTTCTCCCCCTACAAATCAGACTGGAAACCTGAAGACAAATGACATCATCTTCTCCATGGGTCTTCCATCCTCGTTGCTACCCAAGTCCACCTGAACCCTTGAACCTAAGCCATGCTCCTTGCTACTTAGAGCTGGAAGTCCACTCTCTACCACTCATAGCTGAATCATCTGAGCTCTCAGTAAGTAAGGTGGCATTTCCACAGCCAAGATGACAAATCTGAGGTAGAATTCAGATGGAGCTAGAGTTCTTTGACTACCAATGTGATTTCATCATGGGAAACGAGTAGTTACAAAGACAACCGGAAGGACACTTCTAGCACCGGAAACACTCTTCAGAGGTTAGAAGCTAGCAGGACAGTTTAGCAGGTAAGATGTCTGCTAGCAAATCTGGTGGCCTGAGTTTGATCCCTAGAAGCCCACACGATAGAAGGAGAGAACCAACTGTTGTGGTTAGGCACAGGTGTCAACTTGACGGTTGGGGGTTTGAGCTCTGGGCATATTTGTGGAGAATTAATGGTTGAGTTAAGCCCAGAGCAAACCTGCAAGAGATTGTCTAGCTGATGGGGAAGGCCCAGCCTATGGTGGGTGGGACTAGGCCCTGAACAGATGAATAAAATACTGGAAGTCAGTTGAGGAAGTTGACATTCTTGTGTTCACTTGGCCAGACATGCTGGTCTGGCAAGTAAGGATTGTCCATCTCTCAGCTGTTAAGTAGTGATGGTGTAGCCAATTCCCTTGGCCCTGGTGTTGGTGCATGCTGTCCTCTCAAGCTGGACTGATAACTGTAACCGGACAGTCGTAAGAAAGTAAACCCCTTGTTCCCTTAAACTGTTTGATGGTCATTTATCAGCAACCGTGCAGGTAAACTGCAACACCAACTAACATCTGAGATGTGTCCTCTGGCTACCACCCATGCACAATGGCACATATACTCTCTCTCTTTCAAAATAAATAAAATACATTTTTAAAAAAATTAGTAGAAAACCAACACTGTCCTTCAAAAACAAGAACAAACATTTTTATTGTTTCTTGTGCATTGGGTGGCTGTTGCTAAAATATCAAAGATGAATTACGTAAGCAACAGCCACCCAAAGCACGAGGGTGTTGTTGGCATTTGGCTGGTCATTTTAGCATCTGGGAGGCGGGGCTTCACAGTTAGACCACATCTCAAAGACAGAACAAAAACAAAACAACCAGATAAAGAAAAGGACAAACCAACTTGGGGAGATACCAAAGCTTCCTAAGTGACTTTCTCATTTAACAGACAAATATACACAGCGAGAAAATACATCCTGGGAACCAGCGTGGGAAGTGTTATCATTTACCAGGTTCCACTTCCCCTACATGTTTCCATCCTGGAAACTACTCATTTGCCAGGAGAGCTGCAGAGCCCAGAGCATCAGAGGAGCGACTGTGATGAGCTCAGACAGCTGCTCCTTGCGACGACGTGGGGCCAACTCCAGCTGCATCGCTCTCCTGCTGACAGCGTGGATGATTTTCATGCATCTTATTTGTTGGTCCTGGATACCATTTCAATAATTCAAGCTGAAGCCAGCAATCACTCAGAAGAGCCAGCAGATAGGAAACTATCTCCAAAGTAAATTATGTTTAGATTTTCAATGTCTAGACAGAAATTTGCACAGGTATAAATATTGACTTCATGTCCTATTAAGCATTTGTTTTCTAAACATGTTACTGCTTAAATCACTCCCATTTCTTTTTTAAGATGTACATGTATATATGAATTAATTGTGTACAGCGAAGCTGCAGCTGCTTGTTCTGCCAGGAGGTCTTGCCAATGATTTCTGTCTTCATTTCAGGAATGCCGAGGACTGGTATTGAGCTGGAAGAGGCAAGTTGACATTTTGTGCCTTCAGACGTGTCTACGCTTCCTCTGTGCCTGTCATTCCTAGCGGACCCCAAGATTAGCTGTCAGTATTCTGTCTCATCCTCTAGCACTTCCATTTACAAATATTTGATGATAAATAATGGTACATGCCAAAAGACCCCTTGGACATCATTCATGGGAATTAGACAGGGTGCACAGAAACAGAACTTTGTGCAAGAAGGAAATGGGAAAAAATAACTAGGCTGCAGTTGGTCTCCGCTTTCCTCACTGTGCATTCTAATAAGGGAATAGAATCTGTTTTCAAAGAGACCTCACATGTCTCTTAGGTGACGTGTGATGCTTTTAAGGTTCCTGTTTAAACATTCCTCTATGAGGAGAGACTAGCTGTGGAAAGCTGACGTCTGCTAAGCTCCCAGTGACTTATGGGAAGTTATAAGACAGATTTGCAGGGCCTGGTTCAAAACATGTTCCCGTGAGCCAACAGGTCCTGGTCTTGGAGCTGATCCTAGCCTCTCCATCAAGTAGAAACTCACATTTTCAAAGAATGCTGCCAAAATGTAAATCGAGGCCTCAGAGTCAGTCGGAAGGCCTAATGAGCAAGATGATTTCAGCCACTTAGTTTTATATAAACACCCATTTTCCCCACATTTGGGGGAATGCTAAGGAAAATATTTGAAGGAGAAGAGGTTACAACTACCATAAACTACAAACATCAGAAGAAGCACAAGGAATGATGGTCTGAGTCCCTGTGTTCACAGAAAGTATGTTTTTCATTCTCCTTTAGAATTCTCCTTTACTTTTAGACCAAGTTTAAGAACAGAATGACCAATATGTAGTATAAATTGCAACAGGTCTTAATTATGTGTTAGGCTTTATGTTAACTTAAATTTGCTTTTCCTCTCACCTGCTTCAATCCTTATTAGATACATATGTTTACCAAGTGCCAGGGCCCACAGACATGTGTCTAGCAGAACCCACTGGACTCATTGTGGCAGGTATGTGATGGGTTGGGGAAATGACAGTAGCTCCAGATGACTTCTCTTCCCTGAATTTTTATTCACTATTATTTGGAGGGTGCAACCTCTCTAAAATGGTGGGATCATTTGCATGAGTGACATGACTGCATGCTAATTTCACAATGGAAAGGGAGTCATTTAGGTACATAGGACAGTCTTTTATACCTTCAAGTGCTTTTCCTAAATGTCTTCTGTTTTGATCTTAAAAGGTGATGCAGCCCCTCCATGCCTATGAAGCTTTTGACTGTGGTTGGATATCTGACCATCGAGAGTCCCGTTTTGTTGCTCTAAGTGTGTCAAACTGCAGACTGACCCAGAACCGCGCAGTGTTCCTGGTAAGCATTCCAGCCCTAGCTGCAGACTGAACCCAGAACCGCGCAGTGTTCCTGGTAAGCATTCCAGCCCGAGGAGCCCCGGGCTCAGCAGGTTGTTGGATAAAATGGAGAATGCATGGGGTGTCTCTTCCTTAATCATAAGGCTGAGGCTGTGCACAGTCTGGCTGAGAGGCTCTGGAATACCAGAGGACTCTGTGGAAAGCTTGGCTGGGCAACACAGTTGTGACAGCTAATCCTGGGTGTTAGCCTGACACACCTGGCATTAGCTAAAATCAGCTGAGACCACCTGAAGAGATAATCTGGGTCAGTACATTTACAACACAAAGGCCAGCCCTAGATCCCGTAGGAACCTCCCTAGATTTCATTGGAACATCCCAGTAGCGGACCAGATAAAACCATAGAACTGGAGACTGGGAAGAGAGACTCTTCAGGAATCCTCCAGCCTTAGTCATGTGGACGGGAGTGACTTAGCCTGCCAGCCTCAGCCACCAGCCATGTCTCCTCTGCCATGAAAGACTGTTTCCCCTCTGGAACCCTAAGTGAATAAATCTCCCTTTCTGCCTTAAGTTACTTGACTTTGGATGTTCTCTCACAGCAATAGTTAAGAGCATGTACAACAGTGTTCTGACCAAGCAGATAGAATTAGATCTCCATACTGTTTGTCAGCACTTGCTCATTACACAGACTCCTTTACCGTAATTCACTTTGACTTCCTCATTCCTACGTTCCTGTTCTCTGCCTTCTGAACCCAATAAATGCTCCCCTCGAAGCTCATGAAGGGGATCACAGTCCCTTGATGGCTGGGTCCCTCCGAGTAAACTTGGGACCACATGGAAATGTATGATTCTGAGTCATCTTTTGACTCTTGCATCCTGAAAATGGCAAACACAGAGAAGTGAGATCTCATCTGTTCCAGTCGCATAATTCTTCTGTGTGCTATGAAAGAAGCCAGAAGGCTCTGTTATACACACGCTGACTTACAAGGGTTCCCTTTGGGAATATTTGCCATCACACTTTACTATTCCCATCTCAGGGTGGGGACCTTTCTGGTGTCACCATTGAACAAAGGCTGTGCCTCTAACCTGTCAATCATCAGGCTACTCTGTCTTCCTTTGGTTAAAATTCCACAGAGTAGCATGGGGGAAACAGGTGTAAACATTAAACAGTTACTCAAGAAGTCATTTTGTGCGTTAGAGGGTTGAGGAAGCATCCAAAGAACATAGTCTGACAATAAAGTAAAATATGCTTCAGTATTTATTTATACAGCAATTGATCTTTTGTGTACTCCAAGTTATGGTTACCATGTCGGAAAAATGCTATAGTGCAACTTTTCCTATTTAGAAAGCACTGGTTAGGGCCAGGAGCTGATTCAGGGGATAAACCCTTTGCCTCACAAACAAAAAGGCCTAAGGGTGGAGCCCCAGATCTTTGTAAAAATGCTGCATGGATATGGTGGTGGAAGGCAGAGCCTGGAAAAACTCAGAGCAAAACAAGGAGATAGAGCAACTCAGGATTATTCTTGATGTTATCCATGGACCTCCTCAGGCACACACTAAAGTGCCATCTTTTACACACACACACACACACACACACACACACAAGCACTGATTAAAGAAACCAATGACACCAATATCATTGTGGGAAGTGTTACTGGGAATTCAACTTAGAGCCACATGTATGCTAGGCAAATGCCCTACCATAGAATCATATCCACACCCCCAAAATAATACATCTTAAGTGGCACCATATTAAAATAGTCATCACATAATCAAAAACTAAATAGATAGGTGATCTGGGGAATAGAATGAAGACTGTATAATGAAGAGTTTATGAAATCATAGTATTATCTTTAAGTTCCTTAGCAATATCTAACCTCCCGTCCAAATATTAACCAGACACAATGCTACATATATAGACAAGCACAAGATCTGGCCTATCAGTTATTCACCTTGGAGGGGGAAAGAAGTTAAGAGGCACCACGTCTCATTGGGACTTTTGAGGATCAACACAGGGGAAGGGAGTGGGAGGGAAAGAATGTCCTGGATGGTTGGAGCAGTCAGCCTGCACGGTTGCTGGTAAATCACCATCAAACAGCTTGAGGAAGACAGGAGTTTATTTTCTCTTACAATTGTCCAGTTACAGTTCTCAGTCCAGCTTAGCGGGAGAGCACGCACCAGCACCAGGGACGAGGGAACTGGCCACACCATCTCCACATAATGGCTGAGAGAGGGACAATACTCACTTGCCAGGCCAGCATGTCTGGCCAAGTGTACACAAGGATGCCGACTCTCTCAACCAGCTCTGTGTATTTTATTCCAGGGCCTAACCCCTCCCACCATGGGCTGAAACTTCCTCACCAGCTAGACAATCTCTTGCAAGTTTGCTTTGGGCTTAACTCAATCATTAATTGTCTATAAATTTGCCCAGAGCTCAAACCCTCATCTGTCAAGTTGACACCTGTGACTAACTATGACAGCGGTGAACCCATTGATGTATCTACCATGCTCCAGGAATGTTCAAGTATGAGTCAGTGTGGACAACACCAATGAAACCCAGTGAGCTGGAGATGCAAAGGACAGGAAAGGAGGGAAACTGGTTCGGAGGATGAAGATTTGTAGTGGGAGAAGAAAGGGAGTCAGATGGAGTCATAAGGGGTGAAAATTACTTAAATCCATTGAATTTCCATATGAAATTCCCAAAAAATTAAGTTAAAATGTCTAATCTTATCTAATTCCTAAAAATATCCCTGAAAGAGAAAATTGCTTACAAATGAAGAAGAAATTGTGGGAATGACATTAGGAAGAACACGATGTGCATGCATATATAAGCTCTACGATTGGTGTCCACAAGCATCTGAAAGTTGCATCAGAGTAGAGGTACACAGATTTAAGACGCCTTATCTACAAGAAAGTGATTCACTTAGAGAAAACGTCCCAGTGCAGTGAGTTTGGGTGAAATGCTTGTGTTTGTACAATATGGACCTGAGATTCCCAGGAACCCTTAAAGCCTAAGGACCGATGTTGTGAACATTTTCTTTTTATTTTTTTATTTCCACTCATACAAACTTAACAGGTATACTGGTCCCCCCTTCCCTCTGCCCCCCCCCATCGCCCTGTGTCCCCCTTCCCTCCCCCTTCCCTCTCCATCCCTCAGTGCCTCCCCCTCCCACCCCCGGAGCATCCTTTAATGTGCATGTCAAACTCTCCACTGGGTCCTCTTCTCCGATGAGGTGCAAGCACCCAGCGGCATTTTCTGTGAGGGAAAATACTGGGGGATGCTCACCTTTAATGCCTAGCTGTGGATTAGACGGCCAGTTTGATCCTGTTGACTTTGAGAAAGCGGGAAATGAATGGGCTGAGACATGTAGAGCATGTGTGAAGCGATGCCTAGTGCCGAAGCAGCTGCCATTCAGGGCTGATTCAGGGGAAGATCAAGGCTGGAGTCTGGGTGCGAGCGTGCTGAAGTATCTGAGGATTAAGAGGGGATGCAGGCCCCCCAACATCATGATCTTGTCCAGCATCATCTGGAGGTCTTTCTGGGGCTGTGTGTGTGAGTTGTATGTGTGTATGTGTAAAGGCTGGACAATTTGGGAAGTATACTGACCAACGTTCAAACCTTTGCCATTCTAAACTATTCTTTCAATGGGTAACCTCATTTTCCACATAAAGAACAAGATAAGCTTATTTTTCTCTACTTCAGACACTTGCAGTTCAATTGTAAAAATAATATGATGTCCTTAAAAGAGATATGTGGGGATTTATCCACTCCACATGTGATGAGCTTTGGACCTGGGAGAGGTACAGTTTCCTTTTTTCCGTAAACCCTGAAGAGGGAAGAAAAACACATTTGTGTCTGAGTGTGACAGGCTATCTCCTAACGCACACCAAGGATTTAAGCGTGGGTCCTTAAGGATATGACAGAATTAATCTGAGAAGTTTAGAAAGTGAAGACATAGAAGAAAAATACAGAAAATGAGGCGTCTCGTTCTTTTTAAAAGACATGTACTTATTCAAATATGACCTTTCAAAAGAGAAAAGAGAACAGGAGATGTTGAAAGGAATCAGTGGAAAGAGAAACTTAAAAGATTAGGAATACATTTTCATTGTTAAAGAAAGAATACAAAATAAAAGGTCATGAAAAATGAAAGAAAGACTTGAAGGAAGAGGGTTGGGGGTAAAAGGGGAGAGTAAAGGCTTCAAAGACCTTATATATATATATGGTATGAAAATATCAAAGAGCAAGATTCATCAATAGATAAAAGCTGAAAAAACAAGGAAATAAAGCCAAATAAGGAAATATAAGGGAAAAATCCTATTGCTTAGATAGTAAAGGAAAAAATGGAATCAAGTATCAGTATGTATTGCCTCATCCTAGAATCATGGAAGTCTTATAAACTTTTAAGGGTTTGATCTCATTATTTTCAATTTCATGTAACAATATCATGCAGCATTATCTACTCCTATAAGCAATAACCAAAAAGATCAACCTGGAAAATATTGCTCCAATTTTTTTCTCCCATTTTTACACAGCATTTGTCAATGTCTCAGTAAAAACTTGAACATCTCAAAGACTCTAGCTGAATCTATTAGCAACCGAAAGCAACAGTTACCTGCCTGCAAGAAGAACATGATTCACCCCCATGTTTTCCTCCTGGGAATACAGGCTAGGATCTGGGCACACTGGGCATGCTTTAGAATTTCTTCACGCCTCCTCCATTTATTTTAGTTTTCCAGGACTTTTCTGCTTTTTTGCTTGTCAAGAACGAAACTAATCATGTGTACATGAATGTGGCATAACTGCAACAATCAAAACCACCCAGTTCTCTACGTTCAAAGAACAGCATGATCTTCATGTTGGAATGACCTCTCAGATCAATGGTTTTAATCACTTCCCAGGCAGAATTCTCTGCATCTGCAGAGGCCATGTCTGGGTCATTTCTAGCATTCAGCACATTGTAATACATTTATTAGGGATAGGACTATAATTGCTCTGAAATTCAGCTAAAGATGTATTTCTCTGAAGCTTTTGTGCATTAGACTGTATTTTGCACATGGGAAAGTAAAAAGTAACTTTAATAATTCTTGATATAAGCCCTTCAGGATTCCAAGAACAGCTTTGTGTTTCCTAAGTCTTCCCTTCCCCAATTTCTCCTGCCAACCCTCATTCCTGCGAAACTAATCAATAGCATTTTAAATCTAGGGCCCAGGAACAGACCATACAGGACTCATTGTGTGTGTGTGTGCTAATAGTGACAAGTCCAGGGGGCTGAGATGTCTTTGATTGGGACACTTTTCTCCAATTGATTCAGCTTAGGCTCCTAATAGCTTTTTGGGAGATGGTGTCTTGCCATTATATCTGCACCTTTCAAGCATGTCTAGGAAGCAAGGTCCTGAAATGTCACGGGACTCTTTGGGACACAGTAAAACTCTGAGCCATGTTGATTCCATCTTTTGAGTCAGAATCAATTTTACTAACAGAAAATATACCACTGTTCAATGTTCCATCTCCCCCCCCCCCTCGACAAGACACAATGATTTTTAGAGAATTGGGATTCAGCATTTTCCCAGGAGCACATTTTTTCCTTTCTTATTTTTTCGGGAACAAGAAAAAATTGTATTGATCACAAATATATACAAATGTAAAAAAAACAATTAGATGTCCTTATAAGATTACTCCCGTTAGCTTCTCATGGGGAAAGTCCTAATTTGGAAGAAAGACATTCATGAGAGTAAGTTCTGACGACCCTTGGTTGCCAAGAGCACAAAATACAAGCACCTAGCACAAGGGGTAGAAGAGATGGCACAGAGTTCACTTAGGACTTAGAGAAGGCCTAGCGTCTGCCATGATGAAGGAAAAAGACCCTGCCTCGAAGAGTCGGAGGCTGAGCATGGATACCCAAGGATTTCCTCTGACCTCCGCGTGTGCGCCATGCACCTGTGCACCCACCCTCCTTCACATGAACATGTGCACACACATACCTAGCACATGTATGTGTGCAAGAGATAAAAGAGGAGGAGAAATGGCAAGGGATGTAGTGTCAGAATGTGGAAAAAAAATCTCTATTGTTGGTTCTTCTCATGGCTCCAAGGGATGGTGGCCAGAAGCCAAGCAAACCGCTGGCTGAGCAGAGCGGAAATGAGCTCTTGACTTTCGTGGTGGCCCCTGTCTCAGACATGTCATCTCCGCCTCAATCCCAGAGAGTCAGTCAGTCAACAGCCTCTGATGTCATGAGAGTCCTTTGTCAGACTCGCATATCACTAATTTTTTAATGTTGTGTTCCTTTGCTTTCCACCTTACATATAATATCCTCTGGGGATATTTCTTCTTTTCTTGAGTGTGCGAGAACATGTTCTAACCTGAGGGTCAGGGAGGTAGTTTCCTCTCTTCAAACCTAAGCAGGGTGGAAATGTCACTTTCCACATGGCTTTGTGATCAATCAGGAATGGCTTTTTGTGTATGATATGATGGAGTGGGATAGTTCCTTTTATTTTTAATCACATGAATGCTTGATAACCCCAGAACCACTCCCAAGAAACAGTACATATACTTTCTCTGTATCATCACCTTGGACATAAATCTAGCATCTACTCAGGCATGGGTCAAGTTTTCAAGTTCTGCATTCTGTTGCATTCAGTCCCCATGATGTATTCTCACATCATGATTCTGTTCTTCTTTTAAATGGTACAATTCCATTCACACTTGTCTTTCAGAGGGGTTTGATTGGTCTTGGCACTTTGCTTTTCCAGATAGAATCAGTCTTCTTTACCCAAAGAAAATGTCTGCTGGACTTGGATTGTTGTTTTCTTGGCTCTGGGTATTAACATTGGAAGAGCAGCAGCATTATAAGGCTCAGCCTTCCACCCAGGAGCTTGTTACACCTCTCCACTTATTTAAGTCTCTCATTAAATTCCATACATTTTCCTCTGTGGAACCTCCATATCTATTAGATTAGGTAGAATAACTTTGTATTTGTGATACCACAGTAAAGGAAAAAAATCTTGTTTTCTGCTTGTTAGTTTTATTGACTGTCTTTTCAATCTTTCTGCAGTTGCAGATTGAAGAATTTGGAAAATGTAAGAAGCAACGAAGCAAAAACATACACAGTGTCTGTTCTGCTATTTATCAGTATGTAAGCATATCTTAATTTTATAATGGCTCTTAGTTTCTCTGAAATATGTATTTATCTTCTCTATTTCCATTTCATCCCATGAGATCAAAGGTAAATGGTAGAACTCATGGCTCTGTGCTATAACTTTCTAAAAATGACCAGTAGAGAGAGGATGGGAAATCAGTTGAAGTGTGGAGGGTTTTGGATGCTGTATACTGTGACTATCTGGATTGAGCACATAGTTTAGGCAGGAAGAGGGTTTACCTCAGTGCAGATGTTTGTGAGTCAGGGACTAAGCCAGGAACAGTGCCCTTTGACCTGACTGTTATAGTTAATTCTGAATGTCAGCTTGGCCACACCTGGCCCTAACTAGATCAGCTGTCAGACCACCTGAAGAGATTATCTGGATCAATACATTTGCAATACAAAGATCGGTCCTAAATCTGATTGGAATATCCCAGTCGCAGACCAGATAAAAGAAACCATAAAACAGAAGAGTTAGAAGAGAAACTCTCTGCAGCTGTTCTAGAAAACTCTCTTCCTTCCTGCTGCCTGGCTTCTTGGTCCCTCCAAGCCCTCAATGTGACTAAAGACTCTCCAAGAATCCTCCAGCCTTCAATCAATGTTGATTGGACTACTGGGCAGAGAAGCTTCTGGCAGCCATCATTGGACTACCTCGGCTGTATCTCACAAGGCAACTCAATAAATTCCCTTTTATGTATTCACTCGTTGATTCTGTGGCTCTAGAGAACCCTGACTAATACACTGACCTCAGTGGGAATATGATTTATGCACTCACATATATGATATTTCACATATTCAAGCAGAGAGCAATCAAAGCTTTTAAGTTTTCTCTTTTGTTAAAGAAAATTAAGCAGAAATAAAAGTTGGTCCAAATGGTAAGATGCAACATTTCCTATATATCTGGTTACGTATTTCTGTATATATGTTTAATCTCATTGACTCTAAAAGTTATCTATGCTCACGATCTCCAGTTTGCTCTTGAAGAATCAAGATAGAGAGAAATTTCAAGTAAGAGCCAAAATCACTTTGGGCAGAATTGGTGGATCTGGAATTCAAAACATACAGCTGCCTCTGGCACAAGCTCCTATGTTCTCATGTTTCCCTAAACCACAGAATATGCTGTGGGACACAGGAGGACTTTGCATCATGGAGGTGGGGGTCATAGATAAACCAAAGGAGAGTGGGAACACAGACCCCCCAGAACACAGAATCCAAGAGTGTGATAGAGCAAGACCCCAGGATGAGGTAGAAATCAGAGAAAGTGGAATGGGGGTAAATTATTCAGACAGGCATCTCAGAGAACCAGAAAATGATCCTAAAATTTAAACATATACAAGGGTGAGGTAACTCAGTAAAGTGCAGGATGCAAACATGAGTTCAATCTTCACACACGTGGGCCTCCTCCACATGTGTCCTCTCCGTATGTGTGCCCCCCAAACAAGTATTACATGTATATGTGACACAACTCTTTAGAGTCTCACCCAGACTAAGCATTCTTTCACTGAGCTATATTTCCCACACAAATACGTCTGCTATGTCTAACCTTTCGCATTCCCGAAACTTTCTATAACATATGTGTAATACCAAGAAATCATTCACATGTTAAATATTTTCATACTCTTCCCACCTCTCTGAATATATTTTAGGATTATTCAAAGGTTCATTTGCATGAATATAAACAATGTATTTCTAAAAATGGAAATGGAAAAATTCTAAATATCCTCCAGTAAGGGAATAGTTAAATACGGTTTGGTCTGCTCATATGAAAAGCTATTTTATTTATATCAAAATACACATTTTTCCAAAGAACATTTAATGGTGCAAAGGAGTAGTCACAGATACTCAATGAAGATTCAGGATACAGAACATCATATCATGCAGAACATGAATACAGTGTGTTACAATATTTGAGAAACCTACTGAAAAGATACCCTGGAATTGACAAGATTTACTTTTGGTTGTCTTTCAAATTTATTTTATGTATTTATAATCTTCACAAATCATTTGGTGAAAATAACAGAAGATTTCTTAGGTTGGGGAAATTACATCTTTTTCATTATATAACTGCTTCAAAGCTGGGCTAGGTTCTCTTTCCTTGTAGTGTTGGAGGTCAACCCCATGGGATGATTTGCACGAGGTAAGTACTTTATCACTCAGCAGCCCTTGATATATAAATGCTGGGGTTTTTTTGTGTGCATTGGTGGGGGGAATAAGCAGGTATACGAGTGCCAAAATGCTTGTGTGGAGACCTGGGTTAGCTCTCAGAAGTCATTTCTCTCTGGGAAACTGGTGATTGATCACGGGCATCTTCAATGGCTGAACCATCTTGTCAGCCTGGCACACAGCTTTTTAAACCTTTTCTTGCAGTCTCTTGTTTTTCCTCTTGTATATGGGTGTGGGTATATAGGTGTATATAGAAGCAGCTGTGTGTATCTGCAGAAGCCCACAGGTGACTTTGGCAATCATCCTGGATTGTTTCTACCTCCTTATTGCTTTGTTTTAGGGTTTCCCAGGCTCTGTCTTCCAGGGCCTGAAGTGCAGGTCTCCATCATTTCTGCCGGGCATTTTTATGTAAAATCTGGGATCTGAATTTAGGTCTTTTTGCTTGTAAGGCAAAGACTTAACCCTTGAGCTATGTCTCCAGTCTTCCTTTCTCTTACATTTTCGTGTTCTCTGTCTTTGTTATCTATATCTGAGCTCCCAGGAACTGTCTTTTTTTTTAATTCATTGTTCTTGCAAAACAGGGCACCACTTTTCCTTTCCATGTGGCCTCTGTTTTCATTGGCAGCATGGACATTTCCAGTCTTCTCTGTTCCTACCTCTGCAAGTCCTCAGATGTCGATACAAAGTCATTTTCATCAGCTTGGCACATCTTGACCAAAGTTCTCTCCTCTCATCACAGGGAGGCTCCTCGGTGTCTCACAGATGCCTGCTGCTCTGGTGACTTGATACCATGAGGGGCCGAGCTGTTATCCCCAAACATTCTGCTTCATCTCCAAGGTCACAATGTTCAGAGTGAAACAAGATAAATATTGCAGCTCCCTTTTGCAATCGCCACATTTCTTAGAACTACAGATCATTGGAACAAGTGAGTTTCCTTTTTCCTTTTTTTTTTCTCTTTTGAATCACTTTTTTCCAAATAAATGTATGCATTGCTCCAGGTGAGCAATACATATGGCCTCCCTTCTCTTCCTTTTCCTTCCCTTTCCTTTCCTTTCTATTCTCTCCTTTCCTCCTTCACTTCCTTCCTCTTTCCATCCCAATAAAACATTTTTTATTTTTCCATTTTCATGTATACTGCATGTGGGTGGAGTGTGTTCACATATGCACACATATGTGTGGGTGTACATGTGTGGGAGGGAGCATACACACATGTGCGTGTACACGGAGGCCTTAGGTCGATACCTGTAATCATTTCAGATCATGCTTGATTCTTCTCCTCTTGAGGTTGGGTCTCTAATCCAACCCAGACCTTGCTGGGAGTGAAGCCTGGCTAGACAGCTTGCTATGGGGATTCCAAGTCTCTGCCTTTCCAGGCTGAATCACAGACAGGCTGCCACACTGACCACACATTAATGTGGGATCTGAGGATCTAAACTACAGCCTTCTTGCTCTGTGGCAAAGGCTTCGAAGACTGAGCTATCTTCCTAGTCTTTTTTATTAAAACATTTCCTTCTTTGATTTTCATGTGTACGTGTGGGTGCGGTGTATACATTTTCATATGAGTGTGGGTACACATGTGTGCATGTGTGGGGGCCTGAGGTTAATATTGAGAGGCTTCTTTGATCATTCTTCCACTTTCACCTTTTGAGACAGGGTCTCCAATCAAACTTAGAGTTTTTCTGTAGGGTTATTTTAGCTTGACAGCTTGTTTGGGGGTCTCCCAACTTCACTTTCTGAGACTAGCATGATGGTGGGCTGTCATGCCCAAATTGGTATTTCATGGTGATCTAGGGATCCAAACTTTCATCCTTTTGCTTTTATAACAAGCCCTTTAACCCTTAAGTAATATCCCAATGTCACTAAACAATGAATGAGGCATAAGTTTGGGGAGAGTTAAAAGTGAAGAGATCTGTTGCTTTATTCTGCAGCTTCCTTAGAAAGGCGGGTGCATAGGCAAACTGTCACATGTGTCATATTCAAGGGTACAGGAGGAAATCAATAATTATAGAGGGCCACTCTAGGGAGAAGACAGAAAAGCTCATCTAACATTAGGGGAATCTCAAGGATGAGCACAAAAGCTGGCATATCTGAGGCAGCAAAGACACCGAATGTGAAGGTGAAAGAAGGTCTGGGGACGATGCTACCATCTTGGTTCAACTTGGGTTTGAAACATGAACACATGTGTCAGGGCGTCTCCTTGGATGCCCACAGAAGTGTCTCAGTGAGGTCTCCTGTCAATCACATACTCTGTCAGTTGATCCCAACTGGAGCTGGTCCTGGTCACTGTCACCTTACTCCCACCTTGCTGCCTGAGCCTTAGCCTTATTCATGACATGAGTCTTGCACTCTTCATCTTAACGGCTTTGTTGCCAACATACTTTTCTTAATAGCACAGCAAAGAAAGTGGTCCTTTCTTCAATCTTTATTACATGGACTCTGTTATCAGTAACTTCCACACCAACACAGGTTTCCTGTCTGGTTCTTGGTAGCTTCCTACAGCAAAATTTGGCAACCTTTCTTGGACCCAGACCAGGGGAAAGGGCCTTTATCTCTGTGGACAGAAACCCACTGAGAAAGTTTAATAGCCTTGTAGTATTCTTCACACAAACGACTTACTCCAAAGCTTAATAACAGTTGTCCTTCTGGGGACCATATTCTACCACACAGGATGACTTTTCTACATAGCAACATTGGAGAGAAACTAGTGCACTGACCTAAGTAGTGTCAAGTCAAATCCCTACCCGTGCATCCTCCTGTCTTCCAGAATTTCTCTGTGTTAAGCCCTGTGTGTGTTTCATTATTTGTTTTGTTTCCTGTTCTATCATAAATATATTTTAGGTTCATTGTGATTCAATACGAAATGACTAGATTATACAATGGGAAGTCTGAAATGCCCACTGATATGTACATTATGAATACTCCAATTTTCTACAGCATTAGGACGTAATAGACTTAAGACATTCAGTAAAGACCACAGATACCAGAGTGCATGTGTGCTTAAACCTGTACTGTGATTCCCAGTCAATGTGACAGCACACAGTGCAGTCCAAGGCCCCCAGATTTTCTCGGTATGTCCATCCCTGTACATCTAAGCAGTGGTTCGATAGATTTTAAATCTTTGTTTTAAACAAGGTTAGTCAAGCCACACAATGTCCTCTACAGATATCTTGAAGGAATGGGGCACTAATCAAACACTGACGCTTCACCTAGAAGCACGAGTGATCATTACCAGACACTTTAAAGCCCAGGATTCATGTCATCTGTTCTCTGTGACACAGATACCAACTTCCCACCAAGTTACCCAGGCTCATTTGAGCTCCATTGTGAATAAAGCCTTTCCTAAGTTCTGGCACGTACTTTAGATAACCAACCACTTTACTGCAGTTCACATGAAGTAGGAACACTGTTCAAAATAATCAAACAGAAGAAATTGACATTTACACTGGGCTCTTTTGAGATGCTGTTATTTCAAGCATTATTCTGTGGTTTAGGTCTTATAATCCTGAGACTTTCTTTCTACTCATAGGAAACAGTGTGTACTAGTCAGGAAAGAGGAATACTTTAAGAATTGAACTCTTTGAAAGAACACTTGAAAACTAAGTTATCATTTTAATTCAATTTTGTTCTGATATTATATTTTAATTTTATTCTATTATTGTCCAATTAATATAAATTGATGAAATCTATTAAAAGAACCATATTAAAAACCTTCCACTACACAGGGCAATGAAATTATTCCTTGTAAAATTTCAGTTTTGAAAATAATCATTTAAGATACCTAAGGAAGATGAACGGGTTTCTTAATACATTTATTGTTTGGCAGCTTCATGTGTTCATATAATGAGTTTCAGTCATCTTTGCCCTCATTTCACTCCCTCATTTCTTCCCACTCTGACCCGTCTTCCCAGCACCTCTCTTCCTACTTTCATCCTTCCTACTGTCCTCTTTGAGTAGTACTCAGTGAGTTTAGGATTAGAATTTCTTCCCTGAGCATTGGAGGAGGTTATTTCCCAGAGCTTGGGCAACTTACCAGTGGCTACACCACTACAGAAACTGACACCGTTCTTCCTGACCACCCTTAACTGTCAAGAGTCCCTGGAGAGAGCGGACCTCCAGGATAATCCCTCATCCACCTTGAGATTTGGCCCAATATTGTGCAGATAGACACAGCTTCAGTGAACAAATGTATGAAAGCAATGCTTGTGTCACAGCCAGAAGAGAAGGTTTTGGCTACATGTCTCCCCAGCCACTGGTTCTAACATTCTTTCCAATCTCAATTCTTCCAGGTGTCCTGAGTCTTGTGTGGGGGTGATACAGCTGTCCCATCAAAGGCATCACGTGCTTTTGACACTTCCACCAGTGACTCTGTGCATTAATTGCTCTCTGCTGCAGTGAGAAGTTTCTGCATTGAAGGCCAGGTGCCAATCCATGAGTACAAATACGAATGCTTAGAAGAAAGCTTGAACCTTCCACTAAAATGGCCTCTTTCCCTTGTGAACAACTGTTTTGTTTTTGAAAATGATGCAGAAATCCTGATGAATGAGGAGGAAAAGGAAAAATAGTAAAAAAAAAATTCTTTGAAACATAATATACATCTTCATTGGTGATCTCCTGTGTTTTGGTTTCATAAAAATAAACAAACAAATTTTCTAATTCTGTTTACCAGTATTTCTAATGTTATTTATTTCATGAAATTTTGGTTTTGCCCACACATGTCTACATGCAGGTACATACCCACATATGCAAAAATAATTGTGTTTTATACCGAAGAAAAATCTGCTTAACCTTGACCTGCATGTTCCTTGGGAGCCCGAGTTACTTTTGATGACATCCAGGCCCTTCCTTAATGATGGAGCCATTGCCCATCCACCCATTGTTTGGGCTATTACAAATGGCCTCACATGAACCATCTCTAAAAAAATGCCATTTCATGGACTGGAGAGGTGGCTCAGGGGGTAAGACTCTGCCTTGAAAGCAGAAGGTCTTGAGTTCTGACCCCAGGTCCTACATAAAAACTCCAGGCAGGGAACAGCCACAGCCTGCACTTCTGGTCTTGGTCGATGGAGCCTGGGAAATCCCAGAACAAAGCAAAAAGGAGGTAGAAACAATCCAGGATGATTCCCTAAGTCACCCTTGGTCCTCCATAGTGACGCATAGTGACCTCTGACACACACACACACATACACATTAGTAATGAATGAATAAATTAAAAAATAATGTCATTTTAAAGACAACCAGCAAATAAAAAGTAAACACACATTCCAATAACAAAAATTCAGAAAGTTGTAGAAGTATTTTTCCGTTTTCCCCTTTGCTTTGCCATTCAATCAATTGATCACTATGCATCAAATACCAATTCTGTGCTCAGCACTGAAGTAGTATTTAAAGAGCTTTGCATAGGGGATGTGAGCTGATTCCTGTTTTTGTTCTTTTGTAAATCCCAGCTTAGAGAACATGTTTAACAAGAATCATCCAGTTGTCTCTCAGATCACTGTCTTTTATTTTGGGATCAGTTCTTCTCTCCTTCTTTCCCAGTTTCCTTGGGGTTCAATATGATAAAGGAGCACACACATCCTCAGCCTGTCAAGGAATTTTTATTACAACTTACCTCCCTCCATGGTCCATTTTGCTTAAGGACTTAGATGTGCGTCAATATCCAGTCTCCTCAGGGAAAAACATCATTTTCTCATTCCTATTCTCTGTCTCTGCCTGTCTCTCCTCCTTGTCCTCCATACCTTTATCTCTACTTCCTTTATTCTTTTTTCCCTCCTCTCTTTCATCTCCTCTCATCTTCTATCTTTAAAATTCTTTTGACAGGTTACCTCAGTCTATCAGAAGAATTATTTTCCTGCCAGAAAGTCTTCACTCTCTGCAAGTGCACTGACAACAACTGCATGAAGACCTGCGCAATCCAAAGTTTGGCTATCTGTTGTGTCTCAAAGACCTGCGCAATTCAAAGCACAGCAATCTGTTGTGACTGGATGTTGACGCGATGGAGCTAGGCAGGCCTCTCATCATCTGCATGTTCCCAATCTTTCCCACCTATCTGACAGGAAAGAGGGAAGGATCAACTGTGACAACCATCTTATGCAGAACCACCACCTTCTGGCTCCTGGTTTCAGTGGTATTGCTGCAGAGTCTGTTGGTTCTATTGCTCATACATCCATAAAGGCAGAACAGCAAGGTACTCTCCTCACAACAGCCAAGAAGCAGAGCAGAAAACAGAGGAGGGGTCATGGTCCCAGAGGCTCCTACTAGGGCATGACTCCAATTACCGGACCCCTAGGCCACACCCCTTAAGGGTCCACCACCTCTAATATCTCATAGACTATCAAACTTCAACACCTGGGCTTTGGAAAATATTCAAGATCCACATTACAGCAACCATAAAAGACTCCCAGGGATAATGCTAACTGCAGCAACAGTAACCAGCAGCAGAATTCAAAAGGGTGCTTTCTGAGAGCTAATATATTTACAAAGGGTTACATATTTGAAGACAAAATACAAGGGGAGAAAAGAGCACTGGCTGACTTATGTTTGTGGCATATTTTATTTCTTTTAAAATCTGTGCTCAAGGAAGTCATGTGTCTTACAATAATTTCTTTCTTGCTATTTGGTGTCAACTCAGAATTATAAATGACTCACTAAAATGGGGAGGTGTCATGGTTTGAAATGTAAGTTGTTCCCCACAGGAGAATGTGTTTGAATCTTTAGTTGATATTTGGGAAGGTTGTGGAAGGATATTAGGAGAGGGAGCCTTGTTGGAGGAAGCCACGTCACACAGGGTGGGTCTTGAGGCTGGTTGCCTGTAGCTTCTGCCAGCCGGCTAAGTCTTTCCTGCCAAAGCAGACTATATTTCCCTTCTGGAACTGCAAGCCAAATGCATCTCCCTTTTCTCCCTTAAGTTGACTGAACGGTGTATCCCAGCAGCAAAAGAGTAACTGCGATAAGAGGGCAGTTTGACAAAAATTCCAACTTTAAGAAATACTTTCGCTTTCAGATATTGAAGTCGAAACATTCTCATTCATTCACTCGTGTCTACATATTATATTTTGTAAATGTAAAAAACGATAAATGTCACATATTTATTATGTGTGAAAGGAGTGTTCTGAATATAAATCACTATCTTAAAAATTCAGGAAATGGCTGATAGTATATATTTTAGATAGCGATGGATTAAGAATAGTATCAGTGAATGACACGATTAACTAGCTAGAAAAGGATGGCATAGAATAGAGCATGTTCTGGCTGGAACGTAAATCATATCTCAGTGAGAGATAGCATCTTTCCTTCTCCCCCGCATCAGCTTACTCTTCATGGTCCCCAGCGAGGTGTCGCTCAGTGTCTCTCAGTGAATCTGATGGCAAATTACAAGGCTGCACTAATATTATACTGATCTGCCAACATTCTCCTACACTTACCGTTCTGAATTTGTGTAGCTGTTTCTACACTCCTGTTAAGGTCCATGAAATTCCCTGGCCTCGATGCCCTTTGCCTTTCACAGGAAGCAGGAAGGAGACATGAGATGCCTTTCTGTATGTCAATCAGGGAATGCACGGGGTAGAGGCCCAGGAAGCACAAGAAAGGCTTAGGAATGCCAAGAAGAGTAAGGTATTAAGGCACACTCGTGGTTTGGGACTTAAGCAAAAGCAGCCAGTCTCGCTAGGCTGGCACGTTTCATGAGAGTGACAGAATAGCAAACAAGAGGGCCAGCAAGGCACCTGGGCTCTGAGCCCCAGCTGTGTCCTGTCCTACGGGGCAAGGGGCCACGGACCTGCAGAACTGACCCACAGAGACCCCAGGTTCTGCTTCCAGAAGGAACGAGGTGGAGACTGGTTGAGAAACACAATTCCAGAGGCTGACGCTGGCATGTAGGGAAAGCAGGCAGGATCCCTGGCACCGTGGTGCCAGCATGCACCCAGGAGTCATGCCCGGGGATCCATCCCAGTTACTTCTGTGCCCCGGGCTGAGCCCAGGAGCTGCTTGCTGTGGCTGATCTTTGCCAGTGAGGTGAGCTACGTGACAGACTCCAGAAAGAAGGACACCTGTTCACCCCCTGTGGTCTGCTTTGAGGCCTGTCCTGACCAGGGAAAGTGTGTTCCCAACCTGGCTTAACACCCGCAGCAGCTCTGGGCTGGGTTCTCCAGACAAGCGTGGCGCCCTGGACCCCCACAGGAATGGCTGTCGCGAGAAGAGCTTGGCTTGCCCGGTTACCGCATGCTCCTCTGACCTTCTTTCCAGTCTGCAGAACTTGGCATACGTGATGCATCTTTAGAAGAGTGCTAGGTCAACCCTGCCAGTGGATGGCACCTTTAATGGCCTTTTGCTTCCCCCCTGAGAGGAGAGCTGCTGTCTTTACCAGCAGAATCAAGACAACCGTGATTTGCTTCTAACCCCCACTACCACTGGGTCTCAGAAAAGACAGAAAACACACAAAGCGCCTGCCCCCTGTTCTCCTCCTCTGGTTTCTCCTATCACAGTAGCTTCTGCCCCACATCAGCAGCTTATATTCTGTAGCTCTAATTATGCAGCAAGAATGCACATGATGTATCTGATCAGCAGCACACGGCGACCATCACTACGGTCTCTGGTTGTTAGGGAGCTGTCCCTTGGCTTGGGTCACACTCACAACACACGTTGGAGGTGTTTGGAGGTGCCTAATTTTTTTTTTTTTTTTACTGGTCAAGTAAAATATTTTATTGTTTTTAACCACAAGATAATAAAAACTTACACATAGATATATTTTAATTAAAAAAGATAGAACTATTAATACTTGTGTTCATGCAACCTATCTGACTTTTGAATTTTTCTTTCATATAAAAGAAAAGAGTACAACCCCAACAAATTGGGGTCGAACTGGGGTTGAACTGGGTTGAACAAATCAGGTTGGGCGTATAACTCAGTAATCCTGGGTTCGATCCTTAGCATCAATAGCAAACAATTGAAAATACAGACTTGAGTTAGACAAAAAGTTTATCAGTGAATATCTCAAAAAATAGTTTTACAATGCCTTTCTAACGCTGGCTTACAATTTTAATCAACTAGTGATCCATCAGAATTTTTCATTATCTGTTTAGTCTTAGGCACATCAAACACTTCTCAGAAATAGAGATTGTATAAGGATCTCATTTCCTTATCCAATAGGCATTATTGTTATATACAGTAATATGATCAATCATGAAAATGGGAAGAGGTTCAAAGTTGAATTAGAACTTAGAGAAAACTTCGTAATTTATGTATGATCAAAATTCTCAGAAACAGACATAACAATAGTTTCTGACCGTCATGGCAACCACTGTCCAGTTTATCTGAGACTCCAGTGTGCCTTAGGACAAAGGATGTTCAGTGGAAAAATGTAGACAACACCATGATGACTGAGGCGATTACAGAAATATTTTGCCTGTGGGTACTGGAACACTCAAGATTTTTTATCTTTCTGAGTTGTTTTGAGACAAGTTCTCAACTTTGTAGCCCAGACTGGTCTGGAACTCACTCTATAGTCCATTCTGCCCTCAAACTTGGAGGTGCCTAATTCTTGAGCTTTTGTCTACAAATAATTGTCTGCCATACAAGAGCTGTTCAGCGGTTGGATGAATTCATGGCCTGAATCTTAAATCATGTCTAAGAACACAAGAGGATAAGCCAAACTTGGCACATTGGGGAATCTGTAGACAAAGATGAGATGCCCTTTAGTCTTTCATAAATCTTGTGCTTTGAAGCTAATTTTTTGTACTATTTCTAGAATATTTAATACCTATTACAGTGTAAAAGTTTTGCTCTATTCAAAACTGGGTTTCCATATACCCTTTTCTAATCTTTTTTTTTTTTTAAATAAATTCAGGCTTGGACTGGGGATATGGCTCAGGGGCAAAAGCCTTGGCCATACAAGCAAAATGAGCTGAGTTCAGATCCCCAGATCCCACATGAAAAGGCAGGGTTCAAATGGCGGCAGACGCACTTCCGGTCCTGGAAGATGTGGCCAGGGGAAACCCCAGTGTCAAGCAATGAGGAAGTAGAACAATCCAGGCTGATTCTTGATGTCACCATCCTTGGACTTCTACAAGCACACACATACATGCAAGTACTCTCCTTTATATGCACACACACACACGTGTACACACATACATCAAAAATATAAATAAATAAATAAATAAATAAATAAATAAATAAATAAAAAAGACTCCAATGATATTAGCAACTCTACATGCCTGGATATAGGAGCAGGAAAGAGCAGAAGAGAGGAAGAAGTATGGACTTAAGGACCTCAAATTTAATTTTTTTTTGCTTCAAAAAATTTAGAAATCAACTTATGTAAAGGAGAAAAATCCTATCCATTTCCACAGGAAATCACCAAGTTTCTGGTATACACTTTAGGAGACTAGACATTTGTCTGTTATTTCAGGTGACTTCACTATAAGGCATTAACATTCTCTTAGTAGTAGCTTCAGAACAGTTTGAAGTAAGTGCACTGATTTTCTGTGATTCTGGACGATTAATCCCATTCTTCAGGAATTTGGGGAACATTCATTGACACCACAAGGCTGGCAGTAGGAATGCATAAAGCAATCTTCTTTTGTTTGCTAGTTATTTTTGTTGAGTAACTGTTTAAGAATATTACCATGGTGAAATACACAGGCAAAGATTCTCCAGTTTATCACAGTTGGACATTGCTCAGTGGAATTCATTTCCTTGTTCTCTTTTCTAGACTTCTATAAAGAAGCTATAACCACAAGAGTTAGAACTGTAATTGTCTCGTTCCCAACTGTATCCTCAATATCTAGGGTCACATGTGGCAAGAAGTTGGAACCCCGCTGTAGATTTTTAGCAGATGTAGACACCTCTGAGGTCACCTTGGTTTGGATTCAACCTAAAGGTATTCAGTTTCAAAAGACTTTGTCATCAAGGGCCAAAAGTCCCTAGAGGAATTGACCCCAAACAGGAAGAACAAAAAACTCTTTAAAATTATTTACTAATCCATTCATGACTCTGTACTCTGAAACTTGCAAGCATGGTTAATTTTCCAACATCTGGAGTTTGCTTCCAATGATTCCTCTGACTTGCACGATGTCTTCAAGGCCTCCCAGTGGCAAAGAGTGTGTAAGAATATGACTCACCACAGATGCTGAGATTACTAGCAACACAGATCATGTCTTTGTGACATTTGAAACAGAAAATCACTTCTAATGCTTTGAGTGGTAGAAGTGATAATCACGTAGGCTGGGAGAAAACCTGGTGTGTTTTTCTAGTTCCATGTAGAACATGTACATACACGATTGAGACACTGGATTTAATTCCCAGGATTGCCAATGACAAGCAAACATTCTTTCAGAGATTTTTGTTTTTGTACAGAAGGTCAAGTTTCATCAGACTAGATAGTGAGACAAACTGATAGTGAGTCCCTTATTGTGATGTTGTTTGTGTAAGTGCCATGTGGTTGTGCTACAAACACGTTTTTTAAAAAAGGTCTATGAGAGCTGTGGATAAAGCACTTGCACCTCTGTAATTATGAAGGCCTAAGTTTGGAATCTCTGGAACCTACATTAAAACTAAGCAGATGTGGTGGCTGACTGCAATTTAGTACTCAGGAGCCTGAGACAGAAAATCCCCAGGGAAAAAGTGTCTAGTTAGCCTAGCTGACTGGCGAGCTCTAGGTTCAGGGGAGAAACCCTGACTTAAAAATAAAAGTGGAGAGAAATTAAAGAAGACACCGAATGTCAACATCTAGCATCCACATGCTGGCACACACGTATGTATACATAGCACCCCACACACATATGAGCCCCCCCATACACTTATGCAAAATACAAAAGTCATATAGTAGGATATCATTTGCGGCTGGGATGGGCCTGGAAAGAAGAGGGACTGCAGTATATTTGTAACAATCATCTCTTCTTTGGGATGACCAAGAAGATGATGAGAAGAGAGAGAGAGAGAGAGAGAGAGAGAGAGAGAGAGAGAGAGAGAGAGAGAGAGAGAGAGAGAGAGAGAGAGGAGAGAGAGAGAGAGAGAGGAGAGAGAGAGAGAGGACTCAATAAACAATCCTTGTAAAGATGTTAATCAGACTCCTTAGTTGCATTTACTAGCAGAAAGATAGAAAGGTAACTGAGTTTTTTTCCGCCCCCGTGGAGTCTTTTCTGGCTGACAATATCCAGCCTGCCCAGGTTGTTTACAGCAAACCAATGAGGAACTTTCTGGCTTGCAGTTTTGGCCCATTAGGAAGTGTTAGGACAGCTGTGCAATGGTTAAGGCATCAAAAGTGGGTGTGTCGTGCTGACAGGCCTCTCTGGTGGAGGTGATGGCTGTATCCACCCTTAGAGACCCCCCACAGAACATCTGGCCTGGCCCACATCCTTGTGCATCACACAAGCAGGGGAGTTGCACTAATGAATTTGGCTGTCTCTGGGCCTCATCTTCATCATCCTCAGCATCTTTCAGACCATGAGTGAAGTGTGATGAAGTTCTCCTCGGTCTGATTGGACAGACAGGGATCTTCATACCATCTTAAGTCTAGTAATGATTTTAAATGGGTAACAGGCATCTCTGCAGCCAGTAAATGGATTTGGATTGAAAGCAAATGGAATATTCCCTTCTCTGTGGGTAGTCATTACAAAGAGCAGTAATTCCCCTGTTTTATTTAGAATGTCTGAGATTTCTTATTAAAAATATGCTCAGAGGAACTGGCTTATGGGAATCAGAATGTTCTGAGAAGTCTAGGCAGGCAAGCTGCTGTGGGAGCGAAGGGGATTTCAAATGGATTACTATATTCACATCGAGCATAATTTCTCTTTAAAAAATAATTTCATGTCTATTAGTAACAACCAAGAGGTAATCAAGGAGCGAAGGCACAAGCTCCTAATGGAAAGGTTGGTGTGTGGGAGAGTGACTGAACCATCCTTTGGAGCAGCAAGTGACTGTTAATGTAAGAAGAAAATAGTAATAACTTTTCCTCTTTCTTCAAGGCCTCATGAATATTTTATTATACAGAAAACAATGAGTGCAGCAATAAAGACCCCTTATTACCTTGATGAGCTGAACTCTTTGGTAACTAAGATTTTCTTTCTGGAAAGTTCAGGGAGGAAAAATAGCATTTGCCCTTCAGAAAGCCTAAAATATATGTCTGAGGTGGAGAGAACTTATCTATTTACCACAGGGTGGGAGCAGCTATAGAGTCCTTACTTATTTTTTTTGTATACTCTCTAACTTTAGCTGTCAAAACTGAAGGAGCACCCACTGGGATATGTGGGTCTCTAGAATCTCAGGCTGAGAGATACCAAACTGGAGCTCACTGCAAAACTAGTGTGTAAGCTTCTCTGAGCATTTGGAAACAAAAGAATACAATGATGTCACCTGTAATCTTTTAAGAGAGAAATATTTTAGTGAGATAAGCGAAAACAGTTATCAGATGTCTTAAGAATTTTACAAGAAACAGACCTTTAACAGATATTTGGAAAATTCCATTTCTTTATTTCACCTACACTTTACCTCTGTCCCAAATCCTGTAGGCAGATTGGTGATCCTTAACATATCGGGAGTCTGTATAGAAGGATTTAGTCTACACTAAATTTTCTTCTTTATTCCATCAGTTTTGTTTTAATGGGACTTTCTAATCAAGTGCTAAATATGTACCCCAAAAATAAGTAGCAAAAAGAATGATCAATTATATCAATATACCTTGCTAATTTCTGTCTTTTATCTTGTCTTCTGTACGTGTCCTGTTTGTAGGTGTACTTGAATTTGAGGGTGCGTGTGCACATATCTATGTGGGTATCAAAGGTGATGTCAGATGTCTGCTCTCCACTTTTATTAAGGCAGAGAATATCTGATTGGAACCTCCCAGTAGCAGACCAGATAGAAGGAACCATAGAACAGAAGACTTAGAAGAGGCCTACTGAACTGAGCAGTTCTGAGCCTTCTGGAATGTTTGCAGTGACATAGCCTGCCACCAGCTTCAGCCACCAGCCATGTTGTCTCCACATGAAAGGCTGTTTCTCCCCCTCTGCAACTGTAAGTTGAATAAATCTCCCTTTCTCTCTTAAGTTGTTTGACTTTGGGTGCTCTCTCACAGCAACAGTTAAGAGTAACCATTCCACTATCCCCTGCTAATAAGCATCTGGTTTCCTATTTAGATGGAAGAAGGTACAAATTAAGGTGAACTATCAAACCTACAAGGATGTTCAAGTCCTTTTAGGTAGAGCCAGATACAATGCACAGGACTGAACAGACTTGGGGGATCCCTGGCTGCAAAGGCGATTCTTCCCTTGGTCCCTGGAACTTTAACTGATGTCAGATTGTGATCTTTTCCTTACCACTGAGTATTTGCTTCGTTGGAGAATGGAATGAAATGGCTTATTCAGCCATTTCATTCTTTCAAGCAGAGTTGAGGCGAGGAGAAAGAACAACAGAGAAACTGACTACCTTGTTCATTATTGGAGTTAAAGACACCAGAGCCCGAAATCCACTTGCCCTTCTCATTTGCTTCTTGGGTTGTTGGGAAGCTGATGGACGGGGAAGCTGATGTCCTGTTCACTTAAGTGACCTGCCTGCTGTACTGTAGTGGACGGTGCATGGCCAGACTGAACGGCTTAAGCAGATTTCCTGAGAGGAAGAAGCGAAGTCTAGGCTGAGTGTGGCTGAAAACCTTAAGGATGGGCTAAGAAGCTTCGTAGGGGGGCTGGGGGGCTGTGGCAGCGTCTGACCACCCTCTGTAGAGACTGAGGTGAGGTCTTCACGCTCTCTTCTACAAACCTCTTCTATCTCCTGCCTAGGATGACTTGTACACTATTTTGTATCACATAGAAGGCAATGGCATTTGGCCTTGTGTTATCTTAACTCTGTGTGTGTGTGTGTGTGTGTGTGTGTGTGTGTGTGTACATGCACGCATGAGTAAGTGAGCATAGATCCTTTTTTTTTTCTGGGGAGATTTATGACTTCCTTGAATTTCAGCCTGATTATCAGTAAAACAGGGGAATAGGAGCTAATTAGAAGGCTTGTTATGAAAGACGGGGCTTCTTTCTCCTCCATCATTCATGCATAACAATCAAAGACATGAACATGGGCTTTGACACCTAACTGGTATTGGATAGATGCACGTGGTTCAGGACTTCCTTTCTTTCAGTGTTGAGCATGGCTTGCTTGAAAGACAGCTTGATAAAGGCACTTGATGCCAGGGCTGATGTCCTGAGCTCCATCCTCAGAGCCCACCTGGCCCACCTGGTGGAAGGAGAAAACCGATTCCCTGACTTCTCCATGTGTGCCAGGGCGCCTGTGTGTCAACACACGCACTCACAGTAAACGAATGTTATAAAATTTATGCAGGGTAGAGCCCATCGATGCATAAGAGAAAATAGAACAATGTTGCGGACAAAGGAGAGCAGGCAGAGGAGATGCACGGTTAGAATACAATGATCTCACTCGTGGTTAAAAAACTTTTTTGTATATTAGATGGTTATTAGCAAGAATAAACATACCCAGCCCCTGTAGCATTTGCAGGAAGGAGTGTCAAATCATGCTGAACAGAAGTGTGCACCAGGCAATCTTGGTAGTATGTTTTGCTATGTTCAATGCACTTCCTGTGTATTCTTGTGGTACACATTCACTCATCTGTCTTACATGAGTAGAGCCACAAAGACGGAGAGCCCTTTCAGAATGTCTAATAGAACACTGTTGCAAAGAGTAAATACTTAGAAATAATGTCCAGCTAATGGGTGTCTACATTCATTATATTATGTGTATAAAGGAGGAAATAAATCTGTAACTATTAGCCATGCTAACATTGGGAGTGGGGTAGAAACATGATATACATATAAATGTGCTGTTTCCAAGCCAAGGAAAGACGGGGCATCAATTATTAGAACTATGGAGTATAATTTCTTTTGAGCTCCTTCTTTGAGTGTCGGAGTAACATGAAAAGCAACATAGATATGACAGAAGGTTGATGTTGGAAGAATGAAACCTTGGAAGAATGAAACCTTGAAATCTAATAAGGTTGCTAGGAGCCGTTAATTTCCAGCAGAGAATTTCCTGTTTACAGTTCTACTGACTTCTTAGAGAAAGCTTTCCCTTCTAGACAAATATTCTTGAAATAGTGAAAGAATTTTCATTGTTATTATTCAAGACCGTTCTTAAAATATTGCCTTTGGAGAGAAAGCTCAGTCAGAAAGTGCTTGCCAAGTCATGCACTAGACGTGAGTTCCATCCCCAGTACCATAGAAAAATCTGGGTGTGGTAGGACGTATTTCTAATCTCACGTGAAGCTAGAGATGGGTGGGAAGACCTCCGGGGCTTTCTGGACAGCTGGTCTTGCCAAATGGGTAAGATTTTAGGTACAGTCCCTGCCTCAAAAATTATATTGAGGAGTAATTGAGGACTTGATATGGACTTCTCTCCTCCACACATGTAAATATGTACACATACCTCCAAAACATCCCTACCAACATATACTATACACACGCACACTTACCAACATACACTCCTCACACACCCGTACTAACATATGGCGCATACACACACACACCAACATATACCACACACATGTATATGCATACACATACCAACATATACCACACACATATATGCATACACACATACCAACATAACAGCACACACATGCCCGTATCAACATATGCCACACAGACACACACACACGTACACACACACATGCATGCACATGCGCTCGAGTACACACACTATATTATCCTTGGAATTACTTTTCAAATCTGTCTCCAATGATTATTAATTCACTCACTGCCTACATTTCTTCAGTGTCTTGACCCTCTGATTAACTCTGGCTCAGTGACAAGTATCAGTCAATGTAACAAGGGCTGCCCAGTGACAAGTGACTTTCTGTGTGACTTTAGTCACAATTCCTATATTACGGGAGTCAATTAATACTTTGGTATTAATTTAGATGCTACATAGCTATTAAACCATGTGAATATCAACCTCCTTTGTTCAAAGTATTCTTTTGGAAACGAAAAACCAATCTGTACTCACAAAATGTGCTTGCTGGCCTGACAACAATTGCCAAAAGAAATCTATATGCACAGAGAGGTTTACCTTTTATTAAAGCTCAATGTTTTAGAATGGTCAACACGCATTACCTGTATCTGAAAATTGTATTACAAATCAAACCCCAAAAATCCTGCTCCAGATAGCAATCATGTCTGGAGATTGGATTTTGCTTCTGGGTATCATTTTCATGAAGTTAATATTGTCCCAAGTAATGACACAGTGCCAGAAGCTCTGGTGACTTACTTAGATGTCCCCCAAAGAATTGGGGGTATTGCAAAGCAGACATGCTCAGAAATCACTGAAGTATCTGATATTTCTCCTTAAGGTGCATGCATCATAAATTCAATCAAGCCCAGCTTATGCCCACTCAATACCTAGTTAGACTTCACTTGAGCCAGGTATAGCGATCTAGTTTTCAGTTTCCAGTACAAATGAAAATATGATTCTTCTTATTTGAAAATCATATAGAATTTCAGGACAGGGAAAACAGATGTCTAAATTATGTGTGAGGGTCCTCTATGGATAAAGATTTTTATGACCCTGAAGACTACATCCTGTGACCAATTATAACTGACCTCATTCTACTACAATATTATTGTTTGCTTCTAACTTAACACTGGCAAATCTTTAAAAAGTAAAAGCAAAATACATTAGAAATATTTCACATGTATTTCATTTTGTAGTTCTTTCATCAAATTGGCCTCAGGTTGGGTTTGCCAGTAGATAATGCTGGGCTATGATATGGCGGCTAATGTTAGGTTGACATCTCTTTTCACCTCCCCTGTACCACCTGCAAAGGCATCTATTTAGAATTCCTAGCTATGTAATTTTTGTAAAGATTCAATGGAATACTTACGTACACATAGACAATTATCACTGACATAAAAACATTATCTTCCATCATCCATTTTCATTGGCTCTCTACACAATATTGTGATTTGACTTCAAAACTTTAATTTTGAAGATTGTTACTTGGAATAGAAATTTCAGACTCATACTTTGATATTTTGTCATCAAATACAGAAAATTTACACTCTGTGGATCCATCACTAAACCTTGGCAGACATGATTTTGCTGTATGGTTTTATTTATTCTTACATGTTCTCCCTACCCTACCCTCCTCCTTTCTGGATAAAATATTTCCACGAAAATTTCAAATATCAAATCATTCTCTCATAAAAACTTCATTATGGATTATTAAAGAAAACACTATAGACTATAATCTATTAATACACCTACCCAAATTTCTTTATAACCAAACTAATATGGTTTGCCCATTGCACTTGGATTTGATATGTTGGTTGCTTATTTTGAGCAGTAAGAATTTTCTCTTTATCTTGTAAGTGGTTTGAATTCCACTGACTGACTGAATAAACCATAAACTATCATCTTTGAACATTTCTGATACATCATATGAACTCACTACACCTTGTCACTTAGCTGAGTCCTCAATCTGTCAACTGGACTTTAGAAAGATTTAATTACAGATTTGTTTTCCTATAAAGACTGCCTGGAAGTAGCGCTGTGGACCACACACCGTGTGATGCCATGAGCAGCGTGACGTCATAGCACCCTCTAGTAGTGTGAGGAAATACCACTCATTAGCCCAATAGTGCAGCCTGACCTCCTCTTCTTGTCTTCTCCAAGATCTCACTGAGGCTTGACCTTTCAGTTATGACCTTGAATGATGTCTTGCTCTCCTACCATCTCTCCTGGCTTTGAAATTGTCACTCGTCTCCTAAGATGACCAGAGCATCTTTTGGCTGACCAGCACATCATTCCTATCAGCAGGACAGAATCCTTCCCCTGCCTGTTAGCCAATAACTTTCAGAGGATAAATTTGGGTGCCAGCATCTTTCCATTATGTCTGATAAGCTTTGCTTCATTCCTCTGAGGTTTTCCTTTTCTTTTTGGTTCCTATTGGCTTTCCTTATGGAATCGTAACCTAAATCAAAATTGGAGATGTATTCTTTTCACTCTTGGATTGGTCTCATCCTTGGTCTAGGGGAGACTCTTGAATTTGGTTGCGGATGCTCTTGAGGCAACATCAGTATCCTTGCATGACCTTGAGTGCAGTGCTGGGCTCTAGAACTTTCAGTGCCTTTTGGTGGGGAGCACTTCTTGGCAATAGATAAATAGAAACACATGTGATTAAAAGAGCTTACTATTTAAGTCTGCACTGTTGTCATATTTCCTGTCATCCACAGTTCTTTTCTTTTATTCAGTTTTGTTTCATTTTGGGACAAACTTTCACACTGAATCCTGGGATGGTCTGAGACTTACTACATAGCTCAGGCTGGCCTTGAACTTGTGACAATCCTCCTGTCAGTGTGCTAAGATTACTGGCATGAGTACCAAGGCCTGTTGCTTTTTTTTTTTTGTAATTACTATGGGGCGTTATCCTTCTGATTTCCACAAATCTTTCTGCCAATGTCAATTTCCAATGCTTCCCTTTGTTCAGACCAAACTGGATTTCCTCCTTTCTCATCCAACCTACAGAGGGCTGAGTCCTTACCTACATTCTGTCTGAGAACACCTAGAGAAATTCCGAATGAGCATCCTGACGAGGATCCCTGCATGATCTCGGATGATTCCTGGATCATTGCCAATGTTCTTCAGTTTACTCTTCCTTTACCCCTAGGTTTCTTTTGTTGCCATGTCAGAGTGCACAGACATGGCGATAACTCACCAACCTTTCCAGCTCTTATTACTCTCATAGTACATTGGCATAATTTGTTTTAATTGCTCCCACCATAGCCAAATTGGCATGACTACAATCTGCATGCCATCTTCAATGCAGGGAACATCTTCACAAATACTCAGGATATTAACAGTCGATGCTTCAAAATGGAGACAGACCCTGGCCCCTCAGAAAGAGCATTGCACAAAACTAACTGCACTGCATGGGAATCACACGTGCTGCTGGTGGAGTCTAGGAATTAATTTAAGTCTATTAGAAAAGCTACCCAAGAAAGACTCGGAGAGGCCAGCTCTTGTCCCCCTTAATTATGTCTGCTCTTCCTCTGATAGGTAATCAGCTTTTAAATTTAGTCCAAGATCGAAATACAGAGGAGATTCAAAACACAGCGTGAGACGCCTCTTCGTAGGTTGGAGTCTGTGTCAGAGAGCAGGGGCGTTGTGACCCTACACATGGGTGGATGACAGAGGGAAAGTGTACTCTCCTCTCTTCAGCAAACACGTTTCTCTGAGTGGCTAAAGAAAAAGCAGGTCCTTGCGCATCACGGCTGGACAGCAGGACGGGAGTTCAATGAATTTTGCTCTAATGACCACAGGAGGGAGATCTTTCCCTTACCTGCCATCCCAAGCCAAGCCCTCCGACTGTTTTCTACCACACAAAAGCACCAGAATGAGATACTATCCAGGACATGGTGGCATTTAAACTGTTTGAAGTGGAAGTAAGATTCTGGAAGATCCTGTGATCCCAGGATATGGGACATTATGTTATGGTCAACGAGAGCTGAATGACTAGGAAAGCTGACTTGGTGACCGATACAATCATACGCTTCCACAGCTTCAAATACCTATGTTACAAAAGCCAGGTAGGGATTTAGGAGCTCGCTTTTTCCCCCCTCTGGCTCATTTTCCAGAGCCTTCAGATGACTTGCCTGCCTCAGACAATGATTGAGGACCACTTCGTGTGCACATCACACACGGGAGCTGACCTTCTCCATCCGGCAACAGGCCGAGTGAATGACAGGTCCACTTTCATGGAAGAAATAGGAAAGGGGAGCAAGCGCTGCTTGTCACAATTAAACGTGATCATCTGTCACCTTAACTTCTGCTGGGAGTGATTCATCTCAGTTTTTCTATATCCTCTATAATCTGAAGAGAAAACAAATTTGTTGAAGGAAAGCAATGTCAAGATTAACTTCCTAAAAAAAAAAACAAAACACCAAAGTGCCCCAAGTAGGTTTTCTTTGTCCAGAACAAATTACTGTACATACACTGGAAGAAAAAAAAAAAAAAACAAAACACCCACCTCTGCTTGTATGAGTCGATAACATATTTCCCTCGCTTTGGCTCTATCTAAGACACCTATTCTAAAAGCAGTATCTTGTGCATTCATTCACTGGACTGGGTATGTTAGGACTGGAGACCATGTGCTTCTTGGAGTCCAGCACCATCTTTGGCTTCCTTCCATTTATAAACAGCGAGAGTGCTGTGCTCACTGTCAAATATTAGGATTCTATTAGGCTACACAATTAGTCATCACAGAAGTAGTGCAAGGTAGATCCTCCAGGACATTTTTCTTTCAGAGCCTTTTGGTGGTGAAATAAGAGAAGAAAAATGAATGCGAAAAATATGTTTGGACCTGTGACTGTCTTAGGATCTATGTATTTTATTCCAATTATTAAAAAGTCAGCATTTAGCATCGGTATGGCATGTGATAGATAATTTGTGTCTGCATGTATCTCATTCTGCCCATATTTTTTTCTGCCTTTCTGTATGGTACCAAGGGACTGTGGTTTCCTGCAAGGTAACAACTCAAGAGTAATGACAGTACATGTCTGGTGATACATGACTGTCTATGGTAGATACTCAATCACAGAATTATCTAAAACTCTATTATCTTTATGTGGTTTTAGAGCGTGGTAAAACTTTCAAGGTCAGAGTTTGACATGATTTCAAATAATGTTTCCTTTTATCACTTATGGTTTTTTTTTCTTTTCAAAATTTTTTGTGCTACATATGCACGTGGGTTTTGAACATATGTGTGTTTGGGGGGGCGTATCTAGGGCAGATGTCAATCATCTTCATCCTACTTTTTGCGAATGGGATTACCGCCGGACAGCTGGAGTGCATCAACTCAGCCCTCCCTTCACTTTTCCCCTGACAGAGTGATGGGGTTATAAGCATGTGTCACGACATCCAGATACAACACAGGTGCTGAGAATCTGAAGAGCTGAGTTCTAGTCCTCATAATTATACAGCAATCTGCTGACTAAGCACTCTTCCTCAGCCCAGCTTTTCAACTTTTTAGTGACAAGGTCAGTCTTCCATCCTTCCCCTGAGTAAATACTTAAGCCGTAGCTGGTTTTTGCTGTTGTTGTGATTTTGTATGTGTGTGTACAAGAGGGCAACTTGAGTATGTCTGTGGAGGCTCAAAGGTGACATCAGGAATCATCCTGGATTCTTCTACCTCCTTATGATTTTGCTCTGGGGTTTCCCAGGCTCTGCCTTCCAGAGCTGGAATTGCAGGCCACCACCATATCCACTGGCATTTTTTACATGGAATCTGGGGATCCAAACTCAGGTCTTTTTGCTTGCAAAGCAAAAGCTTTAACGCTGAGCCCTTTCTCTAGTCCCAAAGTTGGTGTTTGGAAATTTTAGTTAAAGCTGATAAAAATAACTAATTAGGATACTGCATGACTAATTTTTTTATATTCTTAAAAAAATGGAACCATTTGAAGACTTATTTTACATATTAGAGTTAAAAGAAAAATTAAAGCTGAATCTGGGAAACCACAAGTCCTGTCAAATCAAAACCTTGAGATGGTAAGAATTGTACATTCTTTTTCATAGCCTTCGTCTCCAATGGTTGGAGCCTAACTTCTTGATGGCTTGATTAGCTTGGATTTCTGTGTTGACTCACATGCTTGTTTATATAAATGTGATGTCTGAGGTGCTTATCATACAATTTCTTAACTTATTCAGATCATTTTAACAAATTATTATAGAAAATGTAGGCTAGGACTTAGGTCTTCCTATGGGAAAAATCTAAATGCTTCAAATGAACTTTGCAGATCTGAATCATACAGTAGATATTCAGTGAAAGGCACAAAGATGATGCTTAGTAGGGTTCAGTTGGCTTGAACAAGGGGAGGAGCAAGGAGGATTCAGTGCAGACAATTCCACCTTAACATTCTTCTTTAAAATGTTTTCCTTGTCTTTGTTCATTGGATTCCATAGACACCCATGACTAATTTTAAATAAATGGTTCTTAAAGAGTTTCCAGTTTTGGTACTAGGATCCACCTATTAGGGGGTACATACGGTGCTTACAAACCTACTTAGTGATACACTCAAAGATAAATCTTTGTAATACCTATAGTAATTGCAAAGATTATAAACAGGAGGGAAGGGGAAGGAGGGCCCCGCCAGAAACAAAGAGAGAGGGGATCATGCTACAGCAGAGAAAATAGGCCACCATCAAGGACTGCAAGTAAGTAGTGAGACATCTGGTTAAGCTCACAGACTTTCCTTCCTGGTCACTTGCAACTGATGGGGCTTGATCTCTCCAGTCAGGGATGGCATGGAGTCTGGCAGATAGAAGGTAAGCATCCTGCAAATGGGAGACTGAAACCCCTCCCCCACTGTGGTCTCCTACTCTTATTCCATCTACCTTTGAATCTACTCTTATAGTAAGACTCTATTTTAACAGCCTTTTATCTCTGGCTAGGAGGTGAAATCCAATACCCATCAGGATGGAGCCAAGGGCGGTACAGGAACAGCAAAACTGGAAAAAAAAATAAGCCATAATTTAGAACATCAGAGACCCTAAATTAATCACCTGGAACCAGGCCAGCCTAATCTCTCCCCATCCTAAAGCTCTGGGAAATTTGCAGAACAGGGGGCAGTAAGATTGTAAGAGCCTAAAGATGGGGAGGAGCAATGATATGCAAGATACTCCACACAAGTTAGGGCCAAAGCAATCATAATAGGACTTTGCATGACCTGCGCAATGACCAATGTATCACTGATCCCCCAAAGTCTAGCATGGATCACAGGCACTAGGATCCTTAGAGGCAAGGGATTAACAGCCACAACACTGTTCCTATACTAAAGGGGAGCACAAGAAAGAGCTCTAGGCAATGCTACTGGGTTTTTACACCTCTTCAGAGAGGAGGACCCAGAGGAAAGTTTGACATGCACATTAAAGGATGTTCCAGGGATGGGGGGGGAGGTGGTACTGGGAGAAAGGGGGGGGGAGGGAAAAAGGAGGGAGAGAGCATGGAGATCCAGGGAGGGGTGGAGGGAGGGAGTTTTTATGAGTGGAAAAAATTTTTAAAATGTAAAAAAAAGAGTTTCCAGTTTTCTGCCATTGTTAAAACTTCATTAAATATTTGAAAGACTTTTTAAAAGTTTGATCTGTGATAGTTAGATACAAGTGTCACTTGACAACTGAAGAATTAAGTTCTGGGTGTATTTTTGTGGTCCCCCCTTTTCTATTTCACTCTGTTTATCACTTTCGTCTTTTGGGGAGTTGGCATTCCTTCATTTCATTATACCAGGGTAATTTTTAACTAAGTGAGTCTGTCTGTTATGCCACAGAGCATCCTACATCTCAGACACAGCAAAGAGTCCAAGAAGTGATACGTAATCCACAGTGGGTCGATCAGAGCCTTGGGTGCTGAGAAGTCTGCGTTTGTGTGTTCTGAGAATGTGTGTTGGTAACAAGGCTGTGTAACCCCAAGTCACGAACATGCACAGCTGAGACAAGAGAAAAACACGCGTTCATAAAGGTTGCTTGTAAATTCTCAGATCCATCTGCTCAAATGAGTACCAGTCAGAGGACATAATATGTGGTGTCTAAAATTACCTTTTGCTTATGTTTGGATTGTATTTCTGTCATTTGTTATACCATGAGTACTAATAAAATTTCCAACTGAAGCCAGGATATTAAGATTATCTCATATGTGGTCCTCCCCATTGATCTTATGTGATGGTCAGAAAGAGAACAAGTCTAACACATCATCTGTAAGTTTCCCTTTACCTTACCTTGAGTTTGAAGACTCCTAGATAAACCTCACAGCATTTGAATATACATCTTAGGTCTCATCTCTATTAAATACCATTGGGTCCAAACCACTGACTAGATTTTTCTCAGCTTGTTGTCAAGGTTGTTTATTTTTATAGTTCCATCTTTCTCCCACACATGTTGATTCAGTCTTCAACTTTAATGAAAATGTTCTTTTCCTACCATATAAATCATTATATCTGCTCATGTTCTTAAATATGGACATTCAGCCCTGCACATGCTCAGTGTTGTGAAGTCTTTTTGCATGCTTCATGGTACTCTTCAATTCTGGGAATGCACAGTGGAGTCCAGGGCCCCACGGTGTCAGATGAGCTTTATGTCAATATGGGTAAGGAGGGTCAACATAGTAATTAATTGCTCTCAAGGAAATTGCCTTCAAGCCAGTGTTGGCTTCAAGTAGTTTCCAGACTGATTATAAAAGGGACATCACACTGTAATTAGATTGTCAATCATGTCACAAGTACATTTGTATGGAGCTACAAATTTGCAAGGAGGCTTTGGAGCATTTATGGAGTAGATTTGATGATGAAACTTAAAATCTGAAAGAAATCGATGTTTGAAAAGCACAGAAAGAGAATGTAGAGGAAAGAGATGTCAATCTGATGTGTGGGCAGAAGTGTAAAGGAAGGGCTGATTGGGTCTTTAGAAAAACTACAAGCATAGAGACAAAGGACAGATGAAGGCATGGTGAGATGCAGGAAGGTTCCCAAATATGTCCCTCAAGATGTTGAATCTCCTCCCAGGAGGAGTTGAAGTGGACTTTGCCTCTGTGGTGTAGAGAAGAGGCAGGAGAGTATGTTACAATGGGCAGCATCCACACACAGGATTCTGTCTTGCAGCCCATCAGCTGGAAGCAAACTGAATCTTTAAAGCTAGAAGCCACTGTGACTCCTCTGTTGTGAAACATGAAACTACTATTTCTCTTCAACTCTTTGTTTTTCCTGTCGAAGCTCAGTTAGGGCCTGAGTTTGGAGCTCAGAAAAAACCTGCCAAGAAGGAAGAGTTTCCTTTTCTTCTGAAACAACTGCCCAGTAGAGAAAGAGATTTTTCCTACAGTCACTTCAAAGAAGCTAAATCAGCTGTGAGTCCAGGAGGCCAATCTCCAACACAAGGCTGTAGCAGAACTTGGCAAAGTAGTCCATGTGGTGCTGGCTTCATAAACATCAAAGATGCAAGAGAGGAGTTCCTAGATTCCTCCTCCAAGGTTTTAGAAAATGGAAAAAGTCAGACCACATGTAAGCCTACAGTTTAGAGTCCCAAGAGGGCAGTTTGTGTTGTGAAGTTAATGCCTGGTTTTCCATTGAGAAGTGAAGATGTTACAGATGCCAGAAACTGGGCAGATGGGACATCTGCTAAGGAAAGCTATGCATCATGGGAAGAAACCCAACCCAAGAAAGTGATGTGCTCTATGAGCAGCTGCATTGGAGGGGTGAAATCAAAGCCATTTGTTACTGAGATGATTTTAAACAGAGTTTCATCTGTTGGACATGGAGCTATAGGATTTGGAGTTTTTCCTGCTGATTTTTGGTCTTGTTATAGACCACATTCCTCTCTTTTGGAGTGGGACTATTTATTCTGTACCACTGTATGCTAGAAGTATGTAACTTGTCTTTTGATTTTACAGGAGGCTTTGGACTTTGGACCTTTGGAATGTGTTGGGACCACTGATATAATCTGTGCTGAGACTTTTAAACTTGGACTGAGTATGGTTCACATAATAAGATGACAATGAGTCTCTGGAGGCCAGGGGTGGAATTTCATGGTTTGAAATGTTTCCCTCCAGACTCATATGTTTGGGAAGGTCATGACAACTTTAGGAGGTGGGGCTTTGCTGAACATAGACAGTCACAGGTTTGGGCCTTGAGGTGGTTTAGTCCCACCCTACTTTCAGGAGATGCATGCTCCAGCAGTGACAGACTTGCAGCTCTGAACCTCCTGGATGAATGTGACCTAGGCCTCTTCAGCTTCTGCCACTAGTCATGCCATTTTTGCCATGAAAGACTTCTCTCTCCCCTTGAAACATAAGTTGAATAAATCTCCTTTTCTCCTTTTAAAAAAACAAGAAAACAAGAAAAACCTGCCAAGAAAAGTGCTGTGGTCGGTTACCCAAGGCATTTCTAACTGCAAGGAGAATACAATAGTGACTTTCAAGAATCGCCATGTTTTATTATGTTTCTTTCACAGAGTATGTGAAGGTGCATCTCCTATCTATAAACCGTTTTTTCTGCTGCCTAGCATGTGGATAACATTTCTATTTCAAAGCAGCAGAGGCAATGGGGGAAAAAAAGGATCCCCATGTTGTCAGTAGGGAACTCCTGCCAATACTTTCCTTTGGTGGTCAGCCAAGCTTCCGGGTGGGGGGGTTGCCTGAGATAAGCAAGGACAGACACCCTGTGGGTGGAGAGAGCAGAGGAGCTTGGGAATTGCTCTTCTGCTGGGGAGTGGGGCGGAAGGCTGTCAGGAAAGACTTTCCCCATTGGCTGGCAGAAGACTAGGGCAGGTCGCCTCACCGTGCTCATTCATTCCCTCTGCAACTGTTGATTGACTAGAGAGAAGCAGCAAGAGAAACAAAACTTAGTACTTTGCTGCTTGATGTTCTCAGCAGTTTAGCAGGTGGTCCATTTATTATCTCTCATGCAGGTGAGCAGAACAATGCAGGGCCAGAGAGCTTTACTGACAATTTCAAATCTGCTGCATGTGCAGCTGTTATTCTTTGTCATGACTTACAGAGAGTGTTATTCTCTCTCCGACAGAGGGAAGCATCTAGAAGCAAGGTGAGCACACCCCCGATGCTATCTTCATGTGCAAACTTGCATGGTTGACACTGGGAGTCCACAGAAATTGGGAGGCTTTGTTTATGATGATTTTCTTTATCGAAAATAAGTTACATGGTTTATGCCCAATGAAGACAAGCTCTTGTGAATCATAGATAATTCCACTGACATAGCTGTAGTTGTAGATTTTAGATATTCCTGCAGGTGGAAACTACAGGACACATGCATTCAAAATGAAGAGATTTGTATTAATTTCAGCATAGTGGAAAAGAATGGTTGTGCTCATACAAAAGGTGAGAGGGAGAGGGGGGAAGGGAGAAAAGTGCAAGTGGAGGACAACAGGGGAAGGGAGGGGGCGGGAGAAGAAGGGGTACCTATTGAGCTTGTATGATTAGGCAAAAAAGTAATAATAAAAATTAAAACAAAGATGTCCACTAACTATGTATAAAAGCACTAGCTGGGCTAGTATTAGCTGGAAAAAAGATCTTTTTTTTTTTAAACCAAACAACACTGACTTCATTATAGTCATGTTTCTTCAGTAACTTGAAAGAAAAATGCTCTCACAGCATTTGATTTGAATGGAAATTACTTTACAGTTTTCTGGTCAGATCTTTAGTCATTGCAACACAGCAGTTCACACCATAGAATCTCAGTAGGATGGTGATTCTATCTTCCACTAAAGATGTGTTTTGAGGTAACTTCCATGTATAACACATACATGGCTAACCAAAGTCCCACAAACATTTGTTGACCTTCATAAAGTGTCAAACTAAAAATAAAAAATACGTTTTGATTGGGGTGTATTGATGGAGATCGGTGGCTTGTGGGCTGAAGTTCTTTCTTTCCACATATTCAAAATCATGTCTTATCAGTGCATAGATCAGAAAGTCCACATTGGCATCAATAGGCTTTGAAATTATACTGCATAATTGAACAGAGATGAGGACTGCCTTCCCTGAAATAATATGAATTATTTATGTATATTGTATTATTATTATATATTATATATATTGTATATATTATACATTATTATCCAGTGATTGAAATATCAGCTCCTTTCCCTTGTGAAAGGGACCCATAGGGCAATTTGATCCTGGGCTTCTGCTTTTTGGTATTATGAATGAGATATTTTTCTGTTATTTCAGAAAATAACAGAAATTTTTCTGTTATTTCAGATTTTTCTGTTATAACAGAAAAATCCAGTTTGTTACATCTGTTTTAGTGAGAACTCTAGAGGATGATTTCTCAGGACAGGTGTGGCGGCTGCCTTGTCGCCTGGCATCCTCAAAAACCAGTTCAGTGTCTCATTGCATGGGAAAGAACTCACAGTTTAAAGGAATAAGCATGAATGAATGTTTAAGAAATGCTGGCATAGAAAGGAGAATAAAGACATTACTTTTAACAGTTTGAGTTGTGAATCTGTGTCAACAGTTCATGGTCAAACCATTCAAAATTGAATATTTATAACAGCTCAAGAATTCTCCTTATTGTATTAATTTAATTCTTTCAGTTTGTAAAATGATAGCTGGCCAGTAAGTTTTTTTAATTTTAATCTATGTTACTTGTGTGTCTAGAAATTTCTCACATTCCTTGTGAAAGTTAGGTAAGAAATCTGCAAGTGATCTGAGTCCTCCACTACATAACCATCTATCACAGCTATTCTTAACTATTGCCGTGAGAGAACATTTAAAGTCAATCAACTTAAGGTTGAAAGGGAGATTTATTCAGTTTACGGGTCCAGAGGGGTGATACAGTCTTTCATGGTGGAGGCAACATGACTGGCTGGCTCAAGCTAGGAGTCAGGCTAAGTCACTCCCATTCAACTGGCTGAGAGTTGCAAGACTGCTTGCTGCAAAGGCAGGCCCTTTCTGGCAGTAGGGTGGGACTCATCTACCTCAAGGCCCACCTCTTGTGACCACCTTCCTCCAGCAAGGCTCCACTTCTCAAGGTGCCATGACCTTGCCAAACACATGATACTGTGGGGACACATTTCAAACCATGACAACATCTTTGTTGCTAAGAAGTGAGGAAGTGGTAGCTGGAGAGATTTTCCTCTCACCCAAAGTTCTCTAAGACAATAGGAGGCAGAAGTGAGTATGAGCTAAATCTATGGGACTGTGGTATAAACAAGGACTCTGCTTAATAGCAGCTTCCACCATCACAAAGACAGGAGGAAGAAAGGGACGGTGGGGATGCCTGCAGAGTTGGGGAGAGACACAGGGATGCGAACTGAAGAGATGTCAGACACTGGAAAAATGAAAGGAAGGCAGGAGAGAACCTTGTTGTGCTGACCGGAAAGAAGCAGTGGTTTAGATCAAAGTGAAAGAATGAGGCAGCTGACTAAGTTCTAGAGGTTGGCGATCGCTTGGACGAGTGGGTAAGAGAATGGGCAACCAAATGTCTCATGCAGTTTTAGCTTTGGTGGCTACAGAAGGAAGGGTGACCATTGACTGGGAAGAGAAGGAATGAGGCTGAGACAAGAAAAGAAAAAGGAAGCTTGTGATGGGGCGTCTAATTCTACAGCTTCACCCAGACTCCTGAGATCTGGCCTCACACTTTTGTGAAGGATCAAAGATGAGCTCTAATTGACTGACTTGGGTTTATTCATTCTATAAAATGATAATCTGAGAACTCACTAGTCAGTACCAGTTTGCCTCTGCTGGCGGTTACTCAGGTTGTGCAGAATAGAAACTGGGAAGGTCGCCTTGGTGCGCTCAAGACTGGGTCGAGAAGAGGCCGTCAGGACTGGCTGGATCAGGCACTATTCTTATTATAGAAACTCTGTACTGCCTTTGATCTTAAGGTATACTTAAAAACCATACAGAGTCAGAAGCAAAGTTGTGTTTGCAATATTTCTTCAGTATTTTTCAGATTACACATTCTATTACAGGAGCATCTGACAGCTAAGATAGGCTTTTTAGCTTCTGTTGAAACTGAATCCTCCTAGGAACGCCACTGTCCAAGGTTTATGCCCAATTCTCAGCTTCTCAAGGCCCCTGACTGGATTGGGAAACATCTGGGATGATTTGCTGTGAAATAAATCCATGCAATTCACTAGGGCATTAAATCTATTAGAGTTCTCTTCTTGCTCTGCCTTTTCAAAAGCCGTCCATTTGTTTTATATAAATACACTCTGTGTCTTTCTGAGAAGGTGCAAAGTCATAGCCAAGGACTAGCGTGAGATATATTTCCAGACAAAGTGGGAGAAATTATACACAAAAACCTCTCAACTTCTGTATTGCAATTGAGTACCAGAATCCTCTGCTACCTGAGCTAAGTCTTATTCAAAGTTGGGATTCTTGTTTCAAAGCAAGATGTATGTTCTAGGAATTTACAGTTCTATTGAAGAAAGGAATATTGGTGAGAAAAGGAAAAAAGCTATACATCCTTTGGTCTATCTGTAGAGACCTGTGTTGTCCTACTTGCTACTTCTAGGTGAAACAGGCTGGCTGATTCCCAAAGAACAAGGCAGAGAAAGTCAAGAATTAGCAAATAACTGGGAGACTCCACAGACAGCTCTGTTTTGAACAGTGATTGGATCCCGTTAGTAAAGTAAAAGACGAGATGTTTTCAAAGAAGAGGATCGTGGGCCAATTCTTTTATTTGAATGTTTCCCACACTGCTCTGAGCTGGGATAGTAACAGGTGTCTTGTGTGATATGAAGATGAATTATATTCTGCTTTGTCTTAAAAGCCATCACAATATAAAGCAGGGCGAGCTATGTCCTCTAGAGACGTTTGAACAATATGAGAGAGCAGCCTAAAATGGTCAGGGGATTCACTTAGACTAGTAGGATTCCAAGCAATGTAGACTTGCAAACTACTCAGGCCATTATGATTTGGAATTCTCTTTAGAATACTGGGACTCCACTTCTGTCTTATTATTCAGGGGGATAGGGTCCCCAATTTGATGGAAAAGCATGTTTAAACTATGAAGAAGCCATTTTGGGACAAAAGATCGTATTTTACCTGGTGGTTAAACTACTATTTTATGTGCCTGAGCAACTTCGAAGTATTCTATTCACATCTTACAGAAAACTGGATGCTTCTCTGTCAGCGTAGAAGACAACTTCCAATCTCACATGCTTTCAGGATCTCTGTCCAGTTTAGTCTGGCCCAGACTAAACTGGCCCAGCAACAAAATCTCTTTTGCGGGTCTCTTGTAACATGTTCCTGATCACAGTGGCCCTTGTGGGAACACAAGTAAAGAAAGTCAACATAAAACCATAACCTATAGGTTATTTAACACAATCTATATATTACTTAACATAATCTATAGGTTAATATACATAATATATAGGTTAATTAACATAATTTGTAAGTTACTTAACATAATCTACAGGTTAATTAAGTGGATCCAAAGCTCTCAAGGTCCATAATGTCTGGAGTTTATGTGGCCAATGTTGTGATCAAAGACCTGTCCTTCGAACCTGTTCTGAAAACCCAAACTCATAGGGTTCTTCTAGGGACTAGTATTCTTGCTAATCCTGGGTGGCAAAAGCCCCCAAGAGCCAGACAGCAGGGGGAGAGGAGGGCTGCCCTCTCCCACAGGGTTTTGTAATCACTGACTGCTGCGCATGAGAGAAGCCTGCTCACCTCCCTCAAAAATCTGTCACTGCAAAGCCCTGCAAAGATGCAGCCACTGAAGATGAACGCAAGCACTCTCAAGGGCACGGTCCACACAGCCCTGCAGAATCCCCGGGGAAACATCTGGATTCATGGGACCGAGCCGTCAGAAGACCATGAGGGGCAGCCTTGGCAGCAGGATGGCAGCAGCTTTCTCAACATGATTCCAGGCTGGCAATGCTGAGTCACACACAGGTACTCTGCACACATGCATGCCCACGTGCAAGCATGTGCGCACATGCATGCGCAACACACTGTCACAGTCACCGTTGTGTTGCTGGGAGACAGCACTCAAACAAGCAGCCTAAGGGAGACAAGGGATCTGGCTGATGGGTCCAGAGGGGAGATAAAGTTCCTTATGGTGGGGAAGGCACGGCAGGTGGCAGAAGCTGGGGCAGCCTTAGGTCACAGCAAGCATCACAGAGACGGAGAGAACAAACTGTTGACTGCAAGAGCCGACTACTGGTGGACACGGGCGGGCTAGCCAGCCCTAAGAACCCCTGTGACATGCCTTCCTCAGCGAGGCTCCACTACTAAAGGTGCCATGACCTTCCCAAACTTCAGCTGAAGGGTCAAACACAAGAGCCTATGGGGACCAACTCTCTCTCTCTCTCTCTCTCTCTCTCTCTCTCTCTCTCTCACACACACACACACACACACACACACGCACACTATCCACCCACCTCCGAAATGCTGTGTGCTACTTCTGACCAGCATGTCTCCTGTTTCCCTCATTTCCTACTGACTCTTCCCATAAACCCCCTGCACACAGCTCCTCGTCTCTAGGTCTTCTTTCAGGGGTCCCTATTTACATCAACAATAATATGACTATACAATATAATCATATAATAATCCTTTCCATTGTTAAATCATATGGTTGAAACTTTATTTCCCACTGTGAAAAAATAGAGGGTACAACTTACATTTTCCCTTAAATGCAAACACTTTACTCAGACAAGGAAGCTTACACCTGAACAATGAACTCTAAGTATCTTCTTAGTCAAAAAAATATAAAGAAAGAATGAAAGAGAGAGAGAGAGAAAGAAAAAGAATAAAGAGAAAGAAAGAAAAAGCAAGGAAGGAAGAAAGAAAGAAAGAAAAAGAAAGAAAGAAAGAAGGAAGGAAGGAAGGAGAAAGAAAGAAAGAAAGAAAGAAAGAAAGAGAAAGAAAGAGAAAGAAAAAGAAAGAAAGAGAAAGAAAGAGAAAGAAAAAGAAAGAAAGAGAAAGAAAGAAAGAAAAGAAAGAAAGAGAAAGAAAGAAAGAAAGAAAGAAAGAAAGAAAGAAAGAAAGAAAGAAAGAAAGAAAGAAAGAAAGAAAGAAAGAAAGAAAGAAAGAAAGAAAGAACTACTTTGGACTGTCTGAAGGTTATCCTGAAGAGCCTAGCAGTGTATTCTTCAGAGAGAAAAGCTCAGAGAAAATATTATAAATTGCTTCTCATAGATTTATTATAAGCACATCTAATGAGCTGATTTCTTGCTCTAATCTCAGGGTTTTTCTCACCTGTGGACTGCAGAGATAGATCAGTGAATGAAGCGCTTGCTGAGTGCGCAAAGAGTTAGAATAGAATCCACGGGCTCCATGTAAATCCAGGCGAGGCAGTGTCTGCAATCTCAGCATTTCTCAGTGGGGAAAGAATGGACAACCTCCAGAGGCCCGCAGGTGAGCTAGCTTGGTGTTCACAGGATTGAAACAGCAAAGAGACCCTTCTGCAAACTTTGGGGAACAACACATGGGGCTGGTTTTTGATCACCACATGTGTGCTGAGGCATTCACGCACTGTATTCACACACACACACATCATATACACACATGCACACATATATGTAGTATATATTATATATAATGTATATTATATAACATAGTAATGTACATTATATATTACATACCATCTATTATCTATTATAATATATTTAATATCATATGTATTATATATTATTTACATTATATATTATATGTCATATACATTTTGTATTATATATATTATATATTTCCTTTCCTAAACATTTAGATTTACTACTTTGGGCCCAGTTCCAAAATGGCAATATTAAGAATCACTTTTGAATATGAAGCTTAATTAAAAAACTTTTAATAATCTAAATAAAAGCACTTGCCATGCAGATTACATTCCTGTAAATATGTTGAACCTCCTTCTGTCTTGCAGGAGGGCTTTATAGCCCCTTCAACCTCTCAAACAACGTGCTATCTAAGAACTAACGTGATTAATGTGTTTCTCTGACCCCCAGATGGGCTGCGGGACTAAAATAGATCTGAAGCCGGCCCTCTGTGGCTGCAGGGAGAAGGAATGTCTTCTCACTGCCCCTTTTCCAACACTGCAGACACAGGAGTTACGGCCACCCAGACACCTAGAGTCACAGAGCAGAGAGAGACACTGCCTGGGAAGGACCCCCGCGTGGGCCAGGTGAGGGGGTGTGGCCAACATGGTTTTCCCAGCATGCTTCCAATCCTGACCTAAATATAATTCTGACATACATAGTAACCAACTCTAAAGATGATGGGGAAAAAATTGACCCTGCTTCTTGAAGATTCCAAGATTCAAATTCAGAGCAATGAGGGTGGTGGTCATTACAGCCGGAGGATCTGACTGCGGGGCTGGCTCAGTGGAAGGGGAGCTGAGATGCTTATACAGCTCTGGGGTCCAGAAGACCTGTCTGCTGCAGAGGGAGGCGGGGTACAGGGGTATAGAGAGACTCAATCTACAGAGTCCAGCAAGCCTGGGATCGCTCATGCTGCGCTAGTTATGAGACTGCGGCCGCTGTGCCCCTGTTCCTGGCTTTCCTCTACCCTTCAGAAACTGTGAGGCTCATACCATAGATAATTCCTGTCAAAGGTTTGTTTATTTCCTGACTAACATTTTCAGCAGCCTGTTCTTATGCTTCATCATTCCCTAGCCATACATAGCTCAGTCGCTGAGCCTTCTGGTTCTTTCATAACAAGTACACACACACACACACACACACACACACGCTTATATGCATGTATGTATACATGCACTTTTTACTAGATTGTGAAATGCTTGTCACCTGAGGTGTTGATTATTTACTCATTTAGCACCTACCCAAAAGCCAGATACATAGTGGACATCCAATAAATGTCTGGTTATCAAAAGGGAGATATCATTGCATTGTCTTCTTCAACATGTTTTTATTTTGACTCTTCAATTTGATTTATTCTTTTTATTATTTCTTCTTTAATCTTTTCTTTTCTTTAGCGCGTGCGCGCGCGCGCGTGTGTGTGTGTGTGTGTGTGTGTGCATGTGCTGTGCTTGAGCATGTGTGTTACTGGGTACACGTGTGTGCAGGTGTGTTACAAGCAGGAGCTTGAGTGTGTATGCGCCTGTGGAGGTCCAAGGGTAACACTGGGAATCGTCTTGATTTAATCTTCTACCTTATTGCTTTGCTCTGGGGGTTCCCAGGCTCTGCCTTCCAAGGCAGAATTATAAGTCTCTGCTATATCTGCCCAGCATCTATCTATCTATCTATCTATCTATCTATCTATCTATCTATCTATCTATCTATCTATCTATCTATCTATCATCTATCTATCTATCTATCTATCATCTATCTATCTATCTATCTATCTATCTATCATCTATCTATCTATCTATCAATCTATCTATCTATCTATCTATCTATCTATCATCTATCTATCTATCATCTATCTATCTATCTATCTATCTATCTATCATCTATCTATCTATCTATCTATCTATCTATCTATCTATCTATCTATTATCTATCCCTATCTGTCTCTCTCTCTGTATCTGTCTCTCTCTGTCTCTCTGTCTCTCTTTCCCTCTCTTTCTCTCTCTCTCTCTATCTATCTATCTTAGAATCTGTGGATCCAAAGTCAGTTCCTTTTGCTTGTGAGGTAAACTTAATCCCTGATCCATCTCCTCTTTAATATTCATTTAGCTGCTAATTTTCTGAACCCTTGGCATAAAAACCTTGGCACAAAGCAATTGATTAGATGGAATCATTCATTTTTTCTCAGCTCCAGGTACACATGATCAGTTGTGATAGAAAATTAAGTGAGCCCACTTTGTTTCTGGAAGGTTCTCAGGTGGATACACCCAATCAATTTTCCTCTACAGAAGTCTCAAAGCAATAAAACTTGTATAAGGAAATTGATTAGGTATTGTAGCATACATTGCCCACTGAGTTCCCTGTACTTTTCTCCTCATGGCCTTATTAAGCAAGCAATAAAAGAAGCAAAAAAAATAACAACAACAACGTCTGGTTGCTGCTAGATTCATGAAAGAAAAAACCTGCAGGGTATTACAATACAGCAGACATTGGGGGCCGATGTCACCCACTTTTCCTGTTTCTGGAAGCTGAGTGATCTGTATCTCACAGAGCCGTCACTCTGAAGAGAGAAGGAACTTTGATTTTCCTTTTCACAACTTTACCCATTCCACAGAAAGACCATTTTCTCCAAAATGATCCTTGTGATCCATTTCTAATGCAGACTACTCAGAGTGGTCCACAACTTGACTAGTTGTATGATCAAGTTTGCCTGAGAAACAGTGTAGACTGCTTATTTACTATCTTGAGTGTTAGAATCAAAAGATGCAAACTTGGAATAACACTTCTGACTTACAAACAAACTCAAAGAATTGATTGTGGGAACCTATAGATGTCTTCTATCTATATTCTATCTATCTTTCTACTCTACTTTCTAGCTATATCTTGTTTATTTATAACCATTACCATTATCATCTCTTCTATCCTACCTTCTGTCATTCTAATCTATAATCTATTATCTATCACTTACCTACCAATCTGTATGATCTAGCATTTATCATCTATCTATGTATCTACCTATCTACCTATCATCTACCTATCATCTATCTATCTATCTATCTATCTATCTATCTATCTATCTATCTAATCTATCTAATCTATCTACCCCATCTAGCTAGCTATCATCTATCATCTGTCCATCATCATCATCAATCTGAAAAGTTACTTCTGACAATTTCCTCACTGGCCTAGCGAGCAAGGCAATAAGGGGCTGAAAGCAGGGAGAGTCGGTTGGCAGCAGCTTACACCTTACTCTGGGAGTGGCATTTGTGCCTTTTCTGTAGCACTTGCGGCAGGCGACACCTCACAAAATGTACTGAGGTGACACTGGGTGGCCCCTGAAATGTTCATCTCTGCGATCGATGTAATCCATCACCATTATTAGAGAAAATCATTTCAGACAGTTCTTCTCTGCTTCCCAGCTGAGTCCCCCATGATCCCATTATGTGATCTCAGAAATAATGTCAAATTGTTTTGGCAGAGGAGGAAAGGCTGGTGTCGTAGAGTGAAAGAATGTGACCTGGAGGCGGATGGGTTGCGGTCCCCGCTCTCTGCTGAGTGGGGAGACTCTGAGCATGTCAGCTGAACTCTATGCTCTGCCTCCTCACCGGTGCAAGTGTTATATAGTTCCTAGCTCAAGATTCTGAGACCACTGCTGAATTCAGACTAGCTACAGAAAGTGATTAGCACAGTCCCTATGGCCCCCAAGTCTCCCAGCAAATGTCTTCTTCTCATTAATGGGAGGCAGGAATAATAACATAATTAAATTGATGAATTGGAATAATCAGATAAAAATAACACAACCGAGGGCTAGCTCATTAGATTGAGAGATTAATGATTGGAAGTTAACAGGCCTTGGGGTGAGGTTAGGCTTATGTGGAAAAGAAGCCCTGTGTCTTGAATTAGGTTTCATAGTTTCCTTTCCACAGGGCATCCGAGTTGTAATCAAAGAGACACCACCAACAACAGCTACATAACACCTATAACGTGCTCACTAAGTGTAGTTGATTTTGGGCAGACAGCAACTCTCAGGTGCTGCCAATTACTCATCCACTGAAGACGTGCGGGTGGTGTATTCTCCTGGTGTTAGTTTTCTCTTCACAGCTTTGCTAAGATGCAATTGGTGTGCAGTTTTTAAACCAGCACATACACACATAGTGAACCCTTGCTATACAAATAAATAATTGCTAACAAATTGGAAAATTTCCACAAAAAAGAATTAGCATTTATGGACCCATGACACTGGGCATGGACGCATGGTCCCATTTTGCTCAGGTAATCAAGACATACATCATCTCTGAAAGTAACCCCGTCTCTCTCTCTTTTCCTTGCCCTCTTTTCTTGTTGATAAGTACACATTACTTGAGATCCAAGCTCCTAAAAATAACCCAAGCACACAGTGCCTAATCCATAACTGTAGGCATGATTTCCATCCAATCTCTGACTTTCACTCATCTTGCAAGTTTTACAATGAGGACTAGAAAGATGGCTCAGGGATTAAGATTCTGCTTCCTAATTAGAGAAGGTCCTGAGTTCAGATCCCAGGTCCCCACGGAAATGGTGGCAGCTTGCATTTTTGGCTCTGGTGGGCTGAGCCTGGGAAATCCCAGAGTGAAGTAAGAAGGAGGTAGAAACAATCCAGGATGATCCCCTGTGACCTCATAGTCCCAGCCTACTGTCTAATCCAGACCTCCATTTCAGAGGCCTGCTAGATGAGATGTGTGTGAGTATCACCTCGACTTTGTTGATGCTGGACAGATGGCTCAAGAGTTAAGCCTCTGCCTCCCAAGCATCAGGTCCTGAGTTCAGATTCTGGATCCCATGTAAAAATGTCAGCCAGAAATGGCAGCAGCCTGCAATTCTAACCTTGCAAGATGGAGCCTGGGAAACTCCAGAGCAAAACAATAAGGTGAAAGAGTAGCCTAGGATGGCTTCACATGTTAACTTTGGACCTCCATAGGCACTCGTACTCAAGTGCCATCCCGTACACACACACAAACACACATAACACATATGAAACACGCATGACAAAAATACACTGAACACCATTTTGATCACAAATGATTTCCAAGAATGAAGAGCTCATGACTGTTTCAAACACTACACTTGAAATATCCGTGCTTCTGCCATTGGCACCTGAAAGGGGTGTGGTATTAAATCTTGCAGCTGTCAGTGGATGGACCTAAATATTTCCTTTTTTTGTGCTCACATTTTTAATACATTTTTATTATTTCCGCTCATACAAACTTACTAGGTAGACCAGTTCCCTCCCTCCCTCCTCCTCCCCCCGAACCGCCTGCTCCCCCTCCCTTCCCTCCCCATCCCCCAGTGCCTCCCCCCCCAATTCCCAGAGAGTCCTTTATTGTGTATGCCTAACTCTCCTCTCCTCTCCGATGACGTACAAGGACCCAGTAGCATTTCCCTGAACCCTTTCTCGTGTTCTCCTTAAGCATAGGAACACTACTGTGGCTGTCAATCCCTTGCCTCCAAGGATCTTGGTGCCTTTAGCTGATGCTAGACTTTGTGAGGTCAATAGTGTGTTGGACATTGCGCAGGGCATGCAAAGTCCTATTATGATTGCTTCGGCCCTAACTAGTGTGGAGAATCTTGCAAATCATTGCTCCTCCCATCCTTGTGCTCTTACAATCTTACCGCCCCCTCTTCTGCAAATATCCCTGAACTTCAGGATGGGGAGAGATTAGGCTGGCCTAGTTCTATGTGGTTGATATAGAGTCTCTGAAGTTCTGGATTGTGGTTTGTTGATTTTCTTTTGCAGTTTTGCTGCTCCTGCAATGCCCTTTACTCCATCCTGATGGGCACTGTATGTCACCCCCTGGTCAGAGACAAAAAGCTATTAAACTGGAGTCTTGTTATAATAGCGCATTCAAGGGTAGATGTAATAAAAGTAGGAAACCTCAGTGAGGGAGGGGTCAATCACCCATTTGCAAAATGATTACTTTTTATCTGCCAGACTATATGCCCTCCCCTTCTGGTGAGATCATACCCCCTCAGTTGTACATGATCAGGAAGGAACGTCTGTGAACTTAACCAGGTGTCACATTACTTACTTGCATTCCTTGATGGAGGCCTTTGTGCTCACATTTTTATGGTAATCATGATAGATCTTTATTTGAATGGCTTAAAGGTTCAAAATGACTCTTGTTTTTAACCACAGGAAAGATGGTGAGTTTTCAAATGATAAATCATTGGCACAAGGCAAGACTTCATAACAGAGCAGAAGACAGTGAGGGGTTTAAGCGTCTTTTTGCTCTGCCAGACAGGTAGGATGTGGGAAGCAAGGAATCTGCAGGCAGTCACTCTAGCCATGCTCTCCTGTGGCTTCTCTGTGACCAGAGATGAGGAAGACAAGAGCGGCCAACCCTTTGACTTCATCAGGACTTCTTTTTCAGAATCTTCCTAAGTATGAACTGGGGAGATGGCCTTGGTCTCCCAAGCAAAAGGACCCGAGTTCAGGTCCCCAGATCCCATGTAAAAAAAATGCAAAGGTAGAAGTGGCAGCGGCCTGCAATTCAGGGCCTGGAAGGTGGCGCCAGCGCAGAGAAATAAGGAAGTAGAGTAATCCAGGAGGATTCCTGATGTCACCCTTGGGTCAGGCACACACTCAAGCGCCTTCTGGTACTCACACCACACACATGCAATGCATATACATGTATTTTGCTCTGCTGGTGTGGGGACACAAGGAAACGGGAGGATCAGGTGGCTGCCTCCCATCATATGTTCTGACATGTAACCTTCCCACCAGCCTCAGAATGGTGGCGTCTCGTTAGCAATTTTCCATGGAGTCTAACTTCCTCTTCTTGCTACTGCTTCAAGCCATATGACCTCTAAAATGTAAGACAGACTCTGGTTTTTTAACTAAACTTTTTGAAATACAACGTGGGAAGTAGAAATCAGGCTCAGCACCTACAACCCAGAAGGGTGAGCCGTCGATTTCATTTTCTGTTCATTATTTTATGCACAGCTCATGGATGACTTCTGTTGTGGGAGCTAGGAAACAAGTAAGTTTTGGTCCCATGGAAGCGCTCTGAGAGACAGTTTAACTGACATCAGCGTTCACGCAGAGATCAAGGGGGCTGTCACTTAGGGAGGCTGCACGGATGGGGTTTTCAGTGGAGATAGCCAGAGCCAAGATGTGAGATGGGAAAACCAAACCCACTGCTGTGAGACAGAGAGCACTGTCCCCCTCTCACCAGATGGCCACGCCTCCCACCTCAACTCACCGGAGCAGCTTTTTGACACTTGCACCACGTGATTCCTTTAATTCCTGCAAGAGCCCACAGAGACCTCAGCGATGAAAGACAGTGTGAAAAGTCTACTACTGCACCTTTATAAATATGAGATGGGAGCGCTCAGCCTTTGGACTAGTGTCTAGGGGCGATTTTGAAGTACATTATGTGAGTTTTGGTGGGCCTTTTTCTTACGGAAACTCTGATTTGTAAGATGCTGGTATGCCTTAAAAATCTCCTGATCCCTTCATTGTGTAGTGTTAATATTTTAAAAGGTCTCAGACCGAATAAGGAAGAGTAGGAAGAAGTGTTGGCATTCAACATGAGCACAGATACAGGGCAAGAGACTAGAGAGGACGCAAACAGACATCCATCGACACTGGGCAAACCCTTGAAATAGAGAAAGAAAAGGATTCGAGTCCTGAAGGCTGAATGAGGGGAAGTGGAATTCACCCAGAATTACCTGGGATAGGAAAAACCAGCAATGGAGGAAAGGTGGTTACTATTAGCAACAGCTGCAGATGTCGATTGCTCTTTCTTATGTATATTTATCAGTGGAGTTCCTAAAGAACAAGAGCAAATCTATCTATCAGTCTAGGGTGAAAAACATCTGTCTACAAAGAGATGGCCTCCTCTTCCTTGACAAGAGTCCCGGCAAGAGTGAACCGAACAGCTCTGAATGCCAACGACAAGACCGTAGTTGCACATCTCTGGGTCTTATTTCCATTTTTATTAAATTTCTGCCTCATCCCAAACCTTTGAGTTTCTTTAGGCTTGTCCTTGTTACATTTCAGCTCTGTGAATCAATGCTAATTTGGTTGTCGGGGTGCTACAACACGCGCTGATTTTTCATTTCCTTTTGCCTGTTCTCTGGCTGGAATCTTCTAGAAAATCTGAGCATTGCTGAATCTTATGGATCTGATTTTCTCCATGATATCTCTGATGTCAATAAAGAGACAAGGAGGACAGGAAGAGACAACTAGAACAATTTGTGTGTGTGTGTGTGTGTGTGTGTGTGTGTGTGTGTTTGCAGACCTGCTGTTCATTACAAGCTGTTTGCTTCCTGTAAGTTGGAGAGGTTACTCCATATCTGAAGTATGAATTTTCCTTATCTGCCACATGAAAGTATTAATGCTGATAATTTTGGAAAGGTTCCCCCCTCACACACACCAAGCTAGCAATCTTCCTCATTGAGATAAAAATCAGTATTAGACTCTCAGGTGTTTTTTCAAAAGAGCAAAAGTACATGAACCATCTACAAGTTTATCCAGATTATACCTGAGTGTTAACCTTGCACGAGCTCTTCTAGGGATTCTGAGTCCCTTTCATTCTGACATTTGGGGAAATTGATGCCCAGGGGGAAGAGAGGACCCATGGCACCCCAGGGTGGTGATGGCAATTTGCTACTGCATATTTATGAATAGTACAATGAGCTGCTGGAGATTTGAGAGGCCTAAGGAGTAACGGTGATTGGCAGACTTCACGACAGTGTCTCCAAGAGTCTGAAGATACTAAAAGGCAGAAGGCGTTGGCACAAGTCTCTTTCGGCTATACTGTATAGTGGAGCCCATCTTACTCATGGTTCCGATTTTCTTGCTTTCACAAAAAATTGCATTCACAATGCAAATTTCCTGCATTTTCACATAAAAGTGTGAATTTCCTGCTTTTCACATACAAAAAAAATTGCATTCACAGTGCAAATATAGTAAATGGGAGATGCCAGAAAGAGATTCAGAGGCTTCAAATTGTCCGTCAGACTGAGCGAGAGGACAGAATCCTGTGCCAGTCCTGATCCATCCTGTTCATGATTCAAACAATCTGTTCATGCAGACCCTCTACGTCGTGTATATTACCTGCCGTTCAGTCTCCTCAAAGTTGTCTTATCTATCAAATGCCTGTCACAGTATGACTGTTTGTGTTTAAGCAACATTTACTCTACCAAATAGGGCTCAAAGCCCAAAAGTAGTAGTTCAAAGAAAGCACCAGGATATAAAACACAGATGGACAGAGACGGAGAGATGGGTCAGGGGTTAAGGTTCTGCCTCACAAGCAGAAGGATTTGAGTTCAGATCCCAGATCCCACTTGAAAATGCCGGGTGGAAATGACAGCGACCTGCACTTCTGGTCCTGGAAGACAGAGTCTAGAAAAGCAAAAAGGAGTTAGAGCAATCCCAATGATTCTGGAAGTCACTCTTGGGCCTCCACAAGCACATTCAGTGCCCCCTGATACACACAGACACACATGAAGAAAAAGGATTGAGCTCTTGGGCAATGCTTCAGGACGTAAGGCAAACAGCACCAGCATGGCGTATATTCAGTTTGTGATTTCCTATGGCTTCAGGCATTCCTTTAAGTTTTGAAACATATCAGCACCCAGAGGATAAGGGATAACAGTGCATAATGTTTACAAATCTGGGCTACAGGTTATGGAAATGAAACGAAGGATACACAAAAGCACCAAGCCTCAGATGAAGAACACATCTCACATCTTCTCTAATAAGTTTGTTGGTAAAACCCAGTGACGGTCTTTGTCAACCAAGCAGCCTCGTGAACCCCGAAGCCACGGTCAATCCCAAGCAGTATTTCATAGGTTGAAAAAGGCTTTAAACAATTCAAGCGCGTTTGGAGGAATTATCAGCTACATAAATCAAGTCAGCCAGTCTCAGCACTGATTTATGCGATGGCTGCTGGTGACATTTTCAAGACTGCTGTAAGAGCATATCGTGATTAATTTAAAATCTAATTAACGTAAGATTAATTGTTGATGCCGAAACTGGAACACGAGATCAAAACAAAAGCATGAGAAGAGCGGTGGTCCAGAAGGAATCTACAGTCAAGCAGTTGGGTAGGACTGTATCTCTATGTGCTTTCCAGGGGAAGCCATGTTGTTCTCATCCAATAGACATCGGTTCCTGAGACACAGTTAGGAGTGGGAAAGACAAATCTCATCATCAGACTGGGCAAAAAAAAAATGCCAGCAATGTTTAGGATCTCACCTACATTTTCTTCCATTCTCCTCATACTCAATGGCCTTTTGGAACACAACTAAATGCACACACAGACAGAAGAACATGCTTCTTTCAGACGCACACACTCCGCTAACATCTAGATTTGAGCAATAAGCTACCTTGCTGGGAAACGATTGGTGGGCTTCAGAAAACAGTGCTCCAGAATCTGATTGTTCCTTAGAAAGATGTTTGGGGATAATGACAGCTAGATTAAGTGACTCTTGCACAAGTCAATATCCTTCTCAAAGTAGCTGTCTAAGCAGGTCAGTCTGAATACTGATTTTCATGACTAGTTGAGCTTTTCTCCTGGATTCTTATAGGTACATTGACCTCCAAGATCCATTGGGTGCAAAGGGCAAAGGTCACCAGTGAAAAAGACTTAGCTGAAGGATGTGCGCTGGAAGGATTGCCTAAAGAGATGTAGAAAATGAAATTAATTTTTTTAAAATGGAAGACAGTAGTGGTCCCTGGGGGTGTGACCTCATGGAACCAATTTCAGATTGAAGGACAAAGGAGACAAAGGGAAAGTGAGCAAGTCATTTGTCATAGACCTCAGACTTTCTCTCAACCAACTGTTGGATTGGTGGAAATCTTATTGAGAAACAGCATTAATAGGATTAAAAAATGATTGAAAATGACAAACTCAGCATACAGGTCTTCTTTTTGTCAACAGAACCGCAAAAAGCAAGCATCAAAAGTGCCAAAATAAACATTACGATGGAAAGAAATAGGCAAAATTACAAAACAGCAAAAAAAAAAAACAACCCCAAAAACCAATGTAGTTATCAATGCAATTTCAGATTAGCTGTGACGCTGTGGGGTTCTCACTGACTCTCTGGGAGTCTGCTCTATGTAAGAAAAGATGCCTTAAGACTTCTTTCGGTTAACTCACAGCATCACTCAATGCATGCTTTTTGGACAGGTAGGATAATGAATAAATCTGGCATATTTGACAACTACTGAGAATGCTAATGGAAGCAGGTCTGCAAGCTACTTATGTCCCAACCCACAGGCTGGGGGACAGATACCCAGGTTCTCATGAATGCCTCGGAGACCTCACCCCCCGCATGTGGCTTGTGCAAAGCCGGGCTCTGGAACGCAATGCACCCATGAATCAAAGCATCCTCTGGTTTAACACGTCTCCACATCTCAAGGCTATTAGCTTGGGTGGTGATCCTCAACACAACAGGAAGAAAGGAAATCGCAGGGCCGTGCATGTTACATTAACCTTCCCCAGGGTCTGCTATGGCTAGACATTATTTTTAGAACATTCTCTCCTGCAGGCATAATGGCATTATGGCCAGCAGATGTGCTCGCCTGGCTTGGCTTTTCCTCCAGGCTGTATGTTTTCTTCTAATCTTAATTCTTAGAACTGAGAATGATTAGCATCTGGACCCATTTAGCAAGAATGCAAATGCCATTTGCCATTTGGAGACTTACATTCATCCAATAGGGACTCTCAGGGAGTGTGATAACATAGGTGTTGGGTGAAGCGATCCTGAGCAAAGGGGGACGAAATGTGAATGGATTTTATGTGATCAGCATGAAGAATACATGGGTGTTTGTCCAATTAAAATGCACATGGCGGGCAAGAGAGAGGGCAGGAGTGGATTAACTTTTGATGTAGGTGATGGAAAAGGAGAAGAAGGGAATTTGCAGTTGTAGTAGTGGTTAGGCACATGGTTTGCAAAACCCGTGTAAGACCTGAGGAAGTGGGTGTTGTAATTATGGAGGAGGAGATGGAAGTCAGAAAAAGGGGGCTGCAAAGCACTGTGTGGGTGGTTACAGAAGGAAAGCTGAGGCGCTGAGGGACGCTTTAGTGTGCCACTGTCATTTGGAATATTACTCTGAGATTAAGGAGTTTCAATTTAGTCCCCAATGTGGCTTTGAACTTAACATCTCTGTGAGATCATTTGTGATTTTAATGACGCTCTCAATCAAACTAAACTCTTACCCACTGCAGAACAACTGAACCCTATCCTCGTACTTTCTGCCGGCTTTTTAAAATTATATTTACAATCACAGGAGTGAGGTGAATAATTTACAGACCGTGAGAGCTCTGTGTACAGAAGCCAGCTGATACACCCACATTGTGCCAAACTGTCATGTAAAATTATAATGAATAAAAACACCAGGCAGGGGAGAATAATTCCAATTAATCTAGTGGCAGGATTTACTTTTAATTTGTTTGAACAGCCATCATTTTCTAGAGCTGTGTCTACAAGAGCCGAGTGGGTCTGCAGGGGCTCTGAGCATGGGTGCTGGGAGGACCCTCTTTTTGATTGTCAGCAGGGCCAGCGATATACTACATGTAGAAACTTCCAGACACCCATTTCTCAGTGACACATTGGCTCATTGACATTCTCATACAGAGCAGGCTAAGTGCAGGCAGCATGCACACACGTGCAAAGATAACATAGTGTCGCCTTTCAGTATGTGTTTTAGTAACTTTCCTCCTTTAAGAATTGCGGTAGTTAGTTATGTCAACCTGACAGCTGAGAAGTGAGCCTTTTAACACAGCTCTGAAGAATTATTGACCAAGTCCAGAGAAGATTTTCTAATTGATGTGAGGAGACTCAGCTCATGGTGAGTTGGGCATAAGCTGGGTAGGTGGAAAGAGAGACAACAGGTTGGACTGGCAAGTCGATCCGACTGTTAAGCTTCGGAGTATACTTTGATCCATCTCTCAGCTCTTCTGTGGATATGGAATGGCCAGTCCCCCGGCTCCTGGCTCCTCACTCTGGTATCACTGTCTTGCCTTGATGATCCATTGTAAACTAGAATTGAGAGCAAGGGTAAACTCTTTGTTCTCTTAAATTGTTTGGGGTTCATTACAGCAATAGGAAACTAAGACAATTTGTTGACAAAGAAGTGGTGTGTTGCTATGACACTAAGACCACTCCAAAAATATTAGCCTCCTTTCTCTCTCTCTCTCTCTGTTATCTTCCTTGTAAATAAATGCTCACATTATAGAATTTTTAATAGCTTTTTTCTTTAATAGTTCTTAAAGGAATGCCATTAAAAGTGTATGTCTTGGCACAATGGTGATGTTAAGGCCCCAGGGTATATCCAGGACATTATTTTTGCATATTGGAAATTTACATGTGTTTACAAGCTTATGTGTATATAATTGGTAATTATATGTAATTATAACATTATTACACTGGCTTGGGATGTGTAATAACATAGCAGTGTGTATTCACAAAGGATGGTCTGGTATGTTCTCTAGTAATTACATTTCAATTAAATTTTATAGAAATAAAAAAATGAACAACTTTCATCATTCTACTTCCATTTGTCTCGTACTCACAGTAGGAAAGTGGCAAAATGAGTTTTGGATATAAAAGTGTCACTAAAGCATGTCTTCCTCAAGATGATCTGAGCTCTCACCTTTTACGGTTACTCTCTGAATGCAGAAAGAGTGGTTTGGATCATGCTTTTTGAAATATAAGTGATTCTTCTCTGAAAACTATAAATATAAATAAAATTATGTGACAGGATTTGTAAATATCATGGGGAATGATGTTCTCCTGTGGCGCTATCGATTCAGGGAGTCCCTAGTCTGGGTTCCTGAATCCAGGAGGTCCGGCTATGGGCAAATTGGGACATGCCCCGGACATGTCCCAATAGAGGAACCATGCAGGTGGAGGGATGAACGACCAATGGGAAGCAGCCATCTAACTTGCCTCTGCAATGGACACCTAGGAAACAGCTAAACGATTAGTGGATTAGTGGCTGTCCCCTGGAGCGGAGAGATGGCAACACCTGATTGGACCCCTGACCCTATATAAGCTCAAGCACTTCCTGAAATAAAATGAGTCTGCAGCAAACTCGTCCACTGCCTGCTTCTCACCTGACTCCTGCCCACTTTCCCCTCCTTTTCCTGACTGACCCGGTGGGGATTCAGCAACACTCCAACATTTTCAAGCTTTGTATCACATGTGACTTAGGAAGCTAACCATTTCCACTAGGAGTATTTGCATTCTCTAAATACAGCTAAATGACATGGCTTGCCTGTGTAGTGCGTGCTAATGTAGATTGTTATGATTGGTGACGGTCCATGCAGTTTTGGGCTCACCCACATGCAAATACCACTGAAGCAGAATTCCGCAGCTACTCCACCAGTCCTTTCATGCTCCAATCAGAAAGAGTTCATCTGGCAAGGCACACTAAATTACAATTAAGCATGTTAACATGCGCATTCATAATCTGGGCAACACCGTTAAAAATTTACTGGGAACCCATCCTTATTTTCAAGGGAGTTTCTTAGCTGGTTTAAAAAATGACGTAAGGTACAATTATGTGAGTAATTGGCATTGTTATAAAAATGTGAATGAATTTCAGCAGAAATTTGTGTTGCTATATCATTCATTTGCATGAATTCTATTGTAGTCCACCTGCATGATGACTGATAAATGATCATCAAATGGCATAAGGGAACAAGGGATTTATTCTCTTATGATTACTGATTACAGTTCATAGTCCAGCTTGATGGGAGAGCATGAACCAATACCAGGGCCGAGGAAACTGGCCACACCATCACCATATAACGGCTGAGAGATGAACAGTCCTTACTTGCCAGACCAGCATGTCTGGCTAAGTATACAGAAGGATGCCAACTTTCCCAACCATCTCTCAGTATTTTATTCCAGATCCAAGTCCTACCCACCATGGCTGGGCCTTCCCCATCAGCTAGACAATCTCCTGCAGGTTTGCTCTGGGCTTAATTCAATCATTAATTCTCTACAAATGTGCCCAGAGCTCAAACCCTCAACTGTCAAGTTGACACCTGTGCTTAACTATGACATTCTACCCCTTGTCAACTTGACACAAAAACAATAGCACTTTTAAACTGTAACCTTCAATTCTTGTCCCCATAGGTATTAAAAGTTATCTTAAAATATAAATACATTTCACAATTTTAAATGTTCTTTCATTAAAACTTCGGTTCCAACATTTTATTTATGTAATTGATTTATTTTCCTTTTTTTTGTATTGTTGCAGACCTTTATTTTTTTATTTTTATTTCCACTCATACAAACTTAATAGGTAAACCGGTCCCCTCCCTACCTCTACCTCCTCCACCCCCTTGTACCCCCCTCCCCTTCCTCTCCCTCCCCATTCCCCATTGTCTCCCCTTCCCATCCCCAGAGCATCCTTTAATGTGTATGCCAAATGTGGTAGGTACATCTATACAATGGAGTACTACTCAGCCATCAAAAATGATGAATTAATGCAATTTGCCAGGAAATGGATGAAATTAGAAACAATTATATTGAGTGAAGTATCCCAGACACAGAAAATTAAGTGCTGTATGTACTCCCTAATAGGTGGCTCTTAGTACCAAACCCACTTAGAGACACTCAAGGATAAATATCTGTAATACCTACAGTAATTGCAAAGATTATGAATAGGAGGGATGGGGAAGGAGGGCACCACCAGAAACAAGGAGGGAGGGGACCATGTTACAGCAGAGAAAATAGGCCACCATCAAGGACTGCAAGTAAGTAATGAGACATCTGGTTAAATTCACAGACTTTCCTTCCTGATCATTTGCAACTGATGGGGTATGATCTCACCAGAAGAGGAAGGCATATCGTCTGGCAGATAGAAAGTAACCATTTTGCAAATGGGTCCTCTCCTCTGGGTCTCCTCTGGGTCCTCCTCTCCAATGAGGGGCAAGGACCCAGGGGCATTTCCCAGAACCCTTTCCTGTGTTCCCCTTAAGCTTAGGAACACTACTGTGACTGTCAGTCCCTAGGCTCCAAGGATCCTAGTGCCTTTAGTCCATGCTAGACTTTGTGGGGTCAATAATGTGTTGGACATTGTGCAGGTCATGCAAAGTCCAATTATGGTTGTTTTGACCCTAACTTGTGTGGAGTATCTTGCATATCATTACTCCTCCCATCCTTGTGCTCTTACAATCTTACCGCCCCCTCTTCTGCAAATTTCCCTGAGCTTCAGGATGGGGAGAGATTAGGCTGGTCTAGTTCCAGGTGGTAGATATAGAGTCTCTGATGTTCTGGATTATGGTTTGTTGATTTTTTTTCAGTTTTTCTGTTTCTGCAATGCCCTTTACTCCATCCTGATGGATATTGGATGTCACCCCTGGCCAGAGATAAAAAGCTGTTAAACTGGAGTCTTGTTATAAGAGTATATTCAAAGGTAGATGTAATCAAAGTAGGAAACCACGGTGAGGGAAGGGTCAATCATCCATTTGCAAAATGGTTACTTTTTATTTGCCAGACTACATGCCCTCTCCTTCTGGTGAGATCATACCCCATCGGTTGTAAGTGATCAGGAAGGAAAGTCTGTGAACTTAACCAGATGTCTCATTACTTACTTGAAGTCCTTGATGGTGGCCTATTTTCTCTGCTGTAACATGGTCCCCTCCCTCCTTGTTTCTGGTGGGGACCTCCTTCCCCATCCCTCCTGTTTATAATCTTTGCAATTACTGTAGGTATTACAGAGATTTATCCTTGAGTGTCTCTAAGTGGTTTTGGTACTAGGATCCACCTATTAGGGAGTACATACGGCGCTTAATTTTCCATGTCTGGGATACTTCACTCAATATAATTGTTTCTAATTTCATCCATTTCCTGGCAAATTGCATTAATTCATCATTTTCGATGGCTGAGTATTATTCCATTGTATAAATGTACCATATTTTCCTTATCCACTCGTCAACTGTTGGACATTTGGGTTGATTCCATGACTTTGCTATTGTAAACAGTGCTGCTACGAACATGGTCATGCTTGTGCTATCGAGGTGAATTTTTGCTGTATGGGGGGTTATTCCCAAAAGTGGTATAGCAGGATCATATGGCATTTCAATCTTTAATTTCTTTAAGAATTGCCAGACGGCTTGCCAGAGTGGTTATATGAGCCTGCACTCCCACCAGCAATGTAGGAGAGTTCCTCTCCACATCCTCTCCAGCATTTGTTGTTGTTTGTATTGTGGACTTTTGCCATCCTGACCGGGGTGAGATGACATCTCAGGGAAGTTTTGATTTGCATTTGGCTAAGGATGTGGAGCATTTTTTAAGATATTTGTTAGACATTTTAATTTCATCCTTGGTAAAGTTTCTTTTAAGTTCCAGGGCCGATTTTTTAATTGGGCAATTTGTTTTCTTGATGTTTAGTTTTCTAAGGTCTTTGTGCACTCTGGATAATAGAGCTCTGTCAGATATGTGGTTAAGGTAAGAGACCTTTATAATGAAAACTTTAAAACCATAAAGAAAGAAATTGCAGAAGACACCAGAAAGTGGAAAGACCTCCCATGTTCTTGGATTGGCAGAATCAACATCATAAAAAATGAGCATCCTACCAAAGGCAAATTCAATGCTATACCAATTAAAATCCCCAAGCAATTCTTTAAAGAGGTTGACCAAACAATCTCAAAATTCATATGGAGGCACAAAAGACCCAGGATAGCAGAAACAGTCCTGAGTAACAAAAACAGTGCTGGAGGTATTACCATACCAAACCTTAATCTATACTACAAATCCATAGTTTTAAAAACAGCCTGATACTGACTCCAAAATAGACACACAGATCAATGGATAAGGGTTGAAGACCCAGATATTAGCCCACACAACTACAGCCATTTGATCTTTGACAAATGGGCCCAAAAATTCCAACAAATGGTGCTGGCAAAACTGGATCTCCACATGCAGAAGATTAAAGCTGGACCCATACTTGTCACCATGTACAAGAATTAATTCCAAATGGATCAAGGACCTTGATATAAGGCCAGAGACTATAAAAACCATAGTGAAAGGATAGGGAACTCCCTCGAGCTGATTGAATTAGGCCAACAGTTCCTAAACGGACATCCAATAGCACAGTCACTACAACCAACTCTCAACAGATGGGATCTTGTGAAATTAAAGAGCTTCTGTTCAGATAAAGAGATTGTAACCCGAGCACAAAGGCAACCCACAGAATGGGAGAAAATCTTCACTAACCACGTATCTGACGGTTTCAATATTTTAAAAGTTCAAAGTTTCTTAACCTTAAGAATGTATTAAATCCAAATAAGTTAAATACTTTTAAACAGTTAAATACTTTAAAACAGATAAAACATTAAAGCAGAAGTATCTTTTAATAAGAAAACATTTAAATTAAGATCTAAGTCCAGAAATTACTGCATCCTGTACTTCAATGTCCATCTTCTGTTGTTTATCACGTAGTCACAGTGGCTCGAAGATTCTAGGCATTTCCGTCCCTGTTCACAACTCAAAGTTGTAGAAAGCAGAGTTCCTCTGAACCAGGCTGAATCTCCACTCGTAGCCATCCTCAGCATGCATCCATGGTTCTGGCATCTCAAACAACACTCTGGGTTCACCTCTGAGGCTATAAGCTCCACCTCTTGCAGGAACTCTACGTCTGCCACTTGATGCCAAGCTTTTGCTGCTCTCCCCAACCCCTCAGTAGTATACCAAAACTAGTATCACCTGGGGGAAGCTGCCAGATTCTGAAGCAAGGTTGAAATGTAGCTTGGTCCATTTGAGCCATGGCTATACCAACTTTAGCAAGCTGACTCTGGTAAAGCCTCTTTTCTAGGCAGCCCAACTTGCAAAGAGCAAGAAACAGCTTTAACTTGGGCTTTTGGCCTCTGAAGGAATCTGGGTTTTCAAACCACAATCTCCCCAGGATGACTGTACTGGTTGTTCTTGACCTTCAACTGGAGGGCATTCAGAATGACACTAGGAGACGCACCTCCAGGCATGTATGTGAGGGTTTCCAGTGAGGGTTAACTCATGGGGAGACTCACCTTCAAAGTGGACATATTCTTATGTACAGTTGTGGTGTGAGGAGCTCTGAGCAGAAAGCATCGGTCATTGCTTATCCTTCCTGAGTATGTCTTGCTGCTGCTGTGGCCATGGGATGTCAATAGTCTTCAGCCTTCTCTTAGAGATGCACACCAGGGACTCTCGGGAAATTCCCTGGTACTGGGTTAGCACTTGGAGGCATGGAGCTTCATGGGGACGGTCATTGCTGAGCTACTCAAGGTGTCATGCAAGCCAATGAAACAGATCTCCTGTTCTAACATCTACATCTATCTATGGCATCTCTCTCTTTCTCCATATACATCCTATTGTTCCTATTCTTTGGAGATCCCTGCCTGATAGATACTTCCTGGAGAAGCCTTGTAATTGGATCCTAATTTAGTTACAGCTTATGTCTTTAACTTAGGGAATAAAAGAAATCCCAGGGGGAAACTGTGGATTCAGACAGGGGTTCATCATTATATTCTGAGGAACTCATTCTCTGAATCTGCTTTCATGTCCACGGGGTGGGATGTTACTTAACCCAAAGTCAAGTCAGAAAAGACGCATGAAATTCGGGGAGCAGACCGGAACCTGCTCCTCTGCCGCTTTTCTGCTAGACCTAAGAATCGGGGGGTAGGCGTATTAATGCTTATAAGGCTAAACTCCACCAGTACCCTGCAGAGATCTGATCTGTTACAAATCAAAGTGAGTCTTCTGTGACTATGGTCATACCTTCTTCCACTGCTTTAAAATATAACATTTAAATCGAAGCTCTCTGGCCTTTAAGTACGTACTGCAGTAGCTAAAGAAAAGGCATTTTCCCCCTTTTCTTCCCTTAAGCTTGTTTTCTCTGGTTTTGGCAATAAGCACCAATAATTTTGCTGATATTAATGTCCAAATGTTCTGCAAAGACACTGGAGGATTCTCATGCACTGGGAGCTCTTCAGCTCCTTTATTAGAAAAGAGGAAAGAACAGAATCCAATATGCCAGTTACTTTTCTTTTTAAAAAGAAATCATGTTCCACACAGGAAGAAGAGCCTTCTCTTCTCAGTAAACAGCGATGTAGCAATTTATAGGCAATAATTAATTTATTAGAATAAACCCTGGGATAAATGTCATACCCTAGCCAAATAGCAACTTAGATAGAAGATATAATTAAATTAGTAGATTATAAAACTATATGATTTGAGCAGAAAAAAAACTAAGATCCAAGACAAGCAAAAAGCTTCACACTAAAAGTAAAGCTGGTACAAAGAAAAATTAGCTAATTTGAGTTCATTGAAATGAATTTTGTTTTCAGTATGTGAAAGATGAAGCAACATTACTAATTAGGAGAAAATACTTGCAAATATCTGACAAAGGACTGTTATCTACAAAAGACACAATTCTCCTGTCTCAACATAAAAAAAAATAACCAGGATTAGAAAATGGGAAAGAGACACAGACATTTCAACCAAGAGGCTATGCAGATGACAAGATGTTCTGCATGATCTGCCAGTAGAGAAATTAACATGATAATTAAATATTACTACAGACCTACAGGATAGCTAAAATAAGAGTAGATGGTAATAGCCAACACTAAAAATATGGAGAAATGAGATCATTCACATGGAGGGTGGTGATAGTCAATGTTCTAATCATTGAAATTAAAAGAAAAGCAGACCCAAAATGTCATTGAGAAATCATGTTCCTGCAATTCACTCTAGATACATGAAAGTTTCCTCAGAGCAGAAGCTGAGAAATGGATGTTTTATTCCTAATGGCCCCAAACATGTCCTTCACTATGCAAATAGTGAAATAAATTGGGCAAGTCACACCACAGAATGTTGCTCAGTATGGAAAGGATGAACTGTTGCTACGTATAATGATTTAACCCAAACTTCAATGACATTATACTGAGTGACAAAGGTATCAAGATGATAGATATACTTCACAATTCCATAAATACAGCCCTTGCAAAATAACATCATTTCAGAATGACTAGCGAATTAGCGGTGGCCAGAACTTAGAGATGAGAGAGGGACCAAGGTGAAAAACACTCACCCAGAGGGTGCTTGTGGCCATGGCATGGTGGCCCAATATCTTGGCTGTGGGATACACTAAACTATATATTTCATAAAATTTCCACATAGCAAAGTGCTCACTTGTGTGCATACGCATGCACTTGTGGGGGTCTTGTTACTGGAGAAGTTTTGACAAGCTGTATGACTTGTGTTTAGCTCCATTTAAAAAAAATTGAAACCCAGTTTTTGCTTCATTAACTTAAAATGACTCCCAAAGAAAATTTTCTTTCCTAATTAAATAGCCAGCATGCTGGCACTCTTTTCTCTAGCCAAACCCCCTCCCCTCCAACTATAAAGTTTCTTCAAGACATTGCTCCCGTCTTTGCCTTTTCTGCCAAACAACATTTCAGAAAACAAAAACGAACACTCAACCCCCCTTCCTGGAGCTGGTCCTTTCCAGAGCCGTCGTGTCCATGCTCTGTACCAGTCCTGGCCCCTGTCTTGGCATCCCCCTCCTCCAAGCCTCTGATCTGTGTATGAAAGACATTTCGGTCTTTTTAAATTATGTTCTTTTATCTCTGTACCTATCTTCAGCCATAGGAAGAAAACAGAACTGAATGTGCAAACCCAAAATGGCCCAAGAGGAGGTTTTGAGTAGAGATGAGTCAACATCACTTGGAAACTTTTATTTCCAAGTGGGGATGTAGCGCGCCACACTGACAGGGAGGGAATTGAATTTGGATAAGCCAATACTGTCTCGCAATTTTATTTTCAGGTTGGGCTGCAGTCCCCGATGCTGACAGCAGCCAGTGCGCGTTATCACGCTTGGCACGAGGTTACACTCAAGAAATGACGGCAACTAGAAACAGGGAGCAAGGGACACACAAGGACACTGGACTTCTGAGATTTAACAGTCCACACACAATACTCAATAAGCGTCTACTGTGTAGTTGATACTTTGCTAGTGCTGGATGACATTATTAGATGCTGGTATCAACGTGGTGGGGAATGCTGGAGCTCTAGGCACTGTTATGAAGAATTGGTAGTTCAGTCCTGGGCAAAGCCTGTAGGAGAGTATGTGATTGATGGGAAAGGCCCAACCCACGGTGGGTGGGACTAGGTCCTGGGCAGGGGGATAGGATGGAAGGAAATGGTTGAGAAAGTTGGCAATTTTTATATACTTGGACAGACATGCTGGTCTGGAAGGTGAGGATTGTCCTTCTCTCAGCCGTTCTGTGCATATAGCATGGCCAGTTCCCTAAGTTCCTGGTGTTCCGAGGGGCTTTCCCACTAAACTGGACAAAGAACTGCCACCAAGAATCATAAGCCAGAATAAAACCCCTCGTACCTATAAGTCGTTTGGTTGTGAATTTTTCAGCAAACTGCAGCACTATGAATTAAATAGCTAAAGAATAAAGATAAAATCAAATAAAACTCTAGGACATGAAAAGACACCCCTTGCTGTTGGTAGTCAAGAAAAATGCCAGTCGATCTCATAGCATGAGACCACTCCACACCCGTGAGAAAGAGCGAGATGCCAACATCTGTATCCACCCACTCTGTCGCTGGCATGGACACAGGATGCTGCAGGCACCAGAGCAAAGAGTGTCTCATATCATGAAATATCCACGCGCCAGCAAACCTTCCTAGGCATTTATCCAAGAGAAATGAAAACTTATGTTCCAACAAAGATCTGAATGAAAACACGGATCTCTATAGAAGCTTTATTGGCCCACATTGGAAATTACCCAAATAGTTTCCACCTGCTAAATATATAAGCATATGCATTGGGCATGTCTATAGTACAGACAATTACTCCAAAACACAGAGGCAGGTAGCACGCCACACACTTGAAAAGATGGCGCGGCCCCTTACAGTAGAAGGAACTAGACTGGAACAGTCATATTTGGCTCAAAAGAGGCAAAGCTATAGATAGGAAACAGATCGGACCATTGGTGGTTGCAGTTGGGACACGTTGGTGTGGGAAAAGTCACAAAGGACATATCTGGGGCAATGGAATTGGCCTGCATGTTGGTCATGGTGCATGGCTATATGCCCGTCTCTAAGCTCATAGAAATACATGCTCAGTTTCGTTGCATGCCAACTTCATTTCAATTCCCCCTCCCCTTTTTTGAAAGACAGAAATAGAACCTCAGGGGACTGACACAGATCTTGCTGCCGTGTCCCTTCAGATATAACATGGGAAATCAGACTGACACGCATAGATAGGGGAGTCGCTTGCGCGGCCATATAATTTGTGGCCGAATCATGAGGTTGGAAGATAGGCAAAAATTGAATTTAAGGAGGTCAGTGACTTACGGCGGGGACCTGCCAGCCTGGACTTCAATGTCGAACATCAAAAAGATGGGCAGGACCTGGGCTGGCAGGGAATTGACAGGGAAATGTTGCCTGAGGGAATGTGAGTCAGACCCACTGAGCCGCAGAGAGCAGCCCCAGGCTTCCCGAAGTGGAGTTTGTGTAGGGAATAAAGAGAACCTGATTCGATAAAGAGGAGGCAGCCACACTGCCAGGGTCTGCGATTGCACTGACAGACTCTGGGAGAATTAAAGGGTATTCATGGCACGATCATGGAAAGATCTTGGATGCAGAGTGATCCCGGGGAAACAGAACCTCCGGATAATTGCTGCTGGAAGCCGTGTGTTTCATAAAAAGTGGAAGGAAGGGGGCGATTTTGATCCACCAGCAAAAAGAAGTCAGCGTGTCACTTCTGTTGAAGAATGTAGGCCCTCGTAGCTTTTGAAGTGACATCTTAGCCGATTGTCATAACACTGTATATCTGGTGTGAAGAAAAAGGAATCTTTGGATGTTTGGCAAAGGGATGCACAGCGGCCTCTAGCACTTTCTTGTTGTGGCCTCTAGGCACAAGACACCTCACACGGAAAGGTTGTTCCTTTCAGACCGTGGGGACTGCACCTGTCCAGAGTGCTGCAAGTTCAAGTCTTTTCTGAGCTCTTAAATCAAGAGCTCTCAGAAGTCCTACATAGTGTGGCTTCCTGTTCTAAATTTGAGATGTATTTGGTCCCTGACATCTCAAGGGTCTGAACCAGTGACCCTTGGAGTGCTAGGTAAGTGCACTGTCACTGGGCTACCACTGACGGCCAAAGCACTGCGGTTGCAGTTCGCCTGCACAGTCACTGATAAAATCACCATCAAACATGTTAAGGGAACCAGGGGTCTATTTTCTCTTATGCTAGACTGGTTAAGGTCTCTCGTGTGGCCTGGCAGGAGAGCCACAACCAAGGGCTGAGGGAACTAACCTCACCATATCCACATAGCAGCTGAGAGAGGGATGATCCTTCAACTTGCCAAACCAGCATGTCTGGCCAAGTCTACAGAAGGATGCCCACTTTCTCAAACAGTTATCTCCATTTCATTCATCTGCCCGGGGACTAGTCCCACTCACCATGGACTGGGCCTTCTCCATCTACTAAATCATTTCCTGCAGGTTTGCTCTGGGCTTCACTCAACTACCAATTCTCTATAAATGTGCCCAGAGCTCAAACCCTCAACCGTCAAGTTGACATCTGTGTCTCACCAAGACAGCCACATATTTACTTCGACACTTAATGCATCACTGTGAACAAGGGAGAGTGTCAGAGTCTTACATAGCTGACCGCCTGTCCCCATGAGTGCTCCTGCCGTCTCTTCCACTGTTATAGGTGATCATCTTTATTTGGAAAACATTATATACATTATATACATTATACACAAGGATTTGGGCTTCTTTTCTAATTCAGATGATTTAGCAGTTAGAGTCTGAAGTATCTGTTCATTATGAATTTTTGCAAAACCTTAGTCAGCATCTTGGCAGGCAGCAAGAAGCCATGGTGGGTTTATCACTTAAATATCTCAGAGCTGTGCAAAGTAGAGATATCGAGATGACAAGTTAAGGCTCACTGATGTGGGAATAGGTGTGGCCCCAACTCTTCCAGGAACTTCTTAATGAACCAGGATGTGCTGTATGTAGAAAATGTCAAATGTCCTGCCGAGTAGCAAACAGATAAGCCCTAGGGCAGCGTCTAGTGGCACTGGGCTAATTTCAAGGGTCCTTCATCTGGGTGTCGGAGCCCTTCCCAAATGGCACAGTGTTCATTTGAATGTCGCTCTGGATGGGCATCTCACTGATTTCCATTTCGGGAATGGAACCCCTGAGCAAGAAGCGTGTCGACGGCCACAATTAAACCTACGTTTCAGCCAGTTTCTAACAGCCATCTGTCCCAGTCTCAGTTCCTGGGGATTAAAAAGGCCACGAAGATATCAACATGGAAAACCAGTCATACCCACTGATCACATTCTGAGCCTGGGCAGATGGGGATTCAGGACTGCAGGATTCTTCTCAAGGAGCAAGTTTAGGAGAGCATGGTAAGCACTCTGACATGATTGAGATACAATGAAAGTAAGTGGTGCATATCACTTGATAAAAGGAGGATACATCCCAAGACTAGTTGCTACTTGAAATGGCTCTAATTGTGTTTGTTCCTGTGTATATATCTAAGATAAGGTTTAATTTATAAAGTAGGCAGTGGTTTAACAATAACAATACTGCAGAATAAATAATAAAGGTTCTCTATTATTTATTTATCATTCTATCATCTATCATTCTATATATCTATCTACCTCTCTATCTATCTACCTACCTACCTATTTACCTACCTACCTACCTACCTACCTACCTATCACTACCATGAACATGTTGGGTAAAGGCAGATGAGAGTTTATCCACATTACTCAGACTGGAACAAAATGTAAACCTTACAAATTATTTCTGGAATTTTCCATTTGGCCACGGGCAACTGAGCCTGCAGAAAGTGAAGCCAATAATATAGGGAGACTGCTGAAGGGAAGAGAGAGAGTCCTACAGGGGGAAGTGAGGAAAGAAAGCGGGGCTTCAGCTGATCTTTGGGGGAAGGCTAGCAGTTACCTTTAAGCAGAAGGCAAGAGAGGATGCTGGAGAGAGAGAGAGAAAACTGTCTCCTGCAGAGCATGAAGCATTAGAATTGCCAGTAGCCAGAGTAAACCATTTGTGGGGTTGGGCTTCATGGGTGGTGCTGTTGGCAAGTGAGAGGTCAATTATGACGGAACAAATGTGTTACGCCGAGGGGCTCCCCACGTGCCGCATGCTAGTGCTAAGGAGACGGCTCAGTGGTGAGTGCCTACCCTCACCGGAGACCCATGGATCATCAACGGTATGATCCCAATAGAGAGCGGTAAGTGTAATTTACAAGAATGTCAACATGGGACACCTCCTCATAAAGTCTGTTTATAATCCATGGAGGGTTGTTATTTCCTGGGCTTCCGGCTGGTCACTTTCCAAGGAAGAAGTCGACACAGCCGCACGGCGGGTCCCTCTGAGTTTCGATGTGGCAAGATCAGTGGGCTGTGCAGCGAGGGGGAGGCCGGGGGTTGTAAGAGATGAAATACAACTCAGTGGTTTGGTGGCAACAAAGGCAAAAGGACAAAAAACATGATCAGTCATCAAACTCTGAGATCCTTGATCATGAACATAATAAATAAGAAAATACTGTTTCAGGCACTGAAGATGAATAATCATCCATCCCCCAAACACAGCTGCAGACAATGATGAGTCTCCAGTTGAAAACAACTGTAACAGGTTTTGTCTCCAAGCCGTATCTTTTCTAAGAGACTCTAACTTTGAGCTTGAAGCTGCTCAGCCTAGATCTATACTATTTGAATGTGAGCCCCCCAGGTTCATGTCTCTTTTAATCCTTAGTTGCTGTTAAATGTGGAGGTGGCATGGCTGGTGGCTGAAGCTGGGAGGCTAGGAGGATTTTTAGAGAGTCTCTCTTCCCAGTCTTCTGTTTTGTGGTTCCTTTTTTCTGGTCCGCTACTGGGAGGTTCCAATGCAATCTAGGAGGTTCCAGTGTGTTGATTCAGGTAATCTCTTCAGGTGGTCTCAGCAGACTTTTAGTTAATGCCAGGTATGTCAAGCTCACACCCAGGATTAACTATCACAAGCCCTAAACCAAATATCTCCCCCTTCTCCCTTAGGTTGTGTATGAGGGTTGTCTCGCAGCAATAAGGGAAAAGTAGCTAAAATATCGAGGAACCAACTCCGAGGAAGTGTTCTTGTGCAGTGAGTAAGGTGAGTTTTCTTCTAGATCGTCCAAGCTGAATTCTGTGACTCATGTTCTGTTCTCTTGTCCGCCTTATCTCATCATGGTGACATTTGCTTAGTCTTTCTCTGCTTCCTTCTTGGGACCATTCATTGAAATTCATTTCTGCCTTTGGGTGTGGTTGCTTTGGAGAATCGGTACTTTTGGAGATCCATGGTGAGATGGAAGTAAAGATTGCAAAAATTTCACTGGGAAGAACACTTAAAGATGACAAGGAGACCCGGGACTGAATCTGGGAAACCCGTCCACACTATATCAGTCAGTGTTCTCTAAAGTCACAGAATCAACAGAACGAATATATAGAAAGGGAATTATTGAATTAGCTTAGGAGACATGGCTAAGGTAGTCCAACGATGGCTGCCAGTAGCTGCTCAGGCCAGTAGGCCAGTGGGTGATGCTGAAGGCTGGAGGATTCCTGGAGAGTCTTCAGTCACGTTGAAGACTTGGAGGGTTGGAATGCTGGAGGATCAAAGAAGCCAAGAAGCCAGGTGGCAGGAGGGGAGAGAATTTTCTAGCATAGCTTCAGAGAGTCTCTCTCTGTCTCTCTTCTCTTCTATGGTTCCTTTAATCTGGTCTGCTACTGGGAGGTTCCAATCAGATCCAGGGCTGGTCTTTGTATTGTAAATGTATTGATCAGATCATCTCTTCAGGTGGTCTGACAGCTGATCTTAGTTCATGGCAGGTGTGGTCAAGTTGATACCTAGGATTAACTATCACAGGCACCAATGCTATTGAGACCCCCCTGCTCAGGACAGAAACCACGTGATGAGCCCTGGCAGAGAGAGAAAGAGAGACCCTGCCCTGGTCCCATTCTCTATGGAGCACCTGCTTGTGGACCACCCCAAAAGAGTGTGACCTTGGTTTGTAAGCTGAGACAGAATCTGAAGTCGCTAACAGCCTCAGGCATTAGGTGACCACTCTCTGCTTGGGGTCTGCTCTTGAAGGAGGATCTGTGTTTACCAAAGAGGTCTCACCATTCAACATCCTTTCTGGAAGACACCAAGGGAGAACCAGCATCTCTCAGGAACAGGAGTCGCTCTGTATTGAGCAAGGAAGGAAAATCCAAATAGTCTGGGAGGGACGGGAGTGGGGGTAGGTGAAGCCATGGGAAGAACCACATCCCATGGGTCTGTCTACTGACAGCAGGAAGCGATAAGAAACCTGCCAGGACCTGAACAGAGGGAAAAGTGCCTTAAAGGGACAAAGTTGAGGGGCAGAAGTTAAGAAAACCCTCCTTAAGCAAGACTCCCATGAGCCAGGGAAAGACACGACCCTAACCACCCTAAGGAGCCGGTTGGGTTTAGAGGAGGGACCACTACATGGGACCCTTGCACAATCCTATAATACCTCAGTCCAGTTGTCCCTTTGGGGACTGACAGACTCCTTTAGTCTAACCTCTCTTCCAGGAGACCTGTTGAGTTTTCTTTGCTACTTTCTTTAATAAAGATTCTGCTTGCTTAAAAATTTTCACATCTTCTAATCCATAATCAAGCAGAAACTGGAACATGCTTGCATACTTCTAGACCCTGCTTCACTCATCTGCACCTGTGTGTGTGTGTGTGTGTGTGTGTGTGTGTGTGTGTATCAGACATAATGCTAATCATTCATTGCTAAGAAACTTAGAGCTAGTTGCAAGCAGTGCAGAGAACATGGCAATATACATTCAGCATTCAGAACCAAAACCCACTGTGTCATCTTTTCAGTTGGATGTTTTGCACTTTGCTTGGAAAGTACATAGACTCCCTTAGCCAAAGGGCAGATCTCAAAGGATCTAAGGCATGCAGAATATTATCATGGATCATATTACAAAAATGGACTGTATCGAATTCTTAAGGCGGTCCTTGTTTGATCCATCCAAGAGTGAGAGAGAATCACCAATTAACTCTTTCAAATACAAGAAAAGACAAATGTTCCCATGTCCCTGGTCTGCAAATACTTAAATTATAAATCTAATCACCATGGGGGCTTTATTGATCTGTGTTCCTAAATAGCAATTTACCAACAGGTCTGAAATTGCCTTCCTAGCAAATACCCAGGGCTCTGTGCATAGCTAGTTATTAAAAGCTTCAAGACAAAATAAAATTCTGGAGGCTCCTCGCTTTCCCATGTTTTCTGCTAATACTTTGTAGTAAAGAGTAATTGCTCTTGCAATTCTCTCCTGTTAGAGAGGTCGATGTAGAAGGACCATTTGACAGACCGTATTGTCACTTTTTGAGTGTTGAAATGAACAGTGATTTGGGCAAATCTTCCTGTCTTGTTGGGAAAGAGTGGGAGGTAATGAGCCTGGAGTATGGACAGGCAGTATGGAGAGCCACTTTTCGTGACAGAGCCAGAGGGGCCAGACTGTGTCTGCCATCAGAACTGAAGAGGACAATCGTGGGAACATCCTTCACATCAGTTGCTGAACCATGCTCATGCACGGCATACACATAAAGAGACGTTTTCAGGACATGGAGAAATAGCTCAGTGTGTGAGGAATCCATTTGCAAACCCGGCCACATGCCTTTGCCCCTCAGAGACCCATAAGGTAGAAGGAGAGAGCTGACTTCTGAACATCGTCCTCCGACTTCCACCTGTGCATCGTGGCATTCGAGCACGTGTGTGCTTCTCTCTGCTTCCTCCTCTCTCAAATAATAATGTAAAATATTAAAACAGCAATCTTCAAAGAAAAAATAATTTTTATAAGAAGGGTATTACTGGCTTTAATGGAAAAAAACTAAGATAAGCGATGTATGAGCATCTATGAGATGTGATGCGTGGATCCTTTCTGCACTTGGGTCCTGCGTCACTTAACAGGGATATCTGTGAGCTGGAGCCAACTGGAGACTCGACTAGAGACATGAAACGGCTTTTGTGGAGAGCACAGAGGACATCCCATGTCTGTACTTGAGACATTTTTGCTCCTGTTGCTGTTCTTGTTCTGGCCTGTTGACTCTTTGGGGGAGAAAAGAAAGTGACTATAGGCAACTGTGTCTCTGAACTCCCAACTGGTGTCCCTGTTTTCCGCAGAGAGAAGGTAGACTGGGAGCTCGTCTACTTTCAGACAGACACTATTCCTGCTGGCCTGTATCTTAGTGTTTGTCTCAGCACAGTCATGGACAGAGAAGGCAGAAGAGGATACAAGCACTTTCCATATCCTGGTATGTATTGCCACTGGATCTACAACCATGTGTGTTCATTGGGGTAGCCAGGAGCACACAGTGACGTGAGGTCAATGTCCTTGTACAAACCCAACTGTAAACAAACCATTTCCAATTCAAGCACTCAGAGAATAGGTCTAGATAAAGGTGGAGAAGTGTGGAATATTTTGAAAAAGAAGCAATTGAAACCAAATTCCAAAGTGATAGGATGACCTTGTACTTGGGATCTGTGACTATCAGGGTCTCTTCTCCCCATAGGGAAGGTTGGGCGCATGCGAATGCAATCATATGAACTTGTGCAGACACGGAGAGAAAACGGAGTCCACAGGCCCTCATGCCCTGTCTCTGTGGGGTCCTCCCACAGTGCTAGGCTCTGAATGCTTTAACATGCCGATCGAAAAGAATTTAGACACTGTGGATTAAGAAAACTGGACCCTGCAACAAGAATATTATCTGAAGTGAGTTTTGTGCAAAACTGAATACATTATGCCTGTTTAACTCCTGCTGATGAATATTGTATATATCCATAATTAAAAGATTAGCATATAGGATTAGTGTGTAATCTCCGATTCTTATAACAAACTATTTACAAGAGTTTTAAATTAATAGTCTAAATTACTTGAGAGTAAAGAGTCTAAATTTAAAAAGGTGACATGGGTTAAAAGTTAAGACAGAAAGCTGTTAGAGGGAAATGATCCTATTCTGCTTAGATGTGAAATTTAATAAAATAGATGCACAGGCGAATGACTCACAGTGAATTTCTAAGGTACTGCAATGCTTTTGCACGGAGAGTGCATTTCATGGGTGTTTGTGGGCTGCGTTCTTGCGTGTATTTGACACGTGTCATGTCATGTGATGCAGCCCTGGTGCAGGAAGGCCAGATGACTTGCTTTGGTTACTGTTCGGTACAAGCAGCCTGCTGACGGATGCCTCCAGCCAGCAACATGCAACCGAAGAGTTTATTTTTCCTGCAAACAAACCATGCTTTCCCCTTACACTCGGGTCATTTCATAGGAGGGCGAGGGAAGAAAAATGTCCCGTTGCAGTGGGCCAACATCCAAAACGGCTAAGCCGAAATGAAAGAAGGCTGATGTATGGAAAGACTTTGGCAGAGCAGTGCATCTCCCAGGAATGACAGGAGAGACCAAGGAGCATGGCAGAGCCACTAGGAGGGGCTCGGCCAGCCATGCAGAGACATGAAAAAAGACGAGAATTCCCAAAGGAATGAACAGGACTAAGGACATCCATTTTCTGAACCCCAGATCTCCTAGCCAGTAAATGGGCCCCCATTAGTTGTTTCCCTATGGTCCTCTCTGGGTGGTCATGGGAAACAATATTCCATTGCAAAGACGTCACCATGGACCAGGTGATGGGAAAGGGCAGTGAGGAGACAAGAATGATTCTGAGGGGTTTAGGGAACACATCCACGCCTAACAATTTTGAGCCAGCAGAACACTTGCCACCATTCTCACGTGACTCCCACCTCTGTCCTCCCTTTGAAGCTGGCCCTTTGCCCAGCCCATGCTAGGAACAATTGAGTCTCCTCAATTTATTCCCAAGTGTCAGTCTTGGGACTTCTGCTTCCACTCTTTCCTCCTGGTGTTTCTGCAATGTAGCATGGATATTGTGACTTCTCATCACTGGGCCATACGCTGTGTGTCTTTTTTAGTTGTTGCCCTCTGAGATTATGAGTGGGGACAATTTATGGAGGTGGATGTAAGATAGATAAGTGTTGAATCCAGTGGAGTAAAGTAGGATCATTGTAACCATAGGTCTAACAGCCTGGCAGGGTTTTATCCATCTGAGTCATCCTGTCTGTCTGTGGATCTCAAGATGAGAAGTCATTCTGGAGATGCGCCACAGGGGCCTGAGGGTGCTCTTTCAGCAAATGTACTCACCCCCACATACCTCTGGTAGGTTTCCTGAACCATCTCAATCCATGCCCGATCTCACTATCATGTGCTTTCTTACGGCATGTCTCCAACCTACTGCAGATACTGACATTTCCTTTCATTAATGCAGGAGTACAGTGTGGGGATCAGAGAAAGTCTCTCAAAGCAAAAGCCTTGAGTTCACTTAGCACTGGGCACAATGCAGATCGTTGCTAGAAACAGACTGAAGAGCAAAGAAAGGCTGTGCACAAGGCAGGGAAATAATACATCTACTAATTTCTCTCAGAACCTGACATATTATTAAAATTAAGGCTCAAAAACACGCTTGCTGAAAGACTGCAGAAGAGCATGATGCATGCTGCCGGTACATAAAACAGCCAGAGAAGACCCTAGACAGGAAATACACACGAGTCATACACCAAGCCTGGGGTGGGTGGGGAAGCTGTTAATGGAAAGCCCACTTGAAGTAGAATGTCTTTGTTGATGGAATCCTTTGGAACTAGGAAAATGTGATTGTTATACATTGTGATCAAACCAAGGAACACCAAATAACTCATTTCAAAATGGCTCATTTTATATTGTGTGTCTCTTGCATTGGAAAATAAAAATAAATGGACAATACAGTCACTATATTCTGTAATATTAAAGTTACTTAGAAATATTTTGGGATTAAAGAGATGCTGAATAGTTAAGCCATTTCCTACACAGACATGAGGACCAGAGTGTGAATCCCCAGAATCCAGGAAATGTTGTGTGTGTGGTAGCCTGACTGTAATTTGAGCCTTGGAAGGCAGAGACTGGGAATCCCCAGGGCAAGCTGGCTAGAGAGATTAGGTATATCGGTGAGCTCTGGTTTTGATTAAAAGACTTTGTCTCAAAAAGAGTAAGATTGATGATGTTATTCATTATCAGTCTTAGACCTCCACAGGCATATACACATGTGAACATGAATGCACACATGCGCATGCGTACACACACATATGTACCCTTATACACACACATGAAAAGATGTTTCATTATTTTTTATTAAAAGGATGTCACTAGAGAGGAGACAGGCCAGAGGAGAGCAAGTCTCTCCTCATCATATCCTTGAGACAGGGTCTCTCCCTGAACCTGGAGCTAGGGTGGTCCCCAGCAAACCCTGGCAGTCCTTCTATCTCTGCACCTCACCCACCCAGTGCTGGGTGATGGGTGCAGGTAGCTATGTTCAGCTTTTAAGGCAGGTGCTGGGATCCAAAGCAGGATCCTCCTGTACTCACACACCAAGAGCTCTTATCCACAGAATCATCACTTTGCAGGTTTCAAGCGATGGTTTAAGGCAGTAGTAGTGTTCCTCTCTGTTTGTTACCAAATTCATTAAGTTCTGGCCCACTATTCCCTTTTTAACATCTAAACTTGGTCTCCTGTTTAGGAAGACCTTTTCTATTACATCACTCGGTAAGCTAATTATTATTGGTAATTTTCCCATCACAATGTGTGTGTGTGTGTGTGTGTGTGTGTGTGTGTGTGTGTGTTTTCTTAGGTCTTTTTCTAATACATCAGCTATCATCTCAGATGCTATGCAACAGTGCATTACGATGACATAACTGTTTTGTGATAGAGATTCATATAACAAAAGTCAATTATAAACTTAGGGGTGGCTGGGAAAGAGTCATAAATAAACAGTATATGCACTGATTTTTGACATTTAATAAGAATTCACCAACAAACAGTATTTAAAAATGAGTCTATCAATCCTAGGTGTTCAGGTACACGACGCAAGGTGAGCAGGTAGACACGTGTTCTGTGTCTTTTTCCTTGAGTCCATAATGGCCTCCATACATCCATGCTGAGATGTTGGTAGGTCTAATCCTCTGCAGGCAAACACAGCTGTGGTAGTTCAGGTCCTAAGATCACCCAATCCTTAAGATAACTCTGCTGCCACCTGCTGGTAGCAAAAGTCCACTGAGTCGAGTCATTCTGCCTCTCTGGCTGGGTTCAATGCTTAGCGTTGCTTCTAGACCTTCCATAGCTTCTCTTTCTAAGATTCTCAGTTCACTAAGGAACTGAAAGGAGCAGAAGAGATACTCCAAAGCTTTGCGTATAGTATCCATGAACTGGCTTGAGGGTGAGCCCAGGGACTCCTCCCATTGCTAGCCTTGCCTTCCCCCAAAGGCAGTGTACTCTCTTACCCACCAACCACCACTTCATAAGTCAAGATCGGCTCTCCAGTTTCTCATCCACGGCCACTATGGATAGCTATTGGGCTTTTCAAAGTGTTTATGTCCATGAAAAAGTCCCAGCTCTCCCCACAAAGCGACAAGAGGTAGTTTATTCTGAAGTCAAATGTGAGGACCTGCAGCCCAGAGACAGTCAGGATGCCCCCAACTCCATGTGTTCTACTGTGACAACAGTTTTTGAAGGTTTTATGATCATAAAACAAAGAAAACAATCAATCAAACCACTTTTCAAATATATTGGTGGAAATATCGGGTAGGCGGGTTTCAGCAAAGAAGAGAAATCTGTTCTAGACCTTGGATTTTTTTCTTAGCTTCTTTGGCTAGTAGGAGGTAGAATCTGTTAAATTAACACATTTTGAGACATTTCACTGCAGAGAAAAGACAAAGAATGGGTATGTAGGGAGTTAAGGATCTCCCAAGATGAACTATAATTTGTCTCTGAATCTGCAACAATCCCCATCTTCTGCACAGCCATTGGAATTTTAATCTGTCAATCGCCCTTGTAGGCGAGACATGGCTCTTTCCAAGCTTTCTCTTCCTTCCCGTGGGAAAACCTCACTGTCATCCTCTGACTGCTCTCTCCTGTTCTCTGCTTAGACCAACCTTCATTTCCTCAGCAACTCTCCAAGGATGTGTTTCTCACATCCTTGACACAGAAGCTTCATGCCTCACTCCAACGCAAGTATCCCTTCTCCTCCTAGGAAGCTCAATCTCTAGTGCTTTTGTCTAATGAAGCACTTTCCCTTGTTTTCTATTCTGAATTTTCTCATCTCATGAACAGGAACCCTTGAGCCACCTGCGCTCAGTCATCAAACCTCCCCTCAAGATATCGTACTTATTTGAACTTACAGATTTGCATACCAATTCTACACTGAAAATATCCAAAGACATTTCCCCAGTCTAGACTTCTCTGAAAACCAGCCGGGATAGGCATTTTTCTAATCCATCTTCTCACTTGGATGTTTATTTTGAATCTCAAATGTGTGTAAAATTAACTCCTGATATTTTCCATATAAGTGTTAAATCTTTTCTCGGTAGTGTTTCTATCTTAGTAAGTAAGTAGCAACTCTAACCGTGCTCAAATCAAACACTCTGAATGTATCTCCAACTTATCCTTTGTCTTGCATGGTGTATCTAAGTCACACAAAGGACCAAATGCCTTACACTTCACAGTTTTTCTAGAAACAGCCCAGTCCTCACCACCTCTATCATCTCATTTTGGAAGACCATTATCTCTTCCTGCAGTATTTCCTTTTTTCCTATCTGATTTTCTGCTTCTTCCTTTGTGTGTAGTAACTGCTTTTAACTGGCCTATAAGTTATATATTTGAACTGGCATATATGTTATATGATATATATTGGGGAGGCCCATATCCCCACTAACTGTGTACCAGTGACTCAGGGTTTGAGCTGCTGGCTGCTCACCAAAACGTTCTGGGATTCCCCTCTGGGGTCTTTATGTGTCTAGGTTTTTGTGTTCAGGAGTCAAAGATTGAAACCAGAACATGCATAGAGGATTAAGGCAGGATTTATTCCAAGAAAGAGTGGAACTCACAGACGTGAATCTGTGAGGGGCAAGAGAACCCCCAAGCACTCACAGACTGCAGGCGTGGACTCCATGAGGGGCAAGAGAAACGAAAGGAACTCACAGACATGCAGCCTATCAGGGGAAAAGGAGCCAGAACTTCTGAACTCTAGGTGTGGAGCACCATGAGAGGCAAGGGAGTCAGGTATATTTATGGGCTTAGACAAGCCCTGGAAAAAAGTACTTTTTCCTCATTGGTTATCTCCAGTTTCTGCAAACCTGATTGGAGCTTTTGGTCCTCTCCATCCAATTGGTCTGTTCATATTGGGAACCAATATGATCCTGTAGCTGACCTCCTGGTTGGGCTTATGTGCAATGGAGAGCTCATCTCCATATCCTTTCATGAACAAAGGGCTGGGGGGAAGTTGGGACCTCATCTCTGCGGAGAATTAAAAGAGGGTGTGTTACTTCACAGTATCCCCAGCCCTGGAGGACGACCTTGGAAGACCTTCAGAGACTGTCCCAGCATGGCTGCTCTAAAGCTGCCTAATCAGGATTGGCCTGTCTGCTCCATACTTGCTGGTTTCTCAACTTATTTTATTATGTTTATTTATTTTTTTCCCAATCATACAAGCTTAATAGGTACCCCGTCCTCTCCCTCCCTCCACCCCTCCCCAGTCCCCCTTGCACCCTCTCCCTCTTTCCCCTTCCTTTCACTTCCTTCCCTCTCTTTCTCCCAGTGCCCCCCTTCCCTCTCCCATTCCCTGAAGCATCCTTTAGTGTGAATGTCAAACTTCCCTCTGGATCCTTCACTCTGGTGGGGTGTAAGGACTCAGCGGCATTGCCCAGAGCCCTTTCTTGGGCTCCCCTTTAGTATGGGAACACTATTATGACTGTTAGTCCTTTGCCTCTAAGGATCCTAGTGCCTGTGATCCATGCTAGACTTTGGGGGATCATTGACATGTCAGTCATTGCACAGGTCATGCAAAGTCCGATTATGGCTACTGCGGCCCTAACTTGTGTGGAGTATCTTGTGTATTGTTGCTCCTCCCCATCTTTAGGCTCTTACAATCTTACCGCTCCCTCTTCTGCAAATTTCCCTGAGCTTTAGGATGGGGAGAGATTTGCTGGTCTGGTTCCAGGTGATTAATGTAGGGTCTCTGATGTTCTGGATTATGGTTTGTTGTTGTTTTCAGTTTTGCTGCTCCTGCACTGCCCTTGGCTCTATTCTGATTGGTCTTGGAGGTCACCTCCTAACCAGAGATAAAGACTGATTAAATGGAATCTTACTATAAGGGTAGATTCAAAGGTAGATGGAATAGGAATAGGAGACAGCAGTGTGGGGGGGGATCAGTCTCCCATTTGCAGGATGGTTGCCATCTATCTGCCTGACTCTATACCCTCCCTGACTGGTAAGATTAGACCCCCTCAGTCGCAAGTGACCAGGAAGGAAAGTGAGTGAACTTAACCAGATATCTCCCTACTTACTTGCAATACTTGATGGTGACCTACCAAATCCACTTAGTGATATATTCAAAGATAAATCTCTGTAATACCTACAGTAATTGCAAAGATTATAAACAAGAGGGAAGGGGAAGAAGGTTCCCCCCCTCCAGAAATAAGGAGATAGGGGATCATGCTACAGTGGTTTCTCAACTTTTCCTACATGGGCTCTGGCTACATGGTCCCTCTTGTTCTTTCCCAATAGCATTACAGCACGAAGGACTTTATATATGCTAGTTCCAAGACACAGAACAATGGGATAGCTTTAAAATTGACTCACTAAGCACTTTCCTACTTTTGTTAAAATGGAACCTTTGAAATGATTCTGTCCTTGCTCTGACATTTTTTCCTGTAACGATATTTAATCTATCATGGCAGAGAATTTATGTACATTATATGCATATGCTTGTGTTTGCTTTGTTTATCTCCTTCTGAAGAATATAAAATTGCTATATAGACCCCCCAACTTCCAGAATGCTGAGATTACAGTTTTTATTAATCAGCTTAGAGTAGTTAGGAAGGGTCTATGGAAACCACACCCACCACACAATTCCAGGAACCAGGAATGGACCCAAATCCCCACTTTTCCTTCATAAAGGAAATGAGTTCCTGAAAGCAGATAAGTTTCTCCTTTCTAGAAAAAGAAGTTTAGTCATCAAAAGTGGACCTGCAACATAAATGGATCAGTCAGACACAAAAGAACTAAACATCCCCATTTAAAGAAACTAAAAATGATCAATGGAAAAAGCCACTAATCAGTCCTGCCTACCTCCATGGATACCCCTTCCCTGTCCCCTTCAGCTGCTTCCTCTTGTCCCCTCAGACCAAGTGTCTTAAGAGTTTTCCTTTCTTTTCTCTTCATTCTCAATAAATCTTACTTTAACCTCACCATATATTCTGATTTCAGCCTTTGATTCTGGGACACAAGAACTCCAGAAAGTTTTCACCATCATGATTGCTTCGTTCACTGCTTTATCAGACATACCCAAAATGCATCTGTTTCAGAACAAACATTTAATGCTCTTGTTAGTGAATGAATGAAGGGAACAAAGACTGTTTGGATCTGACATAGATCTTAGTGGGAGAGGTGCTTTTATTTCTCTCAAATACCATTAGGTACTATATTTTGTCAGGTTTGTTCTACTTCTCTTCCAATCATCCATCCAGTGTAGCAAGAATAATCAGTTATGTAGTATAAAAATGAATTTGCAGCAAGGTGTTAGACTTTGCAGGGTATTCCTCCAGCCAGTTTCTCTTTGGCAGGCAGTAACACAAAACATAACAGACTGTCTGCATTGGAGTTCAGGAATGCTAATTTGGGATATTCAAACAGTCCGCTTTTAAAGCAGGGAAGAAACACACCCAGGGGGAAATCTCCTTAGTTGTGTTTGTTTCCATAGCTTCAAACAGTGTCGTTTTATGCATGAGGAAGTGGATTTATGAGATGCTAATGAGAGATAAAATCAGCTGTGAAGAAATGATATTTCAGACCTTCCTTAGGCCAAGAATACGAACATGAGGACAAGCCTACATGTCATCGTTCTGTTTTTATTTATAAAAGTTACACAGAAAGGAAATGATCTAGATCCATCCACACAACCCAAGATCTATTAGGGGCGATGGCCAAGGTGTATGAACATGGGAAAATTCAGTGCTTAGCAACTTACACCATTTTAAGACTGGTACTAATGTCCATCAAGAGATGCCTGTGTTTTCAGTTGTGTAAATAAAAACACAATAGGGGCTGCAAGATGGCCCACTGGATGTACCAGTTACTCTTCCTCTGTTGCTGTGAGACCACATCCATGTCAAGCAACCTACTGGGAGAAAGAGCTTTAGTCAGCTTATGGTTCCAGAGGCCGATACAAGTCCTTCAAGGTGGAAGGCAAGGCTGGCCGAGAAGCCGGAGGAAACCCAAGTCACTGCAGACATCACGGAGGCTGCTGAGAGCTGCCGCTGGGAGCTCAAGAGCAGACTCACTCCCTCGGTCAAGCAGGGCAGGCTTGCCAACCTCCAGACCCACCCTTGTGACTGCCTTCCTCCAGCAAGGCTCTGTCTCCTAAAAAAAAAAACCACGGCCTTCCAAACAACTAAAGATTCATGTGCATGAGCCTGGGGGGGGACAGCTCACATTTCAAATAATGACGGCGGGTAAAGGCTCACAAACCTGACCCCAGAGCACACATGGTGGAAGGAGAGAGCTGACTTCTGAAAGTTATCCTCTGACCTCCACTTCCACATGGTGAAATCCACACCTGCTCTCACTCTCTCTCTCCCTCCTCTCTCTGCCTCAAATAAATGAAATATTATACAAGCAAGCACAGTAAACATCAACAGCCTGGAACTTGTCTTGTATTTGTGGGAATCTTCTTCCCCCTGCTTCGAGAGAGCCAAGGCTACAGGTGCATCCCATCATGCCTACTTTATTGCCACAAACAGTCAAATATTTTGGACAAGTACTAGATTCCATATCATATTTACATTAACAATTTCTTGAAACATGGAATGGAAGCACAGTACATCGCATTTTATAATTTTCATACACAAACATTCCAGAACATATGCTCTCAGGAACTTCCATGACGATTCTATCAAAGCTTGCTAAAGCAAATAATAACATAATTTTTAGATAACAGATGGTCTAATGGAATGACTCCCCTTGACGGTCATTCTCTCCATGAGTTATTTCAGGATTCCCAATGGCAAAAACTAAATGGGCGTATTCAGGAAATGTGTTTGTCCACATCAGAAGTGTTCTTATAGAATTCAGTTTGCCTCACGGATTTGGGGCTTTTAAAAATTGATATTTATTTATTTATTTTTCTACTTTTACAAGCATATTGAGTATTCATCCCAGATTCCCTCACTCTCCCTTCCCTTCTATTCCCTCTCTTCCCTTCAGCATTCCCTCCCACTCTTGTCTACCTTTCTGCCTATATGCTTCTATGGATCCCAGGGTTCATTCTGGCTTGTCTACTCCTGTGGGGGCTCAGGACTCTATGGTATATCAAGTTACCTCTCTGATGTGTGCATTTCCCTTCTCCCATCCAGCTTTAGACCCAAAGGCTTTCACTGTAAGTTCCTATTCTATGGGTATAATCACAGCTACCTACAGAGTAGATTGTTGTACTGTCTTCCTACCTATAGGTTTATTGGCTGCCTTCCCTATTGATCTATTACCTTCCCTTTTTGTTAGGTTCTTGCTCTAGTTTACAGTAACAGGAATGGGTACCATTCTGACAAGTGAGTCTTGAATCTAATCAGAAGATTAGGGTTTTTTTTTTAATGAAACTAGACATTAAGACGTATAATAGTTTTTATACTTGAAAAGATCATTTTTATGAAAGCTTAAGGTTCCTTTCAGAGACTTAAAGTACTTTAAGAAGAACAAAATTCTGTAATTAGAATCCATGGAGAAAAAGCAGACTGAGAATCTGTAGAGAAAGGAGGAATGGATGCTAATTATTGCTCTTACAAATTACATGCTGATAGGGAGGGGAAGCCAATGATCCCCCCACTCTTTGAGGGACAAATGACAGTTAAGGGCCTACTAGGGGAGGGAATTGCCACTGATAAGTTATCCCTGTTCTAATAAATGACTTTCTATCCACTTTTAGGCAAGAAACTCGTGGTGTGTGTGTGTGTGTGTGTGTGTGTGTGTGTGTGTGTATCAGAGGGAAATGTGTGTCCCTGTGGAGGCCCAAAGGTGATTTCTGTAATCATCCTGTATTGTTCTGCCTTCTTTTTGTTTTGCTCTAGGATTTCCTGCTTCCAAGGTCAGAAGTACACACCAGCACCATATCCAGTTGGCATTTTTTTTACATGGGATCCGGGATTCAAACTCAGGTCCTTCTACTTTCAAGGGAGAGGCTTGACCCCTAAGCCATCTCTCCAGCCTCAAGGCAAAAAAAAAGAAAAAAAAATAACACAAAACCTTCTTGGCTCAATGGGTCACACAAAAAAGAAGGGCATGAGAAGTAGGAGGGGGGTCTTGCTGGGAAGAAGGGGTCCATCAAGAGAGCAAGGAACACGCATGAACAGTGGGAGATAGCAAGACTAAAATTCATTAAAGTAACGTATGAAACTATCAGTACCAAAAAATGCAGAGATTCCATGCTGACAAGAGTGAATGTGGAAGCTGAGATGTTCAAACATCTGAGCTGCCCCGGGCAGTCAGGGGCTGAGTGCATCTCTAGAAACTTCCGAAATGGCAGCTGTGGTTCGTATCTCTCCAACCAGTCTACGTTCTTGAAGCCTGTTTCTGTCCTGGTCTCTCAGAAGGGTGGTGGCAGCTCAAAGAAGTTCATCTGACAGCTGATTTTACAGTGGGAATGAAAAAATAACACAAGGACGGAAGCAGCCTCGATTTCTCAAGAAGTTCAAGCCCAAGTGATCTCCTGTGACCATCTCTCCTGGGAGAACTTCGCAGAGAATGAAAGACGATGCTTTCAATCCTTTGTATCTTTCAAATTTTAATCAAGCTTACTTTGTTTAAGTGTTAGCTACTCAGTCACCTGTAGTTACTAAGGGCTTCAAGACATGGAAAGTTCCAAATGTAACATGCGAGTGTTAACTTGCAGACCATTGTGGGTAGCATGGTGAAATCTTACACCAATCTGCTCCACCCCACCCAAGATGTGAGGCATCCTTTGTCCAATATATCCAAACAGAATATGCTACAAGCCCATCCATTATTTTGCTAATATTCACATGACTCAACAGAAGCAATACTTCAGAAGCAATAGTATCACATTATATCGTTAGATTTTTCTCTTTTAAAATGAATTGTTGTTGTTAATGTCTCTGTACCTATTTATAAATTGACTTTCATTGTAAGCATGTAAGACTTAGGGGTTAAATGATCCTGCAGGGCTCCGTACTAATTACATGTTCAAAATTCAAAAAAAAAAAATTGGATGTGTATACACAAGCTTAGAATGCTTTCCTTTACAGTCACAATGCATGTGTTTGATATATTAATCTAATCAACATTTCATGTTTTTGTTTTACTTTGCTTCTAACTGCTTTGATAAAACTGGGAAAATCTACAATATGGATGTTGTCCCTGGGATTACTGGTATCAGTGATTTTAGAAAGCGGGACGAGAAGCTTGAATGAAATAAAACAGTGATTGCTATAAGTAAATTAGCTCACAGGGACCCCGTGTGTTAGGCTTGTGGATAGTCAACGTTGATTGTGTGGTAAAATGTCTGCATGTCTTTATTTTCTTTATTTACACACACTGTTTAGGTGAAATGAATATTTTGCAAAGTCTGTGTTTTCTCTTTGGTCACTGTGGATGACAAGTCATAGTCTGTATGTCTCAATGCTGCATATTTTTACCTGTGTAAATTGGGATTCAATTAATTTCATGTATCCTTCATGGAAATACTGGAAAAACGCACAGGAGAGAAGTAGCTGTCAAAGGATAATTGATGTTGCTCAAATATATCAGTAAATGTTAAATATTGAATGAAGGGGAACGTCCAGAACGCTCTTGGGATTCTAGCCACCAGCTGAATTAATTTTTCAGTATAGTTCTAATTGTTATTCAGTTTGGGATTTTGCTGAAGAAATTAGCAGGATAGTGGATAGTCATTATGTCCCTGTGGATTTCCTCAATGGTGTATGTGTGTGTGAGTTTGAGTGAACATATATGTGTTATTATGTGTATATGCATATTTATACTTATGCTTATGTTTTTGTGTATCTATGTATTCATGTATGTGTGCATGAGCATCTTTGTGTGCATATGTATGTGTATTTATGTGTTCATATATGTGTCTTTGTGTATATGTAAAGTGCAAATGTATGTACTTATGTATGTATATATACGTATGTCTGTATATATGTGTACATCAGTGTATGTATGTGTGAGTTTGAGATGTGCATATATGTGTTATTACATGTATAAAACTATATATGCTTATGTGCATGTGTTTGTGTGGCTGTGTGGCTGTGTATCTATGTATTCATATATGTGTGCATGTGCATCTCTGTGTTTATGTGTGTATGTATATATATGTATATGTGTATATGTGTATTTGTGCATTCATATATGTGTATTTTTGTGTACATGTAATGTGTATATATATGTATGGGTATGTCTGTATATGTATTTGTATTTTCATATATGTGTACTTTTGTATATATGTAATGTGCATATGTATATGTACATATTTGTATATATATGCATATATATGTGTGCACCTGTGTATGTGTTTGTGTGTGTACCCTTGCAAGGCTTTTAAGCATAATTTTAAGGTTGGTTTTTGCTTTCCAGTCTCATGGAGAAAGTTACTTTATTTGAAAAGCTAAAACACAAACATTAATTGAACAACAATATTTCTAGCATGATTTTACGTAGTGCTGATCATAAAAGGGACATCTCTGTGTATATACTGTATCCCTGAAGACATAAGAAATATGAATACCTCTGCTGCTCTGTATAATGAGGCAATTAGGTGTTATCATGGTCTCCGGGTGATCAGCAATATTTCAGAAATATAAGCCTGACTATGATGTGTGCAAAGAGTAGATGTAAGAGCTCCAATAATTGCTATAATGGCTGATGGGCTACTCACCCTGGGATGATACACCAGATGGAAAGAGAGTGCTCAGCGTGGCTTGTGGTACGCATATCACCAAGTACTTTCAAACTTGGTTAAAATTTACCACTAATAAATGTAATGAATGTTACAAATTCCTCCTCTTACTTTAACATTAGTTCATGTCCTCTATTATAAAATACTGTGCACATGTAAATTTCACATAATTAGATTGGCTCATCAATCAGTTGTTCTCCAATTACATAACAAAACAGTTACTGAATGAGATTGATGTGTTAGGTGCTAGGAAATACTTTTTGGCTTTAGAAACCCTTATTTGCATATTCTAATTAGCAGTTTATTAATCTTAAATGCATAAGGAAATTAACTGCAGCTTAATCTTATCAAATCCATTACTTTAATCCATTATTTCATTGCTTTGATGTATATTTAGTAGCTGTTTATGTACTGAAGTAATGGCTAGAAGAGAATATCCCATTCCCCACCCAATGGCAGCTCTTTCTCCATTCACACATTCACGTACCTTGCATTAAAATCTTTATGCCTCTTTAGTAAACCTTATTTTCAGTGTGTTTTTGCTTCTCTGCCACAGCACTATCTACTTTCCCTTTGCAGTGAGTCTGCACAACACACGGCTTTGTTCCAAGCACATCATCTCTGACAGCAGAGGTAAGACCAACTCACTGAGAAGCTGAATCTCTCCCCACATCATCAGGTGACCGCTTTCATGAATCCAGTGACATCAGTTAACAGAACTCTATGGTAACACATCTACATGTCAGAACACACACAGATGGTGTGTCTTAACTAAGGGAGCTTATGGGATGCCTATGGGATGTCCAAACTGGAGGCCCTAGAAGAAATGTAAGTCTCCTGGCCCCAAATTGTGGTTGGCCTAGAGGACACATTTCAGACAGTTTGCACCTCTGGGCTTCTGGGGTTAATTTTTGGGCCATTTTATGCACCAGAAGCTCAAATGTGGCCCACTGGGATTCAGTGCCTCTTCTCCAAAGAATATTCACTTAGGTGTTAAGAGTGAATCCCATTAATTCCATGAGGATGTTTTAGGCTGGTTAGAGATGGAGGGAGATGGCTGATGTCTTAACCATTTCACAGTGTTTATAACAAGTTCCCAGTTCCAATCCATTTCCATCTAAATGAAGGCAGCCACGAATGCAGTTTTAGTCTCTGATCTCATATTTGTGACACTTGTCTTTTACTCATGTGGGCCATGAGTATGGAATCTGAAAATCAATTTTTTATGTGGTCTCAACATGTACTTTAGAAGGTACTTGCAAATATCATATACTCCAATGTGGGTGGCCTCATGTGTCCTCTTTATACATGTATATCACATATGACCTATGCATGTAAATTATGTGCTGTTGATGCGCTAAGCTTCTGCGTATGTTTAATTTACTCAACACCGACTACTGCTACAATATACCTGGTGTCCTAGTATTGGGCCGGCTTACTTGGAACTGCATGAATTCTACTGAACAGACTGTGAGGTCTGAGATAGAGGTGCTGGCATCCATCAGGGGTCTTCTGGCTGTGTCGTCTCATGGCAAGGTCAAGGAGCCACCAGAGGGCTGTATATATCCTTCTTGGTGGCATTTCTCCTGTCCATCACGACAGACACCTCAAAGTTCTACCCTTGTAAAGGTCCCATCTGCCAATTCTTCCATAATGCAGCATAAGCTTCACTGCAGCAATGAGGTATGAGAATATTGCTGAAGCCTTCAGGTGACCATGCGGTTTGCAGGTGCTATGCTGGTCATCATACACTGCATGCATTACTGACATCCAATTAATAAGCACTATGCTGTATACAAAGAGGAAGAGACAGACAGATTTAGGGGATGAATGAGAAGTAATTGCCACTCTGGAGTAACTTAAAATTTCTGTAGATGTCTACTTTCTGGGTTTTCATGGCCCATAGCTCCATAGCTCATCATGGGTGTGTGTGTGTGTGTGTGTGTGTGTGTGCGTGTGTGTGTGTGTGTGTGTGTGTTTGTGTGTTTCATGAAAGTGTGAGGAGGCAAAGATCTGTATCATTTCTTTGCTGTATTTTTGAGGACCTCTCATTAAACCTAGAGCTCACCCCTTAAGCTAGTCTTGCCAATGAGCCTCAGGGATCTCTCCCTGTCTTTGCCTTTTTATCCTGGTTCGGCTGATCCACACTCCGGTCCTGTACTTGCACGGTAGGTACTTTATCTCCTGAGCCATTTCTCCGGCCCCTCCCCAGGGACGAGTGAATGTGCCCAGAAATGTCCACAATGGCTGTAGCACTGAGATCCTTTTGAACAAATGAATGCCAGCCGCTATGCTAGTTCCCTGAGTCAACTCTCGGATAGCTCTGTACCAACTATACTGGGTATTCTTCATTGTTTCCACATTACAATACATCTGGAGGCCCCAAGATAACACTTTAGTGTTGAGGCCACAAGTCTACTGTAATAGTTAATCCTGGGTGCCACCTTGACACACCTGGCATTAACTAAGATCAGCTGAGACCACCTGAAGAGATAATCTGAATCAATACATTTACAATACAAAGATCAGCCCCAGATCTGATGGGAACCTCTTTAGATCTCATTGGAACCTCCCAGTTGAAGACCAGATAAAAGGAACCACAGAACAGGAGACTGGGAAGAGGAAGAGACTCTCTGAAGCTGTGCTAGAAAACTCTCTTCCCTCCTGCAGCCCAGTTTCTTTGCTTCTTGGACCCTCCAGCTCTCCTACCCTCCAAGTCTTCAACGTGACTAGAGACTCTCCAGGAATCCTCAAGCCTTCAGCCATCACCCATTGGACTACTGGACTGAGCAGTTACTGGCAGCCATCGCTGGACTACCTTGGCCATATCTCCTAAGCCAACTCAATACATTTCTATTTATATATCCATTCTGTCAATTCTGTGACTCCAGAGAACCCTGACTAATATGTCCACCCTCAGCAGTCTGTGTCCACAACAAGTTGATGGCTGAAAGGATTTTTGTTTGGTTGTTTTTGCTCTGAGACATCGTCTCATGTATCCTTCACACTCACTGTGAGGTCAGGAGTGGCTTTGAACTTCTGATCCTCCTGCCTCCACATGCCCAGTGCAGACATAGGAGGTGTGTGTCACTGTGCTTGGCTATGCAATGCTGGGGATCAAGCAGGGGCTTTGTGCCTGCTAGTTTGGTTCCAGAGGTCTCCTGACTAAGCTACATCCCCACCCCTGCTTGAATATGTGAAATGCTGATGATTTTCATATTCTGATGCGCTTGATTAAAGCCATCACCCAAAGAAAGAAAGAAGGCACACCTGCCGTGGTAGCTTCACCCCTTATGCAGCATGGCAATTGTAGGGTCTATGTGCAAAGCAACATCTGTACAGTAAGAGAACTGGGAGCAGTAAATCCAGGGCAGTGGTGTCTGAGGACTTAATGACGACGGACACTTCGTCCAAGCCTCACCCTTCTTCCCTCTACCCCATACCTAATTCAACTTTTCTTTGCACTTCTCGTGTAATAGTTCTGTGCTGCCTCTTGCTATTTGGGCAGCAATTATGCAAAGCAATTACAATGGGGATTTCAGCAAAGACATCTGGTATGGATCATAGCTTGAAACAGAGAGAGAGAGAGAAAGAAACAAAGAGAGAGAGAGAGAGAAACTAAGTTAAGGATTCATGATAAATAGAATGAGAACCAGCCAAACTGAAGGCATGTCTCCAACTCTTTCATTTTGGTTTATTTAACTCATGTCATCTTTGCAATCTTGATTACAGATTTTAGCATTTTTTTAAAAGTAAATTCTGTAGCTACAATACGATGTGGATCCTGGCCTGAAAACTCAAGACTTCTGAAGTCAGGCAAAGGAAACCTAAAAGAAAACACTATCTGAATCAAGAGTAAGAGGTCCTGCAGAGATGGCTCAGGGGTTACAGCTGTGCCTCACAAACAGAAAGACCTGAGTTTGGATCCCAGATTCCATGTAAAAATGTCAAGTATATAGGGTGGCAGCCTGCAATTGTGGTCTTGGAAGGCGGAGCCTAGAAAACCTGAGAGCAAAGCAATACAGAGACAGAACGGTCCAAGAGGGTTCCCAGTGTCACCCTTGGGGCTCCACAGGTGCACACACACAAGTGCATTCCTTTATACATGCACCAAATAATTAAGTGAATAAGTAAATAGGTTAATAAATATTTTAAAAAGTAAGACAGAAGGGCATTCTTTGGAACGGTGGGATTTTTTTTTTTTCCTTATGTAGGGGTTAGCTAAGAACATTCAAGAGCTAGCCTCAATAGATTCTCGTTGGTTTGTTAAACCCAAACCGGGTCCAAGTCTGAAAGGAAAGTGAAGAGATATGGATGAATGAGAGTGAGTCAAGGCCGTGGTTGTGGAAGCCTGATGATTTGAATGTGATCTGTGGAGCCCAGGTAATGGTGGACAGAAGAGAATCAACTTCACACGGCTGTTCTTGGACCTTCACATGTGTGCTGTTACACACACACACACACACACACACACACACACACACACACTAAAGGGATTTTAAAAAGAGAATAAGGATATAAACACAGTTGGTGTATGTCTATAACCTTTTTTGAGGAGGTGGCAAGGGGTGTACACGTGAGCTACTCACTTTATTTTTCTTTATTTGAGACAAGGCACCCAGGACTCACCAGTTAAGGTGGACTGGCTGATCACTGAACCCCAGGGATCGGCCTGTCTTGGTTTCCCCAGAACAGTCTAGTGCCTACCACACTTGGCTTTTTATGTGGCTGCTGGGGATTGAATTGGGGTCTTCAGTGTTTACTTGGCAACCAGTTTATTGACCGATTCCTTTTTCCAGCCTGTCCCTATGTCTATTTCCATAGGTGAGAAAAGAAATCTAAAAAGTGGTCATGTATTTGGAGCATATCATCTTTTTTCTGAGTCCAACTTTAATCTATTTCTTCAATTTACTTCTCAATTATACCTTTTGGGTAAGAATTTCTGGGTAGATTTTGTATACTTTTCTTTCTGATTCTCTGCATACAGTTCATCTCTGTGGAGAAAGAAAATTCAGGGGAAAAATCAAAATACAAGTGTCATTTCAATGGTTGGCAGGCTATCTCTTTATGTATGATATGAAAGAAATGGATGCTTTTGAACCAAGACCATAACAGATCTTTATTATATTTCTGAAAACATTTGTTTCCTTAATTATGTTTTTTGGAGAGCCTTTCCCCTACATCTTTCGGATAATGGATCACACTGTAAGATGTCACCTCTAGTTACCACACTCATACATCACTTTGTGCTTCACAGTGAAACTGATAAAAATGGATAAGCCACGAGAGAAAGAATGACATGCTCTCATTAAGACCAGACACATCACGGACTTGGTTTGAAAATCCCTCTAAGGTAGGTACACCAGTTGAAAAGCAGTTTGAAAAGTAATTTTCAGACACTTCGATTTAATTATGGCAAGTTCAATGTACTATGTTGCTGTCCCCAAGGTTTACTATAAGAAAGTTTTAAACTTTCTTAATTTCTCCCATCAGATCAGTAACCGCGTCTTGAATTTCACTCTTTCCTTAGAAGCACTTTGGGCTTTGCAGACAGAATCCAGCCCCCTCCTGCTTACCTCCAAGTAGTAAAATATATGTGGTTTTAATTGCTCCTTAAATTTCATAAACCAAAATAACATATGGTTGTTTACAAAGATCTAATTAGCACATTTACCTAAACATGCTTTCATGGTTCTGAAGACATTAAAATTAAAATGCAAATTATAATATGGATAGGAGACTGAGGGAGGATAATTTTAACCCAAGCGCCTGTAGGCAGATGATTCTTCTAGCATCTGACTTGCCAGCTTTGGGAGGGCCTTACCCTGAAGGAACATGGCAGAACTGTTATCTTCAAGTCGGAAGGCTTCATTCTCCAGCTGAATATGATAATATTAACAAGGTAGACATATTAGTAATATACCAAAGAATCAAAGCATGAACTCAGAAATCTAGCAGCGATTAATACCACAAAAGAAATGAAAACCAAGGAGGGCAGCCATGCGGGAAGGAGAAAATTCAGTTCTAAGGATAATCCCAGCACAATTAACACTTCTTATCAGTTTGAAAAGATTTGCTGGAAAAGATTCCTTTCCAAAGCACTTCAAAGCCAACTAAGAGATGGATATGGAAGCAAATGCCTGCTATTTCTGCTTTCTAAAAACCCAAGCAAGAAGATTGCCTTGAATATGAGACTAGCCTGGGCCACCTACTAAGATCTGTGCCAGTTTGGGCTACAAAGTGACGCCCTGTCTCAAACACACATTCTCTCTCTCTCTCTCTCTTAATTAAATGAGGTTCCAAACAAAGTCAGTTAAAGAGATGGTCTAAGTCTCCTACAAGACAGCAAGGCATTATAGAGACCAGAAACTATTTTTTTCTTTCAAGCTGCCATTTCTTTATTTGCATGCATTATTTTGCACAAAATAATGGATTTCATTGTATTGTCTTGCATGTATGTAATGAAGATCATTGATATCTGCCCTCTTACCTTTTCTTGCCTCTCCTGCCCTTGTCACTCTTCCTCCTTTTCCTATGTGTCTTATTATTCTGAGCCCCTTGTTATGTGTCTTTCCAAGAGCTGTATCTGAAACTCAAGTCCCAGGTGATGGTTAACTTTTTATGTCAACTGTGCTAGGTGATGTCCTGATAGTTCCTAAAGCGTTGCACTGAGTGCTGGCACACAGTGGGTGCTTCTGGTCTTATGAGCATTTCAATCCCTGCAATGAGTGAGGATCTCCATCGTCAATGCACGTGGACCATCTTCTAATCTAATCCACTGAGGAACTGATAAGGTTTGCAATTGCGTCGGCAGAAGTTTGGACATCTATTCTCTCCTGCTTCCACACCTCAGAACTCAATGTTCAGAACTTAGAACCTGGATCAGGACCTTCACTGTTGGTGTCTGTAGAGATACCGAGGGCTCCTAGTATTCTGCCCTCTTTGGACAGCCCCAATAACTATGTCACGGATCTTTGGATGTATAATAAAGTCAAACATTCTGTCCTGAGTTCAGGCTCTGAATCCAATTAAATGCTACCTCAACAACACAAGGATAAAAGAGACACACAACAGAGAGACACATGGAGCAGAAGGCTTCTGGAGATGAGGTCAAAGTTAAAGAAATTGGTCACAAGCTAAGGAAGGCTTGAAGCTGCAGAATCTGGAAGAACAAAGAGACACTGTCCATTAAAACTAGGAAGAATAGCGCCGTTGATATCATGACCCTGAATTTTTGTTTCATAGAACTGTGAGAGGATAGATTCATGTTTAAAATGCTAGTGTGTGATAATTCATTGTGAAAATTCTATGAAAATTCATGCATCCATACATCATGAATACCTAAGAAAAGAACTGATAGGAACATAGGAGAAAATGGCTGATTATACATATTTTTAATAAGACACACACACATCAGGATATTCTCCAAAGTACCAATTAGCTGGTACATGGGCTTTTTGAATAATCAGCCAACCAGAGACTCTCAGCCTTAATGTAGAAAAGAAAATCTATGTTCACTTACTTGGGAGAAGAAAAATGAGTGACAACTCATAGCTTGTGTTGTGAGGAGGAATAGTTTTTTGGACAAGTTCCCACTCTTACTGTAAATTTCTTTACTCATATCAAGATGAAGATAATTACTTGAACTCTATTTCAACAGCCACGTAAAAGATGCTTTCTCAAAGATTCTGCTTTCTAATATCCTAAACTCTGAAAGGCACACTGAAGTGGTATTTATAAGAATAACTCTTTGAATAATATCACATTGTTATGCTGCACCCCACCATGTTTTTTTAAACAATCAAATGAGAGCTGTCTGCCAAAGGAAAAACACTAATACTCTGTCTTTTCATTGCCTGCAGCTTTAAACATTTTCAGAGGTAGAAACTATAGTAATAAGCAGTTTGCAAATGAAGTGATTTGTAAATCTTAAACTGCAATTTTCTCCAAAACCAAACAATAGCTAAAAAAAAATGCCCTCTAAGGAGAGATGAAACTGTAAAGTCTTTTATTTGGCATTCAACTGTTGCTGGGTAGATGTTTTCCACAACTAAATTTCCTCCATTGAAGTATTGCCTACTCCTTTGCAGCAAAATCTTTTCTTTCCATGCATCTGGCCAGAAAGGGAAGGAGGTCAGGATCTCATGCTAGCTGGATGCATGATCCATGCATTTCTCCATATGGACCCCACAGTAAAAAGTCACCTTCAGAATCAAAGAAACCATGTTCATACAAAAAAAAAATGGATTGCTTGCATTTTGCTTTGAAGTTTTTTTTTTTTTTTTTGGTCAAGATCTACTTTGTGTCTACCTCCTGAATGCTGGGATTACGGTATGTACTAGTCATTACACCCAGCTGCATTGCATGGGAATGACACTTCTATCAAACACTCAATGAAATGCTAGTTCCAGTTAATAGGACACAGTCATATTTTAGCACACATTTTATCCTTTTCACTCTCAAGGCTTGAACTTTTTCAAAACCTCAAGTGATTATGGTAACATCTAACATGTTGAAATTTTTTTCTTACTTTGAAATTATTAAAATAAAAGATAATGCAGGTAGCCTTTTGTTTCTTATCAGAAAAGTACCTCTGATATTTTTCAGTGATTTGCTTTAAGTCCTGTTAATGGCTTGGTTTTGTATTTCCTTGTTTTCCAACATTGACTATTCTCTTCCCTTGTTCTCTGGAACTATGGTTAGTGTCACCCTAGGGTGGTAGTTATCATCCTCATCAGCGACAACAACACATTTAATTGAGGTTCAATTGGAGGTAAGCGAAGCAGACGGCTGGAGGGTGGGGACTGGGAGAAACAGGGTCTTCTCCACGGGGTAGCCGGATAATGAGATGATTTTTTTCTTGGTTAGCTGGGAGGCAGCATGGTATGGTAGGAAGAAGATGAGTTTTAGATTCCCTCTAACTTCATCTAAACTACTGACTTGCCCTGCCCATAGATAATTAACTCCATTGCTCTGGGCCCCATTATCTCATTGGGCTGAAGCTTGAGAATAGAAATGGAGGATTAAATAAGATGACACATGTCATAGTACAGGCTCAGAACATAGATGCTTGATCACTTAGGTGGGAATACCTCCCATCTCACCCTCACACTCCTGCAATTGTGGAGGAACACAGTCCCAAAGGTGAAATTGCAATAAAGAAGCCTGGAATATCCTATTGAGTATATCACATGCCATGTGGTTGAACAATGATGACTGAGAAACATTTATTGTGTATTGTATATATGAGTGTGTGTGTGTGTGTGTGTGCGTGCGTGCACGTGCGTGTGTGTCTGTGTGTCTATATCTGTGACTGTGGGTCTGTGTGCGGAGGCCCGAGGGTGACTTCAGGAACCATCCTGGATTGCTTTCTCCTCCTTTTTACTTTGCTCTGGCATTTCCTAGACTCTGCCCACCAGGGTCAGAAGGGCAAGTTACTCCGTTTCTTCCTGGTATTTTTAAAGTGGACCCAACTCGGTTTCTTCTGCTTACCAAGCAGTCTTAACTTGCGAGCCATCTCTCCAGCCCCAGGGTTGAGAAATTTAAAGACACACGTGAGTTGCCTCCTTTCGGACCCCTCTTCCCCCCCCACCTGGTTCCTAGTATGGAGCAGGAATCGTCCTACTATGGTTTTGGATCATGAACATGACTGATAAGAATAAGCCAAAGCTTTTTCCAGTGAGGCCTGGGATCCATGTTTACAAGACCAACCATGGCTGATGTGTGAGTGCTTTGGATTTGGTGAATTCAAGTTCAAGCTTGGCTTCTGGGGCCTTCCATCCAGGGCAACCCACTCAAAGCTCAACGGCTTTGTGGAAGGGAAGCAGAAACATTGTCAAGGACCAAACATGGGAAAATAGCTGTCTAGGAAAGAAGAGGCACCCACGATTTGTCAGGGGTCACCGCGAACGTACAACAGGCCATTGGAATGGCTTCTGCCAAGCAGGCGGGTAGCGCTCTGAAGTCGGAATTCAGGGGGAGGAGAAATATGACAAGCCTGATTCTCATTCTCCCACAGGGAAGCATCCAATCAAACAAAGGTTCCCCAAATCCCATCCCTTATGTTTTTTGTCTGTCCAAAGTGACTGCTGAGAATTCAGTTCTAATGTTCCCAAGCAATCCTTTCTAAATTCTTAAAGCTCCATAAGCCAGTTAGAAATTGATAAGGAATAATGTTGAAGGCCTGCGTTGATGGGATGTGATTGTTGCACTTTCCCCTCACTGTGCTGCCCTGCTCCTCCCATCCAAGCCGAGGCTGGTGAGCGTGTTTGGATGCGATTTACATCCGATCGCTTGTTGTCCTGGCTGTATCTATCTGGGCATGAGGATCATATTAGAATTAAATTTGTTAGTTTTCCTGTGAGGGAAAGAAGAATCAGGCTTGGTATTTCATTTCAACTTGTGATGCTTTGTCTTGGAATGTCACCCATCATAGTGTGAAAGAGGCCCTTGAAACATTTCATTCTGATATTTTAAGCGCTTTATGTTTCTTTTTTCTTTTTTATTATTCTTTTATTTCTTCCTACACTTATAAGAACGGCTCAAATGGTACAGATATGTTCAAATGTTGACAAGGGAAAGGAATGAAGGAATTCTCATATTCTGCTGGTAGTGATGTAAATTTCTACAAGATGCATGAATAGAGATATATGAAAAAATGTTCTCAGCGAGTGTGTATATATGCATGTAAGATATTCATGTGGATGTTTATAGCATTGCTGTTTGGAAAATTTTCAAACTTAAATCAACCCAAATATTCCTCCACTGTGTAACATAAGACAACTTACAGTCCATTGAAGTGTAGAGCACTGGGAATAAACTATGCTGCTTTCCAATCTAGAGATTTAGCAATAAGAAATTTAGTGATAAGAAAATAGAAACTGAACGTCCATCACGCTTCTATGTAAAGCTCAAAACTAAGAAAAATTTAGTATTAATAAAAAAATCTGGACACATATCACACTTTTAGGCAATGTTTGAAACTAGAAAGACACTTGCACAGTTTCAGAAATCAGAACTATAGTTTTCTAGGATAAAGTGCCAGAAGGAGTTGTAAAGGGGGGGGGGTCTCTTGGGGCTCAGGCAAATTCTTATCTCTTGGTCTGGGTCCTGGTTATATGAGAGAATGTATTTTGTGAACAGAAATCAATCTTTGTATCTGTGATTCATGCACTTACTTTCATGGGTTTTCTATCTTTAAAAAAATCACTTCAAAGAAAAGGCTGGATTCAGGTTGGAGACAAAAGATGGGGAGCCACCCGGCATGTGCACCCACGTGCCGGCACCGTGCGGGAGACAGGCAGGAGACTGACAAAGACAGTGAGCTGCAACTGAAGAAGTCTGGGGCTAAAGCCAGTCTGGACCAGATTGGATCACTGCGCTGCTGCTTCCAGCTGGGGAAGCTACAGAGAAAGTGTTTGATGAGGCCAGAGATAGAGATGGAGGTCGGATCACGAAGGGGCTTGTGCAGCCAAGATAAGGCTCGGGGGGGGGGGGCTCATCGTAAGCATGACGGGAAGCTACTGCTATTCATATCACAGATCCGAAGAGATTTCACAGGAATAAAGAACAACAGGAACTGAACCGTAATGACAAGAGTCGCCACAGTATCGCCCAATATTTCATTCTGTATCCCAGCTACAACATGTCATTTTCCAAGAAGGAGAAAAAGACGGAATGCAATTCAGAGGATACGTCTTAATTGTGAAGGGTCTTTAAAAAAATAGCAAGAAGGTGTGGAGAAGGCAATATGATCTAATGTTAAGGCAAATTTTTGAGACAGATTCTCCCCTTTATGTGAAGACTTCCATATTCATAGCAGTTTCAGAAGTAGCTGAAATGCTATCTGGGGCGGAGTCTTTTCATATTAGCCCAAGATCAAAACAACACTGACTAAAACAGTCTTAAAACCAAAAGCAAAGTAACATGACCGCTCACCACCCCACCACAAATGAAAATCCATTTTCATACCTGCCCCTTGCTGGTAATGCACAAAAAACCCTCAGCATTAGTCACTGGCCAGAGATGCATTGGGAAGAAAGACAATGTCCTTCCTTGGATTTGTTCGCCTAAAAATACTCAGAGTTTATGATGACAATCATGAACATTGAAAGACTTATAAGATAAGGTAAAATCTCCATAAATATGGCTGATTCTGAGAGTCACCTGTTTTTTTTTCAAGTTAACTACTATTGGTTTTGTTCATGTAAAAAAAATCAAACCTTGTCATGCTTGACATCATTAGAAAGAAGGTATACAAGATGACGACCTGGTATATGCATGCACTTTGTGTATCTAAGCAGAACAAATCACTCCTTAAAGTGTTGCCAACTTCCTTGAGCTATAGACGCTGAAGTTCTGACAATATCTCAGAATGTGATGGTGTTTGGAGTTAGGGTCTTTCCACAGGTAATTAAGTCAGCATGAAGTCATTAGGGAATACCTTATCCAATGTGACCGGTGTCATCACAAAATAAAGAAGTGTGGCTGGATACTGACAAAGAAAGATGCACTCGTGACGACTCCGGGCAAGGCGGCCGCAGTTCAACCAAGAGCGGACCCATGAATGACAGGCAACACTGCGGGTACCCGCCCCCTTCCTTCTTCCTGGATCCCAGTGTCTGGATCCCTGAGGAAACCCCGAGCAGCCCAGTGGTAATAGCCACTGAATCTTTCAGCAGCGAGGGATCTCCTTGGTGACATTCTCCCACATTCCTGCAGAACATGTCTCAGAGGTTGTGACAGCTCTGTCTGACAGTGTGCAGATGAGAACACTGGTAACCGGAAGCTCACTTTCTTTAGTCACGTTACGAGGACTAACACAAACTACTTCCTATAGGTATTGGCAGGAAAAGAGGCACCCAAAAGTCAAATAGCTGGTAGCAGGTTTAAAAATTGCTAAGGCTTCGGTTGGAGAGATGGCTCAGGAGTTAAGACTCTGCCTCAAAGCAAAGGGTCCTGAGTTTGCATCCCAGATCCCGCATAAAAACACCATGGGAAAAGGGTGGGTCTACAATTCTGGCTTTGGTGGGCAGAGCATGGGAAATACCAGAGGGAGCAAGGAAAGGGGTAGAAGCAATCCAGGATGGTTCCCGAACTCACCCTTGGTCCTACACACACACACACACACACACACACACACACACACACACACACACACTTTAAATGAATAAATAAAGTTAAAAAATCGCTAAGGCAGTTTAGTCGTAAGTGACTTTAGCTATCCCACCACTGCCAAAACAATTGTTCCACTAGCTAAAACTTTAGTTCACTAGGCACTAAAGCCACATGCTTCTGAAGACAGCAAGCTGATCTTTAAGCTGAAAGATGAAGTGCTAGTTTGCCTGGTCTACATTACACACTGCTGCATAACACATAATTCAAGCAGCCTAAGTTAGTTTCCTTATCATTCTAGAAAGTCAGACTTCAAGGTCAGGGTGTTGGCAATGGTGGTTTCTCCTGGAATCACGCTTCTCTATCAATGGTAGTAACCACCTGCTCACTGTGTTCCTACAAGATCTTTCCTCTTGCCCATGACATCGCTTCCCCACTTAGTAAGGAGAACAGTTCTCCCAGATCAGGCCGCCCCGGCTGCTCCTTTTTACGTTCATTACCTCTACGAAGGCCTGTGGGTCAAGTGAGGGTTTCAATATACAAAACTGGGGAAAGACCGACTTCAGACCAGAATAGGTATTCACCTAATAAAGACTACAATCATAAATGTGTTTGACTGGAGATTTCACTGTGCATGCATATACCAGGACATCATCTCGTATACCATAAAGAAACAAATGAATATGCTAAAGAGCTATTCAGCCCTGGTATTACTAACAATAACTAAGATACAGAGCCAGCCACAATGTTGACAATGAATAAAGGAAACGTGCATAACTACACTGTAGTACAAGGTATGTTTGTATATATGGATGTGCGTGTGTGTGTGTATGTGTATGTGCATGTTCACAAGACAAGTGTGTTGTCACATGCATACATTCACAATCACACAAATTACAGTGTGTGTCAAAGGGGTTTTGGAATAATTTTAATACTTTAACTGTAATGCTTTTTAACCCCCCAAAAGTACAAATCATACTTTAGACACAAATTTTTCCCTCCTGGGTTTTGATTCAAGGTCCCCAAATTATGCACATAAAGATATCAGTCAGCATTTCTTGGGAGTAACCTTTCGTCTTTGAAAGATGATCCTTTATCTCAGTATATTTACTCTGAGGATTGGGAATAATTTTGGGAATTGGTTGCAACTGATTTGGGGATATGTTAGTTCACATGGCATCTGCTTTCGGCAGTATTGCCTCCATGTTACACACAGACATCTCAGGAGCCGCCTGGCCTGATGGGAAAGGCCCAGGTCTGCGGTGGGAGATGTTCTAACATGGAAGGTTTTCCTCGTGGAAAGCTGGGCGCAATGCCTGGAAGCAGAGGCTGCACCCCAGCTTCATGGGAGCCCATGAGTTCCATGAATGAATGCAGAATGTTGTGTGAGCCTCTGTCATCCATGTGGACATCACAGTCCCTGTGTCTTCTCAGACATCACTGAAGGGGAGTTGAGAATGTTCAGCTACATGAGAACTGGGATATGGTTGTCTAGTTCCGCACTAGGCAGTTAGCATTGAGAAATTCATAGAGCCCCATGACTTTGCAAGTCAAAGACTTAAACATACTTGTCATGGTTTGAAGGTGAGTTGCCCCCCTCCCTCAGGCTCATCTGTTTAAATCCTTGGCTAAAGTTAATGTTTGTAAAGGTTGTAGCTCCTTAGGAGGTAGAGCCTTGCTGGAGGAAGGCATGTCACAGGGGGGTGGACTTGAGGTCTAGTGGCCCAGCACTGCTTCCTCTTGCAGTTTGCTCTTGATCACACTTTCTCCATGATGGCTGAAGTGACCTGATCTACTTTCCTACTTCGGCCTTCAGCCATGCCTTCTGCTTATGTGATTCCCAGCATAATAGATTCTATGTCTGGAACCAACTGTAAGCCAAATAAACTTCCCTTTCTCCCTTACGTTGTGTCTGAGTATTGTCTCACAGCTGCACAAAGGAAAGTAAGACCAGCAATACTGTAATGAACATTAGTGGAATCATTGAAGGACAGAAGTCCTTTCATAGATGTATAGATGCACATATATGCATATATGTATCTATACAGACATACATAAAACCTACATATGTAGACATTTGGATTTGTTTTGTCTGTAATCCAAAAAGAAATTGCTACCCATTAGATTTGCTTATCAATGGATATCTTCTTAATCATGTATTTTATGACATTTTGTTTATACTAAAAGATGTAATTACAGAAAATCAAGTTTACTGCATCTAACATTTTACATTTTATATATACATATCGATTTGTGTGTGTATATATATATAAACAATATATATACAGATATATATGCTGTTAATATAATTTATGCATGCATGTACATTTGTACACAAGTGTATAATCATAAAACATGTTTTTTTAATGACTACGGATTTTTTACCTCTTCAATAAAATGGAAAATGTTTATTAGCTTAATACTCTATGAATGCCCACATGAATAAAAATATTTTATTATGATGATAAGTAGACTTATTTTTTCCTGAACAGAACCTCCCAGGAAACTCAGATAGAAAGCCTACCCAGTAAGGCCATTACATCATTCAGGAATGTTTGGAGAGATTTAGTAATGTTGGCAGAAGAATTTAATGAGTCACAGACTTGATGAATGGTAAATAAATGAGCAATTCCACATTTTAAAGTGAAAGGTTCTAAAATTTGGTATGTGAAAGTGATAGATACTTTGAATTGACTAATGATTTCATTCTGCATGTATATAGCAAAACATTATGTTATGTACTGTAGATAAATGAAACTAATATGCTATATAGAGATATCCAGCCTCAGCATTATTTGTAATAGCTAAAAGAAAAAGTCAGTCTCACTGTTAACAGATCAATGAAGGAAATGTGGTGTCATTATACTATAGAATACTATTTTGCCACAGAAAGCAAAATCCTTTTATCCATGCTAAGATGGAAGAACATGAAGGATCTATCAAGTGAAGTAGGCTAGGCATTAAAGTGACAAGCAGCACATGAACTTACTCATATATAAAATCTAATCAAATTGATGCCATAGAAGTTAAGGATAGAGGACTGGGATAGGGAGGATAGCTCAGCTGTTGAAGCTTCTGCCTCAAAAGCAAAAGGAACTGAATTTGGATTCCTAAGTCTCACTTAAGAAATGTCTGACAGAAATGGGGGTGACCTACAATTCCTGTTCTAGAAGGTAGGGTCAGGGAAACCCCAAAGTAAACTAATAAAGGTAGAAGAACGATCCAGGATGATTCCTGATATCACCTTTGAGACTCCATAGGCATGCACATTCAAACTCATGCCCTCTGGTGCATATGCATAAAACACACATAGCACACATACACAAGTGCATCTATCATATGCATAGGTATGGAAGGTGTCTATGGTAAACAACAATTCATTGCATCTTTCAAAATAGCCATAGGAAAATACTTAAAATGTTTTACCACAAAGAAATGGTACACATTTTGGATGAATAAAAAGCCTAATTATCTTCATAAGATCATTACTAGTGAGCACAAATATCATTAATTATAAGGCTATTGTGTCAATTAAACAAATGGAAACGTGTCAAAGAATCTTGGTGGTCACAATGCAAACTGGGTCTCACGGGCCAGCATCCTGAAGCCCATTCTTTAGGAGCAGCAATGTGTAAGCTGTGTGGTGCTTTTCCCAACTAGCATGTCTATGATACGATCTGAGGGCAATAATGGGCTATTTACACCAAGTCAAGAGCCCCGCTGGTATTTTATCTCCAGCTCTTCACACTCCATTCCTTGCATCATGGGGATACAATTTAGCTTTTCTTCTAGCAACCCTGTAGTAACAAGGCTAGTTACAGAGCCATATGTAATCTCCTTTCTATCAACATTCCTGGGGTGCAAAAATGACCCTCTGAAACAGACTAACTTTTACCTGTATTTTTTTGATTCTTTTAAATTTTATTATTACTAGAGAAAAATCTAGAATAGTACACATCACAGCATTGCGTAGGAAGCAAAATTCCCAAACTATACACAGTAATGTAACTTTTACCTTATACCAAAAAATGTTCTCTTCTTCATAATGTAGAAATAAAATTAGCCTAAAGGAATGGCAGGCTCTAGAATGATGCCCGTTATTGATCTATCTTCTGAGCATCAAAAGGAATAATTTCTATAACCAAATCCTGATCAGGCTGCTCCTGAGGTAGAAATGTTCATTATTCACTTGCACCTATACAAGCAAGCCATCTGCTCCTTAATGGCATTGCTTGTCTCTACCAAAAAGAAAAGCCTTTAGGGATGGTAGACCTGATGCTCTGGTCTAATTATAAGTTGGATAATTATACCTTGCTTAGCTACATTTTCCCAAGTACTTTTATCTGAATTTCCTGTCTAACCCCAACACCTTCATTTTATTTCCTGCGCTCACTCTTGCCAAGAGCTGTACTGTACTGCTCATCAGCCCCTTGATTCGGGAGCAGATGGAAGGTCTGTGCCATCCCATCAGCCTGGCTAAATGACTCCTAAAAACACGGGACATTATCCTGCAGGCTGTGGCAGAGGCGCAGCATCAGGAGCATGCAAAGTGGATGCTGCCCCATTTGCAGGGAGGTGGATTGGGAGAGGGGCTGTGCACGTGATCAGTGCCTGGACCATCTTGGTGTCAATGGAAGCATGCTGAGAGTTGGTAACGGAAGTTTCTAGAAAACTTGAATAGGGCTTTCTTGAAAATGTCTAAGAACACCAAGACCAAAGCCTATCTTCTGAGAGTGTAGGATGATGGGCCACTTCGAGAGAGGTCCTTGGTCTTTGTAGGGACTAAATAGCTTTGGTCACTAAGCAGCGGGCCATCTTGGAGGCTGCTTGTGGGTGTGTCATAATGAAGAATGGAAGAGCAAAAGGCGCTTATATGGGAAGAAAAGCACTGGGGTGGGATAGAAGAATGTGGTTCTGTAGCAACTCAATCCCCACAGACATGCCGCGGTAAAACTGCTCTGCTCGCGACACAGGAGACTTGCCAAGGACCAACCATAGCTACGCATGGAGGGCTCCGAGTCTGAGTCCTGGATGGCATGGGACATCAGCCGATGTTCTAGAAGACACAAAATGCACTATGTACAGTCAAAATTCGAGAATTTTAGGAAAGCAGAGTCATAGACAGAAAATAGTGTCATATCCTCCATAAACTCTATCAACTGCATAACAAGAGCTGCGGATTCCTTTGCCTGCCACTGGAGGAAGCAGAAAGTCTCCTGGGGATGGAAGCTAGGGCCTGGGGTTGTGACATCCGTGGCATGGTGGATGGAGGGAGGGCAGAACTCAGGAAGAAAAGCCGGGACCCGCACCCAGATCCTTGGAAAATAGGCTTTTTAAAAACAAAAACAAAAACAAACGCATGTATGTGTGTGTGTGTGTGTGTGTGTGTGTGTGTGTGTGTGTGTGTGTGTGTGTGAGGGTACTGTGTGGCTCTGTGGAGGATCAAGGGTGACTTTGGGAATCACCCTAGATTGGTCCTTTTTGCTTTGCTCTGGGATTTTTCAGGCTCTACCCACCATAGCAGGAAGTACAGGCTGCCACCTCTTCTGCCTGACATTTTTATGTGGGACCTGGGATCTGAATGGTCTACTTGCAAGGCAGAGTCTTAACTCCTGAACCATCTCTCCAGACTGGAAAATAGGTTTTTGATAGGCACAACTGGAGCTATTATCTTTGCATATCAGTACTGTCTCTGGATGTGTGCGGGTTTGCTGGATGGAAGGTACATAGAAGGGAAGGGGAATCTGACAGAGGTAAAGCATGCTGGGGTTCTGTCCATCTACCTCTTACGCCCCTCAGCATAGTCTACACCATTTGCAGTAACGAGGAACTGATGTATACGTAGTCTCGTGTGTGCTCAGCAAGAACTTGCCATTGAGCTATACCTCAACCTTAGTATGGTCTATTTTGGGGCACCAATCCTAGGTATGACATGGTTCTAAAGGTACCCCATCCTTCCCCACTCTACCTCTTGATGAGTAAAAGCTGTTGCAGACTTCCTTCACAGAAGATCAATGTGGTAAGGTCACAGGTCTTATTTTTTTTAACCTCCCAGAGAAAATTAGCTTAGTGTCTTAAAGGGAACAGTTGGTCAATAAACAGTGGTTCCGAAGATGAATGAATGAATGAGTAATTTCAAAATGGGACGTTGAAGGGTTTTAGATGCAGAACAATATGTGTGAAGTGATGGATGTAGTGAAACCTTTTTATATCAAAATTTAATTAAACGATAAATCCAGTATGTCTGGCAGCAGAGTATTTCCTGCATTTATAAGATGGGTTGGAAAGAAAGCCAGTCTGGGAGTTAGGGCTGGGATGAAATTGTGAAAAGAAAACAGAGGATGGGGGAGGAGAGGAGGAAGAGAGAGAAAGAGAGAGAGAGAGACTGAAGGGAAAGAGAGAAGACAAGGGAGAGAAAGAAGAGGGAGTGGAGGGACAGAAGAAAAGAGAAATAGTGAGAGAGACAACAAAAGAGGAGAGAGGGAGAGAAAGAGGGAGGAATGAAGAGAGAATGAGGAAGGGAGAGTGAAGCAAGGAAAGAATGAAGAAGGGAGAGAGAGAAGTAGAGAGAAAGGGGAGGTGGAGGGAGGAGAGAAGAAAGATGAGGTTGAAGGAGAGATAAAGAGGAAGAGAAAAGAGGGAAAAGGGAGGGGGAAATGAGAGGAATAGGAAGGGAAGGAGGGAGGTAGAAAGAGAGAGACAGACAGAGAAATCTCTTTGGATCTAGAATTCAGAATGAAAACATTTTCTCCTCTCTAAACAAGTAAGAGAAGAGAAAGTCCTCCACCAAGAGAAAAAAGATGGAAAATGAACAGGTTCAAAGGCACTCTTCTGAGCCCCCTCGTTGAGGGATAATTGCCTTAGACACCTTTCCTGGTTTCCTTGTCAACCGTCCCCCACAGTACACTTGGTCCCCATCTGGTGGCGCTGCTTGGGAAGGTTGTGGACCCCTGGTGGGGGCTGAGGGAGAGCCTTGCTGAAGGAAATGTGTCCCTGAGGGCTAGAGGTTGTATGTCCTGGACACAGTTTCTGTTCTCTCTGCTTCCTGGCTTTCTATACAATGTAACCAGCTGGCTTCATAACTCTATTACCATAAGCCCATCACCATAACCCTATTATCATAAGCCCATCACCATAACCCTATTACCATCAGCCTATCACCATAAGCCCATCACCATCCCTTCTCCTCCAAGATGGACTCTCCTCTAGAACCAGATCCTGGAACAAACCTTTTTTTCCCCTTAAGTTTCTTTGCTGAGAGCATTTTGTCACAGCAACAGGAGAGACACCACGCAGCACAATGATTTCTGCATAAATTAGACATGCTTGCAAGACTTTGCCTGGTCCCGGAAGCGGGATGCCACTCACACCACTGCTGCTTTCTTTGCATAGCTCCTAAGCAATTGTATTTTTTTTAATACAAGTGGCCGAGCTATAAAGGAATGTAAATTCCACTCTTTTCATTAATTTAAGCATCATTTCATATTCTGAGGACATTCAGGTAGTCTCTTGGGAAGAGCTAATGAATCAGAGGAAAGGAAATCAGTATTAATATTTGCAAACACCGTGGATATGTTTGTGTTTTGTGATTTTGTTTTCCACCTCATTTCAGTTTCTTTGTAATTTTCCAAGCAATCTCTTAGGGAGGAAAAAGAAAATATGCAGCATTATGTAAATTCAGTATCACACCATGCTTTATACTACACCACCTCATTAAGCAAGGGCCTGGCTGAGAGGATCCCAGAAGCTCTTTAGAGTAGAATGTATCCAATTCTCTGCCCCTTCTTGGGACGACACCCACTGACCATTTGAAGCAAACTCAGAATGCCTGGCTGTAGTTTGGTTATAGTACTCTCTGGCCAATGTCATTTGACTCTCCCCTGTCTTAACCTCTTCCACATTGTCATAAGATAGACAGTTTTCCAATAGAATTCTGTACTACGGATATGTGGTTGGCCTCTAATATTTTTAAAGACATAGAGAGAAATCCTAAGGTGTCTATTGATGACTGCAAAAACTTCCAGGGAGCAAATGATTTAGCATGTCATAAGTTTATTTTGCTGAGCAAGTTTTTTTTTTTTTTTTTTATCTTTACAGTGATTTTCAAATTAGAACTCTAGGATGAAGAAAATGATCAGAAAATCAACAGAAGCACCAAGGAATAACAAACAACATCTGCATATTCCATTGGATTCTTATGAAGGAACAAAATTCACATTTCTGGGCAGAGAATGCAAACACTCAATCATTTATCATCTCTCTACTTAGAATGAGAAAAGATTAAGGCCTTCGTTCTATGTAGGGCACATATTCTGAATCAACTCAGATTTTCCTTTCGTTGTTCTTATGTTTTGAGAAGGAAATTCAGTTATTTCTGGGCAGTAATATAGCAGCAATTATTTTTGTTATTTTCCCACAGAAATGTAGGTTTGAGAGGAATTGAAGCAATCACTCTGGTTGCCATATATTGTCAGTGTTGGGTTCTAGAAGTTTCTCTTCCTAAAGGCAAGCTAAAATGTCAACATTTAGTTCAATGGTCACAACAAAACCATCACAAAGACTCAATAGTTCCAGGACAGTATAAATCCAGGATGCAGCCCAAATGAACACATGAACTCAACCAAGGGGAAGAGAAGGGGAAGGAAGCCAGAAGGATGGTCCCAAGTAGAGGGAGGAGGCAGCAAATTCAACCCTGCTCAAGTGTAATGACAGCCTAGCAGGGCAGATTGTGTGTTTAGAACAGCTTACGGGTCCCCAGCTCTTAACCTGGGTACGATTCCTCACCCAACACACCAACATTTGAGTCCCATTGGCTCCCCCCATGGCAGCCCTATAGGGGGAGATTGGACAGGGCAGACAATCCATCCACACCCCTTGCTATCCCCTTTGCTCATTGCACATTTATACCTTGTCATCCACGTTAAGAATGTTCTATGAATCTTGCTCATGCAGAGTGCACGAGCCAAGTATCCCATCTCTTCAGCTGTTGCTTTTTTTTTCCCTTCAATTTTCAATGAATTTAACTGACGTTTTGATTGTAGCTCTCAATCTCATAGGCTCTGATTATATCTGAGATCAAACTAGAGTGTGCTGATTAATGAAGTTCTAGCAAAAGGATCTGACTTTGAATTGTGAGGAACTCATTAAAGTCATGTCAGCTATTTTGAGAGACAGCATCTGAGACATCTTGGTGCGGTGTAATTCCATCTACCATGACCAGATGCTGCAAACCAAGTTTCTTTTCATTTGGAGACAGCTGAACCCCATGCATAGACAAGCATTTCATCTCAGCCATCCTAAGAAGTCGCTGCAGATCAAATCTTCACTAAATCCTTTCTAATATAAGTGAAGCCCACTGTCTTCTACTTTCTCATTAGAAAGGAAACTTCCAAGGCAGTTCAACATTATTTTTATTTTCTCAAGGACACTATTTTACTTAGAACTTTCTCCTATAATATAGCCCCAATTATATTTCTTCTCAGATCACTCATGTTTTTTCAAATGTCTCTAAACCGTGCCTACACATATTTTACTCAAAACAGCACAACAGCAGAGCTGGATTTGTATTAAAAGACACTCTTAAAACCATTCCCTCATTATATAATTCTACAGTATTCTCAGATCATTTTTATTTTGCCCCTAGTCTATATGGATATAAACTATTTGCTCCCACATTTGATAAAACCCAACATCTTTCCGTTCTGCTGCCATGAGGTGACCCTCAAACTCTAGAAATTTATGGAGAGAAGTCTCCTTTTTCTTGACTTATGGTTCCAGAGAGGAGATACAGTCCACTATGGTGGGAAAGGTATGGCAGGTGACAGAAGCTAGAGGTGGCTCAGGTCACAGCCAACATCGTGGAGGCAGAAAGAACAGGAGGTTAACTATAGGAGTAGACTGCTAGAGGAAGCGGGGTGGGGCTCCCCAACTTCAAGGTCCACCCCTGTGAGATGCCATCCTCTATCAAGACTCTACCTCCTAAAGGTGCCAAGACAGTCTTGAACATTAAGAGCTAAGGATATAAATACATGAACCTATAGGGGAACATCCGATACAAAATACACATTTAAAGGCAGCCATGGTGTGAGTTTGCAGTTTTGTTCTTTTCATTGATGAATACAGATCTAGCTATTCCAGAAGCAATGTCACTTTTGGAGTTTATGAGTTCCGTATGTGATGAATGTCATTCAAGGTGTGCACACCATGTCCTTCCTTCAATTGATACTAACAACTCCTATTTTCTTTTCTCATTAGACCCCTACACATTATTTTATCAGTTCTCTTCATACCAACTCATAACCATGATTCATAGGGCTGAAACCTTCATCTGTCCTTGATCATACGTGCAGCACTTCTTTTGGTGGACTAGAATATCTTGTGGCGTCAATTCGCTGATACTTGTTGCTTCAGTTATCTATTACTTCTGCATATTCTTTGCTTCACTCTGGGATTTCCCAAGCTCCTCCTTCCAAAGCCAGAAGTGCAGGCTGCTGCCAATTCTTCCTGACAATTTTACATGGGATCTGAGATCTGAACTCAGTCCCTCTGCTTTGGAGGCAGAGTCTTAACCCCTGAGCCATCTCCAGCCCCATTTTGACACTGTCAAGCAGAAACAAGACAGAAAAGGTTTTGCTTCCAGACAGGCTTTAGCGGTTGCCTCTGTAACCGTTGGGCCACTGTATGTAAGAGTTGTGACTTGTTAATCTAGCTGAAGGTGGGCTGGAGAATAGGTGGCCTTCAGGTACATGACCTTGTAGGCTAGTGGGCTGGAAGCCTGAACCCTCCTCTTGCCTGTTCTTCTCACGCTTCTCTTTGTGATCACCCCATCTTATTTATAAGGCTGGCTTCAAAAGACTCATTCTTTTTCCCCACACAAGACAGTTCCCTCCCATAAGAGGCCAAGTCATTCATCTCTGGCAGTGGGGTGTGATGACGTCTATGTCAGTGTCATGCTTCTGGCCCCCAGGGGCTGCCCCCTCCTTGCAGACCACCCTTGTCTGTCTGCTCTTCCTCCTTCCAGCGGGCCCTCTTAGAAACCAATGCAGAGCAAATTAACAAGACAAGAATGTGAAATTGGATGTTGCTTTCGTGTCAGGCTCAGGCATGGGAACTCCTGAAAAGACTAAAAAGAAAATATCAACATTTTTGTGTCCGTATTTTATGTCTGAAAAGGAACATTTTTCAATTTCATCAATATGCAATTTGCATGCTCCATCTGAAATACTTTGATATTAAAAACACGAAAACTAAGTGCTCGCTCTAGAAAGAGCGGCATGTTTTGATTTCTTTCATACGGAATGTTTTTCAATAGACTTGCAAACGAATTGTCATCTAAACCATATTTCTTGAAACACTTGTCAGGGCCAAATAGAGAAGCAGAGTTCAGAGAGAAGATTTTGCAGCTCTGAAAAATAGCTCTTTGGGCCTGTCACAAAGCAAAATTGCTCTGGCCTTCATGTTTAATTACGCTAAAACAGATATTAATACTGCTGTCGAGAAGAAATTAAAAAACGTCCCTAGGGATTCTCAGATTGGGTGGTCTCATTTAGTTTTTTATTCCTTTCTTCCAACTTCTGGGTAAAAAATACACAAGGTTAAGAGGAGCTGAAGTCAAGATTTTAATATTGATTTCCACCTTAGCGATGATACTGTTTGTTTCTGATGAGCTCTTTGGAAGCTATGTTTCTTCATGTGTGACACGAAAACAGTGAAATGTGATTCAGAGAGTCAAGGGGGCCAGTTCCATACTCTACAGTGATATCATATTCTAATTTAGAAGAAAATTAATTTTAAATAATTGTTATTAATCATTATGCATTATTTATCTATTGATATAGGTGATAAAACAATTAGCCTTAAGGTCAGATCCAATGCCAAAAGAAAAACAAAAGTGACCAGGATCTTTAAGAGAACTGAATACTTGAGGTGAGGGTCACCATAGATAGAGCATTCCTAATGTTGACAAATACCGACATTCCTCTTCTTCCCATGGAGTCTGTTTCCCCAGTCACTGGTCTTGGTGAACTGTGAGCAGACAGTAGCTAACAGAACCCAGAGAAGCATTTATCACGCATCAGTGGGAAAATAATAAGTTCAGAAACATATTGTCTTTGAAGTAGGATGCGAACGTCATTTTGTTTACAGACACCTCTGCGCATCTCTGAGATGCGGTGACGTCGCCTTTGCTTGGCATGGCAAACGCATCTGATTCGTCCGTCACACTGAGGGAGGTGGGCCGAGCAGAGGACCCAGTGGATGAGGATCTGAATTCAATCAGCAGGACCCACATGGTAGGACACACTTCAGAGCGGAGAGACAGAGTGGGTGGGCACCGGCGCTGGCTGGTCAGCTGGCCTTACCCCCTGTGGGCTGGCTCAGGGCCCTGTCTTAGCGAGACAAACCCCCACAGGTGTGCCCAGGGGCGCGTCTCGCAAGCATCGGGGTGACACTTGAGACGAACTACCCTGTGTTGCAGTCCAGATGGCTCTTCCTCAGCAGTTGGGGGTCTCAAGGGCAGGACACACGGACCCTTCCGAAGAAATCCCACCTGGAGCTGCCCAGCTCTGCGTGACTTTCCCAGCCTGCACCTCCTGACAGTGAGCCTTGTTTTGGACGTGCCCAGCCAGGCCGTGCTATCCCATAAGCCAATTCCTTGCAGCAAATCTTCTAGCTCTATCTTTACCCGGTTCTGCCCCTGGATGATTGTGAGCCCACCTCCTCTCCTTCCCAGATCATTCTTGCTCTATCCCCCAGAAGCAACCAATGCCTAAGAAAACACATGCGCAGGTAGCTATGAGAAAAATAAATACGAATCAAGAATTCTCATATATGCTTTAGGCTTTCACATTTTTTTTAAAAATGGAGGTTTACTTGCGTGGCTCTTCAATGTTGAAATTGAGGTTCCCTGTTAACCAAGAGGTCATGTTAAGATCATTTGCAGACTCCGTGGAGAATCACGGGGCCCTCACAATGTTTAGGTACTATTCCATCCTGTTTACCTAGAAACCTAAGCTACCCACATAGAAGCTCAGTACATCAGTGGTAAGAGGGAGTAGTTCTCGTCACTGTACTGAAAGTTAGCATTTTACCTCAGTTGCACATTTGCAACTTGGAAAGTTCCAGGAGAGATAAGACAGAGAAGGGATACAACACATCTCTTTCATCTATAGCCTTGTCCACTCAAAACCTTCCTTCATGATTTGTCAACATTTACCTCCCTTGTATTTCAAAATGTGAAAAATCCCCAATGTCTGCCTTTGATCTCTGACCAAGCAGCTCTTTGGTTCACCTACTCCAATCCCTATTGACCTCCTTGAAGACCCTCGCTTGCCTTGCCTTTCTCCTCACACTCTGTGGTGACCTCTGGACAGACAGTGTGGGGGGAGGACAACTTTCTACTGACTAGTACTGACGGCTGCATCTCCGGCCTGCAATCTCCTCTCCCTTCCCACAGCTCTGGGCTGGCCAGCAGCTCCTGGGTTCCTGTCCTTCAGTCTCTACCTCCTCTCCAGGGTCCTCTGTCCCCCTGAGGGTCTCAGCATCTCCCATCACGTCTCATCTACACTGATGTCGCTGCTGCTCCAGGCATTCACCTTAGTTTTGCTCCTGCACATCTGCAAGGATGTATTTCATCATCCAGCAGAGTTAGCTATGGCAAAGCATGTTCCTTGGTTTGGTCCATAAAATGTGGGCACCTGTGGGGACCATGGACTTACCAGGACTGGAGGTCATTTCCCTCCCTTACCTTGGCCAACACACAGGTGCCAACAGACCAAAGCAGACCAGGAACCAGAAACCAAGTCTAGAAGGTTCTACATGGAAATCAATAGCCTGGTCATCTCAATCCTGTGATGCCCATTAAATACAAATACAGACTGGAGATCGTGTGGATTCTTTCCTTTCGTTTTAACTACTGGAGACACTTAAATTCCAGATAAATATCTAACTCGTTAACTTTTCTAGTGTCAACGAGAAGGATTCCCGCCCTGGGGGTCACCCTCTGCCTTCTCTGTGTGGCACAGCAGAGTGACGATCAACTCCCCAGTTTCCTTCAGTGAACAGTTAGTTCTACCAGGACCCCTTCCAACTGCTGCCCAGTTTTTCAGGTCGGAAAGGCCAGTCCCCCTGGAATTGTCTTCCTCTTACATGCCGCAGCTCGAAGCAAGGAGATCCTTTCGTCCAACAGCTGGCAGAGAAGCCAAGTGTCCCCCCTTCTCTCAGTCCCAGGGGCCTCATGGTCTCCCCTCACAGGGATTCTCCTGGGACACTGCGCTTCTTCTGGTTTAGGTGGCCTCTGATTCCTGGCACTTCATTTTCTCTGATAACCCGGGCACTAGACTCTCGATGCTTCTTCTTCCCTCCCAGGAGAATCCACAACTGAGAAATCCCATCTCCAGGCTCCTCTGAGGCCTCTTTCACCCTCACATTTCCTCCAGCTCCTTGGCCTTTATTTTAGGGTCGCGAGCACATGAGGTTTCTAACCGGAGCCCTCCCTGACTTTCCCTGATGACTCCTTCCATCTCGAGCTTCTGAAACACGCTTGTCTAGATGCGGGAATCTCTAATCTCCATTTAGTATCTTCCTTTTCCTTTTGTGCTGCTGACACTCACCAAACCCCTTATTCCTGGTGGTTCAGAAAAATGTCAAATAGCTCTTCTCCTGGATGGGGCTCTACCTCTTTCAACAACAGTGTCCATTCAAGCAAATTTTAGCTGCTTCAGTAGGGAACATTAATAGGCTTAATTTCCTAATGCATTATTAATATTATTATTGGCATTATTAATGTCATTGAGACAGAGTCTCTAACAGGGCTGCCTTAAACTTTCTATGTAGCATTTCTACGTAGAATGACCTTGAGTCTTGTCTCCACTTCCAAATGCTGGGGTTACCCACGTGCACCACCACATCTGGTTAACACGGCCTTGGGGATCCACCTTGTGTTTTATGCTGCTAGTCAGGCATTCTGCCAACCAATCCGCTTCCCCAGTCTTGGCAATTATCTTCTTCGGTCTCTGCTTGTCTCATTGAACTTTGCCTTCTAGTCTTAATATAATAACTGAGTCCATAATTAGCTAGATACACGATTAAACTTCTGATTAATATACTGATTTGTCACAATAAGTTTCACTTCCTGCAAACAATCTTTAACTGGATGGGGTAATACTTTTTAAAATTCGTGTTCTCTTGACAGTTAAGCATTATGATATTTTAGAAGGTAAAGCACAAACCTGGAAAAGCACACAAAAGTTCATATTATTATTATTATTGTTATTGCTAAACATAAACTGTAAGTTACCTTGTCAGGCTTGTGTTTTCTTCTTTTTTGGATGCCACTAAATCATGGCTTAGTACTGTTGAAGTATATTGAATCTTGTACAGCTTGTTTTATAGGCAAAAATTGTGACTCTAATGCCATTTCAATGGAGATAAAAATCTAATAGTGAGCAACCTAAGAGGATGGGAAATTTATGTGGTTTCTTTCTGCATAAAAAGCCACACAAAGTGTGACTCATGAGAACTAGAAATTAAAAAAAAAACCTATGAAGCCCTGGATATTAACAAGACATTAAGTGTAGTCAGAAAGCTAGGAAACACAACCACTTCATACCTCCAAAATTAAATAAATACAGATACAGGATAGAAATGCTTCATCAGAAAAATCTATGCAGGATGGAAATGCTTCATCAGAAAATTCTAAACCGGGAATATTCTATATGCACATACAGACACACACATTTGCAGCTCACAAACCTGGAGACCCGAGTTTGATCCCCAGAAGCCCATGTGGTGAAAGGAGAGATACGACTTCTGACCTCTGCCCAGCACCATGGAATGCATGTGATTACCTCCCCTCACACTCTGTATCTCGTTTTCTTTCTCTTTTTGTCTCTCTCTCTCTTTGTCATAAACAGAATATTTTTAAAAAGAAATACATGAGCAGAAGAGATGGGCATCATTATGCTAAAAATGATTCCACTCTTAAATTCTGCAGTAGAAATAGAGGTAATCCCGGGATTCACACATGACCATTTTGTGAAAGCATTGAGAAGCCAATAATGAATGAGCAACTCTCTCTTTGTCAGCTAATGGAATGGTACCAACACTTGATAAAACAAAAGGCTTCTGTGTTCTATGTGCTTAACAACTCCTCATTCTAACTCACTTGGAAACTATAGAGCTCCAAATGAACTATGGAGGGTAAGCCTCTTAAAATAAAGAATAACATTTAAATGCGTAGCTATTACAGTCTCGTCTGATATTCATTTTAATTGCAACGGCGATAATGAATATACTTTGTATTCAAACAGATGTCACGAGTACTTGTGCAGAAGTTCCAATATAATTCAGTCTTAGTTACAGCGTGGATAAATGGATATTTAAAATCAGATGTTACCATGAAAAGAGGAAAGAGCCAATTACGACAAACACTAGCTCCTTAAAATAACAAATTAAAGATTTTTTTTTATTAAATTCTCTTCTTTCTAATTTTGACTGACTTGGAATCCAGCGATGTTTATCTTCCTTGTGTCTACTGCTTTTCATATGAACTAGCTTTGTGTCAACAGGGATTGGGAATGTGGCAAATGACTTGGAGTGTGGGCTGGAAATCACTTTACAGTATGTAGACACTGTTCCATCAAATGCAATAAAGTTTGTCTTTTTTTCTAGCTGAAAAAGTGGTTAATTATGGGCATCATTCTATTTCAGTCAATCTGACAGGCTCTAATATTCTTTCATCCTTCTCCACTGAGCAGGTCTAACACTTTAAAGTGCACGGAAAGAGGATGCAGGCCTAGGGGAGTGCTGCTTTGTGGAGAATCACACAGTGAAATATGGCCGGTTGCAGAACACACCATTTCCCCTCAAAGCCTGGGTGCAGGGCCCTGGAATCAGCATTGTGGCAAGCAAGCTGACACGTGGGAGCATGCTCCTGCTTAGAAACCACTGCTTGAACATTGGATGGGGTGATGTCGGGAGCCAAGTAGGATCTATTTTATTCAAATCGGCAAAATGTACTAAGGACAGATTCAATATGAATGAAAGAATGATAGTGTTTAAAAAGGCAGGGAACATGTGAAGATATCTTTCAAAGTACATTTTAAGTACGGTAATAGCACACAACCCTGACAACTTGTCTGACAACCTGTGGGAGACGCTAGGAGCCAAAGCAATAACACAGTCGTGGGAGGATCCAAACCTGGACCAGAACCACACAGCTTTTATTCTTGAAACCCAGATCCCACATCAAAACCTCGGAGACGGACTTAGACATTGGAAACCCTTCTCCCCAATACAGCCATAAGGAGTAAATTGTTTTATTGTCTTTTCATTGTTCATTTGATTATTATTAATTTATTAAGGGTGAGTGGCTTAACCAAGGCACAGATGTTACCACAGGTCGGGTAACAGAATGTCTGCCTTCAATTAGAAAATATATGTTTTTCCTAAAGCTTTCTATATTGGATACTGTGAAAGGGAGATTAATGAGGAGATAAAATTCCTAGATGACTCACAGGAGAGGATAAGACTATCAGTAAAGAAAGAAGAGGAAAGACCACCAACAAGACCAGGAACCATAAAGGTGGGCTACCCTCCCACCCTTGACTCACTTCTCCTGGCATCTAAACTAATCAATGAAACTTACTTGGCAGCGACAATGTGTTTGTGCTCTAATATTTTAAATCATGACTTAGCCAGCAGAGCAAAATTTGATGGTCAAAGTGGCTCTGGAGTTTAATAGGAGAAAGCAGGACAGTTAATATGAAGGTACCAAGGGGTGTGTGTGTGTGTGTGTCGAGCAATTTGCCCCGTCCCAGGACTGGAGATGAATAAACTGAAATCTGTGACCAGAGTATCTGTCAGGAGCACTCACTCCTGCAGGAGCACTCACTCATACAATGGAGAAAAAGAAGCGGATGAGATTCATCCAGGGCTCCCTCATCCTTGGCTCACCTGCATAACAGCATAGGAAGCAGAACCTATAAAGAGATCTATGAGCAGCAAAGGCCAACGGAACCACCTGCTGGGCTGCAAGGACTGCGAGAACGCTCCTGGAGGTGGTCTCCAGCCCAGTCAGGTCAGGCATCACCTGAGAACTCCCTGAGTACCCGCCCAGGCTGCCCGGCATAATGCTGCAGACCAGTATGCCCGCACTAGGGTTCATCTCCTCATAGTTCAGGGCGGACACAAACCCATGGTCAAGGAGCGGGCCAATTCAGCTCCTGGCGAGGGCTTGCCCCCTGGCTGGCAGGAGACCACCACACTGGGTCTGCACACGGCAGAGGACAAACCCTCTCTTTCCTCCTCTTCCAAGGCTACTTATCCTACTGGGGTCAGGATGCCCCCAGGATGACCACCTTTGCTGGATTTCTTCCAAAAGTGCTATCCCCAGATACAGTTGCTTTGGGGACCACAGCTAGGGCATAAGAGCACAATGCCGTCCATGGACCCACTAGCAAATATGGACTCTCCATCCTTCCTGAGACCCGTGGCATCAAAACTAAAGAAACGGGGTCCCCAGCAGCCTGTGCCTTCCTGAGGGTGTGTGTGGGGGGGGTCATTCTCCACAAGTAAAGCTCTCAGAACCACAGGATGAAGACTCGACCCACAAAGCTGTACTCATGCCAACCTCCAGGCTTCTGGCCAGCGCCAGGAGGGTCCCGCACATCATTCACAGTCTTTGCACTGTTTCTCGTCCCTGCCGCCAACCCTCAACCATGTCTGTGCTTTTTTAATGATAGATTATGTCAGCATCCCGACCGTCACCATCTCTTCCGCCAAACAACAAAAGCCCTAATTTTCTGAAACAATAGTTTCCGCAGCTTCGGGTCTCACTTTCCCAGAGGCTAGAGGAAACACTATGTAAACAGTCATACAGCACAGACTTCACACATCAAAAAACACCCAGGTGTCATGATATGGGACGCTCGTTTATTTCTAACTCTTCTCAGTAAGTGTTGCAGTCAGCATGCATGGTTGCTGATAAGTGACCATCAAACAGCTTAAGGGAACAAGGAATTTATTACCTTACAACAGTCCAGTTATAGTTCTCAGTACAGCTTGACAGGAGAGCACGCACCAACACCAGGCCCAAGGGAACTGGCCACATCATCTTTAACTAATGACCGAGAGAGGGATGATTCTTACTTGCCAGAGCAGCATGTCTGGACAAGTGTACAGAAGGATGCCGACTTCCTCAACTGTCTCTCAGTATTTTTATTCATCTGTTCAGGGCCTAGTCCCACCCACCATGGCTGGGCCTTCCCCATCAGCTCGACGATCTCCTGCAGGTTTGCTCTGGGCTTAACTCAACCACTAATTCTCCACAAATGTGCCCAGAGCTCAAACCCTCAACACTCAAGTTGACACCAGTTCCAACTCCGCCACAGTCTAGGCATTAAACAGCCCAGTGGTCTCTGGCATGAAGAATTGATCTTGCTTAATATTGCTGAAAAAAACTTACATGCCATATTTGTATCTTTACATAGCATAGATCACATAAATGCTTACTATCTTACTTCACTGAGCCAAGCATTATGACATAGGTCCACAGACGAGACCCAATTACAAGAGATCCAGCGTAAAACACGGCAAACACAGCCAATAAATAGTGACATACCATGTTCTTGAAAATAGCTAAGGGAGTAGAGCATAAGAGTCCTTACCAGAAAAGCTAAATAATGCACATGCTAATTAGCATGATTTAGTTAGCCCACAATATTTCAAAATGTGACACACAAGAAATATCTTTCATTTTTATGTATAGGTAAAGATAAAGAAAGTTTCAAAAAGAAGTGCAATTCATTCCCCAAAGACACCAACCTGGGACATGTCAAGGCTGCAAATCTTCAAGTCCCTTTCCTCCACTCAAGACTCTTGCAGATTTTTACCATCGTATTGCAGTCAGGGATGGAGCTCTTTGTGCACATCTGAAATTTAGTGCCAAGGTCCTCACTGCACATAATCCTTTCTGGCAGCAAAGTGTTTTCCAGGTATATGCATTATCTTCCATACCCCAACTGTCTCCAGTACATGTTATGAAAGCATCACACATGAACCTACAGACATGTGCATATGTGTACACACACGCTTAGCATCACTGAAATAGACCATCACTGAGAATTTTCAAGTGGATCTCTTAAGACAGATACTGTTAAATGTCTTCAGACAACAAAGCACTGTAAATCCTCAGGCCTTCCTCTACGCGATTTTCCTGCAGCCTGCAGAAGGCTTTCATCTTCACATTAAAGACACCTGATCAACTCAAAGGGAAGGACTTGAAAGTGCTAAGGAGCCCTGGCAAACTTTTGCCCCAGGCAACTCCTGATAATTGAGCATTAAAAGCACAGCCACATGTTTGCGTATACAATAGAAAAAAAATCTATAAACTTAAAACAACGGAATTTCTTTAGAACTCATCTGTTAACCAGAAAGGAAGCCAAGGGACTCTATTTTACTTCTTTATGGCTGTCTGCACATGACAGGCTGGGCGATCAGATCATCATAAACTACACCTGTTGGATGGGTTCTGCGATTCCCAACAGCAGCTGAGATCGTAATTAAAACTAGCAGGGCAGGCAGGAGAGATGGCTCGGGGGTTAAGACTCTGCCTTGAAAGCGGAACATTCTGAGTTTGGATCCCAGGCCCCATTTAAAAAAAAAAAGAACAACAAAAACCGCCAGGCAGAAAGGACAAAGGCTTGTACTTCTGGCCCTGGTGGGCGGAGCTCTGGGAAATCCCAAGGAGGTAGAAGGGATCCAGGATGAATTCCCCAAGTCACCTTTAGTTCTCCGCAGGGACACAGCGCCCTCCGGCTACGCGCACACACGCTAAATGAAGAACGCAGAGCAGTAAGTAAGGGAGAGTAGCATGGCCTCGTCAGCCTACCTGGGGTGTTGAGCAGCCTGGACATCTTGCAGAAGTAGGCGACGTACTGCTCGCAGTACTCGGCGCTGCTGGTGATGGCGCCGATCTGGTCCATGGAGGCGCTGTACAGCAGCTGCGTCACCGAGTACTTCTCCGGGTTGTAGCCCACCACGGTCGTCTGCATCTGCAAGTCATGAGACACGATGGTCCACACCTTGTCCTCTGTGGGCAAAGAAATGATCGGGAAGATGACTGGTTAGTGCGACCAGGGCTTCTTCAAACGCCGAAAGACGATTCCGCTGTGCTTTAGCTGGGCTTTCCAATGAGCTGGTGTGCAACCGAGCTAGAGGCGGCAGTCTGTGTGGCCCACCTGGGCTCAGGTGTAAGAGCAAAGCGCGGAAGCCATGCTTTATTCAGATAGAGAGAGGCTAGCTCCTCCCATCGTCCCGCGTCTGAACCTTAGTGCTGAGATAAACACCCGGTCCGAACAATTTAGGGGACCAAGAGGATATCCTTCCAGCTTATGCTGCTGGGATAGAATTCCTCACCGTAGAAGTCACACCAGCAGCGGGATCCGAGGGAACCCGTCACTTTCAGTTCACTTCAAGAGCCGTGGGCGAGAACCAACTCGGCAGGTTTGCAAGCCTTGCGAAAGACCACCTAGCTCTCTCCATCTTCTCCACCAGCCCAGGGGATGGGCCACCCACTATAGGTCGGGTCTTGTCCCATCGATTTCCAGACAATTAAGAGCATTTCCTGTATGTTCGTGCCAGATTTAACTACATAACTCCTAATTGGTGCACCCAAAGGCCTTACCTCACAAAGCGACAAATTGAGATTAACTAGTTTATCTCCAGAAACAACGCCAAAAGCCCTCTTTGCTTCCAGTTGGCGTTTGTAACCTCCGTCTGCAGGAACGACTGCAAGAATTGTGTTTGGACGCCCATCCTAACTTGGAAACTCATTCTTTCCATTATGTGCTCTCTCCAAAGTGACCTGCTCAAGCCACGGAGCTTCGTACATAGCTTTTGCTCCAATCAACGGCATCCTCGTCAACAAATGCTCTTTAAACCCTGCCCTTTCAGGCAAAACGAGACCCCACCATACTTAATGCTGATATGCTCTATAACTGTGGAAGGCAGTAAGTAATTTCATCTTAGTGTCTGGGAAAGTGGAAGCTTCAATACCACTAAATAGAACCAGTTATAGGTTACATCAAGTTATGTAAAAAGTCTCTATAGTTTTGAATTTTAATTAACTGTGGACCTAAGACAATATCTCTGTTTTGAAATGCTGGTATATATTTCAACTTTGAACAATAAAAACATTCTCTGAAAAAGGTCACAGCTCTACTACCATATTGCCATCATTACATTCTGTTTAAATATTCAGAGAAAATTAAAATCTGTGGAAATGACTGATTCTAGGGTATGCAAACACGGAAGAGAGTTTAGAAACATGGGGCTCCATGTAACTTGAACTCTTACGTAGCCTAAAAATGTACATGTTAACCTAGGACTCTCACCTACATGTGTGATATATACACAGCCCTCCGCTAACAGTGAACCTAGCAACCTAGCATCCCCACTTGAATCAAGCGGCATGTACACTGCGCACGAAATAATGGAATGAGTTTCTCTCCCCCAAATAACAGCCTAAGGACTTCTCTTTCTTGGGCCATTTGCATTCAAATGCATTTCAGAGCATATCTGGGTATGGAGGTAGGAGGTTGTTGCAGTTAGCCTGCATGGTTGCTGAAGAAAAATCAAGACAAAACTGCTTAAGGGAACAAGGGATTTATTTTCTTACGATTGTCCAGTTACAGCTCTCGGTCCAGCTTGACAGAGGGAACTGGCCACGTAATATCCACATAACAGCTGAGCGAGGAACAATTCTTACTTGCCAGACCAGCATGTCTAGCCAAGTATACACAAAGATGCCTCCTTTCTCAACCAGCTGTCTGTATTTTATTCACCTGTCCAGGACCTAGTCTCACCCACTATGGGCTGGGCCTTTCCCATCCATTGTGTGATCTCCTGCAGGTTTGCTCTGGGCTTAATTCAACTACCAATTTTCTACAAATGTACCCAAAGCTCAAACTCTCAACCTTCAAGTCGATACCTATGCCTAACTATGACAGAGGTCTATCTAGCCTAAACTGGTTTCACATACATTTGTAGTGGGCAAACTGTGACCTTGATGAATGTTTAGGGAAAGCCCTTATTTATCAAATTATTATGCATTATGGGTTGTGCATATGATTGAAATCAGATTTACCATGGAATAAAAGACTAATATAACTTCAATCTGTCAATTGAAATAGAAAACCACCCAAGTTATCCTCTTTGTCCAACCCTCCTTGTCCCTGGACCCCAAAAGAGAAACCCTAGTCAGTAGTCTTGGGTCCCTTCAGTATTCTCACAGAGGTAGTATCCAAAATATGTATTTAATGTATCCCAACATATGAACTTTCGCTTTGCTCTTACTTTGTGCCTGTATGTCTTTTCTGATTCTTTGAACAAGGCAGCAAGACCTGAAATCACTCTGACAGAGACCATTGCTAACAGTTCTGGAGCTGGAGATATGTGTGATAAAAGAAGAGCCAGCAGAGGTCCGAACCCCCACAAGAGCAGATGAAACAGAGGGACCACCAGGAAGCACAGAAGCCGACAGACAGGAGGGTGTGCAGGGCTGGGAAAGATTGAGGAAGAAAGGGGAAGGGAGGGGAAGAGGGAAGCCAGGAGGGAGATTACAGGGAAGGGAGGGAGGGAGGGGGAGAAGAGGGGGCAGGGATTATTACTCAGCATGCTTGTGATACTAGAGAAAAAATGTTTGTTCTTTTTTAAATATTTTAGTTATTTATTTTGTGTGTGTGTGTGTGTGTGTCCACTGTGTGTCTCTGTGGAGGACCATGGGTGACTTTGGGAATCATCCTGGATGGCTTCTACTTCCTTGCTTCCTTTTCTCTGGGATTTCCCAGGCTCCATCCACCAGGGACAGATGTGCAGGCTGCAGCCATTTCTGCCTAGTGCTTTTATGTGGGACCTGGGATCTGAACTAAGGGCCTTTTGCTTGCAAGACAGAGTCTTAACCCCTGAGCCTTCTCTCCAGCCCAAGGAAAAGAAAAGTTTTAAGGTGGGAGGGAGTGGGCTGGATTGATAAAAGGAAGATAAGGAGGAAAGGAAGCCTGAAGGGAGGGAGGGGGGAAGGAATAAGTACTCAAAATGCTTGTACAACTAGGGAAAATTTTTTTAAATTATTTTTATAAAAGAAGAGCCAGGGACATCCCATCAGAAACAAGCTGTGAAACATGGAGAATTCAGTGCACCAGAAGCAAAGAAAGACAGTGTCGAAGCCCCGTGAGAATGCTTAGCATGGAAAACAGAACTCACCTAGGATTTTTAAGGCCGTGAGCTTATTAAACACTGAAACAAAGTTTGATTTGGGAAGCTGTTGGATAACCAGCTCGTCAACAAAAATGCATGCTGGTAATCAAGTGTTTGGCTTATTTTTCCTATAGTGTAAAGTAATGAAATTCTTCCTTTAGGAAATAGTTCATGGCAGAATAGATGACAGAATATTAACGTCATCATTTCACAACTGCTAAGTTGATGGGCCCCAAGTAGTGATTATCAATGGCTTCCACCGGAGCCAGATGACAGACCAGAGAGGTGGTGCCCTAACGCCCCCCCCCCAGGAGCACACAGCTGTCACGTGTAAAATCAGTAAAAACCAGGCATACTTACCCCAAACTGTCATTTTCCAGAAAATACAAGGGACTGGGAAGCATGTCCAACCTCACCATAGTCTGTAAAACCCACATTGTGAAAAAGCTGCAGATTTTGTCTGGCAAGATGACTCAGCAGGGAGCATCTCCCCACACATCTGGTACCCTGAGTTTGCTCTGAGGAGTCCACATGATGAAAGGAGAAGATTGAACCTTGTCCTCTGACTTCTACACACTCACTGGGGCCTGTACATTTCTCTCATTTTCTTCTAATCAATAACTAAAATATTATAAAAAGAAACTCTACGGATCAAGCTCATTTCTCCGGCCCTCCCCCTATCCCACCTCCTAAGTTGCCCAAAGAAGATAAAAAGGTGAGGGAAAGGCACAGAGAGGGGACATGTTGCTACAGAAAATTCCTGAACCACCATGTATGAGTGTGAAAAATACTCAGCGAATTATGAAGCTAAAAAGTTTTGACTATCATCAAGTGTTCTGAGAATTAGCCATGAAGCAGTAAAATTATTTCTTTTCACCAAAAAAAAAAGAGGAAATGTTTTAATCACCACTTCTATTTAGTAACATATGCTCAGGACTTAGTCATGACAATAAAAAGTGAAACAAAGTAATAATGATAATGGTAACAATATTAGCGATGATAATAGCAATTAGAAACAAGGGAGCGTGGGAACATTTTCAATGCTGTTAGAAATAAATCTTTTACTTGAAGAAGATGGCTAAATAGAAGAAAAGTATGTAATAAAATCGATTGAATTTCCAAGAACCAAGAAAATATATGACCGTTTAAAACTTAATTTGTGTTATAATAAGAAATAGCATCTCAAAAGATATACAACTAGCTTCATGAAAAAATAGAATATTTGCTGTACTGTATGAAAGTAGAATCACATCAATGAAAAAAATTCTACATTCATGGACTAGAGAATCAATATCATTAAAACATTAATTCTTTTGAAATTACTTTGTAAATTAAGCGTATTTTCAACCAAAGGCCTAATGATTATCTTATATATGTGAGCATTTTGTAAATGGAATTGAGCCACTAACTAAAAATCTCAAATGCAGGAGTTAATATCTAAGAGTAGAGTAAACAAACACTTGTTAAGAATGACATAGGAAGAATTTGCAACAAGCTGGAAAGATGGCTCAGGTGGTAAGCCTCTGCCTCACAAGCAGAAGGACCTGAGTTCGGATCCTAGATCCCATGTAAAAACACCTGGTGGAAATGACAGCAGACCTGGAAGCCACTGGTACTTCTGGCCCCAGAAGGCAGAGCTTGGGAATCCCACAGTGAAGCAATAAGGAGGTAGAAACAATCTAGGATGATTCCCAAAGTCACCCTTGGGCTTCCAAAGAGACACACAGTGCCCTCTTCAGCTCCCCTCCACAAACCTAATCTCAACCTGCACAAGTATACACCTGCACTTACAGGCAGAGAGAGAGAGAGAGAGAGAGAGAGAGAGAGACAGAGACAGAGACAGAGACAGAGACAGAGACAGAGACAGAGACAGAGAGACAGAGAAACTAAGTCCTAATAATGATCTGTCAAAAATAGTAACTAAGTAGCTTTGATATAGGAAGAGGAAAAGTGAAGAAACAAACTGTTAAATCTTTAAGCAAAATCTATATCCACGTTGTAACTTCGATTAAAACTAGTATTATATATATATGTATTTGTGGACAGATATAGATAGATAGATAGATAGATGATAGATGATAGATAAATAGATATAGATAAAGATACATGGGAAATTATTTCTCCAAATTGAAAAAACAATTTTTGTCTGTAAATCAACACAAACACAACATACACACACATACACACACACACACACACACACACACACACACACACACACACACACATACACCCCTCATCCACACACATGCACCATACACACAAAAAGGATTTTAAAAGTCAATGATGAGTTTACTGTTGACTATTAAAACATATTTATAAATGCATCAACCAAGGGTTTTTTAAAAGTGAAACCAGACAATTGAGTGCAAAATGCAAAAGAAAAGGAACATTTATAGTCTGAGGTCATTGTCTGAAAGTTTAACAATGCAGAATATCAATAACAGGAATTGAGGAAGACCAGGAGAGGAGGAAAAGGGGTAGTTTTCAGTATGCATTCATTGTCATGGTTCTTGAGTTCGGTGTCACACACACAACAGAAATATTTCATACTGTTAATAGCTGCTCTTCTACAGTGAGAGAGTGCTCACAGAAAGCTTAAGGTAAAAGGGGTATTTGTTTGGTTTAAGGTTCCAAATATAGTCTTTTCTGATGGGAATCACATGACAGAAGGCATGAATGGACAGCCATCAGGAAGCAGAGAGAGAGAGAGAGAGAGAGAGAGAGAGAGAGAGAGAGAGAGCTAGAGGAAAAAAGCAGGACTGGGCTACCAAACCTGAGGGTCCGCCCCCTGTGACACGCCCTTCTCCAGTGAGGCTCCACGACCTTCTCAAACATTATCATCATCTATGGATTCAACAACATGAGTCTATGGGGGACAACTCACATTCAAACCACGACATGCACTAAAACAAGATGTGCGCATCCTTCCACCTCAGCTTCACATAAATGTGCAGATACATGAGAGTAATTAACAAATATCATCCCCTTGCAAGACCTCTATGTACTTTACTGAATAATTAACTAAGTCATTTCTTAGTTGCCACTTCTACTTATGTAAAGAATTCATTTCACAGAGTGGCTTATAAAACATTCAAGGTTCCACATAGCGTTGGATTATACTACAGGTTTGTTTAGTAATTTGTAATTGGATTCATCTGAAAGCTTCATCAATCTCCCAGGTAGGCAAATCCATTGTCAAATGAATTCATAGCTTATTATTTTGTTTAGAAGGTTTTCCAATAATTACAATCCTGCTGATTCAATTTAAACGATGAGAAGTCTTCTGTCGTAGTTTTTATTTTTCCTCCCCAAATAGGTATCGCGTGAGCCCCGAGTGCATTTCTGAAAGTCTGAACTCTAATAGTCTATACTTTAGCCAGCTGTGGGAGTCTGGGTATTCCATAACCCATCTACGCATGTTGCTCAGGTGGCATGGAGGCCCTAATCACATGTGGAGAAATAAGGTATGTAAAGCAGATGGGACTCTGCAGGAAACCGGGAGAAAATGAGCTCCGAGGGCAGACGATATTCCGCAGGTGGCAGAAAAATTCTGATGAGTTTTCGGCTCACAATGCCAGGCCAAAGATGGATGATACATGGAGCGCTGCGAACGAGCATAAATAATGGCAGCTCATTCTTGCCTACCAGAAAGACAATATGAAATTCACGTGTCCTTGTTTTTTTTTTTTTAGGATGATATTAGCCATTTGTAATGTTTCTGTTCAGTTGCAGAGGTATCCAAATTCTTTTCCGGTTTAGCTCCGGTGCCTCAAGGCATTTATAGAACCCACTCTAAAAGCAGGTGCATTTCATGGCTCGCCCAGCTGAGTGTGTGGGTGCATGCCTGTAACCACAGCCCTTGGGGGGGTGAGCCAGGGAGACCCTAAGTTCCAGCCCACTTGAGCAACATGCATGATATCAATCCTCTCCCCCCAATGAATAAGAATTCATCTGTAATAACAAACAGTTTTTGGTTTTGCCTAATGAGAAATGTCACCCTTCCATTCTTGCTTAGAATGGAATCAGATTTTGATCAGAATTCAAACTTGGATATGTAGGGAATGTTACCATTGGATCCCTGGCTTAGTACTATGGACCTTAAGATAGCGTCCTTATGACATGAAAATAGTTTAAGACTCTATTGTATGTCTTTGACTGAGAAAGGAATTATATATTCCACCACATTGCTGGTGGGTGAGCCTATTCCTTGCTGTGATCCCTCCCTAGAGTGCCCCCCAAAGTCCCAAGGATCCTCTCTCATTTCCACACAGTTCTACCTCAGCTCCTGTTCTCATTGGCACCATCACCTCACCCTTCTGATCTGTTTAAACACAGAACCCACCCCATCTCATCATGGCTGTTTTTCTCATAGTTCATCTTGCCTTTAATAGTATGTAATGAGCATCTTTTAACACACATGTGCTGCAAATATAATCTAAACAATGAATTTTGGAGAGCTGCTGAAATAACCCTCAGCCTGGGATTTACTATCCACATCATAAGCTTCCTTATAAATTATATCAAATACATTTTATCTATCCACACATATAGGGAGATATAGATAGGTAGGTAGATAGATATGATATGTACAATATTCTCTTGGTTGTTAGAGAGCTATACTTTTGGTTGACTTTTCAACTTAAGCCAGCAAGATTCCCTGAGAAATTATCATCTCTTGTTTCTACCAAAAAATTTCTGTTATGGAGGCGGTCAGGTCTAGTGGTCATGCAGTGGGATTTGCAGGTCGTGGTATCCCAGAAGAACAAATTGGACAGCAATAAGTGGGCAGCGTTAGAAAAAGACACAGGTTATTAGGAAAGAGAGTGTATCCAAAGAAGAAAGTGAGTTGCAGATTGGTAAAAAGGGCTGCAAATTGAAAGGTATTAGCTGAAGTTCCTGGAAGAAAAAATCACACCTATGTTAAACATTTTACAAGGATGGTTGAGACATTAAAGAGTTGAAATGTTGATGGTTCAGACCCTAAGTATCTTGAGCTATCTTAGTCTTCTGAATAGTCAGTTATTCCCCACCTTTGAGTGCACCCTAACATCCTTATGATACTAGGTATATCCATTGATGTGTACAACTAGAATCCTGGGCATTCATCAATTGAAAGCTAAGATAACATCTGAAGCATACAGAAGAGAATTCTCTGCTTGTCTTCTCTACACTTTGGAGGCAGTGGCTTAGAACACAACAACCTAGTGTCTGTCAGCATTCACGCAGTGCAGACCACAGTCTTGTGATGTGAAAATCCATAAACCTGCCACCAAATATGGGAGACAAAGAAGCTAAATTGTGCAGTTGGTATTAAAGGCTGTAGTTACCACATCGGAACATGGTGTTTGAGATAACCTAAAGTCCTTGACTCAGAACTAAGGTGTCTCATCCATGATTTAGAACAAATTCTGACTGTTTTTGAGATGAGAGCTGGTATGTGTGTGTGTGTTATGTGTGTGTGTGTATGTGCGTGTGTGTATGTGCATGTGCGTGTATGTGTGTGCGTACGTGTGCGCACGTGTGTGTGTGTGTGTGTGTGTGTGTACAATGTTAATGACTGTGTAAAAGGATCGGCTCATACTTTGAGGTCATTTCCTTAACGTGCACTTTTCCTATGCATGTTCTGTGGACTCCCATCTTTCTCAGGGTACTAGTTACTCTTTTCTAATGAGTGAACACCCAAAATCAAGCAACTTAAGGGAGCAAGAGAGATTTCTTCAGCTTACAGCTCCAGAGGGGAGATACGGTCTTTCATGGAGGAGATGGCACGGCTAGCTGACAGAAGCTGGGTGTGGGCTAAGTCATATCCACCCAGAAGGCTGACACCTGTAAGACTGCCAACTTCAGGAGTAGACCCCTCCTAGAAGTAGGGTAGAGCTACTCCACCTCATGGTCCACCCCCTCTTAAAGGTACCATGGCCTTCCCAAACACATGAGTCTATGGGGGACACATCTCAAACAATGACACTCAGCTATTGGTTTCTAATCTTGGGGTCTCTGGGACCTTACTCTCCACCTTATTGTCCTGTTCCCTTTGGCATGTGGGCAAGCACACAGAGAATACCAGTTTGATCTGTTCTAAGAGGACAGTGTCCTGAGGTGGCCCATTCTGTCACCTTGAGTGATGCCCCTTCCCCCCCAGTACACCAAGCACATGAAAGGTGCTTCCATTTTGGAACCAGACACCAGTTGATCTAAGTGACTTCACCTGTGAAGGCTGGGGACCTCCTCGGGCCTCAGGTGCCAGACTCAGCTAAAGATTTCCTGATGAGATGGATGACATTTTTCACCTTGGAAGAAAATCCCCAAATAATCGACTCCTCTCAGGATCTAATTTTCCCCATTAACTCAGTTTCCATTCACTGGAGCAGCCCCCATTGTGAGGAACATTAGCGAGACAGTCTGACAGATTACATTGCTTAGCGAGGATAATTAGCCAGAAATAACTTTTTCGGGAGAAAAAAACCCTTAAGACAGCAGTGCCAATGTATTCAAGGGATTCCAAACCATGTTACAAAGCTAATTATAACAGAAGTACAAATGTAACAGTGCCCTCACGCTCTTTCTCTCACTCGCTCTCTCCTTTTACTTAAATCCAGCAAATTCTGCTCACACGTCAGAGACCCTCCCATTCTTGTCAGTCCCTTAAGTTCCAACTTAAGCACATCACTAGAAAACTTTACCCACGTCCCAATCCCTCAATGTCACACGAACCGCAGACTTCTCTTCTACCTTCTGCTTCCCAACAAGCTAAGCTCCCCTCCTGTTGCCATTTAACATATTGTATTGGTAACTTTCGCTAAGAGAACTTTACCAGTGGCTTCAGGTGACTTGCAGATCCCTGGGAGCAGTGTGGTGGGCGTATGTTCCACTGTGTAAACCTCACTGTCTGATATTAGCACCCCATGCTGGAGCTCCAATGTTTCACAAAGGAGGGATGTCAGAAATAATACCTTTAAAGGTCTCTGCTCAGCCATTTGGCCAAGTGAAATCCAAACAGATGCTGGTAGTGTTTAATGCACCATAGGGCCAGGATCATTTTTGTTGAATGCCAGCAAGTCTCTAATCTGGAGAGCTGCAAGAGCCAGTTGTGTTTGGAAACGTTGAAGAAAATGTAGCAGGTGTTGGTTCTATGCAAGTAGGTAATAAAGTAACTTTAAAATTTTTATGCATATATATGTGTGTGTATATATACATATATATATGGAGAGAGAGAGAAAGAGAGACAGAGTTGTTGCTATTACTATTTCCCGTATATTAGCTCATTTGTAAGAAGTAGCAATTATATCTGTCAACTAAAGGATTACCACACTTTTTAAAAATGTGCATATATTATTTGTGTGTGTGTGAAAATGCAGGTGTATATCACAGTGGAGATCAGAAGATCAGAGCGCTACTTTCTTTTCTACTTTTACAAGCATATTGGTTATTCATCCCAGCTTCCTTCCTTCCCTCTTCCCCTCCATCCCTTCTCTTCCCCTCACCATTCTCTCCCACTCCCTCCCACCCTTATGCCTGTGTGCTTCTATCAAGAAGTCAACCAACAGCTTTCTGACTGGATTCAAGACCCACTTGTCAGATGGGTACACATCCCTGTTACTGTGAACTAGAACAGAGGCAACTTTTAGGGGTGTTTGTCTCTTGCTACCCAGTGGGATTCTGGGTTTGCACTTAGATCCTCTCTAAGCACTTTTACCTGCTGAGACATCTCACCTGAGATTTTCTTATTGTCACTGTCAAAGAAAGTGGTTTTTCAGATTTGAGAAAAAAAAAAAAAACTACAAAACTTGGGCGCTGGCCTAGGGAATCACTATGCATCCTTGCGGGGGGGGGGGAGCTTGCTTTCAGAAGTCGACCTGGGAGTTATCAGAACCTTGGGAGTGAGTGAGTGGCTACTACTCAAAAGACACACAAGAAAGAAAGAAGAAGAAGTAAGAGAGGGAGAGGAGGAAGAAGGAAGAATAAGAAGGATAGAAAGGAAAGAGACAAATGGAGGCAAGAGGGGAAGAGGAAGAGATGAGGGAGGGAGGAAAGAAGAAAAAAGGGAGGGAGAGAAGAGAAATGGAGGGGGGAAGAAAGGAAAGAAAGATTTATAAACCAAAAGATCTTTGAAATCAACAACAATTGAAGCCAAGTTCAGCTATGGAATCAACCCAGAAGCAACCCAGGTGTGTAAGAGAAAACTGTAGGGTAGATGTCAGATGTTTGGAACCACATTAAAAATCCACTGTGAATTAAAATAAATCACTTTAAATTACAACTGTTATTTTTCTAAAGTTAAGGAAAATAACGACTGTGGTTTAAGATAAAATGCTCCCTAAAGTCTCTTTCAATTCTAAAAGCTGGAGGTAGCAGGTGTTCCCCAACCCTTACCTATGGTTAGCTCAGCCTGTGCCCCACCCGAGTCACTCCACACGGCATTGAGCACTGGTTTGCAGACTGTGCCATGCCCCGGGAGACCCCCATTTCCCAAACACCCAGGGGGTGGAAGTGGCTCCAGCACCCGTGAGCTTGTCAGGGTGAATTTGGACTGCAAGAGGACATGGACACATTAAGATTTAATCCTAAAGCCAGACTCAAGAGCTTATGGGACAAAGGAACTCCCCTCCCAGGCGGGGGTTGGTCCCTGCTGTGGAGGTGACCTAGATGCATGGTGACCCTCCACCCATCGTGAGTGATTGTGGGGACCAACCTGCCACTCACACCCCTTGTACCTGTGTGGACCAGCCTGCCGCAGATCCATGCACCATGAGCTCATCTGCACCCAGTCCTGGCTCCTCTGCAGCTAAACTCAACCCTGCAGCTTCTCTCCAAACGTGCAGCAGCATTCCTGCAGCTCTCCAGCTGCGTCTGCAGCCACCCGGGGTTGATGTCTTAGCCATACAGATCACATGTGTTTCTGTCAACCTCGTGTTTCTGAGGACTTGGGAAAACCCTGGTACTCTGCTGTGGCATTTTTAACACTCTATAGACAGTCTGGGAACTAACCATATATGATGGTTGGATGGATGGATGGATGGATGGATGGATGGATGGATGGATAGATAGATAGATAGATAGATAGATAGATAGATAGATAGATAGATAGATATAAATGATAGATAGAGGAAAGGTAGATATATATTAGTTGAATGACAGATGATGAAAAATAGAGATAGTTGATAGATGAATAGTTAGATATATGTAGGTAGATGTTAAATGCTGTATGTATAGAGCCAGATAACTGATTTACAGACAGGTTATAGATGGTATAGATGAGAGATATATAGCTAATGGATAAATGATAGATGTATAGATTATATAGCTCTATTATACTTAATAGATGATAGATTACAGATAGATGGTAGATAGATGATTGACAAATAGGTAGTGATAGATGACTGAAAAATAGATGATTGATAGATATAGACTGTAAATCAAAAAAATAAATAACAGATAGATGATAGAAATAGGTTTATGTATAGATATAGATATATAGATAGGTAGATATAGGTAAATGAGAAGATAGCGCTAGAGGATAGAGGACAGATATATAGATAGGTAGATAATAGATGGCAGCTAGATGACTGATAAATATGTAGATGGAGATATGATATGGAGATATGATAGATGGTTGTGTGATGTGGAAGGTGTGATCTGAGAGCTAATATTGGTGATTCAGATTGGAATGAAGAACCTGCGTTTGGCTCAGCCAAGACTATCAAGGAATGCAGGAATCTCTAGCAAATTGCCACCATTGAAACTTTGATGCTTTGTAAATTTATTGTTCTTCAATAAATTCTGACATTGCGGAAGGGCACGAATGTGTTTGCCTATGTTTCTGAAATAGCACACGCACGACACTTAAAGAACATTTACTGGATATGGTTGTGAGCAGAACATAAAGTCTTGGGTGACTGATGGAATAAATGGAGTCGCAGTCCATGCCGCAGATTGTGGGAATCTGAGAGTGAGTCGCCAGGGAGGCTGCTGTTCAGAAGACTCCAGTTTTCTCCAGTTTTGTCTCCAGTTGCACTCCAAAAATTACACAAAGAAAAATGAGCTATCTTTCCTTGATTTGGGGAATATCTGAGTTTCCTGATTACTTGGTTCAGTTTTCTCTGTGAGGACATTGCCAGACAGCTACATTCTGCCCTGTCAATCAACTACATTTTATGAAAGATTGTCATAGTTAGCAATAATGTCAACATGACAGTTGAGGGGTTGAGGTCTGGGCACATTTGTAGAGAATTAATGGTTCAGTTAAGCCCAGAGCAAACCTGCAAGAGATCGTTTAATGGATGGGGAAGGCCTAGCCCATGGTAGGTGGGAATAAAATACAGAGAGAGTTGGCATCCTTGTGTACACTTGGCCAGACATGCTGATATGGCAAGTAAGAATCATCCCTCTCTCAGCCATTATGTAGAGGTGGTGTGGCCAGTTCCCTCGGCACTGATGCTGGTGAGAGCTCTCCCATGAAGCTGGACTGGGAACTGTAACCAGAAAATCATAAGAGAACAAACCCCTTGTTTGCTTAAGCCGCTGGATGGTGATTTATCAGGAGCAATGCAGGTGAACTGCAACAACGGGAGAAGGTGACTCTTACACCAAGTGAAGATAGGAAAGGAAGGAAGAGAAGTGGCAGGTGCCAGATCATGGGCCATATCTTGGGCTGGTAAAGCGGCTCAGCAGGTAAAGGTGTTTGCTGCTAAGCCTGACAATCTGAGTTCGAAAGTTCATTCCCTAAAACCTGCATGGCAGAAGGGAAGAACTGACTCCCGCAAGTGTCTGACATTGCTGTGGCATATGCATGTGTGCATGCATGTACGCACACACACACACATGCACACACTCACAGACACATGAGTAAATATGCATACAAAATTTTAAATAAAAACAACATGATTTTCTTCAAGTGAAGATGTAATTAAGACAACTAAGTCATGCCAATAGATTTAAAAAAAAGTGCATCATATTTTCTTTTTTTTTAAACATTTTTATTATTATTTCTGCTCATACAAACTTAATAGGTACACCGGTTCCCTCCCTCCCTCCTCCTCCCCCCAAACCCTCTGTTCCGCCTCACCTCACCCCTCCCTCCCCATCCCCCAGTGCCTCCCGCCCTAATTCCCAGAGAGTCCTTTAATGTGCATCCCTGACTTTCCTCTGGGCCCTCCTTTCCGATGACGTACAAGGACCCAGTGGCATTTCCCTGGACCCTTCCCATGTTCCCTTTAAGCATAGGAACACTACTGTGGCTGCCAATCCCTTGCCTCCAAGGATCTTGGTGCCTTTAGCAGATGCTAGACTTTGTGAGGTCAATAGTGTGTTGGACATTGCGCAGGGCATGCAAAGTCCAATTATGATTGTTTTGGCCCGAACTTGTGTGGAGTATCTTGCAAATCATTGCTCCTCCCATCCCTTTGCTCTTACACTCTTACCACCCCCTCTTCCACAAATTTCCCTGAGCTTCAGGATGGGGAGAGATTAGGCTGGCCTAGTTCTAGGTGGTTGATATAGAGTCTTTGAAGTTCTGGATTGTGGTTTGTTGATTTTCTTTTGCAGTTTTGCTGCTCCTGCAATGCCTTTCACTCCATCCTGCTGGGCACTGTATGTCACCCCCTCTTAGAGCAGCTTTCAATGAAAGCATCATATTTTCTTTAGCTAAAAATTTGTCATTGGTCATTAATGTCTATAACAATAATAACAGTAATAATAATTGCAATGGTTTGGATGAAGTGTATGCTATGCCACATAAAGTCAAGCAAACATCAAGTTCCACTGGTCACCTTTAGAGAGTGCTAGAAATCAAATCTACTTTGCAATCTTGTAAATAAAGAAAAAAGGCTCATTTATTTGTCTTTTCTATACAAACAAAGGACAAGGGAAGCTTTGCTTTAGAAGAGTGTTCTAAGAATATGATAATGTCAAGTCATGGAGATGTCACAATCCCTAAAATTATAGTCATGGGCTTCATGATAACACCATAAAGAATACCACCCATGGTGGGGCACTGTGTGGAAGGTTGTCTCACCAATGCCAACAGATTTTTATCAGATAAAAAGCCAAATTGTAGTACTAGGAAGAACAACCAGCACAACTACAGAAAAGTCCAGTAACTTGTAAAAGCTTTGCATAGACAGAAAGGAAGGGAGAGACTGACTACACATATGAGAAACAACCTTGGCATAACAAGTCATTGTGTGCACTTCGTGGGAGGCGAATCCAATAAACTACACATAGAGCCAAAGGAGATGAATGGTTAGGATAGTGCAGCCATGGGCTGGGTATACAAGGACCTTTAACTCGTTTTCAGATATGATCATGTGTTTGTGGACATACCTTAAAAAACAGTCACCCCTAAGAGTCATGTATTATCTAAAATATCCATGGATATTTGAAATTTCCTTCAGCATAATCCTTGGATGGGCAAGGGACAGAAGGCAAACCGCACCACCAAGATTGGCTCTGCAAGGAAACTGAATTGAAACAGACTAACTGAGATGCTATCAAATGCCTACACAATGTCCTTGGAGGACTGGTGGTTCTCCTTTCTCTGTGATGGTAGAGAGCTACATTCTGCCCTGTTGAACGCCTGTGTTTCTTGAACAGCTCACAGACTGGGGCTCTTCTATAAGTTAGTATGGTTTGGACAGTTGACAGTTCAGCAGAGGAATCCTACATTTTTAATAAGAACCAGGAGAGCACAGGGCACATGTGTTCACAGCTGCCCTTCCAGCACCAGAGAAACCAAATGGATGATTACCATGTGTTTGAGTCAGTTCTGGATACATAGCAAGACACAAACTGTCTGCTTGCCTGTCTGCCTGTCTCTCTCTCTCTCTCTCTGTCTCTCTCTCTCTCTCTATCTATCTATCTATGTATCTATGTATATATCTATCTATATATGTATCTATCTATCCATCCATCCATCCATCCGTCATCTGTCTATCCATCCATCCTATCTGTTATCTATCTATCTATCTATCTATCTATCTATCTATCTATCTATCTATCTATCATCTATCTATCTATCTATCTATCTATCTATCTATCTATCTATCCATCCATCCATCTTATCTGTCTGTCTGTCTATGTTACAACAACCAGGAGGTCCATACAACAGGAGGTCCATACAACAAAGGGCAGGCACCAGATGTGTGACCAAATGTAATCCCTCTTGGGCCAGCGAAATGGCACATCTGGTGAAGGCATTTGCTGCCAAGCCTCATGACCAGAGTTCAAGCCCCCAAATCCAGAGGGTGGCAGGAGAGAGTAAATGCCCGAAAGTCATCCTGTGAGCCTCACGCTTGCGCATGCATCACTTTTCCTTTTCTCATGAGTAATTTTCCATTGACAGTTCCGTGCACATATATAATGTGTTCTGATGACTTCCCTTTACCTTTCTGACCTTAGCCTATTTCCTGCTTCTAAATAAATGCTTCCATTAGATCACCATGACCTGCATCACACTCTTCAAACTTTTTAAGAACAGAATATGGATTATGATAACGGATGCACAGTAATCAAATATAATTTAGAGGCATTGGACCTTTATTTTTAGGACACAGTAGCCTTTAAAGGAAGGAGAAGATGAATGGGAAAGGAAGGGGAGAGATTCAGAGAACAGTTCAGTATGCAGTGTGTTTTGTGCCAGCAAAGGCCCGGCACTGGTGGGCAAGATGGCCAGAGACAAGACAGAAGACCTGGAACAATCTAGGCTTTGCCTGAGCTCTGGCTTTTCCATGTGACACTATTCCTAAGCTCTCAATGCTTAGATAAGGAAGTAAAGCATGGCTCACGGCACACGAAAACAACATGAAATTCACCATCCTATGTCTGTACATAAAGTTTTCACAGAACTCAGCCATGTTGATTTCGAGTGGACTGTCTTTGATTATTATTTTGCTTTAAAGACCCACTCAGACAAGTCGACCAGAGAACATGTGGCTCACAGAGCCTACCATATTTGCCCTTGGGCTTTTTGCAAGAAGATTTGCTAGCCCCTCAACAAAAGTGACAACTTACAAAACCAAACAAAAAGCACTAAGAAGGAAGTGAAATGCGTTGCTTTAGTCTGTTAGGAAGAAACTTAGAGATGACAGTGTGTGGGTAATGAAGCAGATCAGCTGAGGATGTGGAGGGTCTGTTCCAATTTCCTGCATAAGAAGCCAACAATCTAAGGATAAAAGCATGTGATGAATATTTGCAGCTTCCTGTGCAGGCATTTAAATTTGAATATTTAAATATTTAAGTTCCTGAATTTAATTACTTCATCCACTGTTGTATCAAAGTTGTTTTCAAATATTAAGGAAAAAAAACTAAAATATCACTGGATGATGCTAGACGTACTGGAATCAAGGTGAGCCCTAACATACTGGGTTGAAAAATGTCATCATAGGCTGGTAAGATAGCTCAGCTGGTAAAGCACTTGTTTCAAGTCAGGCGATGTGAGTTCTCCAAAATCCTGCATGATAGAAAGAGAACTGACTTTCGCAAAGTTGTCTTCTGATACCTACTCATGGATCAGGGCAATATTTCTCTCTCTCTCTCTCTCTCTCTGTCTCTCTCTCTCTCTCTCTTTCTTTCTCTCTTTCTCTTTCCCTTCCTTTCTCCCTCCCTTATGCCCCATGTCTCTATTTCTCAAATAAGAAAATATTTTTAAAAGAAAAATATCATCTCAAAAATATTTTAAAAGAAAAATGTCATTTCAAAAATCATGCCCCGTGCACACTAAAGGATGCTCCGGGGGCTGGAGAGGTGGCTCAGGGGTCAAGCCTCTGCCTTGCAGGCGGAAGGTCCCGAGTTCTGATCCTAGGCCCCACATATAGACGCCAGGTGAAGTGGGGGTGGCCTGCGTTTCTGGTCCTGGTCGGGCGGAGCCTGTGAATCCTGGGACAGAGTAAACAAGGAGGTGGAGGCGTCCAGAGTGGTTCCCGAGTTCTTCCGTGGTTCTACACACACACACACACACACACACACACACACACACACACACATACACACACATACACATGCACTCACACGCATACATGCACAATTGAATAAATAATAAATAATTTAAAAAAATTAAAAAAAAAAGGATGCTCTGGGGATGGGGAGGGAGAGAGGAGGGGAGAGGGAGTAGGAGGGATGGGGGAAGGGGAGGGGGAGGGAGGGAGGGGACCGGTGTACCTGTTATGAGCAGAAATAATAATAATTTTAAAAATGTTAAAAAAAATCATGCCCTTTTAGAAACTGTGGATAAGACTGTGATCGTCAGGGTTAATTGTCCTCTGGACAGAATCTGAAGTCACCTAGGAGACAAGACTCCAGGCATGCACCCTGCAGAGGTTCCCTAGATTACGGTCAGGATAATCTGGGTATTCCTGTGAGAGAAGATCTTGATGAGAATCATCTTTAAAAGAAAAAAACAGCATGCATATACATGTCAAAGGGCAGATTTCAGGAGCTGGCCTTGGCCTTTCCCTCTTGAAACAGGGTCACACTTGCTCTTGCTATTGTGCTGTGGATGTATACCACAACGCCTGACATTTCATGGGGGTCACAGGGAGTGAATTCAGCTTCCCCAGGCTTGTGTGATAAGTGCTTTCACCTCCCAAGTCATCCTGGCGGAAGAGAGAAGCCATTTTGCCAGGATTCTAAGCAGGGGATTCTGGACCATATGCAATGGACTGGGAGCTAAGCACATTCACGCCACTTGTACTTCTTTCTCTATCTGTGTGTGTGTGTGTGCTGTGTGCGCACATATGTGAAGGTCTGGAGTTGAAATACAGAATCGTCCTCAATCTCTCTTCCACCTTATTCTTTTTGATACATGGTCTCTGATTCAACACAGAGATGATGAACAGTACTAGTGTGACTTACCAGCTCACTCTGGGTTTCCCCAGTCTCTGCCTTCTAAGGCAGGAATTATAAGCAGGCCTCCACAGACACCCGGCATTTTATGTGGCATCTGGGCATCCAAACTCTGGCTCTTTTGTTGGTATGCCAAGTGTTTTAACCATTGGGTCATCTCTCAAGCCTCACCTCTGTGACCTGACTGTAGATTCCATGTGGCCAGTTGCCCTTTCTCCCGCCACTGTGACTTCCCACCCAGGATGGACCATACCTTGGAGCTGGGGGCCAGAATAAAACCTTTCTCCTTTCAGTTGTTTTTTTTTCTTTAATTTTTTATTATTATTTATTCAATTGTGCGTGTGTGCGTATGAATGTGTGCGCACATGTGTGTATGTGTGTGTGTAGAACCACGGACGAATCGGGAACCACCATGGACGCCTCCACCTCCTTCTGCCCCGGGATTCACAGGCTCCGCCCTACCAGGACCAGAAGCGCAGGCCGCCCCCGCTTCCGCCTGGTGTCTATACGTGGGATCTGGGATCCGAACTCAAGACCTTCTGCCTGCAAGGCAGAGGCTTAACCCCTGAGCCACCTCTCCAGCCCTCCTTTCAGTTGTTTTTGTCAAGGTGACTGGTCGCAGCCACCGAAGAGTAACTAGGGCAAGGACGTGATTTGGAATTAGCTTCTTGCAGATGTGATCCAGGGAGATGAGGTTGCGGCTTAAGGGCCAGTCGCAGTCTAATGAGGAGCATTCTTGTAAGAAGCAGCAAATTTGTGCACAGACCGTGGTAAGACTATATGATGATAACAGAGTTTAGATGATGCAGCTGACTTCCCAGCTGAACACCCGCAGGAGGAAGAGGAGGGAAGCATCTCCTCTCTGGCCTTCAGAGACACCACTGCTCAAGGAACACCTCGCTTTCAGACTTCAGGCTTCCAGAACAATCACATGCAAGTGTCTGTTGTTTTGCATCATCCAGCTGGTGGTACCTTATTGCATCTATCAGTCACATTTATGTACCACAGAAGCATTTAACCTCTGTTCTGCATTCCTTGCGAATGTTGGAAGCAGGGCGAGAATTCGTGAACGTCACCTTACCCCTTGGAATAGTTGCTTTTAGCATGCATGGTGGTGAAATGAAGAAACAGATACAGTTGGTACCCTTCATAAGCATAACACTTTTGTGTATGGATAATCACAATGGATGATGCATCAGAAAGGAGATGGCTCAGTGGGTGGAGGGCCTGCTGCACAGATGTGAGGATCTGACTTTGATCCTCCCCACCCATGTAAGAGCAGCACTACAAGGAGGCTACTACAAGCAGCCAGGCAGGCCTTGCTGGGCAGCCAGTCTAGCTGAAAGGGTGAGCCCCACGGCCAGGGACAGACCCCGTTTTAGGAACCAAGGTGGAGAGCTGTGGCACTATAGATCCAAGGAGGCCCTAGTGCGGCCTCCTGAATCTGGCTGCAGACAAGCCTGAACACTGAACATGTATGGACAGTGCCCCGACATGTCCCAATAGAGGAACCATGCAGGTGGAGGGATGAACAACCAATGGGAGGCGACCATCTAACCTGCCCCTAGAATGGACACCTAGCAAACAGCTAAACGATTGGTGGCTGTCCCCCAGAGCTGAGAGAGGGTCCAACCTGATTGGACCCCTGACCCTATATAAGCTCAAACATTATTTCCTTAAATAAATTGGGTCTGCAGCAAACTTGCCCGCTGCCTGCTTTTCACCTGACTCCCTCGGTCTGTGGTGACTCCGTGCCACTTGCCCCCTGGCCTCGAGCCCCGAGGCTCCCGCTGACTTCCCCCTCCTTTCCCTGGTTGGCCTGGCGGGGATTCGGCAACAGAGAGCAACAGAAAAGTATGCTCCATACACACGCACACAGGAAAGCACAGTTATAACACGTGCACACACATGCACACACATGCACGCACACACATGCACGCACACACATGCATGCACACACATGCACACACATGCACACACATGCACACACATGCATGCACACACGCACACACATGCACGCACATGCATGCACACACACGCATGCACACACATGTGCAATCATTTTAAAAACCCCTCTTAAAGGCCCACCAATGGATTTCTCAAGGAGACAGCGTGGTTTATATACAAGGGTTGCCTGCCAGGGTCAAGTGCAAGGGGTGTGGCCTCGTCCTAACTTTGCCTTGCCTATGCTAAACCCCATGGATCCACGGCAGAAATGAATAGATTCTAAAGGAATACTTGTGCCCTCTCCCAGACTAGACTGCTGATATAAATCTGGGGGAATTGGGCCTTCCCCCAGAAATTTCATACTGGGAGCAGAATGCCTGGCGTCCATCAGAAGGGAAGAAATTTCACAAGGTGTGTAAATCTGTTACCGTATCTTCATCAGAACAGCTTAGCTATGTGTAGCTCTTGGCCTCTATTTAAACCTAAACCTCACACGAGGACCCCGGAGATGAGCTTTGGGGAACCCTGGTACTAATCATCTTCTTGATGTGACCACATCGATCAATCTTGTTTCTCTTCTTTTCTCTGTGAATTTGATTTTCCCGTTGATTTGCTGAGGATGGACAACCTGATGGAGGTTGGTCTGTTACTCTGATTTAGTAACAAGTTCTTCGGACTCATATTCTCCATTCTTCATCCTCAGTAGCTCCCATACTGCCTTCACATCCACACAACTGCAGAGGGTGCCCCCACAATCTGGATGTCCTGCCACAGACTGCTCAGGACATGAAAGCTCACCCCACTGTGGGAAACTCAGAGAGTTGAAGACTGAGCCAGGCCTCATGGGGTGCAGCAGAAAAAACATATCTGACCAGACAGAGTCAGGACAAGCATTTCTGAATTGTCAATGAATTTGCAAATCAGAATCTCTCACTGTGACTTTTCCTAGGGGAGACATCACAGATGGGAATTCAAAGACAGACCAAAGTAAGATTGTACAAAGTCTGACTTGGTGAACCAACCAATGAGCTTATTGGAGCTACTCACCAGAGTAGAGGTGAGGGTTCCTTACAGGAGCAAAGAGAACTCAGTTGCATCACCAGAAAACCTACCCAGCATGGGTGAGACTCATAGAAGCTGCACCTGAAGCTCTGTGCTGCACGACTTGCTCATCAGAGTCTCCTCCAGACATCTGGAGTCTGGGCAGCAGGGAGTCTCCTTATCCTAGAAGTCATTTATTGCTGTCTATACTTTGGAGAAAACCCCCATCCTTACTCTCCTCCCACACACACACCACACAACACTAAGTACATACATCTTGTTAGTTTTAGGGAATTCCTGAGATTGAGGATATTTTTAAAAGTATATTTTATAAATGTTTATTTATTGGGAGAGAGAGAGAGGAAGAGGCATATATGTACCATAGAGGCTTCTGGGGATCAGACGCATGCACCTTACCTGCTGAGCTATCTCCCTGGCCTGAGATGTTTACTTTTTGAGCCTTCTTGGAGGATGGGCTATTTTGAATAGCTACACAACATCCTTCTCAGGTGAGACCAAGTGCCAAGTGCAAAGTGGCATTTACAGATGGCTTTATTCATAGATGCCTCCCTGGCTTATTAGGAAAGGCCAGTGAATGTGGGGATGTGCTAAGAGCTGAAAGACAGGGGATCCAAACATTCAGAAAGGCAGCTCTCAGAGCAGAGCTTTGGGCCTTTCCTGTCTAACACAGGGAAATTCATTCCTTCATTCAGTAGGCAAATCCTACTCACTGTGAGCTCCTGGGCAAGCAGGTCTGATGAAGGAGAATTAGATGGCCCTAGTCTCGATCTGAGGAGTGCACCCCGGAGATGAAATAGAAAAGTCCAATACGTAAGGACTCAGAGGAATGAATGACTCCCAGGAGAGAACAGGCGACTGGCAAACAGAAACAATGATTCTTGCTGGACGGTGGGGAGTGGATGCAATGACCTTGGATTGTAAAAGGAGTGCTTAGTACCGCATAGCATGCTGGGAAATAGCAGTTCTAGACTGGCTAAGGGCGCAGCCCAGTCTTCCTCATTTCTCAGGTAAGAGTCATCTATGCAGAGCTGGACTTGTGGAGAGGACCTAGTATGTCGCAAGATAAAGCCACAACATCCTTATTCTCCCTGTCCCTTGAAACTGCTGGCACAGGGTTTTCATGACGTTGTCTATGTCATAAACCCTTGGGGTGATCTGGGTCTGTGGCTGTGACTCTATCTGAGCCAGTTTGCCCACCCAATCCTAGCTTTTCTGTATGTGGCTTGTCTTCTTCTTCCTTCTTACAAAATCATCCCAGAGAAGAACACCCTATGGGCTGCAGCACTGGGTGATGTGTGTGGCTCAAAGCGAGAGATATTTGGAATGTTCTTAAAAAGACACAAGTCGGTGATGGAGCGTGTGCTGGGGGAAGTGAAGGGGTCCCAGGTGAAGAATGAACAGTTAAGGCGAGCCCTGAGCAAGCTGTGGAAGTTATCAGATGGATATGAGGAGGTCTGCAACCCAGCAGGTGGATTATTCCTTGGGCAGGTGGATAAGTTGGAGACAGGGGTTCAGACCCGTCTGAATATTTTGGCACGCCGCATGTGGGCGTTCTTGCAGGAAATAATGTCCCTCTCTCAAGTGTTTCTGTGGCTGCAGTGTGGATAGTTCTCTCACCCCCCGATGCTGGTGTGAACTCTCCTGCCAAGCTGGACTAGGAACTGCAGCCAGGATCATGAGCAAGAATAAAACCCCTTGTTCCGTTGAACTGTTTGGTCGTGAATTTATCAGCGGCATGAAGAAAAACTGGAATAGAAGGTTTGTGTGTTACACAATGCAGAGTCCTGGGAAGTACGGGAAAGTGTTTAGCAGGAGCAGACGCTTACAGATATGAAGACAGATGATGGTAGCCCTGGCTAGGCGGATGGATGTTAGTGGGGGGGGGGAGTTTGTTTGAGAGAATGGAGGGAAAGACAGCTGCAGGCTCATGCCCAGTGAACAGCTGGATGCAAACAAGGGGGTGCCCATGGGTTGCCACTGAGGGGCCAGAAAATGAACAAGGTCAAGAAGGCAGAACGCTTAGGGTAAGCGAAGAGCAGGAGTGTAACACAATGCCCTGGGACGTCCCAGAGGTCACAATGAGACTTCTGAGTAAACTGAGGCAGTGGGCTCCTGGGCGGTCCTGACGGCGAGTCTCAGCGTCTCCGGTGACCTCGCACATCTCTGCTGTCCTCTGCCCTGTCATCAGCCAGCAACACTGCTTGACGGGGTCTTGGGCCAGGAAACAAGGCAGGAAGGTAAAAGCGCCAGCAGAAGCCTGAGGAGCAATGACATGTGGGCGGCGGAGCAAGCGATGGCTGTAATTGGAACAACATCTTGGGGAAGGAGGGCAGGCTGTGAGTTATTATGCAAAGGCAGCGGAGAGCACTTTAGAACAGATCATTTGCTTCCCACGCATACGTTATTTCAGAGGAAATGATGTACCTTGGCAGGGGATATTTCAAGATACTTCACGTTTTCAAATGTCCTCATAAAAAATCCTGAATCCTTTCGATTCATAAGCGTGAGTTACGTTTTAGATAGAGGATCATTTCTGTGGAGACTGGCATCATATTTTCAAAGGATGCTTCCTTGGGGATAGGAAATAGAAGCGTGACAATCGACTTGCATACACAGATGGGTGAACCATTTGAATGCCAAGGTTAAAGGATGGTAGCCTCGGATCAGGCTACTAAGTCCGGGCATGAGTCACCAAGTTTGGGGCATTTATAAAACGTGACTGGCTAGAGCAGCGTTCAACAAAGTAACTGAGGAAGCCAGAGGAGACAAGGTTTCAAAGAATATTCGCTCTCTCCATATTTGAGGACACTGGTACTGAATCTCTCTGGGATGCGTCTCAAGAGAAGGTCAGAACGTGGGAACGCAGGACATTGCTGTCTCCTGTTGTACATCTCTTTTATCTTTCATTCTCTTTTTCTCACCCATCTCTTTTCTTCTTTGCTTCCTTTTCCACTCTCTTCTTCTCCCTCTCCTCCCTCTCGTGTTCCAGAGTCAAAGATTGAAACCAGAACACAAGTACAGGATTAAGGCATTGCTTATTAGAGGAGAGAAAGATGGGAACATATGGGCATGAACTTGTGAGGGGCAAGGGACAAATGGAAAAGGAACACACGACTCTGAACATGGAGTGCCATAAGGGGCAAGGGTGCCCAAGCTGGCTGCCAGGTATATTTACACCCTTAGACAAGCCCAGGAAAAATGTACTCATTCAATGATCAATTTTTACTAAGTGTCTGAGAATTTGTTGTTGGGCACAGGGGACAGAAGGACAAATCTAAACACTAGTCCTGCTCGCAGGATGATCAGTCCAAAGTGATCATATTATGTTAGGGACGTGAGAAGACATTAGGGTAGATGCTGTAGCAAAAGTGCTAGGTAGCTCAGGGCATAGTGACAGGGTGGTGTACTGATACTTTCCAAGATGTGCTGAGATTCAATTTCAGAATAACACATTCATTACTTGCTTTTCAGGACCAGATTATACAGAAGTATCATTTCATGTCAAAGGAGTTTACAGGGACCTGGAAAGCAAGTAGTTTTCTACTGCTGCACTGGGGGAAGGGGAGATGATAGCTGGTGAGAGGTAGGTGCAGGGATGAGAACAGACAAGGTATGCTGGTGGGCATTATCTCCAGGCAACTAGAGAATCAAAGAAGGTTCAAACAGAATGTAACATGATCAGATTTTCAAGTTTTCATGATGAGTCAGTTTCCTTTGGGAAGAATCAATCCTAAGAACTTAACCTAGACTTAAGACACCAGTGAACATGAGTAAAAGAGAAGGAAAATAAAAATGACACGGTGTTGAACATAGAAAAAAAAGAGATGAACTTTAAGATGTTTGCTGAATCATTTCCACTCAGACTACTTGTGGTGAGCCCTCGCTTGTGGTGAGGGGGCCATCAGAGATGCTTAGGTTAAAATAAGGGGGTGCACTGACTGGTATCTTTATAGGAAGCTGCGGTTAGAACACAGGGAGGAGCATGCAATCGCATGTGCAGAGGGAAAACCAGCCAGGGGAAGCTGATTCTGAGCCAAGGACAGAGGACTTGGGCTTCTACTCTCTAGAATGTAGGGGAATTAACTGCTGTTGTTACCTAGCTTTTGGCATTTTGGGGTGCCAGCCTCAGCCCACTAATACCTGTCCCAAGGGACCCCAAGTAGCTACTGAGGTACCTGTTCATTACATAAATGCCATGTGGGGCAAGGAGACCTGGAGAGCTTTGCTTTGGATGATGGGTTCAGACAGATGATGTTTCATCAAGTTAGGGAAACAGAATTTGTCAAGATAAGGACTCCCCATTGGCCAGCGGTAGACCGGAGAAGTCTGTGGAGGTTGGGAGAAGACAAGGGCGTCGATAAAGCAGGACATATGTGGAGCCCAGAGTGAGGAACGTGGACTTGCTGTTCTTGTGCACCAGGCGATTTCCGCCATTCATCTGGTCCAATCTCTTATCTCAAAATAAGGGTTGAGTCCAGATGTGGCTCTGTCAGACAGGCCTTTCATGGTCCTCCTGTACTTGATGACTCTCCAGCACCCCCATTCCCCTTTTTATTTTACTATCAAACCACCATTGTAATTTGAATATGAAATGTCCCCGAGCCCCCACACACTGACAGCATAGGTGTTTAGATACTTGGCCCCCATCTTGTGGCATCTTTGGCAAAGCTATTAAATCTTTGGTGATAAAGCTTTGCTGGAAGAAATACATCACTAGGAGGCTGTCCCTTGAGGTTTGATAATTTGGCCATTCTTCTTGTCCTCCCTCTCACCCTCTGTTTTAAGGATGGCTACAATGCAGCAGCCAGCCTCCTGTTTCTGTCACCAGGACTTTTCTGCCTGCCGCAATGTGTTTCTTACCATGATGGACTATATCTCCTCCAAAGCTCTAAGCCCAAGTAGTAAAGCTGTTCTCCCTTAACTTGCTTGGGTAACTGTATTTTATCACATCAACTGAAGAGTAAATGGAAGGAACACCTAGCACCACTGGAGAATCAAATAGTCATTTGTTCATTTTCTGCCTCCTCTTGGCGAGATACAAAGTCTTGGAGAGCAAGAGTGTCAGAGACAATATAGGGCACATGACAGGCAATTCATATAATGTAAAGCATCAAAAAGTAAAGAAATAGAAATGAAGATGTGGAGCAGGGAAGTCATAAATGATCCCAGTATTTTTGTGACTCGGGATCTAAGAATTTTGTTTACCTTTTAAGTAGTTACAAAAATAACCAACATTTTAATTTTATGTGTGTGTGTGTGTGTGTGTGTGTGTGTGTGTGCGTGTAGCATGTGTGTGTATCAGAGTACACTGTGTAGGTGTGGGGATCCAAAGGTGGCTTTGGGAATCATCCTGAATTGTGCTACCCCCTCTTTGCTTTGCTCTGGAGTTTCCCAGACTACATCTTCTAGGACCAGAAGTACACACCCCAACCATCTTATGTGGGATCCGGGATATGAACTTGGAACTTCTGCTTGTGAAGCAGAGGCTTAACACCTTGAGCCGTTGCTCCAGTCCAGAAGAACATTTTTTTAATGTGAAAAATTCATAGGACTTAAATTTCAGGGTCCTGAAGAAACATTACTGGAGTACTATCACATCAGTGGGATGCTACAGCAGGATCCTGTGCAGCCCATAAAATCTAAAATATTTCCTCTCTGCTCTTTCCACAAGCATCCTTAAGCTCGCTGATCTCAGGTATACATAACCTACAGCATATTTTATAGTTTCCGATATCTTGGTGAGTGTGTAAGCACATATGCATACATGTGTGATTCTGTGTTGTGTGTAGGTACATGTGTGTATAAGGGTACATATGTGTTTAAGGGAGGTCGTTGGTCAACCTTAGGTGGTATCCCTTAGGTGGTGTCCCTTAGGTTTTATCTACTTTGCTTTTATGAGGCAAGATTTCTCACTGCGTCCTGGGGTTTTGCATTGGGGGAGTCTGTCTGCTTTGCCTTCCAGTGGTGGGATTACAGGGGTGCTCCATAACCCGAGGCTTTCCTTGTGGGTATTGGGGATGAAACTCTGGTCTTCATATTTGCAAGGGAAGCACTGTATGTGTGTGTGTGTGTGTGTGTGTGTGAGATCATGCTAGCATGCATGTAGGGACTAGAGGTTGACAGCCAATGTCTTTCTTAATCACTCTCCATCTTAACTTTTTTGAGACAGGATCTCTCACTGAAGGAGGAGCTCTCTGATTTGACTTGGCTGGCTAGCCACAAAGCTCCAGAGATCTCCCTGTTTTACTTCCCCAGCACCGAGGTTACAGATGTGGGCTGCTGCTGTATTTTCTATGGGGCAGGGGAGCTGGATTCAGGTCTTCGTGCCTGCACAACAAGCACTATACCATCTCAACCATTTTCTGGACTCCTGATATCAGAATCCTTAGTCCCAACTTGTCATTATTTTCCAAAGCAGAAAAAAGCTACGGTTTTCTGTGTGGCAAATGCTGCTCAAGGTATGCTCCAAGAATGTGCACATCTTTAGAACAAGAAGCAGTCACAACACATTCACCACAGTGCTGCTCACACCAGTGTTCCAGGGGCCCCGTGGGGTCTGTGTATGTCCAGGTTCTTGTGTTCAGAAGTCAAAGATTGAAACCAGAACATGAACAGCAGATTAAGGCAGTGTCTACTAGAGGAGAGAAAGAACAGAACTCATGGATGTGAACCCATGACGGGGGAGAGAACCTGGAGAATGCATGGACTCCAGGCATGGAATCCATGAAGGGTGAGAGAAAAGGCAGACAGGAACTCACAGATGTGGAGGACCATGAGGGGCAACAGAGCCAAAGATGGCTGCCAGGGTCAGGTATATTCATAGGGTTAGGCAAGCCCAGAAAAATGGATTTTCCTCATTGGTTAGCTCCAGTTTCTGCAAACCTGATTGGAGTTTTTGGTCCTCTACATCTCCTTGGTCTGTTCATATTGGGGCCCAACCCAGTTGGTCTTGTACCCTACCTCATGGGAGGGGTTAGCTACAAAGGAGAAATAATCTCTATATCCTTTCATGAACTGAGGGTGGGAGGGAGTTATGGACCTTATCTTATCTTTGTGGAGGATGAAAATGGGGCATGTTCTTTCAGGGTAACCCCAGCCCTGGGGGGAATGATATTCAGAACCTTCAGAGACCTGCAAAGACCATCCCAAACATGGCTACTCTAAAAGTGCCAAAACAGGACCAAACTTTGGGACAGTCCAAAAGTCTATACGGGAGAGGAAGAATCCCATGTGGACCAGGTACATGCGACTCTGTGGCTGAGTCTTTGCAACATGGTATCATGTTATACATACTAGCATACTTCTCTTACCAACATAAAAATATTGAATGTAGGTTTCTTCCATTAAATGTATTTCCATGTAATGATACTAAAGAAAAGATATCAAGGAAAGACAGAATTCAAGTTCTGTACTACTTTTGGGTGAGGCAGGTGTCATAGTTAAGCATGGGTGTCAACTTGACTGTTGAGGGTTTGAGCTCTGGGCACATGTGTAGAGAGTTGATGGTTGAGTTAAGCCCAGAGCAAACCTGAAGGAGATTGTCTAGCTGATGGGGAAGGTCCAGTCCATGGTGGGTGGGATTAGGCCCTGGATGTGGTGATGGTATGGCCAGTTCCCTTGGCCCTGGTGTTATTCTCCTGTCAAGCTGGACTGAGAACTGTAACCAGATAATTGTAAGAGAAAATAAACCCCTTGTTCCTTTAAGCCATTTGATGGTCATTTATCAGTAACTATGTAGGTGAACTGCAACAGTGGGAAATGGGAGAATCATGTATTTACAATATTGTTACCAGTGTTCTAGTCCTTTTGAGTCCTTATACATTCAAAGGCCATGATGATATTATTGCAAATTAAACTCTGATTAGTTATTGGTGAGTAAAGAATATGATACACATCGAAGATGATTAATTGTTACTTTAATTATGTGCATGTGAAATCCAAGTAAAGAGAGAGTTCTACCAAACTCAGCTTCTGTAGCACCTTTACCTGCTAGCTGTTTGAGACAGAAAAATACTGCTTCATTTCTCAAGTGAAACAAAGGATAAGAACGTGACAGTTTCTAAGGACACATCCAATTCTAAATGTCTGAGGATCTATAAAATACGACGAGGACAAGAAGCTTTTGAAATAAATGTGTGAAAGTAAGAAATGTTAAAAAAAGCAATATTATATGTTGGTGGCCAAACACTCTCTCAAGGCTACAAATGCCAATTTCTGTGTCCAGGAAGCAATCCCCTTGCCCCACTGGAGCTGTGCTCTTGCGTTAATGGCTTGTTGCTGTGTCCTCTTGCTATCTCTACAATTAAAGAAGCTGTAAAATCAAGCGTGAACCAGTATAGGTGTCTGAGCCATGAATAAGTGATGAGACCCCCATCAATAGAGCAACTGCTAGCTGGTTCTTGTTTGTGGAGTCCTCTGAATTATTGAAGCCAGACCACAGCTCTATCGGGGTTCACTGACACAAGAGCTTACACTCCCTTTACTAACCCTAGGCTGGTCATCACATGAGCAAGAAATGACCTGGACTGATAAATCTGATTAGCTTGATTCTAATTATTGTATCAATACCTGTAAGAAAGGATCTCATTGGCTGACAGTTTTCTTAAGTGGTCAAAAATGAAATCTGGGACAATACTTTCACCTTGGTATTAAAACATTCAAGTCACCCAGGGCACTATAGCAAGAAGGTGTGATGAGCAATAGACACCACCCATGGAGATAGTCATCCATCTGTCCACAGTGTAGCCTGGGGGAGACCAGCCTCCTCCTATAGTGGAAAGGTTTTTAGAAGCCGTCCTAGATCATTACCTAGTGGGGTGGTTATGGCGGATGGTCTCTGCCGAGCTGAGAATTCAGATCCAAACGGGATCAGTTGGTTTTCTTTGAAATTTAGGGTTGCATTTTGTAAACTGATCACGTGTCTGTCGAGAACTTAAATTTCTGTCTCATAAGTGTAGCTCCGGCTATGATTCTATTCTTTTATAAATATCCTAGAATTCTTATAAAATACTGTATGCTTCCTTCAGACAGTTTGAATATGTTTCAAAAGTCAATAATGGGTTAAATAGATGCAGCATTTCTTAATTTTTCTCTCTTTTTCTTTACACACACATCTATATATTTATATTTATATATCCATCCTTCTCTCTTTCACTCACTCACACACACACACACACACACACACATCCCTCTTTCTTTCACTTGCACACACACATATCCCTCTTTCTCTCTTTCACTCATTTACTAACTTGCTATTTCACTCACTTTTTCCTCTCTCTATCTTTCTATTTCTTGTCTTTCTCTTTAATTCTATCTCCTTCTCTTTCCCTTCAATGAAGCCTTAGATGCTACACAGAAATCATATTATTATAAATAGTTGTTTATTGTCTCAGTAACAGTTTTGCATAACATTTTTTCATTAGTATTATGGGACTTTTTGGTGAATGTGAGTTTAAGTTTCATCTAGTTCTTAGTTTTATTTCATGAATAAGAAGACAAAGATGCATGGAAGAGGATTGATTTGTTCATAGACACATAGTTATTCAGAAAGGAGAGACATACAGTTCAGCATTTCTGGCTTCTGATATGGTATACTTTCATTCTTTTCTCCTCTATATTGCAGTAGGGAGGAAAACATTTGAAATTAGATGTTTCTGAACAAATGTCTCTGTTTTGAACTGACATGTGTGGGAGTGAAACTACATGGACTTTCAGATACTTGATTGCTGGAGACCGCATTTGAATTTCTGCAATTGTTTTCATCAAACCCAGACGGCAGATATAACCTTGCATTCTTGAAGGCAGAGACCTCAAGAGACTGGAGTACCCTGGCAGATCCAGGAGCCCCAGCTAGGGGTCCTCAGGGATCACATCAGCGTCTCCCCTTGTTGTAAACAGGCCTTTTCTGAAAGGTGTCCATTAGCTTCCTCTTGAAGGCCAGTCCTTCAGAGCAGCTACACCAGTTTCAAGACCCCAAGCAGGCTGCCGTAGTGGCCCGACCCCAGAGTATCTTCCCCAGACAGAATCCACCAGGTCAGAAGCTCCGCATTTTTCTATGCTGCTAGTGATACGGCTGTGACCACTCTTATAGAAAATTCTTTGTACAGATCTAAGCATGATATTTGACTTTCCCTTGCTTTTACCCCAATTCCTGTTTCTCTAGATTCTTTTTTTTTTAATGCACAGACCGCACAGTGGGTTTGACCAGAGGGTAATCAAATTGCTCATCACACCTCATGAATTCAGGACTTGAATATGTTTCTGCTTGTTCTTTGGACAGAATTTGAATTTACCATCTACACACGCTCATGGCATTTTTCAGAATATGGAAACGGGGTGAGTGCCCTATGGCTCCGTCAAAGCATTGCGTGACAACTCTTGGGAAGTTAAAAAGATATTGACCAGGTGTGGTGATTTGGATCTGCAGTTTCTGAGTAGTCAGAACTGGAAGGCAGGAGAATCTGGAGTTTAAGATCAGTCTTGAGGGTCGGGGATGTTAGAATGAGAGGATTAGTGCACAAAGCATAGAAACAGATGGATTCATATGTGATAAGGAAAATATGAAAATATTACACAATAAGGAAGCTTAGAAATAAAAAATCACCCATTATTTTGTGTCTTCTTCTGTTGTAATGAATACCTGAAGAACCACTGCTTGCTCTGGCTACGGGGAACTCCTTGGCCACTAACTGTCCGAGGGAATTGATTCCTTCACTGGCATATCTACTCCCGAGATTTTGAGGATAGTAAGGGGTTAACGGTTCTGGCTTTGTGTTTTTCAAAGTGGTGCTATAGTTTCATATGTTTGTGTTCAAACATAAAACATATCCTCCCTTGATCTTAGCCAAAGATTGAGAAGTGGTTAGAACACATGCGTCATTTCATTTGACCCTTATGACTTTGACTAGAAATCCCAGGGTTTGGGGGTCTCAGCCAAACTCCAAGCTGTCTTACAATGTCTTACTAAGAATATAAGAGGTGTACATAGCACACTTCATCAGAGTTAGACTCGTTGAAATTTTGGTAAAGTGAACCCCATAGCATATGAGCGATAACCAACTTACTGTAATCTCTTGTCTGGAACATGAGTATATAATCCACAAGAACTATGGAAGCTGCTCTGGTGGAGGAATCGAGGCCACAAAGCTAATTTACAGCCCCATAACTCCCATTGTTAGAATTGGCTGTCAATTACAGACATTCACTTGTTCAGAACTTGAAGTAATTATGAAATTGCTGGAAGAGAATCACTTCTCTTAGCAAAGAATTTCAGTAAGCATCCAAGTTTTGAATAAGTGAAAATTGCTTTCTCACTCTTTTAAAATTTTTGTTTCTCTTTCACATCATAAGAAGAAAAAATGATCTATATCATCGGCTTCAATAGCAATGGACTATCCATATAGCAGTGCTTGTGGCATTGTCTGTCATGCACCAGGAACATTTATTTAGTGAGCCCTTAATATGTCAATGTATGCTTTCACGTGACTCCAAGCAACTCGCATATTTGTGTTTAGTGTTGGATTTCAGATAACGAAGCTGTACATGCATTCTTGCTCCTGAGTGGCTGTGAACTTATCTGTGAGGTTTGGAGGAAGGAAACTCACCAGATAACATGTCATTGTGATTTTATAGGTGAGTCCTACACTCTGTTCTGAGCCACTGGAACCTGTCTTAATGGGAAGCCTTTCTCTTGATTGGCAGCTGTCATGTTGGCTTTGTTTCCAAGCTCACCCGCTCTGCCCTGCACTTCTGCCTGCGGTTCTGCTGCTGTCTGCAGCCATGTGCGGTGCCTTGTGTAGAACTGCATTTGTGACCCAGATCTCAAGGATGTTGATAATGCTGAATCTTCATCCACAAAAGTAGCTTTGAATTTAAAAAAAACTAAAAGTCATTCAAATCTCCATCTGGTGATTAAATGTTTCTTTTTTTTAGGTTTATTATTTATTTATTTTGTGCATGCATGTGTGTACCTGTGTGTATCACAGTGTGTCCCTCTGTGTCCGTGTGGGGCACCAGAGGTGACTTCAGGAATCAGGCTGGATTGCGTCGACCTCCTATATGCTTTGCCCACCAGGTCCAGAAGTGCAGAGGGCTGCTGTTTCTGCCTGACTTTTTTAAGTGGAACCTGGGATCTGAACTCAAGACCTTCTGCTTGTGAGGCAGAGTCTTCATCCCTGAGTCATTATTCCAGCCCCCTGATTCAGTGTTTCTAATCCTTTCTTTTCTAAGTTAGATTGGTGGTCTGCTGAAGATGGGAGCCCTGTCTTACGCACTCTGGCATTTCACACAGCTAGCATGACCCAAGGAACGAATGAGGTCTGTGTCATTCATTATCTGAGGAAGCAGAGGCCTCCCATGTCATGCAAATGATTTTCCCTGTCCCACTGAAGTTTATTTTACCTGGGGGAGTTATAAACCTAAGATGTCGCCATCTTACACACAAAAGGGGGTGACCAACAGCACTGCCAGTCTCAAGGGAAGCTGTTCTCATGGAGCCCGATATTCAGAGTGTGATTGTAGTTGGCGCTCAGCACTGTTTGGATTGCTGCTCTTTACATTGCAAATGGGAGCTGTGACGAAGGCAGTAAATAAATAAGTAACATAACCAAACTATTTGGCAGCTGACTGACATAGACACAGGGATAGGAAACAGTGCAGGGTCAAAGTGGTCTTTGGGGGATGACATACACAAATATACCTAGCCCACTTTCAATATTGTTCAGTATCTACCTGTCAAAATGCAACTCTTGATGTTTTCATCTGCAAACCGGGATGTGACTAGGTGATTCTTAATCTCCTTAGCTCAACATCCTGTGAACATAGCAACCATTACCTGGCAATCCAGCAATATAGGGCTGTAGGTTTGGGAAGGGGGGATCCAAAGGAGGGAAAAGAGCTGTGGAGGGAACTTATAAGGGGGGGGGAATCACCTACCAGGGCATTTCAGAATGTTTTGAGACAGCCAGCATTTTCTGACGGAGAAGATGTAGAAGAGAGCCGTTGCTGATTAAATATTAGTCAATTGGGAGGATAAAAGAAGGAGAATGCTTGAAGGACAGATGTGGAGAATGAAGAATACTTGGCTCAACATGAATAAACTATTAGCAAAGAGCTGATTAGATCTGGATTAATAATTTACTACCAAATTGTATTTGTGTTTCCAAATAAGCTCTTCTGCTGCAGCTTTCCTTGAATTTAGATAAGTCGTCTCATTCTGAAGATGTGTGAATAGCACTACTTACAATTCTTGGTCAAAGTCCATGCAAGTTGATATTTCCTTCACAAAAGAAAAATTAAACTGGGAACAGAGTTTAGAAGCTGTAATTTCTCAAAATCTGTACACCATTGATGCTTTGGACATGATTATTATTAAATTATTTTTAATATTTTATTTATTGTATGTGTGTGTGTGTGGTGTTGTGGTGTGTCTGTGTATCGTGTGTGTTGTGACCAGGACGAATTCGGTGGAGCCTGGCATGCTGTCGTGTATCCGTGGAGGGATCCGGGCCTGTGCAAATCGGGCTTACCTGAGCCCCTGTGACTTGTGGTGTTGTGGGGTGAGGACCTGTTGGTTGGTGCGCGCGCTGATAGAGGCGGTGTCTTGTGGGGACAACGTTAGGGAATCATCCTGGATGCTTCTACTTCCTTCTTGCTTTGCTGTGGGATTTCCTAGGCTCCGCCCACTAGGGCTGGAAGTATAGGATTCCACCATTTCCACTTGGTGTTTTTACATGGGACCTGGGATCCAAACTCAGGACCTTCTGCTCTTGAGACAAATTCTTAACCCCTGAGTCATCTCTCCAGCCTGAGAAGTATTTTATATTATATCGTATTATGCTCTACAAGCTGACATTTCAACACTATGTTAGAAAAAATAACGTGTACTAAACATAACATTGCATAAAAAGCTTAAGATAAGAATAAGTTTTGCTAAAAAAGCAAGCAATTTAAAGAAAAGTAGATATTAAAAATTAAATAGTGTTTGGGGTCTCAACAATTGGTGGCAATAGTACATAACTAAGTAAAGTTTGGGAACTACTATCTTAAATTAGAGAACTGTCAATAAATTAGTTTAAATATTGGAATCATTTGTGTGGTTTCTCCTATTAATCATCCAACGCCTCTGATATCAACAACTTTACTAGTGCAATTAGATCATACTATATTATTAGATATGTATATTATTAGATCATACTATATTGAAATAATTTTGTGCATGTTTTTAACAGCATAAGTTCTATACAAGCATATGCTATTCACCAATGCTTGTCAGCATGTCCCTAGTGCCTGTAATATAATATACACTTATCACACTGGCTAACTTAATAAGTTTGCAATTGTATGAACTTAAGTAAACATATAAAACTGTACCCATGGGATAAGAGAAAGATAAAGGTAAACAGTAAGCAGGAAATAGCTTCCACTCTTCTTGCCTAGTACCTGACACAACTTTACTATATCGTTCAAACAGACAAAAAAAAAGTTTATTAAGAAAAACAAAAGAAATCAATGTAACAACCAGTATTGGTGAAAGATACGGAGGAGGTGGATGATGAATACCGGTTGATTGATGTTACTGGGAAGTTACTGATTTCCTATTTGCTTAAAGAAATCAAAGTAAACCGGTGGAACGCCAGAGAAGAGTATAAAAATGGGCATTCTGCAAGCCTACAGAATGAGTTGTAAAGACAAGTTTTGTACTTATTGTTCAAATACGATGCATGAAAAGGTCAACATATCACCTCCTGTAGAGAGCTGATAATAGATGCTTTGCAAATTGCGACATTCATTAGCTGAAAGGAAAACTTACTCATTGACGGTAAACAGCCTAATAGATTTTCAAAGCCATCTTTGGAAAAACACATGGTTGTAGATTGTAGTATTAAAAATGAAGCCGAGGGAGGGTTGGGATGTAAAGTCACCTGCGCATGTGCTGCAAGGAGAGAACGATGACCTCTGTGCGTTCTTTCTTTCTTTCTTTCTTTCTTTCTTTCTTTCTTTCTTTCTTTCTTTCTTTCTTTCTTTCTTTCTTTCTTTCTTTCTTTCTTTCTCTCTTTCTTTCTCTCTTTCTCTCTCTCTCCCTTCCCCTCCCTCCCTCCCTCCCTTCCTTCCTTCCTTCCTTCCTTCCTTCCTTCCTTCCTTCCTTCCTTCCTTCCTTCCTTCCTTCCTTCCTTCCTTCCTTCCTTCCTTTTTCTCTCTCTGTCTCTCTGACCTCAGAGAGAAAGAGAAAAAGGGAGAGAAGAGAAAAAGAAGACTTTCTCTTTTTTCTCTATTTCTTTCTCATTCTCTTTCTCTTTATTTCTTTCTTTTGTTTTGTTTGTTTCTTTGTTTCTCATTCTCTCTCTCTCTTTCTCTCTCTGTCTCTATCTCTCTTTCTCTCTTTCTCCCCCTCTCTCATATACAAATAAAATAAAATAAATGAAGCTGGGTGTGGTGTTTTATACCTATAATTCCAGTATTTGGGAGGAGGTTAAGGCAGGAGGATTACCATTAACTAGCATAAGTGGTTTCCTGGTCTACCTGGGCTATGGATGAAGTGCTGTCTCCATCAAACAATCCAAAAAGGAAACAAGAATACAGAGCTTTGGGGGTAGAATAGGGAAACATGCTGGCAACTGACTTTTATACAAGCATGTATGTATGTATTCTCATACAGATCTGTTCACATACATAGACATATATCTAGGTACAGACAGATGTTTGTACAATGCTTTAGTCCCTCACATGCCACAATGGCTAAGAACCATGAGACAACAGTGTGGCAGTAATAACACAGGCAGCCAGTAACAACTTGCTAGATCTAAGTTGGTTGTGCTTGATTTACACTGGTGTATAACAACGTTTGTGAGCCAGCAGTGCCTGCACTGAGAACAGAGACATAAGAACCATGTAAAATGAGGACCATTCATGTTCCTACCAAATGCTGTTGCTCATATTCCCTGAGGCCTTATTTCTGCTTATTTAAAAGAGACTATAGTACTGCATTGGGCTTTATTCATCTGAGAGAGAGAGAGAGAGAGAGAGAGAGAGAGAGAGAGAGAGAGAGAGAGAGAGAGAGAGAGAGAGAGAGAGAGAGAGAACTAGCTAGAGAAAATACAGGTGCACTGTATGACCCCTAAGTAGAAGTCAGAGGAATCAGTTCTGTCCTTTCACTATGTGGACTTTCAGATATTGCACTCAGATTTGAGGTTTGTAAGCAATGGCTTTCCTCACTAAGCTAGCTCTCTAGCACCAGATGTTTTATGTTTAATTGCCCCATGGTTTCTGACAACATGTGCAACCTCCTGCAAAAAAAAACTGTAAAATCTTATTTAGAGAATCCAGCCAGCATGAAAGGTATATGAGCCACTGGTGAGAAGTCTGCAAACTTGTCCATTCCGTTTCTTCTATAGGAAGGTGATCCAGGAATGAATTGTCCAAAGACATGTGTGATAGGGAAATGGAGAGCGATGGGCAAAGATACAGGGCAAAGTGAGGCAAACTAGATACATCAGGACGCATGTCACTCTAATCTGGAGTGAAGTTCAAAGTCAACCAGCTTACTGTTAATAATGAACATAGCTAATCATGTCAAGAACATAATGAAATCCCCAAAGTCAGGCGAGAAAAACAAAAGGAAACAGCAAACCAATAAACAATAAGATAAGAACAGAACAAAGGAACTTAAGGGAAACTTCATGAGGAGAAAGGGAAAAATAGAGAGACTTAGGGTTCTCAAGAAATGATTTTGCATGTCTAAAGCAGCAATACAATGCAATCGAAAGGAGTGCCACGAAAGGGAATTTCTCAAAAAGGTAAATTTTAATTTAAAACTACAGTAGAATGTTATTTAAGAGAATGTTTATAAATGAGGAGTGGGCACAAGAAAAAAAAAGTATTGCATGTGTCAAAGTGAACACATTGTCTTCCTTTTGTCTTTCAGAGACAAGGAGAGGTCCCACGAAAGGACTCAGCAACTACACGTAGGATGTGCAAATCCCTGAGGGGTGAGTGAGATTGATGAAGGAATGCTGAGAAACGGGAAGCATGAGTTTCAACAGGGGGAGATGATACCATTTCTTGGGATACAAATATGGATGTGGTAGAGGGAAGTTCCGTAATTGTGGCCTGCTCCAAATGTCGCGGGCGAAGAGCTTGGGGTGGAGGCAAGCGAGCTGCCAGCCAGTTGCCTACTGTGGCTTTCAAGTCTTGAAACCTGAGCAAAAAACAGTGCAGAGTCTACGCTGCACTTAGCCTTGACAATGTCCTGCTCACCTTCCCTGAGTAGCCATTTCAGCTTGGAAATCAGGCTGCCTTGCTTTAGCTGTCATATACGCAGATCACAACTCTCAAAGGACATAAGAGCTAGTTTTTATTCTGGAGCCAACTATGAGTGATCATGGGTCGGAAACAGCGATTCAGGTCACTCCAAATTCCATGTGTTCTGCTGTGATATGCAGTTATATAGTTACAGAACAAAGAATCATCAATCAGTGCATATTTGCCTAAGACATTGGTGGAAACATGAGGTAGGTGAGTTACAGTAAACTAGGTCTCAGATGCTATGTGACCACAATCTTAATCTAGAATTTGCTAGACACCAGAGGTCTGGTGGGACATGCCCAAGGATTCGCCTAATGATGGCAAGTATGCTAGATCACACACATAGGTGAGCAGTGCATTGCTATTAAGGCAGCTAAAAATGGCTTGAAATATCGTGGCTCTGGACATAGAACATTCTAGTTTCTTGACATCACTGAAGTTCCAATCTGTCAATCAGCCTTGTAGCCTTGGCTTTTTTCCCAAGGTCTTTGTTCACACTTTATAGCCTAGAATGACAGGAAGTGAGTTTAGAAGAGAGGAATATGGGTATAGGGAAGATACTGTAAGACAGGTGAATATAATAAGTGATAAGGAACTGACATGACTTGTTACCTAGTTTCATCTTTTAATACTATTTTCTATGTCAAAGATACAGTAAAATTAAGATATGACATCAAAATTATGTAAAGCGAGGTCAATCCACATGAACTTGTCTATATGCAAAGAAAAACAGATTTTGTTTGGACACTGTCATTTATAGGGATTTTCTTTTCAAACTTCTCTCTTCACTCTTCATTGGCCGATGCGTCAAACCATAGTTTTAGGACATATTTCTATCAGCTTTAGCATATATGACTTGAAATATTTGTCCATCTAGGCCTGTTTAGCTTTGGGGCAAATTATTACTGAACTGTCTGAGTTGCAGGGATTACATACAAGACAAAAAGTGAGATTAGCTACAATAGAATGATTCCATAGAATTCTCAGGGACATGAATCGTGGAAATTGAGTAACTTAGAAGCAATGAAGCTCACGAGACTGAGGCACTCAGGACTGGGGATGGTAGCACAGTCATTGGAGACTTTTGGTCTCGTTTTAAGTGTTATTGGGGTTGGGCTGGTGACACTTCCTCTTCTGTATAAGCCAGATGACCAGAGTGATGACTGCATTGGGGCCCCCAGAACCCACATAAATATAAACACCAGGTGGATGTGGCAATCTGCCATTAGTTCTGTTCCTAGGAAGAAGAGACTAGGAATTCCCAGATTCAGGTGGCTGCTAGCCAGAAGAATCCTGTTGGTGAGTTCTGGGTCTGAATAGAGACTCAGACTCAAAAGAACAAGGTGGAAGAGCTTCCAAGAATGATTTATGACAATACCACAGGTTAACATATACAAACATGTGCGCGCACACACACGCACGCACACGCACACACCCCTGCATGTATCCACATGCACACAGGCACCCACACATATATCCACACGCACACATGCATGCATCCATGTGCACACTCCCCCACATACACAAGAAAAGCAAGTAACTAAAAGTCCGAGCTTACTCCTAAAGATTTTGGTTTCAGATCACAAAGGGATGAGCTGATTTTAACTGGATTTCCCAACGTGCTCTTTTTTTTTTTTTTTTTTTTCCTAACTGATCTTGTTTGAGCAGTTGATTATCATGAACTAGCAAGAGTCGGAGGCTACAAGCATCAGAGGAAGCAACTAATAATCCCTCGCATGAATGACTGAAGCCAGTGTCAGATTTTCATTGAGAACATTACACACACACACACAAAGCTATGCGCGTAAACTATTGCTTGGGCATGTTGTAAGAAATACCTGATTTAGTTGCCTGTGAGCCCCCTACTGGTTCTAGGGACTCAGAGTGACCCGAGAAGGACCCAAAGCCAGCTGATCATGGTGTGGACCTCCGCAGGACCCCAACAGGTTTCCTCTGCCTTACTCGATATTCAAGCTTGAGAACTTCTGTAGTATTAACCTATCACAATGGCTGACATACAATGAAGAAGGGATTTCACAGGAAGCCTGAGAGGAGGAAGCCATCTATAGAATCTCTGCAAATCTGAAAGAGAGTCTTCCCTGAGTGGGCAATCAGTCACACAGAAGAGTCCTTTTTGGGCCGTGTTTGATCAGTGAGTTGGTTCCTAGATTTTCAATTGAAGCTGTATGAACGGAATTGAATTCGAAGATTTATACTGATTGTGAGCAACTGAAATAGCTGAACGCGTGAGGCAGGCGGTGCTGAGTGATTACAAAGGTTTGCAACAAAGAGCTCTGGAGAGGTCGACAGAGAAGAGAAGATGCGGCTGAGGGAAGACGGAGCAGAGCCATTCTCCAGGCAGGTTAACTCTAGAGGAGGTGAACTGGGTTAGGAGACAGAAAAGGAAAGAAAGTACCTTTGATGAGAAAGTATAGAAGAGAAGTGGAAACACAGATCAGAGTCGAAGCGGCCAGGATTAGAGGCATATAGCTGCCACACACATCAGAGACTAGTTCATGACCCAGAGACATGAGGGGTCAGAAGCTCAGTAAGCCCCCCACGTGGGTGTGCTAATAGGCTCGCATTCAAAGGAGGAGAGGTGATTGTTCTCATTACCAACTGGTCCATTTCCAAAACGGGAAGAATAAGACTATATAGTAATGGTACAGATTTTATGCAAACAACTCCACTTCAAACTGTCCTAAGACTTGGTTTAAGACCTCTCGCTGGAAACTTAGCCAGGTATCAAGTTTTGATTTATCTTAAAAACTGGGCTAAAACATTCAAGGGTGATGAACTGAGGAAATTCTTGGATACACAAACACAGACAGAATGGAGGGAACTTTCGTGATGGTGTCCAATCCCACGGAGAACGAGTTTACAGTTGGGATACAAGAAATGTCTGAATTATGCTGCAAGGATCTCAGAAAATTATTTCAGAAAAAGTCTTTCTAGTTGAATCATAAACTAAAACTGTTAGCCATTGTCTAATGGTTCATGTGCTGATGTCATTTCAATGTGTTGTATGATTAAAAGCCTCACAGCATTAGTTCATTAATCAGGAAGTAAAGAGTTGATAGTCAACACACTGATAGTTTGAACCATGGAAGCAAGTTTGATGCTCATGAATAGACGGACTCAAATAAGAAATTCTCATTCAAAAAACACACTATGGAATCCAGATGAGGAATGCTGTTAATTTATGCAAATGTGAATTTGCACATACACACACACATATGCACATCAACACATGATAACTTTATAGTGCTCTGAATCACATAGGACTAGTTTAAATGTCAGACTTCACGGTTCACTGCACAAGTAACGTAGTATTAACAAAACGTTTCTGCTTTAATTATGCAAACTATAGCAATAGAAGGAATTATCCTCCACTTTTGAGGTTGTGTGTTATAGGATGACTTATTATGATGCCGTTCTAAAACCATGCCCGGGATCTAGTATGACCTGGATATTATATGTAGTTTAAGTATCAAATAGAAAATCTTTCCCATATATTCTCTAACACATGGTCGATTCTCCTTTCTAGCTGGTAAGCAAGTTCTTAAATCTTTGGCTTATCTATAGTATCAAAATTCTTACATTGGAAAATGTGCTAGATATATAAGATTAAGAGCAAAACTTGTTCTTCCACAACCAAACATGGAACTGTGCTCCATGGATAGGGATACCTGTTCTGGAGCATGCATGATACGCGGGAACTTAGGTAGGCATGGTAAGCTCAGTTATGAGGCGGCATCTTAGTGCCATCCCCTGGTGGCCACACCTCTCCTGACATGTTGAGTGGGGACCAGACATTCCTAAGGGGTGAGTGATTACCTGACATGAAAACCCAGGCACCAAGATCCTTGGAGGCAAGGGATTGACAGCCACAGTAGTGTTCCTATGCTTAAGGGGAACACAGGATAGGGTTCAGGGAAATGCCACTGGGTCCTTGTACGTTATCGGAGAGGAGGGCCCAGAGGAGAGTCTGGCATACACATTAAAGGATTCTCTGGGGATTGGGGGGAGGCACTGAGCGATGGGGAGGGAGAGGGGAGGGGAGAGGGAACAGGGGGGCCGGGGGGGAGGAGGAGAGAGAGAGGGAACTGGTGTACCTATTAAGTTTGTATGAGCGGAAATAATAATAAAAAATGTAAAAAAAAAAAAACCCAGGTGAATGGTTTGCAGATACAATCAAGGTCTCTGATCAGTTGTCCCAGTTAATCATGTGAGTCATTAGGTTGGGTAGGAATGAACCACCTGTGCCCTGCTGTCCACATAGTCATGTGACTGAGCCCTGGAGCCGGTATCTAGAACCGCAACCCCTGACCAGCAGCCGGGAAGAAAAAAAGGAACTTGAAAGAACCTCCAAGAAAATCTGGAGCCTTGGAGATTAGAGCCCCAGCAGGCATCTGGCTCCACTGTGCTCAGACTGTGCAGCTGATCTGACTCCTAATCATTGGAATTGTGGGCTAATGTGCTTGGGATACTGTAAGTTACTAAGAAGGACACTACGGGGAAGAAGGAAGAGCTTGGCTTTGCAGGGCTGGAGCAAGTGGGCGCTGAAACCCACGTGGCTAAGAGCTCACCTCCCCCTCCCGCCCTGCACCTTGGAAGCTTGTGAGAGGTGAAATAATAATCAAGACAATACAGTACCTGGGGGTCAGGGCTTAGGAATATTAGATTTAAGAGACACAAGCAGCTTTTACCATGATAGAAGGTAATAGAATTTGATCAGCTAAATTCCAAAGCTTTATAAAGCACCAATTATGTAAACAAGCTTAATGGCTTTTTGATAAAACTACAAAACCAGTGATGGGAAGAATGCAAGAGGTGTTCTTTATTCATGCTTTAAATCTCACACACCAGCGTTTGGTGCTTGCTTAAATTAAAGGTCCAGTATGAATACAAACGGAGCCGTGATATCAACACAAATGCTGTTCGGGATGCACATTCATCAGTAAGACTCCCCAGACAGTGGCTGGGCCAAGCTTTGTCCGTTACGGCCCATTAGGGGGCAGGAAGAAGTTAATGAAAGTTGAAGGACAGAATTCAAGGTTTCCATGGAGAAAGTGTTGGTCGATGTCTGAGCAAAATAGAAACAAGAAGCTAAAGTCCTAGGGCACAATGACCAACGAAACGGTGTGAAGCATCAGTCTGACTAAACGTTGTCTGCTGAATGGTGGAGCAAGTCATTTGACAACTGGAGGATTTTTTTTAAATACCTTACCCGTTTCCCTTTTGCAACTCCCCTTAATATTTTGTATTCAATATGTCATGAACGATCCGTGCTTTAAGTTACTTTTTTTGTTCAGAATACTCTCATGATGAGTCATTACCAATCTACAGATAAAGATGTGGAAGTGTATTGAATTTAGTGGTTGATTCAGGTGCTCACGATTACAAGATTGGTGAGTAATGGGGTCAAAAACGAAAAGTAGGTGCCATCAGAAAAACCAATAGCACCCAGCATATGATGCTTGGCAATTGTCATATTGAGCATGGACCATCAAATTATCTGTCAGCACCGCAGTCTCAAGAGCCCATATTAAATGCTGGTGCTGTCCTGAAGTCAATGAAGGGGGAGGGTCTGTCTTACACCCTTTTGTAAATTGTTGGAGGGTAAGAAGTTTATTCTTGTCTTAGAGATCTGAACATTAACTATACTACTCTTGGAGCTCATAAGAACCTGCATCTCAATTCAGTGGCCTGAAATTTAATATGGAACTGAAGCAAAGGTAGGTTCGTTTTCCAAATAGATTTTACAACTGATTCACGTTATCTTGGCTTTTTTCAAGAAGGGGTTTCATTGCCCAAGTCCTTCTCTAGAGGTCTCTAGAGGTCCAGAGTGGCCAGCCTAACATGGACAGGGAGGATGCTGACCAGCGATATTAATTTCCCAAGTCTGAGCCAGTAGATGAGACCAATCCACAGACCACATTTTCTGTGGATTCAAACTTTGCAATTTAGATCTCTGGGGTTTTCTTTCAAACATTGATTTTTTTTTCCTCTGAAGAAATGCTATTCATTGCTCAAGCTGAAGGTGGACTTAGAGACCACGACAGAATCAGGTGGTTTTATTGTTTTAGAAATATGTTTCAGTATTCTACCCGACAAGTCCAGCAAGATTTAACTTCTTAGATGGTGTGAGAAGCATTCGGCACCAAAGCCACAGAGCATCCGCGGGAGATTTATTCTCAATGTACGGAAAAGCCATCTTCCTAAAGCATAAATATGACATCGTTACCTGTCATGTTGCAGTAAACCTTCAGAGGTCCCAAGGGTCCGCTGCCATCAGGATCTATCCAGTAGTAATTGGACGTCTGGCCGAGATGCTTGTAGGCCTCGCAGGAGGGCTCGTGGATAGCTGCAATGAGATACCCCGCGTGAGTGGGCCACGAGCCAACAGCCAATGCCCCCGGCTCACGCTAGGCAGGAACATTTCACCCACCTAGCATGAGCGTTGCCCCCCCCAGGCTAAATTCATGACTTAACTTTTCCTCTCTAAGCATTTCTGACCCAGTGATTGCTAATAATTGTGGGGGGGGGAGGATGGAACTCATGTAACATTTATGTTGGGGTTCATGATTCAAATCCATACTTACTGATTTTCATCATCTTCTCATTTAAGGTATTTTATTTTGAAAGATTATAAATAATTGGTTTATCAACTAATATATCAGAGTAAATTCTATGTTTCTACCTCTCTCTCTCTCTTTCTCACACACACACACATACAGAGAGAGAGACACACACACACACACACTCAGATGCACAGATGCAAGTTTTGCATAGTTAATAAATTTACCACAAATGATATGGGACTCATAATCTTACACATCACAGGCAAGAGGAAAAGTATTTCGCTCTTTCATTTGATTTGCTACAGGTGCTTTAATTACATCAAATGCAGTTTGCATAAAAAGCCAAACATTCTTGTAATTAAATTAGAAGTCCTTTTCTGTTATCTCCCTTTACTTCCCAGGCTTGTAGCGAATTTTCGTCTCCTTGCAGAGACCGCACCTGTCTTCAGAAGCACACAATGGGTATTTACATATCTCCTTAGTCATGGGATTCTCTAAAATGCTATTAAGAAAACGCCCACCCCCTCTCCACCTCTGGCAGCTTCAAATTGACATTGGCGATGAATACAAAATGATCTCTTCACAAAACAAAGAATCTGCTTCAGGTGAAAGCCTGTTTACCTGGGGCCCGAGCAGTGCAGACTTTATAAAGTGCACTTGAATTGTGTCCCTGGGGAATGTTATGTTTTCAATATGAAACAAGAATTCTAAGGGCCTCCTCCCTTTGACTTCCTCTTCCAAGTTTTCTGCCTCTTTTCGGCTCCCTATGATTTCTTCTTCCTGGATCTGCTGTAATGCTTTCAGATGAACACCACCAACACACTAGGCTAAATGCTTCTAAAATTCTTTGATTCCCCTTCCACTCCCTCCTGCAAATTCTCTCACTGACTATCTGTGATATGTTGAACAGTACATCAAACTCTGCAACTCTAGCTGGGCACAGCCCAGATGCAAGACCCATGGCATAGAGTTTACTTGCTAATTAGCCGGACATTGCTATGCTTCGAGTGCTACTGGAAAAAGATGTGGTTAGAAATGGAGAGAAGCCATCCATCTTTGCTCCAGTGTAATTATTAATTGGTCCACTTTCAATCTCCCAAGGCATCCAGATAATAAACTATGTGTTCCTTCTAATTTAGGGTGCTGCACTAACTGCTGGAATAATAGTTATGGGACAAGATATATATTTTTTGCATGTGCATATGTATGTGTGTGTGTTTATGTGTGTGTGTGTCCACGTGTATCAGAGGGCACTGTGTGATTTTGGGAATCATCCCAGATTGCTCGATGTCCTTGGTTTGCTCTGGAGTTCCCAGGTTCCACTTTCTAAAACCAGATGTGCCACCACCTGACATTTTCTCCAGGACCTGAACTCAGGTCCTTCTGTTTGCAAGGCTTAACCTCTGAGCAATCTTTCTAGCCCCAAGGGACAATAATTTTGATTCCACTGAAAGATGCCGTAATTAGATGCAGGGTTAGAAGCAAGCTGCAGGTGGCTAAATGGTGGCTGCGGGGGACTGACATGTGAAGGACAGGGAAGCCCGGGCTGTGGCTGACACTTAGTGGACGACTAGCACCTGAACGAAAGCAAATGTGACAAAGGAGAAAACTGACAGGACCGGGTGAAATGGGTCTGAGGTTGATTAGAATAGTAGCCGGGTGGAAATAAATCAGCAGCCATAACGAGGGGTGGAACTGACCTGAACTCACATCTCTGAAATAAACCAAGTGCCTTGTGGCAGCTTCTTTACAGAATACATTTTTTTACATTTAGCTCAAAACAAACTCAAATCCTAAAGTCACACTCTTAGTTTCTGCCATTCTGACATTAAAACCTTTCAGTTTGATTTCCTAATGTTTATCATTAATAATTTCTTCTTATCTCTGAACTCCTATTCCTTGTTTTTTAATTACTTGGTTTATAGTTTATGGTAATCAGTGTAATATTCAATTGTTGTGCCTACAAATCTCTTACTTCTCATTCAAGAATTTTTTAACTTTTTTATTTAATATGTGTGTGTGTATGTGTGTGTATGTTTGTGTGTGTGTATGTGTGTGTGTATGTGTATGTTTATGTGTGTATGATGTGTATATTAGAGGGTGCTTTGTGTCCTTGTGGAGGCCCAAGGGTGACTCTGGGAATCATCCTACCTCATTTTTGCTTCACTCTGGGATTTCCCATGCTCTGCCCACCAGGGCCCCAAGTGCAGGTTGCCATTTCTGCCTGGTGTTTGTTCATGTGGGACCTGGGATCTGAACTCAGGTCCTTCTGCTTGAGAGGCAGGGTGTTAACCCCTGAGCCATCTCTCACTAAAGAATATTTTCTAACTCATTAGTTTCGCCTTGAAAATATCACTACCTTTATGTTCAAAAGGGCAAGGTGTTCTTATCCAGGTTTAGGATATCATATCACATCTTCTGCAAGTATGAGAAGGCTTACACGCCTGGTGGGCCCTTGGGTTCGTCCATTTGCTAGTTTCAAACTTTATTCTGGTCAGGCAGAGGGGCTGTGGGACCTTACTCAGATATTGCAAAACTCAGCATCCTGCAATCATGCTTCTCAGTCCACATTGTTTCTCGGCCAGCGTTAGGAGTCGAAGCAGATACAGTAGGAAGCACGGCTCTGGGTTCGAGCAGACTGGGATCTATGTTCTGACACCAACAAGTACTTGTAGTTATATAATGTGGGCACAGTGGCCTAACACCATTTAACCACGTTTCAAGAAGATCTGCAAGGGGTACATTACAGTGGTCTCATGAGACTGTAAGAAACAATCTCCCCCAATTGCTTTATATGGTGTCTCCTATGTGGTTCATTTCCAATACCTCAAAGGTATTTTTATTACATGATTACTCAGGCCCAACTCAAATGCCTCTTTCTTAAGAGCTTCTCTCTAATGCACATGTGCATTTCTGCACAGTCCATGACACTATTTACTAACCTATGTATTGTGATCTTGATTATCGCTGATTTAGAACTTGCTTGTCTCGTTCATTGATTTTCATCTATGAAAGCAACATTTCCCACAGGGATTTGAATTATCAAGTGTATGCATTCTGTAAAACACTGGTGTTTTCTTTCCTGTGCGATCCAATATGATAGATGCTTAATAAAAAGTACCAGAATTGGAATTAAAATGTTTTCATTCCTAGCCTTAGTCCAATAAGAGAATAGTAGCTGGCTCTCCTGGTGTGCACATGTATGGCAACATAGGCAAATGATAACATGTAAGAGTCACTGCTTTTGCATTTCTAGCTAATGACACAGACAGGTGAACCCAGAATTTAACTAGTAGATGGAAAAGCCTATGAATGTGGGAAATGTCGGTGATCAAGATGTTTTCTGTTTTCTTCCATTACTAATAATTATTCTCTCTGTCTGTAACCTGTAACAGAAGTCTCACACCTCATCAGTGCACATGGGAAGTCATGCAAACTCCATCATGTGTGGAAAACATCAGAAGTACTGGATAAAATAGAGTTCTGACCCTCCCAAACCAAAGTACCCCCAAATTCTCTCCACACACAAATTTGCAGTTGCCACTGGAGCCTAAGTGTAGTGGCTCTACAAGCCCTCCTATTGCATTGTGAGGAGTGTGCGGGTCTCTTCCTGTGTAAACAGTACGCTCAAGAAGTATAGACAGATATTTCATTTACACTTAAATATTCAGGGAAAGTACACCACTGAAAGGCAACGTCATAAAAATTTCAATCCACCAAGGTTGGCCTGGCACCTCGCTTTCCTCCAGGAGATAAAAACATGAAACACAGCACCCTAAATAAAACACACTATGTCAAAGCGGGTGCTCACATGGATTTACAGAAAGCAAGAACGTGGCAAGAGATACTGGGGCAATGTTTGAATAGCAATTACGGGAGACTGAAAGCTGAGTTTCCCACATTATTTTGCAAAGTACATATGTTGGGTGCATGTGTGTGTGTACACCTGTGTGGTGTACAGTTTGTGTGGTACATGTGTGGTATATGACTGTGGGGAGTGTGCATGTGTACAGATGTGTGTGGTACATGTGGGGGAGTGCATGTGTATGTACAGATGTGTGTGTGTGGTACATGTGGGGGTGTGCATGTATATATACAGATGTGTGCGATATATGTATGTGGGGGTGTGGATGTGTGTGCACATATGTGTGTGGATATGCACGTGGGTGTGTGTGTATGGTGCATGTCTATGGGCGTGTGCATATGTCTATACAGATGTGTGTATGGTGTATCCATGTGGGGGTGTATGTGTATATACAGATGTGTGGATATGTATGTGGGGGTGTGCATGTGTACATACAGATGTGTGTGGCACATGCGTGTGGGGTGTGCATGTGTACGTACAGATGTGTGTGGCACATGCGTGTGGGGTGTGCATGTGTACGTACAGATGTGTGTGCTACATGCGTGTGGGGTGTGCATGTGTACGTACAGATGTGTGTGGCACATGCATGTGGGGTGTGCATGTGTACATACAGATGTGTGTGCTACATGCGTGTGGGATGTGCATGTGTATGTACAGATGTGTGTGGCACATGCATGTGGGGTGTGCATGTGTACGTACAGATGTGTGTGGTAGATGCGTGTGGGCTGTGCATGTGTACGTACAGATGTGTGTGCTACATGCGTGTGGGGTGTGCATGTGTACGTACAGATGTGTGTGGTACTTGTGTGTGGGGTGTGCATGTGTACATACAGATGTGTGTGCTACATGCGTGTGGGGTGTGCATGTGTACATACAGATGTGTGTGCTACATGCGTGTGGGGTGTGCATGTGTACGTACAGATGTGTGTGGTACTTGTGTGTGGGGTGTGCATGTGTACATACAGATGTGTGTGCTACATGCGTGTGGGGTGTGCATGTGTACGTACAGATGTGTGTGGTAGATGCGTGTGGGCTGTGCATGTGTACGTACAGATGTGTGTGCTACATGCGTGTGGGGTGTGCATGTGTATGTACAGATGTGTGTGGTACTTGTGTGTGGGGTGTGCATGTGTACGTACAGATGCGTGTGGCACATGCGTGTGGGGTGTGCATGTGTACATACAGATGTGTGTGCTACATGCGTGTGGGGTGTGCATGCTTATATATCTGTGTGCAGCAGAGGTTCACATTAGGTGCTTTCTTCTATTTTATTCCACCTTATTTATTCACTTGAAGGAATCTCTTGCTGGCTTTGGAGTTGCCTGATTTGGCTAGACTAGCCGGCCCACAACCCTAGAGATCTGCCTGTTTCTATCCCCAGCCCTGGAGTTTCAGACCTGCACCACTATGGCTGTCTTTTCAGCTGGGTCCTGGAGATCTGAACCCAAGTCCTCAGGCTTCCACGACAAGCACTTTAGTCACTGAGGAAACCCCCCCCCACCCTGTGCATCTGTTACTTTATCACTAAAAATACACTTTCAAAATATGGATCCCAAGTCATGAGACTGAGATAAAATGTGAAATCTCATTATGTTTATAATCTCTGTAAGGAATTAAGAGATTTCCATCACGGTTGGTTAGAAGCGCCCCTTAACCTTTAGTTTTCCCAATTGTGAAATGATACTGTCTCCTTTATCAAGTTCGTGCAGAGAGAGAATGAAATCGCACCCATTGTAAGCTGAAGAGAACTGGATGCATTTAAATTATGCCAAGGTAAGCAAATGAAAGCTTGTAGGCAGCAAGCCTCAGCCAGCAAACTCTGTGCCCGGCCAGTCCCAGCTGGGTTGGTGAGTTTGCAGATCATATGGCAGGAGAAGACGCATCATTTACGTCCACCACCAGGAGTATGGGAGCAGGGGAGAGTTCGGGGGAGAAGAAATGGCCGAGATGTCGCTGAGAATCGATGTTGATCCTTCAAGGTCGAGCAGCGCGAGTTAATGGGGTTGATGCCCAAACAAATAGACTCGTCGAGTGCATGGATTTATTGGTAAAGTAATTTTTCTCTGTTGGAGCTCCAAGTTCCAAACAGACCATCCCTATTATTTTACATAGACATACAGAGAGCCCTTGTCATTCAGAGTCATTACAGATGGGACTTCTTAGCACGGAACAACCTGAAGAAGCCCATCCTAAGCATGCCGCTCATTTTCATAGAACAGCCGCGGCTGCCCGGAGCACCGCGATGCTTGCAGCGGTCAGTGGCGAAGCACTTCCATATTGGCTTCCCATTGGCTGCTGGAACAAACGACATGTATTCGCTTAAAGCAACATGAATTTATTATCTGTGGTGCTGGAGATTCTAGCGCAGCTAATGCTCGTGTTGGGTCTCTGATTGAAATGGAATCCAGTGAGCTGCACTGAACACGTTGGTTAGGGCGTCTCCCTCCTGAGACCCCCCAGGGAATGGTGTGTTTGCTCGCTCCTTCTGCCCTCCAGAGGCGGTGCTGCGCTCTGCTTGGCCCGGGGTCTCTGTCTTCTATCTTCCCGTCCATGCATCCACGCTGGCTGGAGCTGTTTCGTGATCTACCGGCCCATATCTGTCCCCCATCCCCGCCACTGGCACAGTCACGAGCAATTCTCATAGCCATGCCTTCTTAGTTATAAGGAGACCACCAGCCAAGGTGATTCACTTTTCCTTTAAGCACTTTGAGTCAGGTCTTCGGCCCACACAGAGGAAAGTAGCAGTCCAGCAACTATGCTGAAATAAGAAGATTGGGTTGGCAAGATGGCTCCGCATGCAGAGGCTCAGACATAAACCTGAAGATCTGAGCTCAAGGTTCAGATCCCGCATGGTGGCAGGAGAGAATTCTGTGCTGAAAGCTGTCCTCTGAGGTTCACAGGTACACACTGGTACGCACGTATCCCCCATCAGACACATCCCCACACATGAGCATACAAAATACACACTAAGTAACTCATAAATTTGAACATATGGTCACTCCATTTAAATAAAGAGCAATGTTTAGGAGGTATCCAAGGTGTTCTCAGGGAAAGAAAGTACTAAGAACTATTTAAAAGAACAATAAAGAGAAACGGGGAAAGGAGGTCAGATTTTTATATAGCGCATCAAAGTTTCATGTGGCCTTGAAGGAGAGCGGCATCAGAACACTGGTCGGAACGTGACCCTTTGTCCCCACAGCCCCAGCCAAGGTTAAGCCAAGGTTAAGCTGCTAAGACTCAGCCATGGCATGGGGTCTGGGCAGGCTTGCCAAGTTACCAGCTTAGAGGGTGGCAAGAGGCTTAGGGAAATGCAGCCTCAATTAGCATATGATTAGCATAAGAGGGAAGCATAAAGAGCTATCCATCCCTCATAGCCCTAAGGGAAGCTCTGCCAACTTTATTTAGTACCACCTCGTACTCTGAGGGACAAGGCTGGATGTGTGGTAAGCATCTTTCTTGTGTCTACCTGGAAAATCATGGCGGATCCCTTATGAGCTATTTATGTTAGAAATATTAGCTGTAAGCCCAGAGAGAATACATTCCTACAACTTATTTTTGGGTCATCATGAGCAGTCTTCCTGATTGTACAGAAGAGGGGACATTCCACTTCTGATCAGATTTGGTAGAAAAGTGGATAAAGGGCTGGGGAGACGGGTCAGTGTGTAAAAGAGCTGCTGCTAAAGTCTGAGGACAGGACCTGAGTTCAGATCCCCAGAACCCCCCGTGAGCCAGAGGAAGCCGGCGCGAGCATCTGTCATCCTTTGTGGGACATGGGAGGCAGAGGTCACCTTCTGGAAGGAGACCCTGAGAGACAGGACTGACAGGCACTGAGGTTATCTCTGTTTCTACACGTGCACATTTACCTGCACATGTGTGCACACACACATGCATGCACAGAGCGGATAAAACCATTAAGTAACTTCATAAGCACTAAAATTGATAATCTAGATACTGGGAGTGGTTATGGTTGCATTTCGATGTCAACTTGACAGTTGCAGACTGTTTGGGGGCAACTGTGAAAGGTTAATGGTTGGAATGGCCCCTGAATAAGTCTGCAGGTACTTGATTGACTGCTGTGGAGAACCCAGCCCATAGTGGGTGGTACTTTCCAGTGGTGGACCTAATAATTGGAGGTGCAAGGAAGAGGGACTTGCTTTTCTCTTATCCGGTTTCAACTTGCTGTGCAGTCCACTCTGCATGCACGTTCTTCACTTTTAGAGTGGTGTGGCCTTCTTTGTTGCTGCTGCCGCCACCTCCGTCCTGGCTGACTCGGAGCTTCACCTTTTCCATCACGTTGTTGCTGTTCCCGCTGCCTTTGGAGCCTGGTCTCCAGGCCTTGCTGCTGTTCACTGTTCATCGCCGATGTAGGAGCCCAGCTGTTCTTCACCGAGTTCAGAACCCAGCGTCTTCAACCCTCCAGAAAGGAATGGCTTGAGACCTTCTCGGGATCTTCTGGCTTTGTGGGACATTTCAGCCAGGAAAGAGGCTGCTGCAGGCAGCTACCTTGAAGGACACTATTTTTATTGTGTTATTTTTTAATATTTTTAATATATAAAATATATATCACATTCTATAGATTCTGTTTCTTCAGAGAACCTTGACTAGTACAGTAGTTTTTGAATTCCTTTGCTTTTCTAGATTAAAATGGATCTATGATTCCCAAACATATATATATTGGTCTAGGAATCTAGCTGTACAAGCTAAAAAGAGACTGATTTTGATCCTCATTGAATTAAAAAACCCTTCCTATATAAACTGTGAATGTAACCACAAAACCATTATTCTAATCCACTTGAATGACTAAGCAACCTCCAGATCATAATCCACTCTTCACAAAGAAACATCTCTGTGGGAAAGAGGTATTTCTCATCCGAAACTTTCCCATCTCAGCCCTGCGTTAGAGAATTTGGTCAGGGAAACCAGTGTTCCTAATACCTAATTGCTCCTGTGAGGGTAACTACTAAGGTTTGTGCAGAGCCAAGATGGAGGTGGAGATACAGCAATAACCTTGAGGCCTATCTCCGTGAAAACTCCCTAATTCGACCGCCATGCAATTATTTTTAATTAGCACAGTGTAAGCTTTACAATTGCTAAGTCCTCATTAACACTTGAATATTAACCTCATATGTTCTCTGTCTCTTTGGATTTTGTTTTGAAACCTTGAATGCATGCCCTGCGTACACCACATTATCTCCCTGAGGGACTATTGTCTGATTATTGGCACACAGCATCTGATGAAGGGAGAGAGAAAACGGGCTCTTAGACAGACATGCTGCATGCTAATTCTACATGACGATCTGCCGGTGAATATAATTTCTGTAGGAGATGTAATTCACTACAGCCTCCTAATGGGTTCATTCACCTGTCCAAATCTCAAAGGGAAAGGATCATTTAAAGAAAAAAAAAGAGTGAGAGAGAAGGAGAAAAACAAACTTTTGCTTTGCTATTGCAGAATCCTACTTGGCATTTCCTCCAAATTTGGGGCTTGAGTTTCAGAACTTGTTACTGTAATAAATACATGACTCCAATAACTCAAGGGGAACAAGGGGTTTACTGACTCATGATCCAGGTTTACAGTCTACCATGGTAGGACAAGCCAAGGCAACTGGCCTCACCATATTCAAAGTCAAGAACAGAGAGCCAGGAACAATGATGTGTCCCCACCAGCTTTCCTGATCACTCACCAGTGCTGCATTAGTGAGTACCATTCGTAGCAGGTGCTCTTGTCTGCAGCTGTGAGATATCTCTCAAGGTCAAGTAACTTAAGGGAGAAAAGGGAGATTTATTCAGCTTACAGTTCCAGAGGGGAGATGCAGTCCAGGACGGGCTAGCTGACGGAGGTCTAAGTCACATCTATCAAATAGACTGAGAGCTGCAAACTGCAAGCTGCAAGAGCAGACCTCTCCTGGAAGCAGGGCAGGGCTAATCATTCTCAAGGCCCACCCCTGTGACTGCCTTCCCCCAGCAAGGCTCCATCTCCTAAAGGTGCCATGACTTTCCTAACGACTAAAGATTCAAACACATGCGCCTTGGGGGACAACTCACATTTCAAACCATGACAGCATCTTTATCCAACTGTCTGAGCAATGAGATGGGTCTTTCCTCATCAGTTATGCAATTGAGAAGTCTTTCCTCCAAACCAAAACCTATCTCAAGTAGGTGACTCATCAAGTACGTGTGCCCAGAGGTCCACCTTCTGGGAGTCCGGTTGACCTTTGGGATTAATTATCACATTTTGGAAAGCGATCAGAATCTACTTTCATCATTTCATGTTCTCTCTCTTTCTCTCTCTTCTCTAAATTCATCTAATTTCTACTTTTCATTTAATCTGACTCAAGTGTGCCCATTACTATTACTCATCTCACTTCCCAAAATGTCATAAGAGAGTATATTGATCTGATTCATATCCCTCATGGTTTGTACTGGCTTCATAGCATTGCTTTGTAAACAAAACAAAACAAAACAAAACAAAACAAATACTAATTCACAATTTAGTGATTGTAATCATGAGATAGCTTTTGTCTCAATCACATGGCTACCACAGTTTTAGTGACAATACTATCTATGTTCATCCCACTGAAATCCCTTTATCCTCTATTTTACAATGAGTTCTGAACAACTCTACTTGTTGTTATTCATTGTTATGTTTGTATTACAAAGGGGGATCTCAAAACCTACTGCTCATACAACAAACTCATTCTTTCTTCTTCCACTAGGTTAGCACATTAGAGCTCAGACAATATAAACAACTTATTTAGATTTTGTAAAAGTTGTCCATGATGACTCTTTGCTCCCACAAATCTCTCACCCCCATCTCTAGCTTTCACACTCTCATTTTTATCAAGACCCTTGGGGAGACTAAGAATATTGACTCAAAATAGGTTTTCACTTGTATTTTCTTCCTTTTGTCCAACTCTGAACTATATAGATCCTTCTTTTCTAATGCTAATTAATAGATTTATCAGTACCTACTAATATGGCACTCTTGCCTTATACTAGGGATAGGAACACATAAATCAGTCATAAATCATAGCTCTGGAGATACATATGGGACAGACAGTTGACAAGAGAATATAAAACTTGCTAAATACTATAAAACATGTACAAGTACACACTCCAATTCATCAGATGAAGGGTCATGTGTTTTGAGATAGACAGGGCTCTCTGTGTGCAATCACTGCTAAATGAATCTTCAAGAATGAATGGGAATTTCCAGGAAAGGGAAGAGACATTCTTTACTGCTCCTTTTCAGAGTCAGGCTGTCCTATGCCTGTTGTTAGATAAGTTGATAAGCATCACTATTCTTTCTTTTTTTTTTCTCATTCTTCCATTCCAGTCTAACTTGTTCTTTGGTGGATGGTGTAGAGAACAGGAAATATTGATTTTGCCTTCTGGCTTTGTCGCCCAATCCAGTCCAGACAAGCTCTGCCCCATCACTACTCACACTTCCGCTCTCAGGTGCACATGACATCATTATGGCCATACTTCCCAGCATGCCACATCATCTCATGACCATATTTCCCAGCATGCCACGTCCCTCTGGATCCCACAGTGACATAATATACAATTCACTTTAGAGTTCTGTGAAGAACTTCTCTGACAGTGGATTTTCCAAGCTTCCTTAAAATTGACGACTGTACAAACACAGGCTTGTTGTTATGAAAGGGCAGATCTCAGGAGTGTCAGGAATTACAATAAAACTTTCTGATGCATAGGGACCCAGGTTTAAATGGCCTCAGAAGCAAATAATGAAACTGCTAATCTTCAAAAAGAACCTTGTCCTTGGGGATTGAAGGAATCAGTACTTTCAATATTCCTTTCCCAGCCTAGAAAAGGAGGCTGTAATATTACAGAATCTTCAAATGTCTCTTCTGTTTTCTTCTGCCGTGACAGTAACATTTAAGGCACACATTCTGCTTGTGTGTGGGTTTGCGAGGGTATATGTGTGTATAGTAGAGGGCACCTAAGTGTGTTTACCTGGGGAGGATCAAACTTGACATCTGGAATCATTCTGGATTGCTCTTCTTCCTTATTGTTTTGCTCTGGGGTTTCCTGGGCTTCACCCTCCAAGATTATGGCTTTTAACTTGTCATCTGGGGTTCAAAGTCAGACCCTTTTGCTTGCAAGGCAAAAGCTTGGCCTCCTGTGCTCTCTCCAGCCCTTGGGCTCCACTTTGCTGATTCTAATACAGCAGAGGGAAAGATGGCGAAAACATCCCCTGGTGGAACATTAGGCCAAGATGAAGGTGGTCATGGACCAATCGGAGAGAGTTGTGCTCTTCTTTTTCTTACTAAAGAAGTCAGGAGGGGCTGGAGAGGTGGCTCAGGGGTTAAGCCTCTGCCTTGCAGGCGGAAGGTCCTGAGTTCGGATCCCAGATCCCACGTATAGACGCCAGGCGGAAGCGGAGGTGGCCTGCGCTTCTGGTCCTGGTAGGGCGGAGCCTGTGAATCCCAGGGCAGAAGGAGGTGGAGGCGTCCATGGTGGTTCGCGAATTCGTCCGTGGTTCTACACACACACAGACACACAGACACACACATACACACACACAGACGTGCGCGTGCGCACATACACACGCACATGCACATGGTTGAATGAATAATACTAATAATAAAAAATTAAAAAAAAAAGAAGTCAGGAAATATGCACATTTCTAGTTAAAGTTTTTCCTATGAAAGAACCAAGTCATATTTCTTAAAATCCCTCCACCTAACATCACAGTGCTAACATTTTAATCAGTCCACAAAAGTTCATTTGCATTTTCTTCGTGTAGATTGGTGTGTACGTGTGCACATGTGTGTGTGTGTATACAGGTGTTTGTGGCTACGTGTGCACTTGGAGGCTATAGGTCAATGCCAGCTGTCTTTTCTCTATTATTTCTCCAGCTTTAAATTTTGAGATAGAGTTCCTCACTAAGCTCAGAACTTCTGGATTGGTGAGTTTGTTTGGTTGCTTGGTTCTAAGGATCCTCCAGACTTAGGCTTATATATTTGTTTTACCATACTCATCCACATGCTTATCAGTCAGTACTTTGCAGATTAAACCACTTCCCTAGCTTTTCTATCTATTTATCTATCCATCCATCTATCTATCTATCTATCTATCTATCTATCTATCTATCTATCTATCTATCTATCTATCTATCATCTATCTATCTATCTATCTATCATCTATCTATCTATCTATCTATCTATCTATCTATCTATCTATCTATCTGTCTGTCTGTCTGTCTGTCTGTCTGTCTATCTATCTATCTATCTATCGATCTATCTATCTATCGATCTATCTATCTATCTATCTATCTATCTATCATCTATCTATCTATCGATCTATCTATCTGTCTGTCTATTTATCTAATCTATCTATCTGTCTATCTGTGGCTCATACCTCATTGCCACAAATTTCAAGCAAATGAGTGGTTCCTTATAGCATCATTTTTTTTAATTGACATTGTACATTTCCCCCCCTTAGGTCTTTCCTTGCCGCTTTACTTTTTATTTATTATCTTCTGTGATTATCTGGGCAAGCAAGACTGTACCATAATATAATGGCCCACATGTTTGTTAGCCCAACTGGACTTCCCTTAGATGTTAAATAAGAGTCCAGGGTGATTCTGAGAGCAATATTCCATGTCCCACATCAAACCCTTCCTTTCTCTTCAACTCATTCTCCACCCCCAATGGAAACATACTTATCAAAGTCAAGTAATATCTTTCTACCAGAAACTCTAATCTCTGATCAATAAGTGATTTTATAAGACATTTATTTGGTGAGAAGGGAATGAATAAATGGTTATGTATGCTAAGAAGGTGTCCTACTCAATTCTTCATCGGTAATAAACTAAATCTTTCAGGAGCAATTCTCAGGAAAGGAAAAATTTTGTTAGGCTTGAGACCCTAATAGTACCTAATAGAAACAGGGCATGACCTGCTGTAATATGTAAACAAATGACTTGCATGGCAGGGTGTCCGTAAGAAAAGAAGATACTACAGATAATCAGCTCATGCACATACCAGGTCAGACACATGGGTTCTACTCTTGTGGTTCACCCCTTACTCCAGCTCCTGTATGGTGATCACTATTCCCAGACTTCAGTGGATAATCTGATGACCACGAGAAGGAATCTGTGATCTTACTACATCTATCCACTATTTTTAGATGTCAAATGGACAATTGAGAACTCTTTCTTTAGGTACTCCTGTGAACAATTATTTCATGAAAGCAAAGCATCTGAACAAACCTCTAGCAGATTATGCAGCTGGTTTGGAAACACCCAGCACAGAGTGGGTGGGACCATTTTCTGGGTAGCTAGATTATCAAGATAAACAACTAGCTGACTTTGCCCCACTGGCAGGCCAGAAGGTAATTTGCATCATTGCCTCTTTCTAACCATACCTGGAGTCCAGGAGATTGAATACAACAGAAGAGTTTTGCTTCCGTGCTCATCACTGATGGTGAAAGGGGAACTGGAGCATCAACCACTTATTGAGGATGCAGTAACCAAGCACCTTACACTCTTGGGGGTGTAGGTCTGGGCTACAACATTGGGAAAGCCACCAATTGAAACACTGCCTTAGGATGCATTGACAGAAAGATGCATGATATTGATTATTAATTTGGAACCAGCTGTCCCAATAGACAGTGTCTTTTGCCTGCAAATACTGTGTATTGAATTTTTCGGGGAGTGTTAAAAAATGCCTTTAACCTGGATTAAAGGTAGACTGGACTCAATGCAAGACACAGCTGAACATGTCTGTGCCTTTTCTTTGGTCACATTTTTCTTTGGGTCACACCTTGCCGCGTCCTTATTTGATCAATCTGGTAGACAAGATCCCAGTTTGGAAAAGATGGATTCAAAGAAGCATCTTTTGGAAAAAAGACATGACATTATTTGAAATAAATAAGAGAAATAAGGAAAATATGGGAATTGTCAGGCCTTGGTGTTTCTGCCCAGTTTGGGCCTAAAGACTGCTCCTTGGGGAAGGTCACAGTAAAGCCCATGGGTAGGTGCTAGGAATTCCTCCCTAGGTAATTTAAGTTTTGCCTCTGGCAGGAGAAATTCTTCTGGGAATTGGGTGTACCTCCTAACTGTTCTTAGGTTTTTTGGGGTCTAGCTTCCTGCTCTCTGATATAGAGAAAAAGCTTGCTTTTAACTTTAAATCAAATTGTAACTAGAGATTTCATGTCTAGTCACACTCAGTAAGTGGACTTGTTAGCCAGAATGTATACAGTGATTTTAAAGAAATTAGAGAGCAACTTCAAGAATCTTAAAACATAGGTGGGTAAAATTCCCACCTATGAACCAACTCAGAAATTCTATAAGTATGAGACTATGCTTCCATATGCTTAACACCTTATCGGGTCTCCAACATTTCCAAGGCTTGTGAACAACTTTCTCAGTACATCAAGGGGCCTTGGTTTCAGGTCTTCCTTACTTACTCATTGACTTTGAGTCAACAAATAGAACATATTAACATGATGCATGTGGTTCCCCTGCTTATAGCTACTGGGTTTGTAACCAGAATCTGGAACAACTTTAAAAGGCTGTTTGATCCCTCTTGGATTGTAATTTACGCTATCATAGGAGGAATTGTTCTTTTAATAAGTATACTGCTTAAGTGTTTCCTTCAGCACATCTCTCAGTAGTGCTCCATCAATAAGACCACGCTACAGGTGCTCATGGCCCTTGAACATCCAAGCCATGGCCCCCTAGAGACGTGGTTCAAGCTTGGATTGCAGAAATTCGTGAGGCCTTGGTCTAGTCTACTACCCACATATCCTGGCATGCCTTCCAGAGCTGAGGTCTTTTGAGGGTCGGTAGTCAATGACGGGTAAGATCCTGTGAGACAGGACGACCTAAGACAGGCATGATCCATCATGCTGGATGCCCTCTGAGGCGGGGTCAACAAGGTCAGAGTGAAGAACTCTGGCTCCTGCTGGCTGTCAAAGTAAATAAAAAAGATGGATATGTAGGAGGAACGGACTAGGCAGGCCTGTATTGTCTGTATGGGCCACATGCGTGAATGCAACTTCCCCAAGCTAGAGCCTGCTGCCATGCCTGGTGCTGTTGTCAACCCGCCTGACTGAGAGGACCAACCTGGACAGGACAACAGCAAAAGCTCACACTGGGACTTACTTTGCACCTGTTTATTCCCAACCCCAAGGGTCTCTGTGGGTCCCAACAGATTCATCTATACCATTTACAAAAATGTATAATAGGTATGACACACATATAATTAATTGTAATGAAAAACATGTTCTTTATTGAAATCAAAAGTAGCTCATTCCTCCTCTGTGTATTTTAAAAATGCAGTCTCTGTTAAAACAATGATAACTCTATAGGCTCAGACTCTGTGGCTATTTGGTGGAGCATTATAGATTAGCTAGGTTTGGAAATACTGGAAGAATGGTTCTGTTAAGTGCCTTTACCCTCAAGCAATGGGTTAGGTTCTTGAAAAAATGTCTATCCTGAAGGTGATTTCTGTTGACTAGGAGAATATGTGTCTGTTTGCAGGTGCAACATTCTTTACCCCCAAATTTTCTGTATAAAAGCTGTCACAGAGTTTTAATAAAGTGGGTCCAGATTCACTCGGCCTAGAGAGTTGTGTGCGTCTGTTCTCCATCAGCCGAAACCTTGCCTCACCTGTTCTGGGGGAGCCCTGGTTTGGAGGCCTTGGCTCTGGCCTTCGGCAATACCTCTCACTCCAACCACAGCCGTGATAACCAAGTCCTGTAGGATCTGCACAGGTGCTCGCAGGTAGAGCACCTGCCAGCTTCTCCTAGTTTTTGCCCTGAGCGTTCATTTAATGCTGCAGAGACAGGTTCTTTCCATAACCGACCTGACCTCAGGCATACACTCAACAGACATATGGCTCAGCCAATGCTCTTGGCATCACCAGAGGGGAGAGGAGAGCTATGTTTAGCTGCCCATGTGCCCCTCGGCAGAAGGATCTGCAGTGTGTCCCTGGGGTCCTCAAAGTTCCCATGGGACTGAGCACCATCTCAGGGACATGCTGGGTTGATTATGTGTCTCTGTATCAACTTTGGTTTTTCCTTGCTTCCTATCTCTAACTTCATTTTTGTCCATTACTATGGCTGAAAGGATTCATATTATACCACGATTTCTCTATAGAAAGATTTTGCTTCAAGGAGAGTTCAGGAATTATATTCACAAGTATATAATGTACTTTTTTTTAATCTGCAAAAGGTTTGTCGGATGGTATGAAGTAAATAGTTCAGCTGTGGATGTGCCCCTGCATGTCCATCTTTCCAAAAGATTACCTTTCACATGTTCCCCACTCAACACATGTCTGATGCAGGGTAGGTCTTAATGAATGAGTGAATAATACAAAGAAGTACTTGGTAACTTAACTGTGTTCAAATTCAATTAGTTCCATTTCCACTGCCCTTTATGATTTTTTTTTTAGATGACTAAGGTAGAGTTTATTGGAAGAGAGAAAGGATGGAACTCATGAACTCTAGATGTGGGGTGCCATGAGGGGCTAGGGTGCCCTGGGGAACTCATAAACTCATGGACTCCACACGTGGAGTGCCATAAGGGGCAGTCACCACCCTTTATAAATTTTAAAGCTGCAATGAATGCTGATATAGGCAATTCATCATCTCATTGCATTATCATCAGATCATCTAATTTACAGGCCAATTCATTCTGCTAGTATCTGCTGAAGTGTTTACTTTTCTGACCAGTTGTAACTACCTCTGTGCTACAGGAAACCATCACTTAACTTCTGATTTCCAGGAGACAGAATTTTAGGAGAAGATGTACGATGTCACTACGCTCAATGACTTTGTGCCCAGGAATTCTGAGACTGCCTGAAAAATGTTTCAATATTAATTTCTTTGAAAATTAGAAGACAAAGAGCATATAAATGAATCCAGTTTGCATTCTAGGACAATTTTAATGGTCACAAATTATATTTAATATATGCAAATATTTTATGTATATGCATATAATTTTTCTTTTTTCATGAAGAGACTCACGAAGACAAAAATCTCTAGCACTAACAAAGATATGCTGTGGAGCCCATGATATGGCTCAGCAGGTAAAGGTCCTGCTCTTACACCTGGAGACCTGAGTTCAATTCCCAGAGCCTGCATGATGGAAGAAAACAGCCAACCTCTGAAAGTTTTCCTCTGACCTCCACACAGTCACATGCCTGCCCTCTCTCCTTTTCCTTTCTCCTCTTCTCTTTCTTTCTTTCTCAAATACATAAACAAAAAAGTCATGTCATGGTAATGAAAAGAGCTTGCACTTTGTATTCGGATATATATTGTGAGATGGCTTTCTGAAACTTGGAATAACTTCTGTGCAGTGCACTCCTCAAGGCAGACCAAACCTCATTAGGAACTCATGCTTGAAAGTCCGAACAGCCATGAAGCAGTAGTGCAATGCTGTTTGTCTGCATTTCTTTGAAGCCTCTGGAAGGGAAAAGTTCTAGGCCAGTGAGATACGATGGCTCAAGAAGGTAGAACAAATCCTGAGATCATCCTCATCTCTTCATGCGTGTGTAACTCCCCCTCAGTGAATATGAGCACCTTTACAAACCAGCAAAAACTTATATATTTGTGTGTATGTGTGTATCTATAAAATCACATAAGTGTGCATATCTACATATACATGTATATTTACATATATGTGACAAGTTTTCAATGATTATAATAAGCATTCTTTGACTTTAGATATATTTAGAAATTATTTTCTTTGTAATAACTAAATTCATGTTTTCAATTTTAAATGAAGATTATAATTATCTTTTGTGGCATTATAAACCTTAGAGGAAGACATGTTGCAAACCAAGTGCGGAACAGGAAGAGGAGAGGTCATGTAGATACTCCAGAGTTATTTTCTATTATAAAAAGAGATAAATAGGCAAAACTAGATTTTTAAGCTGAGTCGCAGGGACTCCTGGCTAACAGTGGTTTTGTGGAGATTTAGAGAATTGACAGGGGGCTTGTGCTCAAAGAGCACAGGCTGAAACTTAATTTAAATACTGTTAGCTGTGTGCTTTTAAAATATTTTTTATTTATCTGAGGGAGAGGAAGGAAGAAGGAGAAACGCACATAAAGAGAGCAAGAGAAAGAGAGGGAAAGAGAAAGAGAGAGAGAGAGAGAGAGAGAGAGAGGACACACACATGTACCATGTGGGTTTCTGGGGACTGAATTTGAGTCACCAGTTGGGAACAACCCCTTATCTACTCAGTTATCTCACTGACCCTGAACTTTTGTTTTATGTGTCAACATTGTAGCTACTATTTTATTTGAGGAAGAACTACTTTAAGAAAACAGTAAACAGGAGACTGAGATTTATTACAAACTGATCTTTGAAAATGAAAAAGAAGATAAAGAGGGAAATGTAGGAATATGGAGAACCTTTCACATGGCCCTTTGGGAGTGGTCAGTGGGAAGACTCAGCAACACGGGTTTACAGGACTGGACACTAGTGTCACTTTGGAAGATTTCTTCCAAGAGATAAGATGTCTTCAAACACAAACAAATATTTGAATGAAAGTTTAAGGCATAGAAGGGAGCTTCGGGAGCATGTGCAGAAGCCGTCAATTCTGGGATGCTTATGATACCATCATGCATGAGAACAGCTTCAGAGCACATGCTTGCAGACGGTAACGCTATACATAGAACACACACAACATGTGGCAGAGGGAAGTCAAGGCCAAAACACACTGAGTCTTCGCGAGTTTCAGTTAAGACATCGGTGTACATATTCCACAAACATGTGGCCATGACACTGTGCCCCACAGAGGTGTGTGACTCTGAAACTTGATCTCTTTTAGCTCCCTTGTCAATTCACCTGGCTGTTCACTTTCGGATCAAGAAAATAAGGTGTGGCAAGATTTAGTAAACCAGGAGGTGGAGAGGTGGCTCAGTAGTTAAGCCTCTGCCTTGCAGGCGAAACAGGTCCTGAGTTCGGATCCCAGACCCCACGTATAGACGCCGGGCGGAAGTGGGGGCGGCCTGCGCTTCTGGTCCTGGTAGGGCGGAGCCTGTGAATCCCAGGGGCAGAGTAAACAAGGAGGAGGTGGAGGCGTCCATGATGGTTCCAGAATTCGCCCATGGTTCTACCCCCCCACACACATACATACACACATGTGCACACACGCACAATTGAATAAATTAAAAAAAATTAAAAAAAAAAAGATTTAGTAAACCAGTTTGCCAGCGGGTGTGGGAGACCTGGGTACCAGCAGGAGCAACAGATCTGCCATGAGGCACAAACTCCCATTTCCTGTCTGCCTTTTATAGTGCTCTTTACCTGTGATAACCCGATCCCCTGGCTAAACATTTTAAAGCCAAGGAGACTGTTCAGTAGGCAAAGCATTTTGCTCCACAAACATGAGGATCTAAGTCTAAATTGCTAGAACCCACGCAAGGCTGCGTGTGGTAGTGCCTGTGTATAATTCCAGGACTCCTAAGACAGGATGGGGGGCAGGGACGGAAGAACCCCTGAGAAGTCATCTGTATGCTGCGGTGAATGACACACAAGAGATCCCAGTCCACTAAGGTAGAAGTCAGAGTCGCACCCCCAGGGCTGTTCTCTGACCTGTACACACAAAAACACACAAAGACACACAGACATATAGACACATAGACACACACACATACACACACAATGACATGTGCACGCTCACACACACATAAATAGTAACACATCACACATACACAGATACGTCTGTTAGAGGGCCAAGATGACATCATCCTGTTTAGCTCTTTGATTATCTAATCAGCCACTGGGTGATTTCATGGAGGTCTCTGTTCACTAAGTGAGTTAATACTGTTTAAAGCATCTAACATCTTCCATTCTTTTTCCCTTGGTGAACAGACAAAGGCCCAACTCCTTTCAATCATTAAACCGAACATAAGAAGGGTAGGAAACATTCCTTTCCAAAGCTCTATGCATTCCAAGACTGAATCAAAATAGATTGAGAGTAAGCAGAGGTTTTGAATAATTCATGCTCTGCTCAGCTTACCTTATTGCAGACAACTGAAAATTGGCCCTATTGATTCCTTGCCCAGCATGCAGTGAGACCTCGTTTATCTGACATCATTTGGGAATGTGGGGCTTGAAGCACCAGAGAATTTCAGTGTGGGGGAAGACCTTGGAGATTAGCTAATCTAGCTCCCTCCTTGTAAATAATTATAATAGTCACAACAGCAGCAGCAGCTGTGTGCGTCTCTCTGGGTTTCGAGTTCAATGCGAGTGTTTTGCAGACTTTGGACCATCTGTTTCCCATGGTATTCCCATGAGGTGATCCTTCTCTTTCCATGTTCTCAGTGGAGGAAAACCAGGCCTGGGAGAACGAAGCACCACAAGAGCCCCTGACCTCCAACCAGAAGGACAGCCTGGCACGAAAGCCCCCAATCGCCCCTCTTAGCCACTACATTATTCTGCGTCACATACGTTCCCTGGATTCCTCACTAAGTCACTCGGCATCAGTCACTGAATCCAAACTCAGGCTTCCGAGCGCACCACACAGACGTTAGCGTATGTGGATCTTTGGCACGATGCTCTAGTTTTGTTTCCATAAACACTAAAAGTCCTTTTATGTAAGACTTTCACTGGAAATGACACTGAATGCAAGTTGTTCCAGTTTGCAGCCTCCTTAAGCACACGACTCTTGATATCATCATCACTGTTGACTGCTGACTCAGGATCACCGAGCCCCGAGTCGATCACACATCTCACGGGCATCTGTCCTTTCCCTGTCAGCCACGGAGAATCCTTACCGCCTTGCTCCTTGCGATGTCACGTCACTCTTGGGCACAGTCTAACGACATTTCCCGTGTCCTAATTCTAAGAAATATAAATTGCTGTTCACGTCTGCTATGGGTGGGTAGCATCTTAGACAGGCTTGATGGAAATGGGTGTTTGGAAAACAAAACTAATTTGGGCACTGGCGGGCAAAGAGGAGGTGACCAGGGAAAGAATGTGGGAGCGCTGTGAAGATCCAGGTATGAGATACACAGAGACTTGGAGCTCAGAGTGTATTTTGGGGAAGGGCTGCTAAATGGTAGTGAGAGAGAGAAAGAGAGAGACACACAGAGAGAAACAGAGATACAGAAATAGAGAGGCAGAGAGACAGAGAGAGACAGAGATACAGAAATGGAAAGACAGAGAGACAAAGAGAGACAGAGGTACAGAAATGGAGAGACAGAGAGAGATCCAGAATTCAAAATGAGCAAACAGGAAGAGATATAACCAGAAACAACCAGGTACCAAATTCTCAACGGACTATTCAACTGGTGTTTTAAAAACAGACTGTGGGCCAATGAGATGGCTCAGGTACCTGACTGCAAACCTGGTGACCTGAGTTCAAACCCCGGAAACCCACATGATCTCTCTCTCTCTCTCTCTCTCTCTCTCTCTCTCTCCCTTCACTCTTTTTCCCCTCTTTCTCTCAAATGAAAACAAAAGTTTAAAAACAAGGAAAAGTCTTTGATTTAGCCTGACAGGAAATGCTGCAGAGTTGGAATGATAGGATCGTCCCTGGCTTTGAGGACAGACCAGGCATGAGTGAGCCAGGAGTGAGGTTAGAAGGAAGACAAGACGTCATCTCATGGTCCTGCCATTGAAACCCATGCACAGAATTCAGTGCCCTCATTTGTGTGGCAAGAAGGCAGGAACAGGCCTATAGCAGGATCATTTCCTGATTCATGGCTTAGGACTTAAAAATAAATACTTGCCAACAAACTTCTTGGACTTATAACAAAAGATAATGAAAGAGATGGAAATGACATAATGAAGGAGACTTTCATTATGCATACTACACCAGGGGCAGCATAGATTCTCCCTGGAAAAGTGGACAAATTTAAAAGCAGCCTGTTCAAAACAGAACAAATCCCAGACAGAGTTACAACCTCAACTAATACAATACTATGGAAATGGGATCCCTAGGAAACAGAAAATGTGTTATGCAAGATAGATATTGCTACTAAAATGTTCACAATAACTTTTAGTTTAAGTTGATTCACAATGCCATGGAATCTATATCACTGTCCTGCAACTGAGTAGTTGCCTGTGTATTGATTTGCACTAGGGACTTCTGTTTTACTATATATGTTTGCCTATTGTTTACTTACTCATCTGAGGAGAAGATTGTGTCACAGTATGTGTAGAGGTCAGAGAACAACTTTTACGGATCAGTTCTCTCTTTCCACTGTGTGGGTTCTATAGATCGGGGACCAGACTCCCAGGTCGCCATGTTTATACTCAGGTATCTTTATCTCTGAGCCATCTGGTTGGTCCTACACTAGGGGTTTCCTCCGGGTAAGGATACGCTCTCAGCATAGTGCATGGATACGACAACAGCAACAATAGCAGAAATGTGGAGACAGTTCCTCAAAAGGCCATTTGCTGCTATATTTACCTTGAGTTGCTTCATTTTAAGGAAACATCATGCATCATGTTAAACCAATGCTTGTCATATGCAATTCATGACTTTTTCATTGAATTTATGGTTAATCTCTTATTTCTATGATTATATAAATGTTTTACATATAAAGATCTGTCATAGACTTGTGCTTACCAAAGCTTTACAAGATGATCAAGACAATTCTCCACTGCGTGCCTGTGCATAGGTATTTTTAAGTGTATACTTAAATTTGAATGAAACTAGTGGAGAACTTGAAAATGTAGTTTCCCTGTGAGAACAGTCAGGGATCAGCTCCCCACATGGGTACTGCAGGGCTGGCCTAGAGAACCAGTAGGGTTCTTTTCAAACGTGAGAGCTGGGGTGTTAAACTGTGTGTTAAATCAACAGTACACAGGAGACTAGCTGGATATTCTTTAAAATCCTTTTTGGGGTGTGTCTGTACGGTACGTGGTTGTGTGTCTGCGTCTGTGGGTGCATTTGTGTTTGCGTGTGTGTGTGTGAGTGTGTGTGTGTGTGTGTATGTCTGTGTATGTGTGTGTGTCTATGGCAGTTGCTCATGTTTTGAGACAAGTCTTTCAAGGAAGCTAGAAATCTATTTACCTAGACTGACTAGTCAGTAAACTCTAAGGAGCACCCCATCTCTGACTTCCTAGTGCTAAGAATGCAGGGAGATGCCGCTATGTCTAGTTTTTGATGTGACGATGGTGATTTGAACCATCTCCCTACACAGACTGGCCAGATCTCAGTCAAGACTTAGAAAGAGAAGGGTGAGAAGAGAGACTCTGTGGTATTGGGTCTGGGAACAGAGAGAGACCTTTCGTGTATGTCGGACTCACACATCTAGGAATAGTTGCAATACATGATTGGTGGCCATTTTCCAAGTCTGGGAGGAGACTTCCGTCTTCACTAGCTGGTTCAGATACAGAGACACATTAGCTCAGACCTCCTTGAGACTCATGAGTGCTCGACGGAAAAAGACTCAAGTCTAAAACCACAGCTTTAGTGGTCTCAATGGACAGAAAGCCCCGGAGCTGTCCACCTGGCTGGCTTCTCTTCCTGGACCTTAGCACAGCTGGATAGTTTATTCATTTGTTTTGGTCCTCGAAGAACTGTCCTTTCTTACTCCTGCATTTCTAGCTTCCTGTGTAAGGAGCTAGTTGCATGTTTAATGAAAAAGTAAACGCTCAATAATACCCATTTCAAGGACAAGTTGATTTTTGAAAGGCCGAGGGAAAAAGCAAGAAGCTTTTGTTGCAGCTGCGACACGGGGTGGGACTAACTCATTTGGAACACGATCTTCGTAGGCCCTTCACTGTTTGAGCCTTGTAGTGGTTCAGCCTCCCTGACTCTGCTTCTTCTCCTGCTGGGTTGAGGATGTGTGGGATTCATCTTCATCCTTCCTGCTTCCAACTTCCTTTATGTGATGCGCTCTGATCAGAGTATCAACGCTGCCTCCTGATACAGGACACGGGAAGATAAAAGAATTCAGAAAGTCCCTTTATTCTTGGCAAGGCCCCTTGAAGTCTGTTACTGTATATTATCACAGTCTGGAGAGCCAATTTCTGCTGACAGAAAATGCATTTTTTTCTGTTTGTGTGTGTGTGTGTGTGTGTGTGTGTGTGTGTAGGTCCAAGGGTGACTTTAAGAATCATGCTGGATTGCTTTACCTCCTCATTACTTTTCTTTGGGGTTTCCCAGGCTCCTCCTTTTAGGACCTAATTACGGGCCATATCTGCCTGGTATTTTTACATGGGATCAGAAAGTTGAATTCAGGTTCTGTGGTTTGTAAAGTAAAGACTTTACCCCCTGAACCATCTCTCCAATGCTATATATTTAAATATTAACCTTCTCTTGGTCTCATACTGTGACACTCAGTGTTATTCAACCTCCTGTCTCCCTGATCTCCCAGCACCGATGGGTGCTATGGACGAAGACCTACATAGGACACAAAAGATCATACACAAAGATAGCTCAGGATTTCTTTTTTCTTTTTAAACCTTCATTAGACACTTGTAAGATTAGAACTTTAAGGGAAGAAATTCATCCACAGCAAGAACAGCAGAAAAATTGGAAAATGATTTAATAGCAGTCTTCCTGGATTTCAGGAAGTCTTTGTTCTCTTCCCCTTTAGAGATGGTAGAATATTAAAATACGAAGAAATCTTCATCTTCTCTATTATCTTGGCCGGCTCCTCATCTTCCAGGTGGGACAAATGAAGGCCTCCAGGTGGCGGCGAGTGGCTGAGAACATCACTCAGTCTCCGGAGAGGGACAGCAGGAAAAGCTCGATTCCAACTGCATCCGATGCTAAGTCCTTGTGCAGGGAGAGCCCTGATTTTTGCATCTTTAACCCAGCTGGTTCTGGCACAGCAGCTGACCACCTGCTGTGGTGAGCACATTGTCCAGCTGTCGTCCAGTCTTTAACCTCTGGACGTTTGCTAAGTACCAGACACTGGGGTGATGTGGAAGACTGAAAGGGGACGCCCCGGTGGACGGATGCAGACACCATACCCCAGCTTCCTTTCACTCGCTTGAGCTTCCGTGTGCATCGAGGGGGTGTCAGAGTGGAAGGTGGTCAGGGGACATGTTTGTTCGGTGCAGGCACGACATCTTCATGAATCCACTTCAGCGTGAGAAAGGAGAGCTGTGGAGAAGGGCTGGGTGTGATTCCGGGTGAGGACAGCAGCAGCTAACCTCTTGGCATCTCTGGGCACGAGTGCTCGTCACCTCGGAGGTGGGTGTCAGTGAGCTTTGGTGCTTCTTATCACACCTTGTTCCTCTCCTTGGAAGCTGTTCCTCTCCACCTCCAAATTCCAGTCCTTGAAATAGAGGTTTTAATGTCTATGGAACATGCAGATTTTACCTCCACGAGAAAGAGTGGAATTGAAAAGCAAAAGCTTGAACTTCAGGGATTTCCTGGGAGCTGTCAAAAGTGTGGATCCCTTGATCAGACCATCAGCTCAAAACGTGAGATAGGCCCCACCCACCCCTGGAAAAGCAATACTGGCTCTTTACCCCCTTTACCTGCGGAAGGTCAGAGGGACCCCCTTTTCTTAACATGTACGATTCAGAAGAACCATAGCAACTCTTTCAAATTAAAAAAAAAAATCCCACTAGGATTCAGTCTCAGGATTGACTCTGGGTTTCACGTCCCGAACACCACTCAGAGTTGGGTTGCGTATTTTTGTTGTGGGGCTGCCCTAAGCTCTTGGGCCATCACACTGACCTCTTTGCAGTAACGATCCTGCATGCGGCGCTCACTATGTCTCCAGACAGTCTCACATATCCCTTGGGATTAAAATCACAGAGCCACTGGTCATGAAATGTCTCAGAATCAAACACAGCATTTGCTTCAACAGACATCCGTCTAACTATGGGCCTGTGGATGCTAAAGGTGGTGCTGGTTTCCTTTAACCCTGGGAGAGCTGGTCTACTAAGTCCTCCGAACCTCAAATTCCTCATCTACACTTGGTGACAAAAAAATGATATGTTGGAAGGTCAGGTGCAAGGACTCCAAGAAAACCAGGCTTACTAAATGAACACTGGTGGTGTAGTGAATGCCTTTGAAGGGTTAGCCACGGGAGACACTGGAGTGGGTAGACCTGTGATTCTTTCTAGAACTCTTCGCCATTCAGCAGCTTCCCGGTGGCCCAGGAGCACTGAGGAGTGGGGAAAACAGTAAGTAACATTTTCAGCATGAGGTTCAAAGGCACTGGTGCCATCTTGGTTTATCAACTGACTTGAAGAGATTTAGTTTGGTTCTGCAAGCATTCCAAAATCTTGATTTCTACTGACTTATGAGAGAGAGAGAGAGACAGAGAGAGAGAGAAGAGAGAGAGAGAGAGAGATATGCATATATGCCACAGCACACTGGTGAAGGTCAGAGGACAACTTTCAGAAGTCGCTTCTCTCCTTCCATGCTGTGGACTTTCAGGAATCGAACTCGGGTCACCAGGGTTTTGGATCGGCTCCCTCTGAGCTATCTTTCTGAACTATACAGAGTCCAGAGGCATGATTACCACTGTCTGTAATATCCGATTTTGAGGAAACTTCTGGCACCCGTGTGAATAGACATTGTCTTATCTCTGAGCGAGCAAATAAGAATAAAACCATTTTATCAGGATGATTCTTTCTATTTATTCTTAAGATCAAAATCAAATAATTCCACGTTCTCAAACACAAACTGGCTTCCAGCTGTGGCTTTGTGGAGATCAACATGGTATGTGGATGCTTCCCTTTAAATCTTTCACCCTAGGTTGGTGAAAAAGCTTTTCTTTTTTTCCTTTCAGACATCAAAAGAAACAAAGGAAATGGTGTTGGATAAATTGTTCAGGAAGCAGAGGGCAGAGCACACAGTGAAGTATTATTTTTGATATTATCACTACAGTCGCCCTTGTTCCTATCATCCTTAACATACCAAATATTCTAAGTGGTATTCTGTCCTTGTTAAATAGATCATTTAACACTGGTAAATCAGAGAGGCAGCTAAACTCTGATGGGGGGACCTTGTCACCCTGGAAAAGTCCTGCAATTTTCTAGCAGTTGGAGTAATTTTTCCTGTGTTCAGGAACAGAATGGATCATTATGGAAATACTAAGAAAAAAATCTCTTTTTTAATCCAGCATGCATCATTTTGTGCTGTGAACAGCGGGTAAACTTCTGTCCTCTGAAATCTCTAATGATAAAATTGCTGGGCCTGATTCTAAATTTTTTATTTTGCAGAAACCTGTGGCTCACATGGAAAAATAGACGATATGCCTTGCTTTTATGCCTATTCAACCTCAACTCCTTTCATTATTTGGACTTTGCTTTATAAAAAGTTGATAGCATCACCGTAATAGCCCACTTTTTTTTTTTAAAGATAGAAAACACTGTTCTGGGAATGCAAGGAGAATAATCCTTTGAAAGACTCAGGATGCTAGACGATAGCCTCAAACTTATGTTGCAAACAAGAGGGTGAAGAACTGGTTTATGGACCATCTCCTGATCCACATGATATAGCACAGTGTTTGCAATATAGGCACATGAATGAATGAAAGGATGGATAGATGTATGTATGGATAGATGGATAAGTAGATGGGAGAATGAATGAGTGGTGAGAAGAAGGAAGGGACACAGGTTGATTGACTAATGCAAAGCTGCTGGGATTCAGGCTGAAAAATCAGGACGGCATCAGAACATGCACAGATATCAGCCAATAATTGATGTTCATCAAATTCTCTCTGTATCTTCAGTGAAGATCATGAATACAAGACAATTCTGATTTCTCAGGCTCTATTTTTGATGACTTGGCACCATCAGACTCAGTGGCTACACGATCTGTAGTCTGATTCAGCCAGATGAAGCTAGCATGCTTTGTTTCCTGCGCCGTCCACTCAGACAGACACAGCTCAGCTCCATTTTACGATTTGCATAACTTTCCCATGCATCATTCTACTTCCTGACATAAAAGGCAGATCCACGCTCTAGCTAGCTCAGTTCTGCTTATCTAGTCGTTTCCAGAAGGCTGCTGCATTGTATGTTATGTTTTAACTCAGCAAATGTGTGCTTTTTCTTTTTTTTGTAAGTAAAAAGTTTTACTTTTTTTAAAGTAAGACGTTATCTCGCTTGCCTCTGTATTTGGTTATGGGTAGGCTGAAGATCTGTTCTGATGGGTGGTCTTGTGGTGGTGGGTGTTGTCCCTGCTGGCCCCCCCATGCCTTGTCTCATGGTCACAAGTGTTGCACGTTCTACAGACATTGCTGTCCTGGATGTGAGCCAACCTGGGTTCCTTGGCCAGAATGGTAGAAGGGGAATGGTAAGAAAGATGTCAGCTTTTTCATGATTAGATCTGGGGCATGTGATGCGAGATACCAGAGGAAGTAGCATCTCTCTCCTCTTCCTCTCTCTCTCTCTTACACACACACACACACACACACACACACACATGCAAGAAAGGGATGAGGTGGCATACCGAGGTAGTCAAACTAGAGACGGAACACGTGAGTGCCAGTTAGGGTTCTGTGTCCCCCCCCCCCACTTTCTCTGCTCCCTAATGCTCTCACCCCTGCATCCATGGAAAACTGGCTGCAATGTCCTTTAACACAAAGAATGTTCCAACCGCCCAAACCATCCCGGCTAACGTGACTGTCCCTTGGTCACAGTGCCCACAGGTGAAGGGACATATTTCTGACTCGTTCCCTGGGCAGCTTCTGAGCCACCACTTTGAGCACAAGGACAGCCCTGAGCCCAGACACCTGCCTCTTGTCCTCTCTCCCCAGGCTCATCTGAGGCCACTGCAGGGAATCCGCTGTGCTGCACACAGATGTGCCCATGAGTGTGTAAAAGCTAATCTCAGAATCATCCTGTCCCTCCAGGGTGCAGACATAAGAAAGTAGTTAGATTGCCTTGTGTCCCATGTCCAAAAGATCTCTCAGACGCTCTGGTGGGATTGAGTCCCAGCCATGTCCCCAGCATGCCCTTAATCATCGTCTGCTGTCTTCCTGGTCTCCTTATCTCTGTTTCAACTAGACTTTGTTTTTATTACACATTTTATTTTTGCCTAATCATACAAGCTCAATAGGTACCCCTTCTTCTCCCTCTCCCCTCCCCTCCCCCGTCATCCCTCATTCCACTCTCCTCTCTTCCCCTCTTCTTCTCACCGCCCTTTCTCCCTCTCCCTCTCCTAGCACCTACCGCTTCCTCCCTCCCATACCTCAGAGCATCCATTTATGTGGGCGCTGAACCTTCTGTGAGTCCTGTACTCTAGTGAGGATTCAGGACTCAGTGGCATAACTTAGGGCCCCTTCTTGGGCTCCCCGTTAGTATGGGAACTCTATTATGACCGTTTGATCCCTTGCCTCTAAGGATCCTACTGCCTGAAACATTCTCCCCCCGTGATTCATGCTTGACTTTGGGGGGTTGTTGACATGTCAGCCATTGTGCAGGTCAGGCAAAGTTCAATCACATTGTGGCTGTATCCTGGATGCTGCAGCCCTAACTTGTGTGGAGTATCTTGCGTATCGTTGGTCCTCCCCATCTTTAGGTTCTTACAACCTTGACACCCCCTCTTCCTCAAGGTTCCCTGAGCTTTAGGATGGGGAAAGATTTGGCTGGTCTGGTTCCAGGTGAATAATATAGGGTCCTTAGTGTTCTGAATTATGGTGTGTTGTTGTTTTCAGTTTTACTGTTCCTACACTGCCCTTGGCTACATCTTGATTGGCATTGAAGGTCATCGCTTTTGAAATTGTCATTAAGTGGGTTTGGACCTAGGATCCACTTATTGGGAGTACACATGGCATCTGACTTTCTGTGTCTAGGATACTTCACTCAATATAGTTTCTGCACCTCGGAACTTTTCCAGGGATGAAATTGAAATATCTAACAAATACCTTAAAAAATGCTCTACATCCCTAGCCATCAGGGAAATGCAAATCAAAACTACCCTAAGATCTCATCTCACCCTGGTCAGGATGGCAAATATCCACAATACAAACAACACCTAATGCTTGAGAGAATGTGGAGAGAAGGTAACTCTCATACATTGCTGGTTGTAATGCAAGCTTACATAACCACTCTGAAGATCAATATGACGATTTCTAAAAAAGTTAAGGACTAAAATGCCATATGACCCTGCTATACCACTTCTGGGAATAATCCCCCATAATGCAGAAATTCACTACAGTGACATGAGCATAACCATGTTCATTGCAGCACTATTTACAATAGCATAGTCATGGAATCAACCCAAATGCCCAACAGTTGACGAATGGATAAAGAAAATGTTGTACATTTATACAACTGGAATACTACTCAGCCATCAGAAAAGATGAATTAATGAAATTTGCCAAGAAATGGATAGACTTTTTTTGAGACTTAAGAAACAGGAAGTGTTTTTAGACTTGAGGCCTGTGATAATTAATCCTGGGTGTCAACTTGACCACACCTGGCATTAACTAAGATCAGCTGAGACCATCTGAAGAGATTATCCAGATCAGTACATTTACAATACAAAGACCAGCTCTAGATCTGATTGGAACCTCCCAGTAGCAGACCAGATAAAAGGAACAGAAGACTTGAAAGAGAGACTCTGCAGGAATCCTCCAGCCTTCAGCCATCACCCACTAGCCTACTGGAAATCTGCAGTGACTTAGCCCGCCTCCAGCTTCAGCCACCAGCCATGTCTCCTCCACCATGAAATAATGTTTCTCCCCTCTGGAACCATAAGCTAAATAAATCTCCCTTTCTCCCTAAAGTTATTTGACTTTGGGTATTCTCTCACAGCAATAGTTAAGAGTAACTGTTGCAAGGCCTTAGTGGCCGAGGAGGCCTTAAGATGGAGACCAACAGAGAAGAAGAGGTGGCGTGAGGTCAGATAGGCGAGGAGAGAGCCGCCATGCCGTCCTGGAGTGCACAAGAGAGCAGCAGAGAGCTATGCCAGGGGAGTTTTAATCACATTTTGAGGAAAATCCACACTTCCCAATGACAAGAGAATTCCTGATGGAGCTTTCCGTGACAGGAAAATTCCAGATCAATCTCCGATCAAGCCATCTCCATTTGCAAATGTTGCTGCTCTGCAGGATGATATCTGGGAGAAACTTACAGAGATTGCTCAGGGGTTAAGACTCTACCTCAGATACAGGAAGTTCTGATTTCAGATCCCAAGTAAAAACATGCCAGGCAGAATCAGCAGAGGCCTGCCCATCCTGTCCCCGGTGGGTGGAGCCTGGGAAATCCAGAGTGAAGGAAAAAGGAGGTAGAAGCAATCCAGGATGATTCCTGAAGCTACCCTCGGTCCTCCACAGGGACACATAGTGCCCTCTGATAGGTGCACACACGTACACACACACACACACACACACACACACACACACACACACACTCATGCAAAATAAATAAATGAAAAAAAAAGTAAAGAAATGTACAGCTTTGTCCCAGTTAAGGCTGCCTTTGTTCTGACAGGGAAAAAAACCACGAAAGCAGGACACACATGTTACTTCCTGCTTCAGAAGGACAAGTGGGATTCAACCACAAAGTAGTTTCTAAACAAAATCCCCATCTAGCCAGAACAAAATGCAAATGTTAAGCTGCGACCCAGCTCCTGCGCTGGGCCCTTTAAAAGATGCAGCAGAAGATAGATCCAGGACTGTCAAGCGGCAGCTAGCTGACCTGGGACCATCAGTGAAGAAAATGATTTGTATTTCTTCCAACTTGTTGGATCCCACTCCCACTATCCACAACACCATTGTGAAAGAATTTCAGACGTTCAAGGCCAACACTAATTCCTCTCTCACAATGCTACCCTCGGTGACCTGACGTCAAAGGGTAAGAAGATTTGAATCATTATCCGGTAATTTATTCATGTCCTATGGCATGCCCCCTTCCCCACAACACATCCCCCGTAGTCCTTGATGAAAGAGTACCGTGTCATTGCAACAAGGTCTCTTAGAATGCATCTTCAAATGTCCACATGCCCTTCCTTTTCTGAGGGGTGGCTTTTACGGTTCATCAAGAAATGCTACCTCTGTGTCTGTCTTTCAGAAAGTGTGGCCGAAAATGAAAAAGACTGTAAAGATTTAAATTGAATTTCTACTGCTGTAACATCACACTTGTAAGACCTTGGGTGGGATCTGCGGGCTGTCTCCAGCTTGGTTTTCTGAGCTATAAAATGGGAAAAGAAAGACCTACCTGGCCTAATTTAAGATAACGAATACTTGACGGTGTTCCATTGGCTTGGTGGTTGAGAGTCTAAAGAAGAGGATAACCTTGGCATGTGGCCTGTGTCTCTTTTGTTTTTCATGTGTGTTGGTATGTAGCATGGGCATGCTGGTATGTAGATTGGATGTATTATGTGGTTGTGGTGTGCATGATGTATGTGAGGGTCCATGTGTAAGGATGTTGAGAATCATCCCTGAACTATCCTTTATCTTACTGTTTTAAACCAGGATCTCTAATCAAACCCAGAGCTATCCAACAGCGTTGGTTGACTAGTCACCTCTGAGGTTTCTTAGGCTCTGCCTTAAAGGGCTGGAATTACAGGCAGGTTACCACACAACCCTACATATTTTGTGGATGATCTGGGGACCAATCTCTGTGGTCCTTTTACTTAAGTGAAAAGTGCTTTAAGCACTGTCCCATCTCCCCAGCCTTGGTCTGGATCTTAAGGGAATAAATACAAGTACAAATCAAGTAATTATTTTTTTTAAACTACTTGGAAATATCTGCATCTGCCTCTTCGTACTTCGACGTTCTGCTGGGAGAATATTAAAGTGAAGCACGTGATGCTCCCATCCTCGCAGCTTGGTGGATTTGATCGGCTCTGCCTCAACTCAGAGAGGTTTGTGAAATTTTCACTGGGAAAGCCTAATTGATAGGGTGAGCTCACGCTGAAATGCGTCTCGGAATGGGTTGACCTACATACTCCAAGTCCTAGCTCTTCGCGATGGAGTTGGCGAGAATGAACATCAACCTTTAAAATCACGACCTTGTTAAAAATCGTTCCTCCGAACAGTGCGCACTGAAGCATTATAACAGCATTCAGGCTGATTATATATTATTCTTAAATGTGTCACTTGTCACTGATTTAATCCTCATGGGGGAAATCTTACCTAGCGTTTCCTAAGTGAATTCCAGGACAGGCTGATTGTAGCATCTTTTGCATGGGCTGGCAGACTGTGAATGCTGGAAGGGATTAGACAGACAACTTAATTTTCTCCAACCTCCTGAGTTCACCACCGAAATGAGAAACCCAAAGGAAATGAAGTGACTTTCCCAAAGTCACACTGTCAAAGAGAGGAGCAAGCCATAGCAGGGATGAACCTCTTCGTAGTTTTTCTCTGTCACGTGTGCCTTCAGCGCTGGTCCCCAGAGAACCCCTGACTCCTATTGGCAAAATTTAGGAATCAATGGTGATGTTAGACAATTAGAGTCTTGGCTCCAGTAAGATGGATCAGTGGATATGATACCTGCTCACAAAGCTGGAGATTATTATATATTATAATGTACGACATTATATAATTATATATTGTATTAATAATGTAAATATATAACTAATTAATTATTATATAATTATGTCTTGTATATATTTGATCCTAGAAACCCGCATGGTAGGAAGGAGAGAAGTAGTTTCTTAAAGTCATGCCTGGACACCCTGCTTACTGCAGTCAGGGACAAGTGTGCCCACACATGTTCAGGTTCCCTCGAGCAACCGTGCCACGTCCATGTTCACGTGCGCTGTTGAATCTCCTTGCAAAGTATCTCATGGCACTGGTAGCTGGCGGGGCATCCTCTTCTCTGTCCATCTCCTTTTATTCTCAATCTCTCTTTTCCTCCGACACACACCCCAGTTTCCATGCGGACTGCCCTATGTAGCAGATTCTGTCGGGTTCCTTGGCCTGGAAAAGCTATGTCCCGATTCTCACCCGAAATGATAGAAATGTACATTCCAGAAACATTGACGTGCTATATACAAATTGGGAGTAAGGATAGTTTGATGCATCCTGTTCCCTGCCTGCCTTCCCAGGCCCTCCAGAGCTGCCGGGGCAAGATTGGCCAGCATCACTGCCGATCCCTGACATTCTCTGGTGTCCGGATTTCAGGACCAGCTGACGCCATTATCAACCGAGCAATCACGGGGTTGTCATCCATCTACTCATGTGGCTAGAGTCGCTCGATCCTCTGGGTTTCTCTCAGTAGAAATAAAGCTCAAGCTAACAGCCTCCATGATATCTCTGGGTCACTGGTTTCCTTCTGGTTTGACTACATTCTTGGTTTCTCTCCTAAAGATCCACGCTGGGGGGGTGAACATGGAATACAGACTGTATCGACCTCACTGAGAGGGAACTGTGAGGTGCTCTCTGGTCTGCTGAAGCCTACAGTGGGGCTTATGAGTTGACTTCCTACACAGAGCGTCCGTGTTATATGGGGTGCGTACATATGATCTGTGGCATATGGGTCCCTTCAGAATGTCTGAGCTTCAAGGCATCAGTGATCTTCTAGGTTTTGGTCACAATGCAAATTCGGTGTATTCATTGTCTCTTTAGAAAACCCGTCTCTCATACCAGAAGATACATGCTACTCAGGTGAGTGTTGGGGTTGCCCAGCATCAGACATAATTTAACCATGATCTATTTTTAATGAGCAATGAAGCAGTATCTGGAGATAATCAAAGGTAAGCCAAATCCTGGGTTGAAGTGCCCGAGGCAGTAGACAGGGTGCCCGTGAGGCAAAGCTGGTGTCTGTAGGGTGATGTGAGAGCATAACTACAGTTACGGTCATGGAGAGAGAGATCGATTTCACACATCTTTCACATCGATAATTCCAGCTGATGCAAGTAATTAATCAATCAACCATCTTATTAAACATTGAATTTCCAAGCCAAGCAAAATGTTTACCTTGGTACCTTAATATTGTAGAAGAACAGTAGTGACATAAAAATAGTTATCATCCTTGTATCTCTAGATCACATGAGTGAAGATCTGTTCATTTGAACTTCAATTTATGATTTCATATTGAGGTTCACATATGGAGCTAATGACGTCTACCACGAGGCAGGTGGGAGAAAGGGGATCTTGGTGCTGGGAAGTCTAAGAGGGAGACCTACAGACCCCATAAATTACCATGTCCCTGGGTAAGTCAGAAGGCTGAACAGGGAAGCCTGAGTGTTGCAGAAGCTGGGAGAAGAGCAGGCGCACATCTGCACGCAGACAGAGGGTCAGGGATGGCTGTCTGGGAGACGAGCAGTTTTAGAGCAGCCATGATGGAAAAGTCTCTGAAGGTCTTTCAATGTCATCTCCCAGTGCTGGGATGACCCTGAAGGAACACACTCTACTGATCTGCAGGAACTGACTCTATTCTTAACAGAGACAACAATCCATCGTAAAGATGTCCCACCATAAGGTTGGGCACAAGATCAACTGGGTTGGGCTTCAATATGAACAGACCAATGAGATGCAGAGGACCAAAAGCTCCAATCACGTTTGCAGAAAGTGGAGCTAACCAATGAGGAAAAGGCATTTTTCCTGGGCCTGCCTAAGTGTATAAATATCCCTGGCCCTGGCAGCCATCTTTGGCATCCTTGCCCCTCATGGGACTCCACATCTGAGGACCGTGAGTTCCATTCTTTCTCTACTTTAATAAACTCTGGCTTAATCCTCATGTGTGTTCTGTTTTCAATCATCAGCTCCTGAAAACAAAAACCTAGACACACACAGAGCCCAGAGGGACCCTGCAACAAAGGGAAGCTTGCTCAGCTGGTTCTGAAGAGCTAAGGGACAGTTACTTAGACAAGAAAAGGAAAGGGCACGAGCAGGAGGAACCCGGGACCTCTGCTCCCAGATACGCACTCCTCGCGTAACCCTCTGCTTTTGAAATAGGCAGAAGCTTCGACTTGTTCCTTATGAACATCATATTCAAAATGATGTGTATCATTTCCATAGTTAGGTAATTAAAAAGTTTCTCTCTCTCTCCCTTTCCCTCCCTCTCTCTCTCTCTTTTTCTCATTCTCTCCCAAACCCCACTTTGACAAACCAAGTTGCCATGTGAAGAATTCCATGAAGAAGCAAAACACTGCTGTTCTGTGGTGGTCTAGAAAAATAAAGACCCCACTCTTTTGTGCTGTGTTGAATCTGGGTGCAGTGTGCTATAGAAAATATGCCGTGGGAAAAATTTTGAACTTAGATTAACTGCTCCTTGGCTTCTGTAAATCGCTTATGCATAAAGATTGTCAAAACTTGCTTTCTATCTGCTGACCACTTGGTTTCATAGTTACAGCCTTGGGTCAACAGGGCCACCACTCAAGGTTTCCACCCCTCCCCTCCCTCCATCCAAGTTTCCAGTTACAACCACTATCTGAAACTGCCAGCTTGAATCATTAGCTGGGCAACACGTATCAACTTGAGTCACTAGCTGGATAGCAAGTACCAGCTTATAAACTGCTGTAAGAACTGTTTCCTGTCCTTACTCGGGGCTCCAGCACGAGGTTCCGAACTCTGATGGAGTCCTGGAATCCTAAGGCTCCATCTGAAGTCCCGAACTTGGGTGGCGTCCTAGGGTTTCAGTTCTGATTCTATAAACATCCTTTTCAGTCAAGCTCATTGTGCCTCATTGGGTCGACTTCCAGACCCTGTAACGGTTTCCCATCCGTGGCCAGCAGACATGAGACATGTGACATGTGACATGTGGCATGTGGCATGTGGCATGTGAATGACTTCTGCTGTGCTTACAATCAGTATCACAACCACGACCGTTACTAACATTTTGCCTGCAACTTTATGACACAACTTTGTCTCAAGTGTTTCATGATATTGAACCCACAACAACTGCACATTAATCAACTTGTTCTTTTAAGCAAGAAAAAAAAGAAAAAGCCTCTTGAATTATTTCTTACTCTGTAATATACAATATAAAAACAAATTAATATGGTGTATTAATTAGTTTGTAATTCATCTAAAAATGTTTACCAAATCTATCTTATTTCCATGCACATGAATAATACAGTATAAGAGTTATTTCTTTTCTTTGAGAATCTGTCATCACACAAGATTGCTGTTGGCAGGTCAGAGCGTTCTGAAGTTTAAGTACAATCGAACCATCAGCTGTACATGTTTCTCAACAGACTTAGAAAAAAGACACTCATTTGAATATTTTCTTCCAAACTGTCAAGTTCATAAATATGTAGAGCTGAAAATATGGAGAGAAATACTCTCTGCTCCTGACTCCACCAAGTCACTTGGTTTTTACAATTCACTCTGAAGCTCTGACTCTCCTCTGAGTGATTCCCTGTCATTCAGAATCTCCAGTGGAACATTTAGGCATCATTTGAAAGATTGCAGATGTAATTTTGTGAATGAACTAAACCAAGGTGAGAATTTGATCTTGGCCCTAAAGTGTATGTGTGTATGTCTAACATTTTTTATTATTTTGTGTGTTTGTATGTGTGTGTGTGTGTGTGTGTGTGTGTGTGAGAGAGAGAGAGAGAGAGAGAGAGAGAGAGAGAGAGAGAGAGCACTGTATGTCCCTATGGAGGACAAAGGGTGACTTTGGGAATCACCTCTTTTTTGCATCTCTCTGGGATTTCCCAGACTCTGCCCATTGGAGTCAGCGATTCAGGACACCACTGTTTCTGCCTGGCAGTTTCACCTGGGATCTGGGATCCAAACTTGTGCTTATGAGGCAGAGACTTAACCTCTGATCCATCTCTCTAGCCCTAAAATGATATTTATGAATTGATTGCATTATTCATTCATTCCTCGTGTACTTTGTTTCCTATACATTGACTATGAACATGAATTAGGAATGACAAGATATCCTTTAAAGTATCATAAAAGTTGAAGTCAAATGTTGATAAGCATATACCTTCCCTGAAAGTTTATCTTCTATACTCTTTTCACACCCCACAATTCCCAAACTGATGGTGACAAGAAGCAGGGGGCTTGGAGAGCTGATTAAATCAAGACAGCAGAAATTTCTGAGTGGGGTTGGTGCCATTATTAAAGAAGCCAATGACTGACACACCAACATGCCTCCACGGACTACTGAGGAACTCAAAAGAGATGGGAGCACACAATGGGAACCTTGGGGACTAGAGCTGGATGAGCGAAGGGAAATGCCCCTATCAGTGGGGTGGCCCAAAGAGAGATAACTTGGTATGCCACAGAGGCCTGAATCTCCACAAAAATAGACAAGTCAGAAGGAACCCTGGGTCCATAGAAGTGGCCAGGCAGGAGGCTGGGAGGCGTAGGATGGATTGATGAAGAGCTGGGAGGGAGAAGGATGAAGGGAAGCAGAGATAAGTTTTCAATGTGCTCGTAAAACTAGAAAAAGAAAATAATAATTCTTTTTAAAAAGAAGCTAAATGGAGACCCTCTTCAAGCCCTTGTGCCACATGGGACATGGTAATGTGGCACAATCTCCATACTAGAAAGGGGGTTCTTGGCAAACACCAGCTCTGTCAGTGCCCAGATCCTCCAAAACTGGGAAACTGACATTTTGTTATTTATAAACCACTTGCTCCACAGTATTTTATCACAGCATCCCCAAGTTTTCTACTCCAACTTTTATGACACTTTAACGGATCTTGTCTTTCCTAATAACTCTGATCTGTTCCAATCTCTCAAATTCATATCCTCATTCAATGACAATTAGACAACATCTGATAACAGAACCACTGTATCGGTACTGTAGAAAGCCTAACACCTGAAACCATAGAGGATGTCTTGTTTTGAAGGTGATCTGTCCCCCACGGGCTCATGTGCTTGAGTTGATGGTGAGGCTTGGGAAGGTCATAGCGACTTAAGGAGGTAGAGCCTGCCTGGAGGGAGGCAGGTCACAGGGGAGGGTCTTGAGGCTGGTAGCCCCACCCTGCTTCTGCTAGACATTGGCTCTTGTAGTTACCCTGATACTTCCTCTGCCCCTGTGATGAATGCCGTGACCTGAATCTCCTCTACCTTCTGCTATCTCCTGGGCCTTTTCTGCCATAGTGGACTCTGGTTGTCCTCTGGAAGCAGAAGCCAAATAAATAAATATTTTCTCCCCCCTTAAATAGTGTCTGAATGCTCTCTCACAACAACAGAGGGGAAAAAGAGTGATGTCTTTTTTAGAGTTAAACACACTTGAGAAAGCCCCCAACGAAGCCCATGTTCCCAGATGGAGAGGTGAGTTAGTTACAATGATTGTCAACCTGTCAAGCTCTAGAGTCCCCTTGGAGACAAATCTCTCTTGGCAGGTCTGTGAAGGAGTCTGTAGATTGTGAGAACTAAGATGGGAAAACTCACCCTAAATATGGTGCCACTTTTCTGTGGGCTGAGGTACTGGACTGTGTAAAAAAGAAGCAAGAGTGCAGGGTACCAACATGTTTCTATCTTGTTCCCCGAATGCACATGAAGGGTGACCAGTTGGTTCCCACTCTGGCCCCCATGTCTTCCCCACCAAGATGATTTGACTTGTCTCCAATTGTAAGTGCAAACAACCGTCTTCTTCACTAAGTGGCCTTGCTCAGGTAAGGTGTGCCAGGAATGCACAGAGTAACTAATAAGAGGGGTCTGCAGCTCGGGTCACACGACTGGCCTCAACACCCTTAAGCCCTACCTCCAGACTCACCGGTCCTGGAGAATGAAACAGGGTACTTTTCTAGTCTGGAAGAAGATGATTTGATTTCTCCACCCAGTGTCTATTTCCAAATTGATAAAATATTTTCATAAGAATCCCAGGATATGCCTTTGTAGTCCCTTGAGCTAGCGAAATGATTGACAAGATAATGGTCAATATGCTTGAATGAAGTCACCCAAGAGGCAATAATGTTTTTTCTCTTGGCAAATCCAGCATGAGGAAGCAGTTCAGTTGGAAGAGGGTGTAGGGGTGACAGGTGACAGGAATGGACAGTGACTTCAGAAAGTCTATTGAATGGACACTAGATAAGCACAGGCTAGGTAGAGATTGCACATTCTCTCCCTCACTGAGGAGATAAAACCTGTTCATTCCCAAGTGAACAGGAAGGGACATGGCGTAAGTTGCATCAGATGTCTTGTTACTTACATGCAATACTTAAGAACACACTTCAATAGAGAAATTATGCATGACGTTTTTACATGGGACCTGAGATCTGAACTCAGGACCTTCTGCTTTGCAAAACAAGAGTCTTAACCCTGGAGCCATCCTTCCAGCCCTGGGATTTGATTTTACACAGGGAGCTGCAAGGCAAGAGGTAATTTACAAGTAACATCACTATGCTTACTTTGCAATTAAGCTCCCTTTGGAACCCTTGATGTGAAACGCCATGGAAATTCCTTACATTCTAGATGCATGGGCAACGTCCCTAGGGGCTGCCACAAGCTGGATTTCATGAGAATACGGAGTTGTCACACTCTGGCTTCTCAAACTGTTAATCGTTTGTTTAAAATACAGTGACTGGATTCTTTGGAAAGCAATAAGGACAAGAAACAAATGAAAAGGAGATAAGGATTTTTTAACAATGATTAGATTCCAGGCTTGGGAGCTGGCTCAGTGGGCAAAGAGCCTACTACACATACATAAGAATCTGTTCGGATCCCAGAACCCCTGTGGATTCAGACATGTGAAGACTTGAAGAAGGTTTCTTCTGGGAAAAATACTGGACTTTTCAGAGGAGTGTTGTCCTAGTTTTTCTTTCCCCAAGCTCACACTGTCTCTTCTTTTTGCCTTTGCTATAAAAAGAAGCCATCCTGTGAGGCTGTAGTCAACATCATTAGTTTTCTTTATCAAAAAAAAAAACAAAAACCTGAATTTTTTTTGTTCAGTGTCATTGTTCGGCCTTCTTCAAGTTTGATGACACTCCAGGTATAGAATAACTTTTTAATAAAATAGCTTTCTGTTTTTAGGGGTAAGTTTAGCAGTCACTACTGAGCTTGCATAGATTGGCAAATAAATGCAGGTCCAAATAGAGGAAGTGCAAGGTTTTGATGAAAGAAGGCTGGGAGAGATGGCTCAGCAGTCAATGTGCTTGCTGTGCAAGTAGAAGAATCAGAGTTTAGATGCTCAGATCCTTGTAAACTGTTGGGCTGATACGGAATTTGCATAATTTTTCACCCCTGGAAGGCAGAGATTGGGAGTTCCCAGAGTGGGCTGGAGAGCCGGATTAGCCATGTTGGCAAACTCTGTGTTTCTTGAAGAATAAAACTTCAAAAGAACAAAGTGGCAAGTATTCTAGGCTGATTCTTGATATTACCCTCAGGCCTTCACATGCACATATGTTAATATGCATGTGCACACTTACGCATGTGCTTGCGTACATGCAAACACACATGCACATGCATGCATCCTATACTCACACACAATATTTCCCTTAGGAAATAGAAAGGACAGTACTTATTTCTATGGCGATGCAATGGATCATTCTCTTCTCTCTTTTTTCCCCTACTTTTCCACATTACATGTCCCTCCTATAATTTTCCTAAAAATGCAGCATATTAGCCAAACTGTCTACTAATTCCCAACAATGTTGAGGCTTTTCCCAGGTACCTTTCAAAGAATCAAAACCATAAGTTTCTGGAGCAGAAACAGAAGGCTTTAACAAAGAAACAACCAGCTCTGTAATGATGGAGTAACTCCTTCCTTACCAGGGCCCTACACAGGCAAACAAACAAACCGGAAGTTCAAGGTGTCATGACCTTCCTCTTTTGCTTGCTGCTGTCTCTCCTGGAGTGAAACTTGTCCAGCACTCCAGTGCCCTGTACTTCCTGCGCCATTTTAGAAAGACCGTTTGCGATATCAGAGAAGGGATCTTTCCATCACTGGGACTTTTGCACAGGTGTCAACTTGACAGTTGAGGGTTTGAGCTCAGGGCACATTTGTAGAGAATTAGTGGTTGAGTTAAGCCCAGAGTAAACCTGCAGGAGATTGTCTAGCTGATGGGGAAGGCCCAGCCTATGGTGGGTGGGATTAGGCCCTGAAATAAAATACAGAGAGCTGGTTGAGAGAGTCGGCATCCTTGTGCACACTTGGCCAGACATACTGGTCTGGCAACTAAGGATCGTCCCTCTTTCAGCCATTGTATGGAGATGGTGTGGCCAGTTTCCTCGGCCCTGGTGCTGGTATGAGCTCTCCTGCTAAGGTGAACAAACAACTGTAACCAGTAATCTTAAGAAAAATAAACCCCTCATTCCCTTAAGCCGTTTAGTAGTGATTTTATCAGCAATCATGCAAGCAAACTGCTACAGTTGACGTGTGAGTATTTCAGTGTTTTACAAAGTACACACTGCCCATTCAGCATACAGTGAATACAGGGCAGGCAGTTCTCTGTTCCTGGGAGAGTGACTGCTTCCAGGGTGTGTGTGTGTGTGTGTGTGTGTGTGTGTGTGTGTGTGTGTGTGTATATGTGTGTATGGGGGGCTCTCTCTCCCTTCGGTAAGACCCTCACTCCGTGAGCCTGGGAGGTCAAGGCTTCTGCTGAGGCGTGACAAGCCCTTCACTCCTCACAACTTCAGACTCTTTCCACAGCTTCATGACTCTCAGCAGCAGTGACCCCAAAGGTGAGTCAGACTCCGCCCATCTGATTTTCCAAATGAAAGATGCTCATGGGCTGAAGGTTGCTCTGGGACTTGCACAGAACTGAAAGGAAGGAAACACCTAAGATTCAAAGCTTGGAGTTGATGAACTACAGAGAGATTCATATGCACTATTTTGTTGTTATTGTTACTTTCTAGCATATGATGTTATGATTAAATCAATGCAACTGAGAATACACACACATGTACAGATACACAGATGCATATACACACATATGTGTAAGCCAAGTGGAGAAACTTACATGCAGGTGACCAGAGTGAGGTTCTATGCCACCATGATATTGCTGCTGCTGTCCAGTCTCACCCAAGGAGGCTGTATGCACGAGTCAACCTCAGACGCATTTCATCTCCCTGATGCCCCTAATAACATTTTGCAATTAACCAGCATTTTAACACTGAAGTAAGCAGTAAACTAATGCTTTAACACTTTTTTAATTGAAAAGATTAAGCGCAAGCTAATTAATTTGTAAACACTACACAGTGAATCATTCAGAGTCGATGATTAATTTTGTCTATTTTTTGGTCCCGTACATGAATAACTTTGAAAAAAAAGTACCAAGCATATAATTAGTAACAGATAATTTCCATCAGCTCCTGGATAGATTCTCTGCTGAAGTTTTCACAATTATATTATGAGGGTTTTATTAAAATTTCTTCTAAAATTTCGAGCAATCTGTAACCTTTTGCTAAGTCACCAAGCTTCCATAGGCTCTCTGGTTTGGTTGGGGTAGAAGCAACTTTGATTTTCCAGGAAAAAGTGATTTATGGCCATTCATTTTAGGGCCCATACTTAAATATCACCATGCCTTTTTATCTCTCATTTTGCTGCTATTATTATACTATCACATACCTACTACCTTAATTTAAGCGCTCCATATTTTTAACTGAAAAATCTATTGCATAAGTCTTTTATTGGCAAGAGTTTATGCTTTCTCTCCAGACTATTTCCTTTCTGTCCCAAGTACAAACTTCCATCAAGCATGTTTATGTTCATTGGGCGCTTCATTGAGTGTGCTAGAAACTTCAATGAGCCCTCTATGTTATGGTTGTAGTTAAATGAAAAATCTCCTCAGGGTAATGCTTTGAACATCTGATCCTTTTCTCGTGGTGCCATTTGGAGGAAACTGTGGAAACTTGATGAGCTGGGGGTCATGTTGGAGGAAGGGTAATCATGAGTGGGATCTGTGGGATATATTATCCCCGACTCCTTCCAGTTATACTCTTTTCTGCACATACAGGAAGACGTGAACAACCACAAAACACATTCCCACTTCTGTGATGGTCTCTGTAAGTATACATGACTATGGATGTGAGTTAAACTCCCTGAGATGGTGAGCAAAATTAATATCTTCCTCTGCAATTTGCTCCATATGGTCATTGGTAATGCCACGAGAGAAGTAACTAGTATGCAAACAAACATCCCGTAACTTATGTAATTACCAGTCTAAGTGCATGAGGCAAATAAGACAGCGTATAAACAAGTACTTCATGCAGCACATTGGAAGAAACATGTGCTATGCGAGGACAGTTGACAGAAAGATCCAACGGGAATCAGGGAGGCATTCACAATGTCCGTATGGCTCCCAAGCAAGATCTTACTGAGATGGAAACATGTGAATCATGACTTAATGGAGGAGCTGGACGCCCCCTGCAGCTGGGCATGCTGGGTAAAAGCTACTATAGCACTGCCAAGGAGTGAATTCAGGTCAGATCCACCCATGACGCAGCCGCAGAATCCCACGTGACTAGAGCAGCAAGGAAAGCCCACGTCAAGGCCGAAGTCAGCAAAGCTCAGATTAAGGTATTGGGGGGAGCATCACAGCTGATACACATGACATGTGGTTGCTGTGGTTTATTTAGGATGCTGGACACTCTCAGAAGATGTGCGAAAGAGCCTAAAGAACCAAATTAATATAATAATGATATTACATAGCTGTAATACACTTCTAGTAACATGCTAATGTCAAGGTAAAAAGTTTTCAAACTTATCTAATAGGTTAGAAAGATGAAGAAGCATGTATAGAAATGTGTGGAAGATTTCTTTAAGAAGACGGAATCATTTATGTCTAGAAAATCAAAATCTTAGAAATCTATGTATTGATAAATATGTGTTAGTGAATCTATTTCATATGCTTATGAAATACAAAACAAATTTAATCAAATCAAATCCATGATGTATATGGCTTCTACTTCTTTTATGTCTGTACATTTTATGCATCTTTAAACATTTTTAACATATGTCATTGCCCTTCGTGATTCCTTACAGAGACTATGCTATTCTTTAAACTTATATGGAGGAATGGGAGAATAATAAAGACTGTATCTCACAGGATGAAATGTTTAGCTAGTGATCATTAATAATAGGCAGAATGTGAAAGTTGAGAACAGTCATTGGAAGCATCTGGAAGAGAGGGTCATGGAGAAGTGAGGAGATTGGTGATTGTCATAGACAGACAAGTTGTAGGAGAGAGAAACCAAGGGCCACTCCAGTGTCTCACTAGGAAGCTGTCATGGTTTGAATGCAAGCTGGCTTCCCTCTCAGGCTCATGTGCTTGAATCCTTAGCTAGTGTTGCTCTTTGGGAAGGTTGTAGCATCTTTAAGAAGTAGAACTCTGCTGGAGGAAAGTGGGTCACAGGGCAGGCCTTGAGATTGGGCAGCATGGCCCTGCTTCCTGTCAGCTAGCTCTTCCTCTCTCTGCTTCCTCTCTCTGCTTCTTCTGTCTGAATCTTGATGGTGGCTGTAGTAAAAAGAACCGGCCTCCTGCTTCTACCTCCACCTATGCCATTTGCTGTGTGATTTCCACCATAATGAACTCTCTCAGTTCTGGAATCATAAGCCAAATGAATACCCTCTTTCCCCTTTCTGTCTGGGTCTGTCTGGGTCTCACAGACAAAAGGAAAATAACTGCAACATGGGGGAACTATTGCAAGTGGAAAGATTTCAATTCTGCTACGTTGGCTAATGTAACAAAGACCAACAAGAATCTTATAGAGTTCTAAGGAATTTGTTGGTGCAAAATGAATACGGTGTGGGACTGTGAGACTGGGAAGAGGCCAGATGGTGGGATGCAGAGTTTAATGGATGTTCTGGTGCTCTGATGCAAAGTGTGGCAAGACCAAAGCAGGTAGAACCAGCAGGAGATGACCGTAAAACTAGGCGAGGGACCATGGACTTGAACCCGAGTTGTAGGCAAGGAGGCAGGGAGAGGAGCGTCGGCTGACGGGAGAGTTGGGTGCAGACGGTACCAAAGCTGGATTTCAGCCTCAGCCACTGAACAAGTCACTCAATCCCTTCTGCATGTGACATGGGAAAGTCCTCCCTAGGCGAATAAGCTCCACATTATCAAGATCACATAGCAATTCCTTTGAGTGCAGATGTCACTTTTAAAAACTCCTAAATGAAGCTCTGGGTTGTAAACATTCCATCGACTGGCATTTCCTTTGTCAGGTAGATGGGCTTGCTCTGTGACTGTCCTGACCACCGGCTCGCAGTCTTCCCAGCACACGGGAACCATCAAAAGGTGCACGTGGCTTTGAAAGTAGATTTTTTTTAAGTATATGGAAATCCTTATATATGGAAAGTTAAAATCAACTTAGAAATCGATGCATTGATAAATATATGCAAATGTGTCTATTTTATAAGCTTATAGCATAAAACAAGGTATAAAGCATGAAAACGTACATGCATCCATTTATATATAATATCTGTGTATGTGTATATGTATAATATAAGTGTTACATTTTCATCTGTCAAAAAGAACTTTAATGAATTCAAAAACCCAAATAAAATATAAGGAAGAATTAATTATATTTGGAGCTGGGGAATTTTGTTCCATGTTTTTCTAGTATGTGTAACTTGGAATCATTCTCCAGCCCTATATAAAACCAGGCAGTGCATGCCTATAATCTCAGCCATGGGAGGTAGAGGCTAGTGGATCAGGCGGTCAAGATCATCCTCCTATATACACAGTGAGTTTGAGACTGGTCTGGGCTACATGAGAGTCTATTGAAAGAAAGAAGAAAAGAGAGAGAGATAGAGAGAGAAAGAAAGGGAGTAAAAGGAAGGAGAGAGAGAAAGAGAACAAGAGAGAGAGAGAGAAAGGGAGAAAGCAATGAAGGGAGGAAGGTAGGAAGAAGGAAGGAAGGAGAAAGAAAGAAAAATACAGAGAAAAAGAAAGAAAAATATAGAGAAAAGAAAGAAAGAAAAATACAGAGAAAAAGAAAGAAAAAGAAAGAAAGAAAGAAAGAAGAAGAGAAAGGAAAGTAAGGATGTTTGACTTTCATTGTTCTTAGAATCTAGTACAACATTATGAAAATGATTATGGGCATATAATTGAAAATTTATATCACTGTATGTCTTTTCCAGTTTTTCATGTGGCTTAAGGTTGACATTTAATAATATCGATTTTTTCTTAAACAGCCATAGAATTTGCTTCAGTAGATCATAGATCTACTGAACATATTTGAGTCACAGTCTTGACTATCAAAGTCCTCTGTGTTTCTGCTAAAGCCAGTGTGTGGCTTTAGCATTGAAAGGGAGGGAAGAAAGAAAGAAGGAAGAGAGGAAAGGAAAGAAAGAAGGAAGGAAGAGAGGAAAGGAAGGAAAGAAGGAAAAAAAGGAAGGAAAGAAAGGAAGGAACGAAGGAAAGGAAGGAAGGAAGGAAGGAAGGTAGGAAGGAAAGGAAAGGAAGGAAGGAAAGGAAATGAAAGGAAAAGAAAGGAAAGGAAGGAAAGGAAAGGAAGAAAGGAAAGGAAAGGAAGGAAGGAAGGAAGGAAGGAAGGAAAGAAGGAAGAAGGAAGGAAGGAAAGAAGGAAGGAAAGGAAAGGAAGGAAGGAAGGAAGGAAAGAAGGAAGGAGGGAGGGAGGAAGGAACATAGCAAGGCAAGTCCTGCTGGAAGTGGCAGTGCACACCTGGCATAAGGTTCAGGAGCCCATAGCAGGAGCACCCTGAGTTCAGAGCCAGCAGCCTGGACTAGATGTGTCAGCTAGTCAACCCAGCTTGAGCCCTTCTCCAAAAATAAAAGTGCTTCCAGATGATTCAGAGAAAGCATCTCCAAAGAACCCATGTGGAATGGAATCATGGATGTGTGTGTGTGGGGGGTCCACAGTAGCCAGGTGAGGGTGACAGTACACGCCCGGCAGAACTTCTCCGTGTCTAAGCTTAGCTGTCTGTTACAGACAAGATCCTGTCCTGTAACTTTTCTCCTCCCACTCACATTGCTGCATCCTTCCCAAATCTGCCTGATACGCGCTTTGCTTTGTGTTTCCTCTATGCCAGACAATAGACTATGACGCTTCCAGCAATGTGGCCACACAGCGGCTGCTGAGAGTGACTTCAACCTTCTCTTTGGTTTCCACCAAAGCTGGACCTCTCGCTGCACAAAGCATTGCTAAGCACTTGGTTTGCTCAGGGGAAGTCTGAGGAAGTAGGTTAGGTTTCATTTGAGGACAAAGGACCCCGCGTGGACATAAGAAAGAGCAGGTTTCGGATGTCTGTTCTGGTGATCTATCTGTCTCTGAACAGATCACCAAGAGCTTTACGTGCTCAGTGATTGGGTATTGTCTGAATTGCTGAATCCTCTGATTAAGCCCTTAGAGAGCTAGGCCTCTGCTTTTAGCCTTTTCTGCTGAAAAGAAGTCTTAAAAATCCAAGTGTGCTTAGATTAGAAACATGACATGCGCCTAAAAATATGCAGTACACAATGCAAGCTCTTGGATGAAACTCATTAACTTACTATTAGAAACTTACTAAATTACATCCTAGTTTTATTACAAAATGTAAAAAAAAAATGTTGTTTTAAGGGGTAATTAGCTTTTTCATTAAAAAAGAAGAAACTCGCTTGAAGAAAAAAAAGAACGCTTTTCTTAAAGGCATGTAGAGTTATGTAGTGAAATCATTACTCTGTGAGTTCTTGGTGCTCCGATCACTTTTAAATCGTGTTTGGGCCTCAGAAAAGTGTTAGGTAGGCGTTTAGAGAAGTGATAGGTGTATGGTCATAATGTATTAAATGTGCTATCTGGGGTCATTCACATTTAAAAAAAAAGAGGGGAAAACTAAAAATATGTCTTGAGCCATCTGTATGAAGAGAGAATAGGGGTCTTGTTCCATCTCGTTTAAGGACAATAGGAACCAATGGGCCCTCTACTATTTCCTTTAAGTGGCAGGTCTATTAACTGGAACACTTTATGAAATTGAAAACAGAATCTAAAAGTATTGCCATACAGCTTAGAAACAATATATGCCACACACACATCAATCTATTGCATCTTTTGCTACATGTTAGAAATTATACACTAAAACTTTTAAACTTCTGTGGGCTACTTATAAAATCTTGCATTAATATTTTAGGGTGATTTTTTCTTTGTCTCTTTGTTGGCATCAACTATAATTTTATTTGAGGAGAACTTCTTTTGATGCCTTACATATTCGACCTTAAGAAAAAAATCCAAACTGGGTTGGACAGGTGGCTCAGGGGTTAAGACTCTGTCTTGCAAGCAGAAGGTCCTGAGTTTGGATCCCAGGTCCCAAGTTGTGGAAACAGCAGTGACCTGCATTTTGGCCTTGGTGGGCGGAGCCTGGGAAATCTTAGAGTGAAGCAGGAAGAAGATAGAAGAAATCCAGGATGATTCCCGAAGTCACCCTTGGTCCTGCACGGGGACACACACACACATGTACACACACACACACACGCACACACACACACACACACATGCACACACACACACAAAAAATAAATAAATAAAATATTTCTAAAAATCCCAAATGAAGGACTCAGAATGCAAGCTCCCCTTTCTTCCTCTATCTGACGAGTGGGAGGTCCATGGGGGTCCCTATTCTCCTGAAGTCCTTCACAGCATATTTTGCAGGGTCTTGTGTCCCAGTGAAATTAGGGAGTCAGAGCTCTGGGCGAGAAGTATGAGGAGAACCTTCCAGAGCGAGGCTGGGACACTGGAAGCCTGGGTGGGGGGCACAGGTAATTGATGACAGGGTCTCTAAGGGTGCACTGCAGCACGAACCATCTGGAGCAAATGAGCGTCAGGACGACCCTGAGAAGTCCCACTGTCAGAGAGGAAATCTTTGGACATCCTAAAACAAACAACCAGTAGATCTGTAATGGTCTCTCCCACCAAGGACTGTGCAGCCCACTGTGGGAGAAGAGAGGGTGGGGTCTCGAGTGAGGTGTGGGATAAGAACTAAGATGAGCCGAGGGATGAGGAGCGTGTCGGGTTCAGGAATTAGAACAGGGAGAGGAAGCACTGCATCTCCATGCAGAGCCCGTGGAGAGCGACCAAGATGCTCACTGCATGGCTGAACAGCCTAGGTGCTCACTGGACTCAGTGCACAGGCTGAACAACCTGGATGTTCATTGCATGGCTGCACAGAGCGTGCTAGATGCTCACAATACCAGTGGGAGGGAGGAGTTGGGAAAGAGACAGCACCTGCTTTGTGAGGTGGGTGTATTCCTATTTCGCACTGGCCATCTAGAGACTTCTTGAAGTCTTAATCTGAGAGCTCTGACATTAGCTACTGTGTGAAAGCTAAACTGAGAGATCCTGACTTGAGGGCACTCCGCAGGTAAGCTGGCAAACACGGCAACCTGAGTTCAATCTCCAGACATCCATGAGGCGGAAGGAGAGAACTGCAGTTCAGATCTGGATGGTTCCTGCAGTTGCTAGAAGTAAGACATGTGCGGGAAGCATCGTCCCGGGACCTGGCTTGTTCCACGATTGCTTTCACCAATGTCCGTCCCAATCTGTGATCGTGAGGACAGAGGCCTGCGCTGGTTTCCCTAGGGATCTGTCATGAGAGGGGACAGGGAGCAGTGACAAATCCCAAGGTTTTGACTCGGATGTCTGTGGACCTGCAAGACATTCATTTGAAAACTCAGACCGTCCCTCAGAGATACAGCTGGAAGAAGCAGCAGGCATTCAATGTGAAAAAACTTTCACCACACAGTCATTTTCCGTCTTTGATGGCCTCCGTGGCTGCAGGCTGGAGACTACTTTATAGTAGCTGCGACTATAGTGTTTCCAAGTCGTTTGTTTGGTAATCTACAGCCTTACATAAAGTGGGGCTGGAAAAGAGAAAGCCAAATTAAGGAAATGGATACATTTACTCCATTTCAATAAATCTTTTGGCTCTTTTGCCCCTAAATCCTCCCAGATTCACAACAGAGTGTTGGTAATTGCTGGAAATAGCTGCGAATTTCACAGAATAATTGGCCTTATTTTAAGACATGTTTTAGAGGGATACTATATTGTATGGCTACACAGAATCAAAATAGAGTGGTACGTCCCTTCTGGATTTCGTGTTCATTATTTCTGATCATGCGCACTGTGCATGTGTGTGAGTACAGCACCGTTTATAGTCTGAAGGATCTTGATAGTTTTCAGAAGTTACAAAATAATAGAATTAATTGCTTTGAATGTAGTCATTTTGCACTGGGCAAATATTGATTTCTTTCCCAACACCTTTAATTTCTAATGGAGCTTGAAATGAACTTTGGATGTTAATTCTATTTTATTCTGAGTTTGAACATAAGGGCCATCAATAATGTCAGGAGAGTGCTGTTTTGAGCATGTTGCCCATAGTCAGGCAGCAGCCCTGAGATCTCTGTCCTCTCGCGAGAGGAGAATGCATGGACATACGTCATGACGACTGTTCAGGAAGGAACCATGAAGCTGAAAAGATCTTTGATCATCTGATGAAGAATGTCTGGGTGGACAGACATGTGTGCACATGCGGCTCATACCAGTGTGGACAGACGTGTGTGTGTACTAGCCAAGGTGCCTGTGTGGACAGATATGCGAGTGCACATGTAACTACCATGAGTAAAAGTATTTAGCGTAAAAAAGGATAACTGTCCACCCAAAATAAGACCAGGAATATGATTTATAAAGCAATGATCTACTTCGTTGAAGACACCCATATCATATATAATATGTGAATATATAAATATATTAAATATGTATGCTACATATAAATATAATATATAAATTATATAAATATAAATGTGTTAAAGATGAAAATAATGTATAAATTCATATAAATATAGATATGTTAAAGATAAATATAAATCTGCTGAATATAATGTATAAACATTTATACATTCATTGAATATATCACATAAATATATAAATACACAACATATTGGATGCATTCTATGTACCATATGTATGCCATGTTATTTTAAGAATGTTAGAGGTTTAGGATATGAATTTTGAAATGTTTTAAAAAGTCTTTGAGGTTTCACCATTTCCCTAATGGTTTATTTTACTTTCCCGTATTTGTGTAAATATATGTGTATGTATGGAGTGTGTCCATGTGTCGATGCATGTTTGCATGTAGCTCAGTGCACATGTGCATGCAGGTGTTGAGCGCACGCATGTGAAGTCCAGAGGATGATACTAGGAATAATTCGTAATTGTTCTTCTACCTCGCTGTTTCGAGACTGGATCTCGAACCCAGAGCTCCGTGGGAGGGGGAGTCTGACTCGCCAGCCTCCCCCGAGACTCCCAGGCTGCATCTCTCAGGGGCTTGAATTATAGACAGGTCGGCGTCGCCATCTGGCATTTTTATGTGGGATCTGGTGATATGAATTCTGGTCCTTTTGTTCTTGTGGCAAATGCTTATGTCCCTGAGCCCAGCTCTCCAGCCTCCCTCATGATTCTGCACTGTCTTCACAAAGCAGGAAGATTGGCGTACCAAAGTGAAGAGATCTCAGGAAGGTCTGTGGTTTTGCCTCCGCATGGGAGGAAACAGGTCCCTCCGCTTCTCTACGCTGCTCCCCTACCGTAGTTACTCCTACAGATCTCTCGGTTACTACGGAGCTGAGGAGTAGCAGTAGGGAGTGTCCCAGAACGGTGAGGGTGGCCCAGGGTCTTGACCTTCCAAGAGTAACTGGATTTCACAGAACTGGTCTGTGAGCTCTAGGAAGTTTTGGTACTTCTGGGGCTGTGAAAGTCGTGCTGGAAGGCAGGCTGCTGTTCAAAAGCGGCCTCTGCAGCACAGCAAATGGCCTGAGCCTTCAACCAACACCTTTGAATCCGCAACATGCAACATCAGCATCCTCCTTTCATGCAAAGTTTAAGAATGCTAGCTCAATATTTGCACCCCTCTTGGGGCTTGTGACATTCTTCACAGTATACACTTAAAATTAAAAAGCTAATAAAAAAAACCAACCTTTATGTGTTGATACATACATATCACCCGTATTACATGTTGTCATGATTTGAAATGTGTCCCCCACAGTTTTATGTGTTTGGCAAGGTCATGGTACCTTTGGGAGGGGGATCTTTGCTGGAGGAAGACAGTCACAGGAGGTGGGCCTTGAGGTGGATGAGTGCCACCCCACCTCCAGGAGGAGTCTGCCTTTGCAGCAAGCAGCCTGATAGCTCTCAGCTTTGCATATGGGTGTGACATAGCCTGTCTCCAGCTTTGGCTAGCCAGTCGTGCCACATCCGCCATGAAAGACTATATCTCTCCTCAGGAACTATAAGCTAAATAAATCTCCCTTTCTCCCTTAAGTTGATTGACTCTGGGTGCTCTCTCACAGCAATACTTAAGAGAAATTGTTACACATGTATATTACATGACAGAGAAAAAAAATCGAAAATACAAACCTAAATGTGCACAGGGGATAGAGACTATACAGATATAATACTTTGGTACAGAGAATTTGAATAGGTAAAGAGAAGTCACTTTCAAGCTGAGTGACAAGGAAAGATTTCACAAAACTGAAAGGAAATGACAAATTCCCCAGGAGAAGAGGAGTCAGAGTATAGCAAAGGAAATAAAGGCCTTCTGGGGAGCCCTGCATTTTGCACAGGGATGAGCCTGCTGGCTGCTGTAGATGGAGGGCCTGACGGAACAGTTCCCATCCACCTGCAACCTCGGGACCCGTGTGTGATCGCAATCTTCATCTTTGCCCATTTTAAGATGAATTCATACTGCTGGTGTCTTCATAAGAGCAAACCAAAAAAGGAGAGACATGCAAGAAGCCACAGGTAACAGGTCACAGGTCACAGGAAGGACTGACGGGAGTGGCTTAGGGATCAGTCCAGAAATGCAATCCCCAGGAGCTCGAAGAAGCCAGAAAGGGTTTTGTCTAGAAACTTGATGGTCTCTTCATTTTATTTAGGTCTTCATGCTCACACATAATATGTGCTGTAACTAATCCCCCTCAGGCTTCCCCTATGTCCCTTGCTCCTTCACCCTTTTGTGTTTGTCTCCTTTGCTCCCAGATGACAGAACTTTTATTTGCCTGCCACAGTACACACACGATGATTTTACACATCCATATAAACTCCTGGACTCTGACAGGAGAGAAAACATACGATATTTACTTTTCTGAGACTGGCTTTATTTGGTTAATATTATCTCCAGCTGCACCGATTTTTCTGCAAATGACATAATTTCATTTTTCCTGAGGATGAAAGAAACTCCACTGTAGATTTAAGCCACAGTTTTACCATTGTCTTCTCTGTTGTGGGACAGTTACGTTGGTTTCACAACTTTAACCTATGTTTAGCTTGCTTGAGTCCCATTCTTACCAGGGCAGCCTGTGCTATATTCAAATCCACAATTCTGTGGCATCAGAGTTCCCAAGAGCTTGGACTAGAGGTGTGTGCTGCTTCCCTCCCAGGTTTAAGTTTATGATGTGTGGGAGACATGGCAGGTATATACTGTCACATGACTATCACTCATGTAGACAAAAATTATAATTCGGCTGCTCCAAGATATATCAAATAGTTACCAGGTATTGAGTAATGAGACACTTGTGTTCAAAGATGAAATGTCACGCTGACTGACCCCGGTTATTACTGTGACTAGAGGACACAATGTAATTAATTCCTGGTGACACTGGAAGAGGATTGTGTGAGGTGGACCATGATAAGTTGGTCACAAGATTTAGTTTCTTAGTTGTGATCTGTCAAAATGTTTATGTTTACAGTATTGGTGATATATATGTAAGAGCCTTGACTGGTCGATTTAAGCTAACATTTCTAATATGATAGTTTTCACATCTTTGTCTTTGATCAGTTTTCATAATCGATTTATAATCTTCCTCACTTTTCCTCATTCAGGGAAAAGATAAATACTAATGCTAGTGTGAGATTACGGAGCCTTTCATTTATGTTTCAATTTTTATTGGTAAACTATTTCAAAGAGGCAATCTGCGAATCACACCAACATTGGCTTGAAGCATTTGCCAAGTTTTTGCTGAGCAAATAAAAGGAAATGAAACCATCGTTCTAGATTTACTTTAAAAGTACCTTTGACCTTAAGTAAATAATTAAATATTAGTGGGAAGAAAAATTACTTCAAAGATAGATAAATGTCTACTTGCTCTAAACTACATTAACATGTTCTTTTGGACCACTTGTAATATGCACCAGTCTCCCTATTTTCCACAAGTCACACCTGTAGTAACAAGAGACGTCTTTGAAGACCAGGGTAGGCAAGCTTGTAAGCAACAGCTATGGTGGCTGCATTGGGGCAAGATTAAATGATGGCATCAAGGGACTGTACGCCATTGGGGCATTTGACTTGAACATATTAAACTCAGGCACCTTTGCCTGCTGAGCCGGCTCACTGACCTTAAAGGTTCTCTTCTGAATGGAGCTTTAGTGATGATATTTATTGAGTTAGCAATTCCTGCGCACTTGCACTTGTGAATCAAAGACTGAAATACGCTATCTCCCTGCCGATGAAACTAGCTGCTCTCCTCACCAATGCTTGTTTCCCCCGTCCCCCTTTCCATGTCACCCTTCTCTGTTGAAAGACAGCGGCTAACTATGTACTTGGGAAGTGAATGAGGGTAGAATTCAGGAAACTGGAGTTGTAGACATTCTGGGTATGAAGATGGTCAAAAGCAGCATTTCAAAGGGATTGGTAGCTTTTAAATTTAATCTTTAACTTTAATACATCATAATGTAAGAAAAATTTCAAGAGCTCTATTAAATATGTCCTCAAGATTTGCATATATATAAATCATATATATATACAGAAATATATATGTATATATATATATATATATATATATGTCCATGGACATTGAGTTTATTACCTTAAACATTAAAGTTGTCTTTATTGCCCTTTTAAGTAGAGGGTTTCTCAAGTTTTAAGTCTGACTTTCCACTGGGCTCCCTAATTAAGAAAACACAATGAAAACAGTTTTCGTCAACTAACAAATAGGAGACTGCAGGAATCTAAATGATCCCAGCATGAAAATTATAGTTTGTAGAGATTCAATTTTGCTCCTTGGATTCCCACGGGTGAAAGGGATGTTTGTTGAGCGGTGGAGGACATCCGAAATTCCTTGCATAAGTGACCCCATGTGGTAGAGCTTCAGGACTGGCATCACGTGTTCATCTTCAGAGGCGGTGTAGTGCAGTGGCAAGAAGAGTAGGAGATGTTGATCTGAGGCCCATTTGGGGCCATAACTCAAAGTCTCTTGGAGTCGGTTTTTAATGCAATGAATATATTATAAGAACCATGAATTAATGGTCAAGGTCTTTTAATTTCTAATCCATATGTATATATGTATTATGAATATAGGATCTATATATATTTGTGGAGATGTTCTTTTTTATAAAAAGACATTTCAATTTTTTATTTGTTTATATATTTACTTATTTGTTTATTATCTTTTTATGTATTCGAGGGGGGAGGGGAGAGAGAGGCACACTTGTGCATACCTGGGCATGGGTGTAGGCCAGAAACCAACTTTCACAATCTGGTTGGTTCTCTCCTTTCATCCTGCTAACTTCCAGGGATCAAATTCTGGTCTCCAGGTTTGCAAGCAGGTTGCAAACCTGCTTAGCTATCTCACCCACCCAGAGTCATGTTTTCCTTTAAAGATTCTTCTGCAATGTCTGATAGGAAACTAAATAATCTGCAGTACGCTTCCTCGTGATGCTGTCTCCACATTGTGAAACAGTTAGCTTTATTTTTTTTGATGTCTAAACCTAGTGCTCAACCTGAAACATAGTTTAAGCTATAGACAATTAGCCCAGCAAAAATGACGTCTGTTCGTTCTTTAATATTTCATTTATTGAGTTGAGAAAGAGTGAGAGATCATGGAACACATATGGAGGTCAGAAGACGACTTTAAGATGTCTGTTCTCTCCTTCCACATTGTGGGCTCCCAGGATCAAACTAGGTCGCCAAGGCTGGATGCAGGTATCTTTACCTGCTGAGCCGGCTATTTTTCCCTTATTGTTTTCCTCTCACTGATCCTTATTAATCTAATTTAAAATATGTGAGAGATAGAAAGAAAATACCCTGAACTTCCAGGGGTGAGTTTCTCTAACATGGGGATTCTCCACCTCCTTGCAACAAAGCTAGCTTTAGGCTCACTGACCCTAAAGGTTCTCTTCTGAATGGAGCTTTAGAGATGATATTGACATGAAGTGCCCATTGCCAAGACTGGGTTGAGCTCTATCTCGTTTGGGAAGTATCACTGAGAAGTGTACAGAATAGAATCCCCAGCTCCAGCTCCCCTCCCAGATCCTGGTCCTTGTCAGTTTCCCCTTGTGATGCCTTGTGGCTGCTGAGTGGCATGATCAGCCGAAGGCAGGGATTTTTCTGGATAGCTGGTCTTTGCCATTGGGTGCGATGACCAGAGATCACATTAAAAGCCCCACAGCAAGCATTAGCACCTGGGATTTCCCACCTGCCTTAGTTTTGAATGTGTGATTCCAGACCTTTGTTCCCTGGCTAGCTTTGTTGCAAGGAGGTGGAGAATCCCCATGTTAGAGAAACTCACCCCTGGAAGTTCAGGGTATTTTCTTTCTATCTCTCACATATTTTAAATTAGATTAATAAGGATCAGTGAGAGGAAAACAGTAAGGGAAAAATAGTCATTTGGTATAATGAAATATTGAAACATTTGCTATGCATCTACTGAGGTAATTGCAGGGCAATCTGTCTTGGCTGCCTAAATACAGGTTTCAAAACTGGGCAAGTCTGGATCGTTATCACCCACTCCATTATGAAACCCTGACATGCAAGTGCTCTGAGTTGGGTCACGTTTTCCACCAGATACTTGGATGTCCCCTCAGTGGGATGGCCTGGTGACAGTTAGCCATATGGTAGCACACACAAAAGTACATCTAGAGCTTAGAGTTCCATTGCTCTCAGGTGGAAAGAAAGAATACCTCTCTCCTCTGCAAACTGCTAGAAGTGTTTCTTTGTCCATTCCTGGGGGTGCCTGTGATGGGTCCCGTGCACATGGTTAATTCTGCTCACGTGACTTACAAGGAAGTGGAACATGTCGAGTTGATGCTTCAACAGGCTCAGATAGCAGCATTATTAAGCCATGCTGGTAGATGATAAATGAGTAATAACAGCAGTTTTGTCATTAGGCACCAGTGCTTGACATCTGTAGTAGCAAGAGAGGTCTTTGTAGACCAGGGTGGGCAAGCTTTGTAAGCAACAGCTATGGTGGCTGCATTGGGACAAGATTAAATGATGGTATAAAGGGACTGTACGCCATTGGGGCATTTGACTTGAACATATTACACTTCTTCCATCAAATCCATGTCTGCATAGAATGTTTCTCTTTACTTGGTCAACTTGTAGGATTTTTAAAATGAAATGTTTTATAAAACATGCACCACAAAGTAGCTTCTCCACAGAGGGCATGGCATACAAATCCAGGGGAATTTGATTTATAGTGGGATGAATATGACACACTGAGGTCATAGCTAGAAGAGACCCTGGAGGGGGAAAAATTTCTCTGTCTACAATTAGCTTCATAATTAAAAATAACTTAGAACTGACTTTCTCATCTAAGATTAATCTATCAACTCCATGATTGAGGCAGCCCTTGGGAAAGCAAAGGTCTTACTTAAGTTTCAGTGAATGAAATGTAGACAGGAGGTGAGGTCGGATCAGACAAATGTGTTTGTGGCGTGTCCATGCAGCCCAGGGGAACATGCATGTGTATGCATGAACATGTGGAGGCGACATATCAACTTTAGGTCTCATACCACAGGCTGACTCCCTTGTGCTTTGAGAGAGGAACCCACATTGGCCTGAAGATGTATCTGCCGGCCGTGTGCCTTGGCTTCTGTCTGTCTGTGTCCCCAGTACTGGGTTTTCAAGCACCTGTCACCCCATCATTTTTTTAATGTAGATTCTGGGGTTCGGATGAAGGATCTCATGCTTACACATGAAGGAACTTAACAATTGAGCTATCCTCTCCCCTTGACACCACTTTTTAACTTGCTGACTAAGGACTGTTTAGAAGCTTAATCTAGCTCTTCCTTATTTCACAAATCATTAATTAAGAACCCAAGCCTTTTGAAGAAAATTATCACAGCAAGTATGCCAGTCAGTTTTAGCTGTCAACTTGATACTTGAGATGTGGGTCACTGGGCATACTTGTGAGGAATTTAGCTAACACAGACTTCTCTCCAATCAAGCCTATAGGAAACTGTCTTAATTGTGTAATTGATGAGGCCAGCTCATGGTGGGTGAGTCTAGCCCCTGGATAAGCTGAAAAGATAAAGGAATCTGGTTAGCATTGGAGGCAAGAATGCTTAGAATGAACATATGTGGCCTTGGTCCTTGCTCTCTCTGGGGTTTTGACTTTGGATATAATGAGGCCTCTCTCCTGCCACATGGACAGCAACCTAGAATTATGAGTGATCAATCCATTGCTCTCCCAAATTGCGAGGGTTGGGTAGTTATTACAGCAACAAGTCATGAAATGAAGACAGTTCTTTCTCCTGGAGGCTAAGGTAAGTTGTTTCAGGGTGAAAGTGACAGATGAAGAGTCAGGTTTAAAGTCATGTGTGGATGTGAGATAGTCCAGGAGCATGACCCTGTAGCTAATTCAACTCCTGCTTCCCTGCTGTTTCTCTGACAGGGGTTACTTCTTCATAGTACACTGAGGAGCAATGCTGCACACTTTAAACTTCATCTTCATCTTTCACTGTGACATCAAGTGCAACATGCTATTATCCATATTTTACATATTTTATTAAGGACAGTTGCATGGTCCTAAGCCAACTTCACTAAGATGATCTTGTTTTACAATACTTGCCAATTTCAATGGTGCAAATTTTCTTATCCTGGTTCTCCTACTAAGATTTTTCAAAATTAATTCATCAGCTCACACTCCTCAATCACTCCTGAATACTTAATATTTCCCGCTCCCAAGACTCTGTGTGTGTGTGTGTGTGTGTGTGTGTGTGTGTGTTATGTGTGTGTGTGTGGATAAAAAAGGTCACTTGACTATGTGTGCCTATGGGCCCAAGAGTGACACCTGGAATCATCCTAGATTGTTCTACCTCCTTACTGTTTTGCTCTGTGTTTTCCCAGGCTCTGCCTTCTAGGCTATGATTACAGGACAACACCATTTCCACCTGCTTGTTGTTGTTGTTGATTCTGTTGTTTTACGTGGGATCTTGACTTAGGGCCTTTTGCTTGCAAAGCAAAAGCTTTAACCCTTAAGCCACCTCCCCAGCCCACAAAGCCTTTGTTGCCATCTGTATCTTTCTCCAACTCTTCCAGCTCCTATACCTTCTCTCACACTAGCATTTGCATCAGCTTGGCCCATAAACAAACATCTACCTTCTATCATGTGTTAATATTCAAACTTGTCCTTTGTCCTTTTTGAATAGCCTTGAACTCTCCAGAAGAAGGATTTTCCTCTATAAATCTACATTTACACAGCATGTTGCTTACCAAAGAATCTCATAAGATTATCGATTAAATTGTACCTATTGGTAAATCACATATACTCCTACACAAAACTTTTGTAAAGAGTGGCTGTAAAAGGCAGTGAAGAAGAACAAAACTGAAAACAAAGTTTTCAAACCATAATTCAGAACACCAAAGACCCTACATTAATCACCTGGAACCAGGCCAGCCAAATCTCTCCCCATCCTAAAGCTCAGGGAACCTTGCAGAAGAGGGGACAGCAAGATTGTAAGAGCCTAAAGATGGGGAGGACCAATGATATGCAAGATACTCCAGACAAGTCAGGTTATAGCCACAATGTGATCGGACTTTGCCTGACCTGCACAATGGCTGACATGTCAACAATTCCCAAAGTCTAGCATGGATCACAGGGGAGAAGGCTCTAGGCAGTAGGATCCTTTAGAGGCAAGGGGTTAACCAGTCATTACAGAGTTCCCATGCTAATGGGGAGCCCAAGAAGGAGCCCTAAGCTATGCCACTGAGTCCTGAACCCTCACTAGTGTAGACAACTCAGAGGAAAATTCAGCGCCCACATAAACAGATGCTCTGGAGGATGGAGGGAGAAAGCAGGAAGCACTAAGAGAGGAGGAGGAAAGAGTGGAAAAGGGGGGGAGTGGAATGGGGGAAAATAAAGAGGAAGGGAGAGGGGAGAGAGAAGAGGGGGACCTATTGAGTTTTTATAACTAGGCAAAAAAATAAAAAAATAATAAAAAAGAGTGGTCTTAACAAGCTGACGGCCAGTGTCAATGTAGAAACAAGACGTACTTTGACTCAAGGGGAAGTTGAAAGGTTCGAGCCAAGGCAGCGTGCGCACGCTTTTCCCTTCCTACTTTCTTGAGACGACTGCAGAACTTTGCTTCTCTGCAAATCAAGCTATGATTCTTCTCCTTTATTCTTTTTTTTTATCCATAACCCAACTTGACAAATACGTAGAGTCGGGTGATTTCCGATTCCTTTTTCTCCGCACGCAGAGCTGGAAAAGACACGGGCTGGGATTCTTCCTACAGGAGCTTTAATGAGCGTGGCCAACTCCCTCCAGACGCAGCTCTGGCATTTCACAGCCTCTGATGGTTCACAGGATCACAGCCTGTCTCCTTGGCACGCTGCTTTTAATATGCATTTGCAGATCTCCTTTTTTTGGAAAGGCTCAAAGAGGAAAAAAAACATATTTTTGAAACTCTTGAAAGTCTTTGTAAAACTGAAATTAAATCCTTTCTTTCTAGGTTTAATCTTAACCATAGTTCCAAATCAAAGTAGAAAGAGAGGAATTCATTTGGAATCGGAACTGCTTGGAAAACATAAACATCCTTGGGCCGTGGTTCTCCAAATATCCTACACCGTTTTAATTCAATGTAATTTACTTGGTCATCCCTGAAAGATAGATCGACCATGAGGCAAGCTTCCTACAGCTCTACCAGGATGATACTTTTCCGGTCCTCTCCATCTCATTTTTTCTTTAAATACCAGGTGATAATAGGAGGCAAGGTCCTCCAGGGTGACAACTTCTTTTGGTGATATGTATGACTCTGGGACTTGACACCATTTCTGGCTCTCCTGTGAACAGGGTTCCACCTTTGGTGAGAAAGTGAGCTTTGGTCCAGCAAACACATGCAACTCGGCATGGGCTTATTGATATTTTAATTGTTCATTTTCTATGGAAAACTGCAATGCATGGACCACACTGACACTCTCTATTTCTTGCTCATCCTGACTCCCTATTTATGCAGGAAATAAAAATGTCCAAAATGCGAGGGAAGCAAATAATCAGCAAATACAATCCAAAAAGTAATGGGATAGTTTCGAATTGATAAAAACGTGATGAAACATTATTTTGGGTTTTTCCCCATACATATATGTTTTATACATATTTTGTAAATGTGCAAAGAAACAACCTAGAACACAAAGACTAATTAGATGGTTTAATTCAGCCACGGTTGAGAATTCTCAATAAACTGGATATGGTAATGAGTTAAAGTTGTAGATGATTCTATTTTTAGTGAAACGCTATACTTCTGAGTAAAGTGCTGTTTGGCCTATCTTGGTGTCTCTTCCCTTTGCAGTTTCTTTTTTTTAATTCAATTGTGTGTGTGTGTGCATGTGTGTGTGTGTGTGTGTGTGTGTGTGTGTGTGTGTGTGTGTAGAACCACGGACAAATCCGGAAACCACCATGGACCGCTTCCACCTCCTCCTTGTTTACTGTGTCCCGGGATTCACAGGCTCCGCCCTACCAGGACCAGAAACGCAGGCTGCCCCTGCTTCTGTCCGGCATCTATATGTGGGGTCTAGAATCCGAACTCAGGATCTTCTGCCTGCAAGGCAGAGGCTTAATCCCTGAGCCACCTCTCCAGCTCCCCTTTGCACTTTCTTAAAGAAAACTTTATTCATTCATTCATTTAGTGTGTGTGTGTGTGTGTGTGTGTGTGTGTGTGTGTGTGTGTGTGTTTGCTGCCATTTCTACCTGGCGTTTTTGTATGGGACCTGGGATCTGAACTCATGACTTTCTGCTTATGAAGCAGAGGCTTAACCCCTGAGCCATCTCTCTAGCCCATCCCTTTGCACTTTCTCCTCTGCTCTAGCATCTGGATCCCAGAAGCAAAACAGTCATCTGGCAGCTGTGGTGGGTGAACCATGATAGCAACACAAGCTCTCAATGTCCTGTCGTCCTCCAGGTGTGTGTGTGTGTGTGTGTGTGTGTGTGTGTGTGTGTGTGTGTGTATGTGAGACATCTACTCTTCAGTGATATGGATACATGGCACACCTGAAGTAGGCCATGGTGTTTTAATGGAATGGAAGGTAAATTGGAAGAATTTGGTGGAATTTGCTTGATAGCAGAGAAGCAAACATGGCTAGTCAACACAGGTCAGGATCAGAAAGAGCAAAGTCAGCTTATGCCTACAAACTGGCCCGTGTAGTAATTATATTTGTTATCCAAACCTTTTATGTTTTTAGAAAGCACCAGCTTTAATGTTGTGAAAACATATGATCTTTTTCTTGAGAATGATTGGGATAAAAAATAAACTGTTTATATTGAATGAAGATTTTATCAATGCTTCTAGTTTCTTCATGTAATTTACAGTCAAAGCAAAAATCTGGCTAATTTTGAGAATGGGTGAATGAAACTTCTTGAAAACTAAGGCGCATAGCTGGATCATGAGGTCATAGCTGGGTCGTGAGGTCACAGCTGGATCGTGAGGTCACAGCTGGATCATGAGGTCATAGCTGCATCATGAGGTACTTCTTCCAGTTCCTGGAGGAGACCCCCTCTTGTGTGACATTTTCCTAGGCGCAGAGCTTGATGATTTTTACCCCCAATCTGATCTAGGAGAGGAATTATGTTCTGTCTGGTCCTGTAGCAGTTAAAAATGTTCTCTTTTGGAAGGGAGAATATTTAAGGGTCAGGAGGTTCCTGAAAATGACAGGTGTGGATCAGGTGAGCAGCTTGGAGAAGTTTCCAAGGAGGAAGCTGTATGTCTGGGAGCTCCAGGGTGCAGCTTCAGCATACTGTACCCACATTAAGGTGGGCTTTCTGGTCACAAAGCTTCCTTCGAGCTGTATAAGCTCCTGTTAGCTAGCAACTCTCACTCATATTCCTATAAGCAGCCCCAGATAAGCCCATTGGTTAGACCAGACTTGGGTTTGCTATACTTTGGTCTGTTGTTGAATCCCTCGTCTAGGAGGGATAGATGTTCCTGTGATATTTCCCCAGGACAAAATTCACATAACACCTTCTCTCTGATTTCCATGGTGGCTACATTAGTGTATTCCCCTGCCTTGGGGTGCAGGAGTGTCCTTGGTGAGTTTTCCCCACACCTGAATTTGCACATCTCTGACAACTGAAGCACTATTCAGACTAACGGAGTCAACGGACTAGCTTAGGTGGTCAGTCACAGAGGAACGGATAAATAAATTCCCAGCTATGCAAATACAGTTTTATTTAACCACGAGGAGGCATGAAATTACATTATTTGTAGGAGAATAGATACAACCAGAATTAATCATATGAAATGAAATCTGTCATATTCTAAAAGCAAGGATCACATAACTTCTTTCATTTGTGGATCTATTACATATATCCTAGACATTACATATGTGTGTGTGTGTTTGTATATATGTATGTATGAGAGAAGATAAAGCAAGATCAGGGGAATAAAGACTAGTAAGCAAGGATGGGAGAGAAGAGTGGGGTGTGAGAGGAATGTGACCCAAGGACGTGGTACACTTGTGTGACAATGTCACTATGAAACCTGTCACCATGTGCAAAAATTCAAGTACACCTGCACATTAACTTTTAAAAAAAATAACATGTATTTTAAGTCTCTTTTTTATTCTTTTAGATGGAAAGTAGAGTGTGACCAGTGCCTGTAATTCCAGCACTCGGAAGATTGATGCCTGACTATGAGTTAATAGTGAACGTGGCAGTGCAGCTAAACTTCATTGCAATTTTAAATATATGTATTTATTTAAGATTTATTTAAGTGTATCTATTTTATCTCTCTCTCTCTCTCTCTCTCTCTATATATATATATATATATATATATATATATTATATATATATATATATATATAAGAGGGAGGTGTCCTGGCACATGGGGGACAGTCACAGGACAACTTTCAGAAGTCAGTTCTCTCATTCTGCCATGAGATCTTCCAGGAATCACACTCTGGCTGTAAGTGTGTGAGCAGGTGCTATCTTGCTGAGCGATCTCACTAGCCTTCCATTACTTATTTCAATGCATAAGTACGCAGTGGTCACTGAGCATCCAGGAGGAAAGTGAAGTATGGACAAGCTAAGAACACAGAGCCAAGAGGGCACAGAGCATGGGTGTCGGAGCAGGGATGAAATCTCCCTTCTTCTCCCGTAGCTGGTGTCCTGGGGTAGGAGTCCCTGAGAACTGCCCTTTCCCTGCGTGGGCGGCAGTGAAACCCTCAGTCACATGCCAAGAGCATCTGTGGAAACAGAAGAATTCGGAAGCATAGCAGATGGCCACCATCTCAGAACTAAAGTTGGGTTGATAAGAAGATTAAGATGGTCCCTGTGGAACAGGCAGGCATCCCAAGAGGAACATCTCCTTTTCAGCCGTTCTTCCCCTCCAGAATTTCCCTGCAGCAATGTATGCATAACACTGCACGACAAAGCCAAGGACTTTGATGTTCTTGTTATTCAAATTTTGCACCAAGTTAAAAGCAAAGTTTTGTGATTCACGAGACAGTGAAGACTTTTTGAAACTCTCTGCGTCTTTTCTGCAATGACTCACCAGCACGACGTTTATCTGTGCCCTATGATGAACCTCACCGGCTTTTCCTAACTGACTTTGCTACTCTGTATTCCCATAATCTATTTTTAATAACTGGTGGTGCGTCCACACCATAACATGGTGCTTTTTTTTTTTTTTTGCAAACATCTTTGGGAGCGTGTAGACTCATCTGCCAATACACCAAATTCCTCATGCAATACACTGAATTCCCTCACGTAACTGCTCGTAATAATTTTATGCTTCTGGGTTTGTGCTGCTGTTGTTATTTACACCACGTTCTCTGCCTAAGAATCTGCATTTTGCTCTTTGCTCCATCACAGTGTGATTGTGAGTTGTCCCCCCCACAAGCTTGTGCGCTTGAATACTAAAGCTGATTTCATGTTCAGGAAGGTCGCAGCACCTCTGAGAGGCGGAGCCTCGCTGGAGAAAGGCAGGCCGCAGAGGGCAGGCTTTGCAACTTGTTGTCCAGCTCTTCTTCCTCTTGAAGTTTGCTCTGGCTTCCTCTGCCTTCACGATGACGGCTATGGCCTGACCTGGCCTCAAGATTCTGCCTCCAAGCTTCGCCTTCTGCTGTGAAGCTCCTGCCACAATGAACTTTTCTTTCCTCTTGAGTCATAGACCAAATAAATCTCGCTTTCTCACCTTACTGAAGTGCATGAGTATTGTCTCACGGAAACAGAAAGAGTAACTATCACAGCTCAGTTCTCTAATTTCTTTCTTCTTAATGTGTATCTTTATGCTCTCTTTGTAGTTTGGCTGTCATTATAACTTGGTATAAGAGGTACGAGGTTTCCATAGCAACTCAATGCATTTTATATTCTTAGATATCTATGCCTTTCTTAATTCAGCTTAAATCTGTGCTTAAATCTATTGAGCACATATTAAATGCTAGCATAACTAAAGTACTGTGAGTATACAATGGCGGACAAAACCTGCTCCTTCTTTCAGAAATTATAATCCAAAGGAAGCAACAGACGTTATTAAAGAACCACAAATAATAATGAACCCAATAATTCCACTACCAAGGAGACACACCAGTTAGGTAGAGGAGTCAACTTGACAACCTGAAGGCTGAGGCTTTGGGTGCATCTGTAGAGAATTGGTAATAATTAAGACAAATCCTGAGGATGCCTGTGGGAGACTCTAATGAATGAGGGGAGACACATGATGAGTAGATGTCACAGTAGGCACAGGTGCTAACTTCATGGCTGAGGGTGTGAGCTCTGGGCACATTTGTAGAGAATCAGAAGTTGAATTAAGCCTAGAATGAACCTGCAAGAGAGTGTGTGGTAGATGGGGAAGGCCCAGTCCATGGTGGGTGAGACTAGACCCCAGGCAGGGGAATAAAAGGAGGGAAGTGCTTGAGGAAGGAGGCATCCTTGTGTACACTTGGCCAGACGTGCTGGTCTGGCAAGCATCGGCTCTCTCTCAGCGGCTATGCGGATGTGGCATGGCCAGCACCCCCGACCTTTGGGCATGGTGATGGCGCATACTTGCTGCCAAGCGGACTGAGAACTGCAACCAGACTATCGTGAGAGGATAAGCCCCTTACTCCCTCAAGCTGTTTTGTCATGATTTTATCATCAAACATGAAGATGAACTGCGGGTGGATAAAATGCGGAGAGCTGGTTGAGCATTTCAGCATACTTTGGCAGAACCACGGACTAGCCACTGGAAACATTTGCCCCTCTCTCAACCATTCCTGTAGAGAAGGGGTGGCCACTTCCCTCCATCCTTGATGTTGGTGAGAGTGTTCGTGGGTGGACGAGGAACCAGAATCGTCTAAAACAGACTCTACTACTGTTTCATGCAGATAGTAGTGGAACCATAGAGTGAAATTTATTAGTGTAAATTACAGCCCCGGCTGGTCAAATTTTTTGGATAAGGACGTCATCAGGACCTGTGTCTTCTTAGGACTTCTGAACTTATAAATCCCTCAACTTTAAAACTGAAGAATACTTATGCAGGCCTTCTAGTATGTCTTCTAATATTATCACTGAAGATGTCACGTCTATATCTCTGTCTCTTAATAAACAGCAATGTAGAAAACTATTTTCTCTCATTTTGACCAAGCCAAATGGGCCAAAATATTCTTGAGACAACCTAATTGTCATGTTTAGAGCTCTCCCAAATAGTTAGTTACATTAAAGTTCAGATTTTTGAAGAGGGGAAGGTGGGTTAGCCAGCAAAGGACTTCCCACAGAAGTGTGGGAACTGGAATTCAGATGCCAAGATCCATGTAAACACTGAATGTGATGGGGTCAGTGCCTGTAAACTCTAAGCATCTATAAGAAATAGGAGGCAGAGACCTGAAGCTCTCCACAGACTTACTGACCTGTTAGCCTGACTTACACAGGTGAAGAGGCCTTGCTTGTTGGATGTAAACAGGTGGGAACCAATACCAGAGACATGCCTTATTCTATATACACGCACTATGGCATGTGCCGCACTCACACCCGCATGCACTCATGCAGCATATGTATATAAAAGACAATGAAGGAGCTTGTTTTTCACTTTGCTGCTCTGGATTCGTTTGCTCATCCTGTGCATCTTAGAAGTTCAAAAGTGCCGAGGACAGAAAAGCAGCTAGAAATGTCAGCAACAGCTTTTGGATATACAAGGATTTTTAAGCGACCCTTAGTGGGAATAAAAGGATTCCGAATGGTCACATGATTTCTAGACAAGCACACAGAATGGCATCCGTCACAGTGCACCGTTCTCTACCAAACTCACCTCACATACATCTTTCCACATGTTCTATGCTGTGTCAGACCCTCTCGATTTTTAGTCATTGCAACTATGAATAGATATGAGAAAACCTTTTGGGTTACTGTGAAACAAATACCTGTTAATGAACAGTCAGGTTTATTGTCTCAAGCAAAATGGTCTTGCAGCATGAAAAATGGCTTTTTAACCTGTACTCGTGAACATACTTTATAGTTGAGATATTTGTTTCCTTGAAAGCGACAACACAATGAAAATCCATGTTTTTATTATTAAAAAAAGAATGATTTCACTTTTATAGAAGCAAAAATGGAACAAGAAACCTGCAGGGTGGGGCCCTGAGATAAAAGACATGATATAATTATTTTCATTTGGGGCAGGCTACCAGAACCTAACATATCCAGGATGGTTCCTAATAATTTTAGCAATTGCTCATAAAACATAAAACTTAACTGCTCAGTTAAAAGCAGATATTTTTCCAGTCTGTCTTTCTCCATGTGGTATGTTTTAATTATGGGATTTAAGAAATACTGGGTTTTCAATTCAATATCAAAGTGACCAGTGAGATAGAATATCTTTGTCACTATCACCAATTTCTTGCTTTTTGTCTTTAAATAGTATTTTTACACTTCAGCAATGAAATTTCAGGTCATGAAATATGGTATTCATAATATATCACATGAATTCTAGTATTGCAATGAATGTTACTCATTTTAAACAAAGTTAGTTACTTGTACATCATATTTTATACATAGAACATATACCAAAAGTCAAGACTTGGATATGTTTGGTTAGAAATTGCTTATTTATAATTTCTTTGTTAACTGATTATTGTTCCTTATTCATGAAAATGCTTTTCTACACTAAATCTCCTAAGTATCTCTTTGTCTGTATACATCTCCCTATTAAATATTATTTTTTTCTAAAAGTTCCTTTATCTCTTGGTTCTGAGTATCCCCCTAAACAAGTTTGTAAGTGGAGAAAAATATATTATGAAGAGTTTTTCTTAACTTAGGTTTCACAGTCCAATCTAAACACAATTTCTTACTGTATATTGCTATGAACAATAACAAGAGTAATCACTGAGAATCATACTGTATTTTTTTTACAGCCCCAAGGACTCCATCCTAAAAAACTTTTTGCTTATCATCTTCAAAAGTAATATGAGGAGGAATCAGTTTGCAAAATTAGAAAACTTAGATGTGAGATTCACGGTGAAAGTCAAGTCTGTTTTGAATTTCCTTTCCTTCCTCACTACATAGGTACACACACACACACACACACACACACACACACAAACACATTCATTTATACACATATATATTAAGCAACAAAGGACCTTCTTCTTTCAACTATATTTTTATGGCCAACCTGATTTCAAAAGTATCTTGTGAAATGACAAGGTTCTCTGGTAAATTTAAAATTATAATAAGAGATTTAGCATTCACTGAAAAATATACTCACATTTAAAGATTTATTTCTAATTTAACCTTTTAAAGTAAAACTACATAAACTACATAAATCTACAACTTACTAGTCATTTTTGCCTGCTATGTTTACTACTAATATTTAAAAACATCACCTCCACTGTTTTTAATTTCACATATACAGCTTCAACGGACTTACTCTGTTCTCTGACATATTTCTTTGCCCTAAAATAATGTGGCCAAACACTTGAGCTGTAGCACGAGGCAAACACTGTCCAGAAACTAAATGTCCAAATTATCTTCCATCTCGTTTTTTCCTCTGCCTGATGAGTTGATAAAGGAAGCCCAGTTAGAAACATCACACTCACACAATTTCTAAGCAATCTCTCTAGACAAACATGACTTGAATACGTAAAGGGGAATCCAAGCCCCAAATCCCAGTTTCACATATGGAACCTTGGAAGTGTGCACCTTCTTTTGAGTCCTTAGATGCCAGAAAATGTGCTCCAACAAGGAGACCATATTTGGAGGAATTGCAAAGAACTCTTGACTGTTTGCCGAATCAAATGGTACGGTGTATATATCATTCAGGTGGCGAAGCTGTAACGCGTAGCTGAAGACCTGTGATTCTCATGCAATTATGAGATGAAAGTGAGATAAATTGGCACTCACAGTTGTGGCAGGTGGCCCCGCTGTATCCTGTCTCATCGCAAGTGCATTTGAAGCTGTCCCATGTTTGTGAGCACTTCCCACCATGCTCGCAGTGATTGGGCACGCATCTGTCAGAGAAAGACACACACAGAAATGAACCCACAAACAAATGAGATTTATGAGTGGCCAAATTCCAAGCTGTTGGAACAATCTATCACTTCAACGCCAGGTTGCCTTACTGAGGCAATTAATCCTTGTTAGTTTAAGCAGATTAATATGATTCATGATGGAAGGTGCCAGGCACACAAAAGATGATGTATCACAGGCCTGGTGTTTCCCAGTTTGGAATAAACAGGAGATGCTAACACACAGTTGAAGGATTCATTTGCATAGCACAGATTTCATTTTAGCCCCTTGTTACCGAAGACAAAGATCCTGACTTAAGTTTCCTCCTGGTAAGAGATAGATGACAAGTCTTCTTTTGGTCATATTTTCCTCTTTATCAAGGTCAATACCAAGATAGACGTGGGGAGCAATGAGCTTGCCATAACAAATTAACTTTTTTTAAAATGTCTACAGCAGTAGCAATAAGAATATACTAACCAGATAAGTCAAACTTTCTAAGTCTTCCAAATATCTTCCCTATGCCTATCTGAATAATTAAAGATACCTACTTAAAATATGCAGAAGTATAATTTAGGAGAGGTAGGAGCAGAATGTGCAACTGTATTCAAATACACAACTTTATTCAATAGCTAAGTGTGATCACTAATCTTTTTGAACTTTCATTTATTGTTTGAAAAGGGATTAATTACACCTATCTCACAAACACATTAAAAACATGCTGTTGTTAATTCCTTTGATTTCTGAAAAGATGCATAGCATAGGAAAACTGCAATTCCCAATTTCAAGGGACATTCACATTGAGCGATGCTTAAATGATGATGAATATGTCTATCTCTGCAAACATTTATTGCTTATATTAAAAATATTCCACATCCTCTTTGAAACACATAGTTTATATTATTCCCCACTCCTGACCCTAACCCGTGGCTGAGTAACCCTTATTCTCCACCCACCTTTTATAAGACCGAAATGAGATTGTGTGATTATTTTGCTTAATGCCCTCATGTTCCACACACCTTGTCTGCACTGATAGAGATTTCTCCTTTTATAGCTGAATGGGATTCCCTTGTACATAGGCACAACATTAACTTTGGAGATAATGGTCTTGAAGTTGATTAGAAATAGATAGGAATAGAGGGTCAATAAGTGGAAACCATATACATTTGTACATTGGCTTCCAGGGAACAATTTTTTTTTAGCTTGATGGAATCTTAACATTAGTAGAGTTGAAATGTATTCTGGAACATTCCTATTTCAATAGTACAAACACTTTCCTTTTTGGCTAGTATCATCTCTATCCATTTATCACTTCCTCTCTCCTACATACCTACAACCTGTTTCTTTATAACCTATGTTAGGGTGCTTATGGATTGAAATGGGAGATGCTGTCTTGTCATATCCACATTAGAATGAATGCCTAGCTCTTCACAGGCGTCTCCCTCACACAGAAATTTTAGCTCAAATTAATGGAGGGGAATCTACCTCAGTGTGGCCAGGCAAAGAATTGAGAGAGTCATGCTGTGTGGGAACCCTCTCTTGTAATGTCCTAGAAACTTCCTGCTACAAAATTGGCTTTGGGTGGTCTCCAGCCTCTGGTTTTCATTCACTGTCTGCTACTGCATCTAAAACCACTTGCTTCAGGGCAGAGCTGAGGCTCCCTAGATCTTACAAAGGTGTGTGGTTTGTCCATGATTCCTGGTAGCCTTTACTCCAGCAGCAAACATTTGCCAAGCACTTGTTCTATGCACAGTATCATAATGAACAAAGAATGAATAAGATTGTATTTATAGCCTCTGAAGAGTCTATTGTTTATGAAAGTAAATATATTATAGAAGAGATACAGAAATGGGAAAAATATCACAAGGGACATCGTGATCATTATAGAGTTTCATATGAGGCAAGTAAGGGTGGGTCCTGATAAGTCTATCAGATTTTTAAATCACCATGGGAATGTTCATGAGAGACTTTCTAGACTGCATTAATAAAGTTGGGAGCCCCATGCTAACTCTGGAGAGGCATCAGAAACTGAAGGAGACAGGAAGATGAGTATCATCCATCACTCTGCATACTGACGGGGATGCAGCATGACCGGTTGCCCCCTGTGTTCCTGCTGGCACCTGTGTCCGTCTTCCCCACCACGAGGGGCTCAAGCAAACCTTCCTTTTCATTAAGTTGCTTGGGTCGGGTGTTTTGTCACAGCAAGAAGGAAAGCAACTAATGCAAGGCATCGCATAGGAATTGTGGGGTCAGTTAAAAACTGTAGCTTGAACCTCATAACACTGAGAAAAGGAGAAAGAGAAGAGGAGGAGGAGGAGGAGAGAGACACAGAGAAAGAAAAAGAGAGAGGGGACATTATTGAAGCACAATGACAAACATCTCAGATAATTGTGATGAATTTAAAAAAAATCACTCTACTTTTATTAGACACTTGCCTTCCCTATAATTTGGCCTTGATATCATGAAGGCTTTAAAGATGATCCTGCTGTAAAAATTAGCATAATTAAATAGATGCTCTGGAGGATGGGAGGGAGAAAGCAGGAAGCACCAAGAGAGGAGGAGGGAAGGAAAAGGGGTGGTAGGGAGGAGGTGAGAGTGGGAAAGGGGGTGAAATGGGGGACAATAGGGGAAAAGGGAAGAGGGAGGGAGAAGAAGGGGGTGCCTATTGGGCTTGTATAACTAGGTAAAAAATGTAATAACAATTGACATAATTGAAAGTTAGAGTAGAGGATAAGATTCATGACAAATACAGTATGGGGAAAATGTTTTGGCATGTAAAATGGACATGAAATGTTAAAAATAGACATAAGAATAGTTATGAATAGAGGATGGAAATATGGCTTAATAAAATAGAGAGTAACGCAGAGAGATTGTGACCAAAATAGTGGGAAGTGGTCCTAGCACAGTGAGACAGAAAAGCCACAGCAACAAGCCTAACAATGAGTGGTGGGGCGGTTCAGATGTGCCGCGGACACAGTCACTGCACTGTGCAGACTCCAGGCATGACCCCCACACTTGGCACTGACCCCCAACAGTGTTTGTTCTCCATGTCATGGAACATGAAGAAAGACGGGACAGACACCGCAAAACCACAGGAAACTAAGATGCCCTTGGTACTTAATTCTGAAATTCAGTTAATAGACGCTTCCGTGTGGTATGCTTACTTCCTAAGTTATTGCAGGTTAATATTAGCTCAGCATAATAGACTGCATCAGTTCGCTGTAGCCATTAATTCATGGGGAGATAGTGCAGAAGTGTATAAAGTGGCAAAGGAAAACCAAGCTGGAATCTAAATGTGCTTTAAATAATGCACCAAGCGGAGACTTCACATCTCAATGATTAAAACATTACTGTGTACTTAACCATGTAGGAAGCACAGAGCCATCAAGTGAGGATAACTGAAGGCAGGAATTTCTTTCAAAATGATTATTTTTACCTGGCGAGATTGTAACGTTTCATTGTCAATGTCTATTTCTTACTGTTTGTCATGGTTTGAACGTGTGCTGTACCCCACAGTGTCACGTGTTTGAGTCTTTGATGCTTATGTTTGGGAAGGGGTGGCACCTTGGAGAAGTGAAGCTTTGCTGGTGGAAGGCTCATCACAGAGGGTGGGGCTTGAGGTTTGATAGACTGATTCTACTTGTTCTGGGTTTGTCCTTGATCTCTCTGCCTTTCCGTCGTCTATGGCTACCTGCTTCAGTCCCCTGTTTTTGACTCCATCTGTCCATGCAATGTGCACAGTGACTTTTGCCATAATGGAATATGTTTCCTCTGGAAACATAAGCAAATAGATCTGCCCTTCTCCCTGAAGTTAAACAACCCTATGAGCATATCATCTCACAGCAAAAGTAACTGTTTACACTGTTTACAGTTGTACAATCGACATTCTCTTTGTGTAGATCATTGGCATTCTAATAGTTAATAATGGGAGATGATTTTTTCCCAAATAAAGTTGATTCATGTAATTTCAGACCTTAGTTATCCATCACTATTTTTAACTGCTAAGACAAATTTATCAAGAAAAAAATGGAAACACACTCAACGGTGCCTTTCAAATGATCATTTCCTCTTCTTGCAGGACCACTTGAATGGACCAACACACAGTTTAGTAATTATCTGTTGGAGCATGCATCTCTTCTATCCTGATGCTTGTAGTGAAGCAGGCCTATCTAGGGGTCTTTGCGTAATCAGGTGTCCGGCACACAGTCAGCATGCTTAGTGAAGGGACTGAAGACACTCATGCATGACATGTCACCACCTTATGTCACCAACAAGTAACAGGAGAGCCACTTGCACTCAAAGGAAAACAGAATTTTTTCCAACCTGTGATTTTAGCTTATGTCTAGATTTTCTCTAATAAACCAGTTCTTTGAGTGAGCCACGGAGAATGTATAAATTGGTTCGTGGCATGTCCTAGCTTGTGACTGTGACTCCATCAGTAATAAATCAAAATGATTTGACTGCTTCCACTTGAGAAGGGCCTGGCTAGGTCTGGGGACATGCAGGGCAGAAGTTGTCAGGTGTCAATTTATTCTGATCAAAGGGCTTCTGAGGAAGCAGTTGATCCAATTGCAAAATGCAAACAGCCGCAGCATCCAGACTCCCTGGGCTGGTCTAACCCTTCCAGTTGAAGCGTGTCTGGGTGTGCTGAAATCTAAATGCATGCTCTTCCAAATGAAAGTTATTTCCACGCAATATATGAGGCAAAACTATATTTTAAGGGGTTGCGTTATATAATATAAAGTGAATCAATATGGGAAGGCCTTTGGATGGATGAGATCACTCAACCTAGGGTTCTGAAGACAGCTGTGATTTTATTATTCCCATCACCATAATTAGTTCCACACTTGGTTTCTATTGCAAAGCATTGCGAGCCTTAGGATTCATGACTAAGGCATAGATAGTGGTAACCAATTTATTTATTCGGGCCATCTTTGTCTTCTGATCCTTGGTTGCACTGATTTAATATCAGGAGCAGAAGAAATTTTATTTCAAATATTTCTTTAAAAATGCACCCGGTACTACAAATCAATGCATTAGTAAACTCCTGGGAATTCTGAAAGTCTCTGTAATGCTGAGCAATTCAAACAAGGCTGGAGACACTGATCCGTGGTAGAACCTTGGCCTCGCTCAAGTACTGCAATTGGTGTGACCTTCGGTACCGTCGTGCATTTGGTTCTGTGTAAACAATGGCTGGTTTTTATCATAGCTCTATGGATCAACAAGGAAATGCACTCGCTGAGTTCCAAATAATTCTGAACGGTGGGGTACTGAGGAGGAAAACTTATCAGTTCGCTTCAGAGTCTCGGAGCAGTTGCTCCCCAGTATCTGTGCGCATAGAAATCTTTTGAAGCCTGGACCAGTTCGTTGAGATCAGGGCGGGCTGAGGGGCCAGTGAGCTCCATGGGATGTTCTCTGGTGGTAAGAGGATCTGGCTTTAACATAATGAGGCTCCAGGGCATGGGGGGCCGGGGCTCGCTGTGGTCAAGGAGAAACAGCCAGGAGTGAGACACAGGGAGAGGGGTGAGGCGTGGCGCAAGGACATATTTAAGCTGTTCAGCCGTTGGCCCGCGACTCAGCCCCACTGCACACACGGGCCCTCTGTCGTCCACTCAGAGCAGAATATAATGTTATATACTCAGAGCACTGTAGAAGCGTCTAATCAGCTAGGAGAGGCCATGCGTTCAGAGCCTGACAACAGACTTTATATAATTCGCAGCCCACGATCGCGGCTGCTCCAGTCATTTTCCTACCATCGTACTGCTGATCGCCGTTCTCAGTCTCGTTCCCCTAAGACCCAGGCAGGCAGCTCAGTTCTCACTACCAGGGCTGCGTCCTTGCTGTGCTTCGACATTCACGCAGATTCTTACAGGCACACGTAGTAGGCTTTGCTTTTAGCTTAGAAAAGGCAACGTTTAGGTCACCAAGAGATTGCTGTGTGACCCTCTGAAAGTGTCTTTCAAATCACTTATTTGGTGGATGGAAGCACAGATCGGGTGTCTGCGGAGACGCCTGGCTCACAAGCCTGGCCACCTGAATTTGAATTTGAACCCTGGAAATTCATATGGAAATTCATTCCTGGAAACTCATCTTGGAAATTCATTCAGATTTATAAATTTGCTCTCTGTTCTTCAGCCACACACTATGTCATACTTGTGGTTCCTTTCCTCCTTCTTTTCTCTCTCTCTCTCTCTGTATTTTTCTCCCCTCTCAGATACATAAACTATTTTTAAATAAATTTTTTTTGTTACTATGGCAGCATAGATTATCTCCTGAATGCATGGTTTTCCCCTTCATGTAACCAATCTAATTTTTGCTTATTAAGACAAAAAAATATGTTGAATGTTTGGATGTTGGAATGCTACCTTTCCCCTCTTGGCTTTCAGATGTACTCTCACATTCACAGTAGCACTTTCTTTTCCCTGACTGTGACGGTTCATCTTGGCTGCCCACGTGACTGCCCCTGAAATCAACCATAAGCCACGGGTACACTAGCGGAGGGTCTTCTTGATTAGGTTATTTCAAGTGAGAAGCTCCGCCTGGACGATACCTTGTGTCTTCTAGCGATTCCCCACATGGAAGGTCTGAAGGGCAAAGCTTGGGCTCATTGGCTCTGCATCAGCTGGGCACAAGTCCTTCCACCTTGCATGTGACATCACCGCTGCCACGGCTGCTGCCTTCCTTTGGTGGCCTCAGAACCCAGGTTCCACTTTCCTCCCACAGGGACTGAAGAATCCTCCAAGCCTTCAGCGTCAGGTTGGGACAGCTGAGCCCTGCAGCCCTCTGTGATGACATCCACTGTACGGCGACCTAGACTGGCCCATCCACTGTAAGGTGACCTAGACTGGCCCATCCTCTGTGAGGCGACCTAGACTAGCCCATCCACTGTAAGGTGACCTAGACTGGCCCATCCTCTGTGAGGCGACCTAGACTGGCCCATCCTCTGTGAGGCGACCTAGACTGGCCCATCCACTGTGAGGCGACCTAGACTGGCCCATCCTCTGTGAGGCGACCTAGACTGGCCCATCCTCTGTGAGGCGACCTAGACTGGCCCATCCACTGTAAGGTGACCTAGACTGGCCCATCCTCTGTGAGGCGACCTAGACTGGACCATCCCCTGTGAGGCAACCTAGACTGGACCATCCCCTGTGAGGCGACCTAGACTAGCCCATCCCCTGTGAGGCGACCTAGACTGGCCCATCCCCTGTGAGGCGACCTAGACTGGCCCATCCCCTGTGAGGCGACCTACCTGTGAGGCGACTGGCCCATCCCTGTGAGGCGACCTAGACTGGCCCATCCCTGTGAGGCGACCTTAGACTGGCCCATCCCCTGTGAGGCACCTAGACTGCCCATCCCCTTAGTGACTGGCCATCCATCCCTGTGAGGCGACCTAGACTGGCCATCCATCCCCTGTGAGGCGACTAGACTGGCCCATCCGCCTGTGAGGCGACCTAGAACTGGCCCATCCCCTGTGAGGCGACCTTGACTGGCCCACCCCCTGTGAGGCGACCTAGACTGGCCATCCATCCCCTGTTGAGGCGACCTCTAGACTGGATCATCATCCCCCTGTGCAGGCGACCTAGACTGGCCCATCCATCCCCTGTGTGAGGCGACCCTAGACTGGCCCATCATCCCTGTGAGTGCGACCTAGACTGGACCATCCATCCACTGTGAGGCGACCTAGACTGGACCATCCATCCATGTGAGGCGACCTAGACTGGCCCATCCATCCCCTGTGAGGCGACCTAGACTGGACCATCCATCCACTGTGAGGCGACCTAGACTGGCCCATCCATCCCCTGTGAGGCGACCTAGACTGGCCCATCCCCTGTGAGGCGACCTAGACTGGCCCATCCCCTGTGAGGCGACCTAGACTGGCCCATCCCCTGTGAGGCGACCTAGACTGGCCATCCATCCACTGTGAGGCGACCTAGACTGGCCCATCCATCCACTGTGAGGCAACCTAGACTGGACCATCCATCCACTGTGAGACGACCTAGACTGGCCCATCCCCTGTGAGGCGACCTAGACTGGCCCATCCCCTGTGAGGCGACCTAGACTGGCCCATCCATCCACTATGAGGCGACCTAGACTGGCCCATCCCCTGTGAGGCGACCTAGACTGGACCATCCCCTTTGAGGTGACCTAGACTGGCCCATCCCCTGTTAGGCGACCTAGACTGGACCATCCCCTGTGAGGTGACCTAGACTGGCCCATCCCCTGTGAGGTGACCTAGACTGGACCATCCCCTGTGAGGCCAAACCCTGTGCACGTCCACTCTATTTGTTCTGCTCTTCTACAGAAACCTGGTGACTGCAGTAACCTTCTGTATTGATCTCCTGCTATATTTTAGTACTTTTATTGTCCTACTAATTAGATTTCAATTTAAGTTGAGGGTGTATTTGCGAGACAATATATATCACGGCTTTATATTGCTCCTGTTCAGATGGAAACTGTATGGGGAAACACCTATAATTTCAGGGAATAATTTAATATTTCATTAAGATAGGACTAAATATTATAGAACTGCCACCTCGGTATTGATAGCATGTCTGCAATGGGCACTTATTCATGGAAATACTTAACGGCAGAGGTATTTATTGTCCTGCCTATATTATGCTCAAACTTTGCATTAAAAACCAATCAAGCAGGTTTGGTCTATATCCATCCAACCAATCCACATTTCTAGAGCGACTGTCATCATCATTAATTTTAGTCTCACAACATAAGCACCTTTTCTTGGATTTTTTTTACCATACAAATTGGCTTTATTATAACAAATCAGAGACTATGTCACTAATTTATACTATATATGTCAATTTATAGTCATTGATTGACAATGCATTGCATTCTGGTGTGCGTGTGTATGCGTGTGTGTGTGTGTGTGTGTGTGTACAATGGTGCACTTGAATGTGTTTGGAGTGTGTGTGACTATGGAGGTCTAAGGGTGATATCTGGACTCATCCTGGATTTTTCTGCCTTCTTATTGCTTTGTTCTGAGCTTTCCCAGATTCTGCCTTCCAGAGCTAAATTACAGATCTCTGCTATATCCACCTGGCATTTTTTTTAAACTCGGGATCAAGGGATCCCAACTGAGGATATTTTTGCTGGTAAGCGAAAGGATTCAAACCCTGAGGCATCTCCTAAACTTTTTGTTTTAGAAATAAAACATCTTCACAGAGATGACACTCGCTGGAGAAGAGCCCTCAATGTCGGCAATACCTGACCCACGCAACCTGCCTCCAGGTAAACCGTGTGGAACCTGAGAAAGGCCAGCACGCAAGCTCCACACGAGAAAGGCTACACCAACTCTAGAGAAACAAAGACAAAAGGGAGGCTTGTCTCCGGGGACTCTGCTCTCTTGGGAAAAGCAATCATAAGTTATTTTTCATCTCCTAAGTCTGGGATGCCATGCCAGCCCCCTGGATTACCTACTCATGTCCCTTTATGAGAGGGAATAAAACTCCCAAGAAGTTTTAGACACAACTGTCTTGCATCTTCATTTTAGCATGAATCGACTTAAGTGGAAACAGGGCCATAATCCTTCCTTCCTGGTGTGGATCAGATTTTGTCTTCTCATTATGATGTAACACATTTGATGGTGGTTGTTACTTAAGCTGTGAGGCATGCTCACAAATTATTCCTAACCATCTGAGTTAATAGAATATCAACTATCTGGACCTAACTGAATTCAGATTGTAAAGATGATTTTGTTATGTTAGGAATTCTGGAGAATACAGTTTTGTATTTTTATCCAATATTTCTATGTATGTTTGTATGTATGTAGAATGCTATACTATGTATATATACTATATTTATAAATATATACTATATCTAGAAAGTCATGCTTTTCTTATCCAGAAATCTACTTATAAGAAACATTATTTCTCAGAAAAATTTGTGGTGGGTCTTTATTCATAGGGACAATAGAGATAGATGATTAAAGGACTATAAGCTAAAGCTATATAATCTTGACCCCTTCATAGAATGGTTTAATTAACTGGGACTGAGAATCTGTTTCACTAACCATGAGAGTCGTGGATAGGTCTCCAAAGTGAACTTACTTGATAAATACATATTTTAAGATTAAGAAGAATGAAGAGCATGTGACCTGGACCACAGTGGGAAATCTAAAGGCAAGATCAATGACACACTTGTGTTATTACTCAATGAAGAATGAAAAAGATTGGAGTAGAATGATGCTGCATTGAAACAGATGGATTAAAGAGGTTACATTGCCAATCCATTACTAGGAGGTAAATTAATTTAAAATGCTTCAGATATGCAGTATGCAGGAACTAGTGATAATCACTGACATTTTCAGACTGAGCTAATAACTCGTTTAATACAGCAAGAATATTTGAAACCCTATCAAAGCTTTTAGGATAGTACATATTAAATTTTAACCCAAAATTTGCTTTTTCCTTTTCCCAATGAACTTGGTTTTGAATAATGTGAATAATACGCCAAGAACATTATTAAGCTTTAATTCAGTCTCTCCCCTCTGGGTGTGTGTTTGTGGAGGAAGGGTGATGTTAAAAATAAGAAGCAAAAAGCACCTTGTTATACAGCAGGTAAATTATCTGAAACGCAGATTCTTCTCCATGTGCTATATCTTTAGGTTGCAGACTGAATTGCACGAGTCTTATCCAGGGACATTTTTTTTTAATTTTTTTATTATTATTTATTCAATTGTGCATGTGTGTATGTATGTGCATGCGCATGTGTGTATGTGTGTGTGTAGAACCACGGACGAATCGGGAACCACCATGGACGCCTCCACCTCCTTCTGCCCTGGGATTCACAGGCTCCGCCCTACCAGGACCAGAAGCGCAGGCCGCCCCCGCTTCCGCCTGGCGTCTATACGTGGGATCTCGGATCTGAACTCAGGACCTTCTGCCTGCAAGGCAGAGGCTTAACCCCTGAGCCACCTCTCCAGCCCGCAGGGACATGTTTTATTTCACCAACACTTGCTGGAGCTTAGATTAATGTCAGTGTGAGTAATTACAAGACTAGGAAAACTTGAGGAAGGGTAGGTCTAAAGTAGGAGAGACAGGGACTGTCTAGGGGCCAGAGAGATAGCTCAGAGGATAAGGAGCGAGCCTGCAAATCTGGAGATCTGTTCCCTGAAGGTCTGCATGGTGGAAGGAGAAAACTGAGTTCTAAAAGTTGTCTTCTGGGGCTGGGGAGGTGGCTCAGGGGTTAAGACCTTTGTCTCATAAGCAAAATGAAATTAGTTGGGATCCCAAGATCCCACATGAAAATGCTGGGTGCATATGGAGGCGGCCTTACAATTTTGGTCCAGAAAGGCCAGAGCAAAACATTAAGGAGGTAGAGCAATGCAGGATGATTCCTGATGTCACTCTTGGGCCTGGCAAACACGCTCAAGTGGCCTCCTTTACACACACACACACACACACACACACACACACACACACACACACAAAGGCACGCATGCACACACACATGCATAAACATAAAAAAAATCAGAGTTGTCCTCTGAACTCTAGCTGTGTGACAAAGTATGTGCATTCTCTCTCTCTTTCTGCTTCCCTCTCAAATAAATAGAATATGGAAATATTTTTAAGAGAAAGGGACTATCCAGGGACTTGGGGGTGAAAAGAGGAAAATGAGAACCCAGGCGAGAACCAGAGCACGACATCCAACTGAGACGCATCGGGGGAGAACACAGCCCCGGACCTTGCTGGGAGGATGTGAGAAAAGTCTTGGCCAACTCTGAACCTTAAAGGAGACAAACGAACGCGGAGCCCTGCTGCATTCTGAAGTCAGTGCAAAAAATCATCAGCCGATTCCTCCAGAGGGTAGAACGCTCTATTGTAATCATTCTGTAGTGCAGATGAGCCAGTATTGGCACCCTGAGAGACGAGCACATCTGCCAAACTGAACGGAATACTAGAGATTAATTCAAAGGCAAATATGGATTAAGTGTTAAGAGTGACGCCTATGAATTGGAGAAAATGTATTGCTTAATTAATTATGAAGGATCATGAGCTGTCTGTCTGAAAAAGTACAGAATATAGTCCCCTTTTCCCCCCAGGAAGATGAATCCTAAATTCATGAATGATTTACACATAGAGAGCAAATAGAAAGGAATAAAGGGTAGCAACATTTTGGTGATCTCTAAGTATATCATGTATTTCTCATGAAATGGTTCTGTTTGGTTAATTAACTTGACTACCTGACCATTGTGTCATAAATGCTGCATAGCCTGATATAACCAAACCAAAAAATGAGCGGCAAACTGAGAAACATTCTTTAAAATGGCAAAGAGCTAACTGTGCCCTACAGACTCTTAAACATTAATGAAAGTAATCCCACTAAGATATGAGCAAAGGACATGAACAAAGTGTTTCACTAAAGACACACGCAGGGGGTTATGTGTCACAGCTGTGCTTACCTGTGCACATGTCCTCCGAGGCCAGAGGACATTTGTGTTTCATGCTGCATTAGGTGCTTTTGTGTGAGTCAGCGCCTCTCCAGTGGCCTGGAGCTTGCCAAGGAGGCTGTGCTGGCTGCCCAGTGCACCCCCGGGATCTGCTTGCCTCGGGATCCACTGGCCCCTGCCCCGCCCCCAGTGCTGGGACCCCAAGCTCGCATCGCCATGCTTGGGGTTTTCAGGCGGCTCTGGGGATTCGACTCAGGCTTCATGTTCCAAGGGGCAAGTATTTTACTGACTGAGCCATTTCCCATTTCAAAATATGCATGCCTTCGTGTGTGCATGCACACGTGCGTGCATGCATACGGTATGCACATGCATGTGTGTGCCTGCAAGTGTGTGCATGTGTATGCACATGCATGTGTGTAAGCACATACGTGCATGTACATCTGTTGTGTACATGCATGTGTGTGCATGTGTATGCATACATGCCTATGTACATGCATGTGCATGAGGGTGCATGTGAACATATGTGTATGCATGAGTGTATGTGTGTGTGTGTATGTGTGTGGTGTGTGTGTGTGTGTGGTGTGGTGTGTATATGTGTGTGTGTGGTGTGGTGTGCTGCTGTGTGTGTGTGTGTTGTGTGTGTGTGTGTGTGTGTGGTGTGGTGTGCTGCTGTGTGTGTGCATACAAACGTGCTTCTGAGGGCTTGAGGTGCCGCTGTATGCCTCTCTTCCCTAATCCTTTTGAGATGCGGTCTTTCACTGACCCTGAAGATATGATGGCAGCTAACGAGCACCAACCATCTTCCTGTCTCTGGCTCCAGAAGCCCTGGCATTGAAGGCACGTGCCCGTGCTTGGTTTTCTCACAAGGGTACTGCGATCAGAACTCAGACTCTCGGGTTTGTGTAACAAGCACTCTTCTTACTCACTAGCCATCTCTCTTTTCAACATATGAACATATTTGCTGGCAACCGTAAGCCAAGAAGGATGCTTTCGATCACAGGATTTCGTTCATTCTTCCAGAGACGTCGAGGAAGCGGCCGCCTCATCTGCTTCTGATCAGGATGCAGGCTGTGCAAAGCCACCCGCTAAAGTCTATTAATTCTGCATTTGCAAGTGTTGTGACCCAGATATTTCATATCTGAGACTGTATCCTGCAAATCATGTTCAAGGAAAGTTTATTGCAGCCTTGTTTGTATCAGCCAAAGACCCAGGGGAGCTATCAGTGGTTAGAAACACAGTGATAAATTAAGGCAGTCTGTACCAGGAATCCCCAACAGCTTGCAAAGATGCAAAGGCAGATCAGTGTGTTCTGATAAGTCACCATCTCTAAGATGCATCAGCAGGAGAGAAAGGCGGGATGGTCCCACCAGTGTTTACAGTAGGGCTCTGTTTCAAATGGCGATTGCGCTGGCTGTCCCTAGAAGAAGACACCGTTGTACTGATGTGACGCGTGATGGATGGTCAGTGTCTTCCCTTTACCCCTCCCTATGGATTGGACTATCTTCCTCTCTACCTCGATGCTCCAGTCTACCGGGCAACTTTCCTGCAGAGATCTTTAACTTTCTGACCCGTCCCTGGTCTTAGCCAAACAGAAACTTCTCCAAACTCTAAAGGGAGGAAGAAAAGTCAGAATCTGTGTTTTCTTGATACTCTCTTTGTAAGATCGTCTCAGGGGCCTGTGCCTTTCAACAGAACATTACTTATTTCAAGATTGCCCTGAGCAGTTACGGTAGGTACTTTTCATGGTGAAAATCCCCAATTGTCTTTGGCCACCTTTTCTTGTTCTAAATATTGGGCAACTTTCCACTGCTGAATTATCTCATCCCTTCCCTTCTCCCATTCCCTAGGTCTCTCATCCCTGGGGATGAGAGCAGGTCTGGAGTGCAAGCCCTGGGTCCCCACATTACTGCCTTAACCTCATAGCACCCTTTATTGTGAACCTGATTATTAGTAAATATCCTGAAGATTATGGGAATTGATTCCCTGGTCTATGACTGATACAAACAGAAATTGAGGATGTATCTATATCTATCTATCTAGATCTAAATATTTTCATTTGCAAATTGAAGATTTTTGAAAGAACTTTATTAGTTACCATAGCAGTGGGTTCTGTAGAGAGGATCTGGGATAAAGGGGAAGCTTATGTCTTACTATATTCTATTCTGTATTAATTGAACTATTAAACCATAAGTGCATATTATCATCTTGATCAAAACAAATTATGCAGGTCTTTGCAGAAGGATCACTCGGGAAAGCTCTTGCCATGAAATCAGGGCCTGAGTGAGGGTTTCAGAACATACAGTAACACAAAAAGCTATTCATGGGAACATGTCATCTTAATCCTGGGGAGGCAGAGATAGGTGAACCCCTGGTGCTCACAGTTAGCCCGCCTCACCGATTTGGTATCGCCAAGTAATTCACGACCGTTTCTCAAAAATAAGTTGGCCAGTTCTTGTGAAGTGATCAGAGGTTGACTTCTAGGTTTCCCACACACAGTTCATACACTTTATGTACAACACACACACACACACACACACACACACACACACACACACACACACACTTAGAAAACAAAATGAATTACTTAAATCCAGTGTGAGTTAGGTGATTTGGATGATTCATAAAATGCAAGTGGAGGTAAGAGAATGTTCCAGGCTTTGCCAGAGGGTGAGAGGGTCCCATGTGCACGTATGCTCTGAGTCCCCCATTCCTATTGCCCTTTCAAGTACACGATTGTCATAGTTAGATATAGGTGTCAACATAGTGGTTTAGGAGTTTGAGCTCTGGGCATATTTGTAGAGAATTAGTAGTTGAGTTAAGCCCAGAGTGAACCTGTAGGAGATTGTCCAATTGATGGGAAGGCACAGCCCGTGGTGGGAAGTTTCAGTACCTGGACAGTGAATAAAATGGAGGGAACTCGTTAAGAATGTTGGCATCCTTGTGTACACTTGGCCAGACATGCTGGTCTGGTAAGTACAGATTGTCCCTTGCTCAGCTATTACATGGATATGGTATGGCTAATTCCCTTGCCTGTTGGTGTAACTGTGACCTTTCCTGCCACGCTGGGCAAGCAACTATAACTGGACTACTGTAAGGCTCCGCGATTCACTCCCAGAACTGGAAGCCATTCTTTCTCCTCATGGTCTTATGTCCACCTCAAACATCAACAAAGCTTCGCGAAGGGAACTTATGATGCTTGTGTCACATCTGTCCACTGCTCCGCATCTCGTTCATCGTGGCTCAACATGCGATCACCTTATCCTTGGGCTACAATGTTCCCTGAGTGAGATGCCTATCTTCCTTACTGTAGTTCAGTATCAGGAATGAGCCAGCATAATGTTACAACTTCCAAGGCCTTTGATCGATTCTTATTTCACTTAGGAAAAATGCCAGCGACTGTGCACTTACATTTATTCCACTGACTGGCTCTCTTTTTCCCCTTGGTGCACTCCAGTGACACTTTTCACTCCTGTCATTTTTACAGGGACTATGTGTATCCTCAGTCCCTTTGGAAATACACTTCCCTTTTTCTCTAAGGAGCCTGTGACAGTCTTAACTGTCCACTTGACACTCACTCGAGAGCTGAGCCTTTAGTCACACCTGGGAGGATTATCTAATGCAGACAGGCCTAATTGTATATTGATTGTGGGAAGATGCAGCTCATAGTGGGTGGGGCCGTTCTCCAGGAAAGCAGATACGATGGAAGGAAACTAGTTGATTTTTGCAAACCAGCGTGTCAGAAGCAGCACTTGTCCTTGTCTCTTTTCTTCTGCTGGGGATAAAGTCTGGCCAATTCCTTAACGCTAGAGACTCTCCTGCCATCATGACAAGCAGTGACCTGGAATTGCTACATAAACAAACCCCGAGTTTCCCCAAATTGTGCAGCTCCAATGATTGACAGCAATGGAGTATGAAGTCAGAATGGTACTGGTTCTTCTTTCTTGTTCCATAAATGATTCTTACGTGTAGTTTCCAATCAGAAGTAATCACCCCCCCCATCCTCATCACCATGACTTTCACTTTTCTATCATTTTTTTCTAAGACATACTTCTACGTTCTCTTTATTGTGGATTCTCCATTGGACTTTATTTTCCACGACAGGTGGGACCAGTGACTTGCTCACCGTTCTCTAACCATGGCCTGTGATTACACGTGGTGTCGGAAAGTTCTCAATGAATGATAGATATTTCAGTGAATGTCACAGACGTGCCTATGGGTTAGTTTGGAGAGTTGGGATTTGCTTTCCGAATCTCTGGCTAATATATTAGTGTGTGGAAATAGAGATTGCTCAGGCTACTGCGTGCCAGGTGAATGTTGGGTTATTCTTTTGCCGCATGTCTACCATACAGCTCGTCAATCACAGGTCTCATGTCTGTAGAACAATTACACAATAAGTCAAACTGTCTAATGAAAGGTTCTATGTAATTTCCCCATCTGCCAGAACTCTGTTCCATTTACAGAAAACATATATCTCACATAAGTCCGCTACCCTGAAAAATGGGTGAAGGCTTTCCATATGGATGCAGTTAACTAGAACAGCAAGATGAAATCTTTGGAAACCCACTAGTTAAAGCAAGATATCCTTTAGAAGTCAGTTAATATGCCAGAAACATTAAAAAAAATAATAGGGCAACAGCTATAGAATGACAAAAGCCTCATAGATCTACATTTTCTATTAAAGAAAGTAGTGGAATGCATATAATCTTATATTTGAGTAAGAGATTCATTGATAAAATATTTTCACAGTAGTGGTATCTTATGAATAAAATCACCATGAAGACAATAGTCAAATTCTTTTTTAAATTCCATATGTAGATGAGCAGTTACAGTTATCTAAACATAGAACTGTTTTGTGTGTAATGCATTAGGGAGATTTCAAAAATAATATTTTCTCTGCAGAAGAATGGCCCTTTTAATTGCTTCTCTATTACTTGCAACTCTGAAACAAATAGAACATCCCCTTTCATAGCCTTTTCTGGATACTGGCCTCCTATATATTCACTGATGAAGACCAAAAAAGATACTTATTCCCAGTGTGAGCATGGCCAAGTGTATCCTTCACTCTGAATCCTTGACTGCAAAACAAGGAGGCATGATGGTTCCTAAAAGCCTATAAAGGATGCATTAACATGTAGAGAAGAAATCCCCCCCCAAATGGAAATGAATTTTAGGAAGCAGACTTCGGCTTTGTTGATATCAGCATAGCAATGTTTTCACTTAAGACATATTACACACTCTGCTCTATACACACCACCACCACCAATAGCATCAGCAGCAGCAGTAACAGCAGCAGTAGCTAGATATACTTATCTCCTATGTTGTAGTTCATTAATGTTGACTTTGTAGTCAAGAGACAGAATGCAATTTTTCTTCAACTTTCAGAAAGTACAGACAGAAAGGCAGCCATTAAAAAAACTGGACAATAGAAGAAAGATTACATTATTAGGTGACTAATTAAATTATGCTTTTTGTGGCTTTGGGATATAGGATGCTCCAGGTCATAGAAATCTGGCTGTATAGTCCAAAAACTAGAGCTAAGCCTAGGATATCAGATGATCTGTTCAATTTTAAAATGATGCACAGAGAAGGTCTTGAGTATACTCTAACAGTGGTCATAATATTTTTCAAGTTTAAGTTGAGGAACCTATAGGTCATGTGAACATGTTCTAATTTTTTTGTAAATTCATTAATCTAAATCTAAATTTATGTCTTACTGGTCTCTATCCATATACTTGCTTAGGAAATAGGTCCACCCACTGTGGACTGGGTTTTCCCTTATCAATTGCATAATCTGCCACAGGCTTGTTTGGGACTTGCCTTAGCTACTAATTCTTCATTGATGTGCTCAAAAGCCCAATTTTTAATTGGCATCTGAAATTAAATGTCATGCTTGTCAATAGAAATTATTTATAATAGATTTTTTTCTTTGCAATGCTGTGTTCAGCTCTGCTCATATTGTTGAAGATATTTAAACTCATGTTCCATGCTCCAATATGAAGGCGTGTTTATCTCTATTAATATTATTAGAGATATCTGAACTCATGTTTCATATTTCGAGAAACCTGGTTGCTCATTCTGATACGAAATCATCAAAATATATAGGTGTATATGTATCATACTTGTTTATAACCTTTTCAAGTTCAAATTCATATCTGCTCACTTCTAAACTAAAAGAAAAGAAAATTCCAGTCACTGACATGCAGCAATGTAGTCGATCGCAAAGAATTATAGCGCTCCTTATTAAGTCCCTTCATTTCACAGATGAAGAGTCTAAAAAATTGTGGTGATTTAGTAAAATTCTGGATGCCCAATGTCACAAAGCACATCTGGGATAAACTCAGGACTCGAGCACTAATGTTTGCTTGTACCTTTCAATACCTTTATTGTAAATCATAATGAAGAACCTCAGCTGAAAATAGAGATCTTTGGATAGCATATTATTCCCAGATAAATAATACTTAATCTTTAGCAAACAGTCAATAGAACCTGTGCCTATTGCCTGTAACCAATCGTATTTCTCCTGACTGGACACATCCTCTCCAATGTCTGGTTTTATCACCTTTCCTTCCCTGAAATGCTGGTTCCAAATAGATGGACTGTATTTATGCAGGTTTTTAATTTTTCTACAATGAAAACATTGAAATGAATATTTCTGACCTTCTTTTCCATCTGACTTGAAAGGGAGAAAAATTATTTAAGCAGATACTGCTGCTCTGCTGTGGCGTTCACTGTTAACTCGTTATTCTTTCCTGAGAAACCCGCTGGCATCTTTAAGAAGCCAATCTCTGCTGTAAATTGAGCTGGTTAGAAACATCTCTGTCTGAGAGGCAATTTGTGGAAGATTGTTTACAAAAAGGCCGCTCACTTTGTTATGGGGGGTGAAGGATTTGGAATGTTTGAAAAGAAGCAGAAAATTTAAGGCTTAACGTCCGTAGAGGACCAGAGAATGGTGGAGAGATTTGTTTGATACTGAAATGACTCATTTCATTGAAAGAAAAAGGCTCACGTTAAGAAAGACTGTGTATAACCTGTTTAACGTGTCTATTCAAGTACCCACTTTTGTATTCCTAGCATTTCAAAATGATTAAAAATAAACCATTAACTACTTTTAATTTCTATACTTTCAAGGAAGCAAAATTTGGTTGATCAGCCATTGTTATTTATGGGGTTTGGTTTAATATTTTCAATGTTCACGCAAACTACATCATGGTATTTTCAAAATGTGTGTTCATTGATCTCCCCTGTCTGTTACTCCTATTCATGATGGTCATGGTCAGCTAAGCAAGAGTTCCTAAAAATAAATCAGCTCAAAATTACTATTTCTCAAAGCATTTAGCACAGAGGATTCCTGAGTAGCATGGCACATAACTGTCTCGTTATTTTGACTATCTCAACATTAACTACTAAAGTTATTCCACATTTCTTCATATATTAGTGAATGCAGTATTTTGCTTAGAACTTTATTGAGTATTCAGGTTTAAACAGAAAAAAATAATAGAAAGAGAGTAAGAGAAAGAGAGAAAAAGAAGAGAAGAGAAAAATAAAAGGAAGAAAAGAAGGGAAAGAAGAGCACAGAAGGGGAAAGGATAGGTGTAGAGGGGACGGGAGGAGAGGGAAAGGAAGGAATGGATGGAAGGGAAGGGAAGGGATGGAAGGGAAGGAAAGAAAAGGGAAGGAAAGGAAAGGGGGAAAAGAAAGGAAAAAGGGGAAGGGAAGGAAAGGGAAAGAAAAAAAAGGAAAGGGAAAGGATAGGGAGGGAGGGAAGAAGACAAGAGGAAGGAGAGGGGAGGAGGAAGGGAAGGGGAAAGATGAAAGGGCAGAATCAGTCGATTAACTAGTATGACTAGAGGCAAGAAAAGGGAATACTTTGCAGAGAAGGTATCTTTTAAGTTTTGCTGAAAGACTAAGCAAGGAGAAACGGGTAGTACTCTGTACTTTGCTAAGAACATTTATTTAGTGCTTGCTGGGGTGCTTTGCAGTGTACAGAGCGCAGGGGAGCCTAAGACAATTCAGTAAAATGAAAACACTCAAGTGTTATTGTGCAGACGAGGAGAGGTGGTTCTGGGGACCGGCGGCTCACAACAGAATGCCGGAGCAGGGTTGTAAGGACCGTGAGCACAGTGTTGGAGTTGAAGAGCTGAACTTGCAGGCTGGGGAAGAATTGAGATGCAGCTCATGAGAACTCCATGGGCAACAGTAGGTGAACAGGCTTTCGCTAGCAGGGTGAACCATGCATGTCAAAAATCACTCCTTGCTGAGACTTTCAAGGTAAAACTGAGCAAGTGACAGATAATGTCAGTCTTTGCAATTCTACCATTTAACGCTACATTCACTTAAGCATTGGCAGGTTTACATCATGCTCCCCGAATCTCTAATTCCAGCTGGAAGTGAAGTAATCATGGTTACCCTATAGTCATATATAGCCCTATACGCACTACCATGCAGCAAGCAGGCCACTGTACCCCTGGAGGTACAAACTCGCCATCCAATGATCCATCTCCTCACTAAAACAGAAAAAATATAATGGATATCAAAGAACGTGTGTTTTTATTTTATTTTATTTTATTTTGAGGATTAAGGCAGAGTTTACTAAGGAGAGAAAGAATGCAACTCACAGACATTGATTCTGTGAGGAACAGAGAGACATCTCACACTACTGCACCAAAATACGGCGCTTGTGTTCTTGAAGTGGGAGAGCGGTATAAGGGGATTAGAGGAGAGAAAGGAAAGGACAAAACTCAAAGGACAGAACTCTAAACATGGGGTCCCATGAGGTGCGAAGGGGCTGAGAAGAACTCACAGACATGGAGTTCTCCTGTGAGGGATCAGTGAGAGGAAGCTGGAAAAGGAATTCATGGATCCCACATGAGGGGCAAGGAAGCCTAAAGAATGTTATGTTTTTAATGGAATTTTATTATATAATGATTACATTTTGGAATTCCCTAATGCTGGGCCACTCTCAAGCAGAGAAATTCTAATCAAATGGAAATAAGTTTAGGACAATTTATAACAATGAGAAGTGGGTTTCATTAACAAGCTCTTGACTTTATAAATGGTCAGGAAATGATTTGGCATGCTTGATTTTAATTACAAACAGCTCATTTCCACTTATTTACTGTGCTATATAAAAGAGTCCAGCTGCCCCATTGAAAACAGAGAGGTTTAAAAATTGCTTCTGGTTATAAGATCTTCATTCTATTTTTATCCTACTCAAATTATTAAAGCCATAACCTTTGTTTTGAAACTTAAAATCATTTACAACATTTGAGATGATTAATAGATTAATTTTAGAGACTTATACCTCAGTAGTAACAATATATTCCTAAGCCTTCTGATGCATGTCTCATTTGAGTATATGGTTAACTATGTTTGTATTTGATTTTTTTTAGGAATAAATAATATTTTCACTACTGGGAAGCAGGTCTCGCTTGTAACAACTTCCTTCTCAGGTAGTGTGTCAGATTTCTATTATGTACGTGACATTAAAGAGGAAGCCAGGTGGCTCAATGGGTAAAGATAGATTCTCGAAAATCTGGAGACCAGAGTTAGACTCCTGGAAAGTCAACAAGAGAAAATTAGAGAACTGACCTCAGAAGGTTTATCCTCTGGTCTCTCTCTGTCTCTGTCTCTCTCTTTCTCACAAGTAGATTATATGGAGCAAGCAGAAGTCTTTAACATTTCCTTCTATGTGTATCTATGTGGTTTGTCATGACTGAGATGAATCCAGGTTATATGAGAAGAAATCCTAACACTTTGGAAAAAGAAATTCTCTTCTTCCAAATCTACACAAAATACTCCACTAAACAAGCGACGATATTTCTGCTTGGCTTCCCCAACTACATGTACGACAGCGGAATCAAGGTTCGTTCCATAGCCCCAAGCGCACCCACTTGTCTTGAAAGCTGAACTGCATAGTATCTAATGGTTAACGTCAACTGAACCCTGGATTGTTATGTGTTTGCTGAGGCGGGGGCAACTGCTAAGAAAACCAACTTCAAAGAGGAAAGATTTGGATTCTGCTGCTGAAATGAAGCCAGTCATCGAGGCTGAGTTGGTGTTGGGGTAAAGCCTCTGACATCATGGCAGCTAGAGAGAAGGGACCAAGGTCTCAGTACACCTCTGTGGCGAGTGTTTCCAGTAACTTCTTCTTCTCAAGGTTCCACCACTTCAGTGGTATAAAGCAACATAGCTTGTTTGGATGTCATGGACCTTTGAGGCAGAAGTCTAAGTGGGTCTGCAGAGGCTTTGGAAAGAAAAAGCTTCCTTGCCTTCCTGCTCAGTGGGTGCAGCTTCCATCTTCAAAGCCAGCAGCACAGACTCTCTGAGTGCTGTGTCCCAGTATCTGTCCTCTGTTCTTTTTATTCTCTCTCCGGTAGCAGTTGCTCTGCATGTGGCTGGTTGATTCACAACCAAACAACTTCTAGGAGAATAAGGGATCTATTTTCTCTCGTGATTGTCTAGTGACAGTTCTTAATCTAGTTTGGCAGGAGAGTCTACACCAACACTAGGAATCCAGGGAACTGGCCACACTATCCACAGGACTGCTCAGGGCCTAGTCCTATCCACCATAGACTGGGCTCTCCTTGTCAATCAATCTCCTTCAGGCTTCACTGGGGATCAGCTGAACTACCAGTTATTCACAACTGTGCACAGAGCTCCAGCCTTCGATTGTCAAGTTGACCAACATGTCTAACTGTGCCACCCCCCTTCTAATTCAGCTGCTTCCTTCTTAGAGGCCATTAGTAAACTTTCTGATATATTCTTGTGATATTTTTTCCAGTGGGACTACCAGACCAAGCAAGATTCTGTCTCCATCTGCACAGCGACTCATCCACATCTACTTCTCACACCTGTAGCAGCTTTTAGGGATTAGATCACCCTGGGGACTGTTATTCTTTCCTAAGTAGGGTGCTACTTTGCTAGTCGTGTCAAGAAGAAGACCTGGGCACTGGAGAGGCAAGGGTAGTTGTGTAGGATCAGAGAGAATGCAGAGAGGCTGGAAGAAACACAGGAATGGGAGGACATGCCCTGGCATTGCACTGAGACACTAGCTAGATAGAAAAAGGAAAATTCGCACAGCTAAGATTCGAGAAAATGAAATCCTTATTTGCTGCCTCCATTGTGGCAAGTCCTGTTCCCACGTACTCACCAAGCACATGTGGCCAGCAGCTACCATGATGGACAGTTTAGACACTGCAGAATCTACTGGACTTTGCATAGCAGTGTGGGGTTCGTACAACGTCACACAGCACAGTGGGGGAATCTGTTTCCTGTACTCTAGGTCAATGCAATTCCTTTTTCTCTCTAGCCCCTCCTGCATGGCAAACACATATGAGAAATGACATCAAGGCGGCTATGTAAATTTAGCTCACAAAATGTTTGTGACAGCTACATTTGTTTTCTCTTTGAATTTATTGTGTGCTAAAAAAAGAAATCCATGCTCCTAACATCATCTTCAAGATAAAGCCAAGGCAAAATTGGTGTAGGACAATGTATATTCTGAGGGAATTGAGATTCCAGTTATTGGCTCTTTATATTTCACAGAATGTCACAAATGAGTTTCAGGACTGTGAGCATTGGCGGGGGGGGGCGTGGGGATCTCAGGTGGCATCTTTCCAGGTTGCCACATCAAGTGATTCTTGAAAAACTGTGATTTCCTGTGGCTCTGCTCTTTCTTAGAGAGTTCCCTCCAGGCCAGACTGGCATCAACCTCCCCTGAATATTTGGAGAAGAGCTTTCTAGGCAATTGGTCTCTAATTTTGTGATTGCATTGAGGGGGAGGAGATTCCTAGTGGAAGGAGATCAGGTTGATTAATAAGGGAGAAATGACAGATTGGCTCGCCATGTTTCAGTGCGACATCTCAGTGCATCCTTAACTACATCTATTTAACTGCCTGGGATATTGCCAATGGACAACGTGATAAATACACATGAACTGAGATGTGATTTTGATTTGGCTACTTCTCCTGCTGCTGTGACGCATACCCCAACAAAAGGGGAAGTCAGTTTGACTGACAGGTATAGAACATCATGGTGGGGAAGTGATGGAGACCCAAGCATGAGGCAGCTTGTGCCATCACATCTGCAGTCAGGAATCAGAGTGAGGGAATGCCTGTGTCCAACTCTCATTTTCATTCAGCCCCAGACCCCGGTCCATGCAATGATGCCAACAGAGTGAAGGTAGGTCTTCTCCCCTCAGTCGCTCTAACTTAGGTAATCCCTCAAAAACACATCTAGAGACTTGTCCTCTCAGTGACTGTCCATCCTGTCAATCAAGATTAACCATCAGCAATTAGAAATAAGTTTTGAGAGGGACCTACTATTTGCTTCTACTAAATATATACCTAAATGAAGGAGGTTCATTGATCAACATTAAATAGGAAAATAAATGTGATGAATCATATCAAATTTATGCTATATGATGCAACTTTTCAAAATATTGGAGCACTTGATGTATGTGGTGACATGTGGTTATGACTATACTTTCTGATAGCATTTCACAAAAACAACCATTATCACCATTATTGATAAACAATGAATTTGCTCTCTTCTTTACAGTGAAAACATTAAGAAGCTACAGAGGTCCTTGAGATTGACACATGGGGGTTTGAATGTTCTCTTAAAAGACAACTATTGTAATGGTCATACAAAGATAAAGGGCTGGGTAAAATGTGGCATTCAAAATGTTCAATGATGTTCTCTCTTCGGAAGCAACCAATGATCATCCAGAGTAAAGAGAATCAATGTAGCATACAGCATGCATGTTGCTGAGCTTTTAAGTGAAAATGCTCCAAGATACTTTTATTTTCCCTTTCTCAATTTTTTCTTGGTTCTAAGACACAATTGTAAGAATCTGTAGGATTCCGTTACTGGGATTTGCTAGCTTTCTGTGTTTATTTAGATAAACAATGGATGCCTTAGTGTGTGAGAGTTGTGTTTGGAGGGGGCAGGATTAGAAGAGTAGATGGGGAAAAGGGAAATAGGAAATGGAGTATCTCACACCCTGAATGTGAGTGAGGAGGAGACAAATACTGAACAAACGGAACCATGTCAAGAGAGAAGTGTGGTGTTAACTTAGGGTTGAGGCTGTGCAGAACAGGACTGGGGTTCTCTGATGGTATGGATGGTGGTCGGGGTCAGAAGACACGTTGGAAGGAACATCCCCGAGTGAAAATTATACTTTCAAGAGAACCAAACTGGAAACATATTTGGTCAAAAGAGAAGGAATTATATTCTCAATGGTATCTAATCAGCCCTAACTCTGATGATAGTCTCAAATGTCAACCTGACACTTAGGGGGTTGACCTTTGGGCACACCTTTGAGGAATCATCTCATTAAGACACCTATAGGAGATTGTCTGGATTGCATGACTGATGTGGGAAGACCCCGCCCACCATGGGCAGGGCCATTCCCTGTGCAGGTGAGTGACATGGAGGATACAGGCAGGCAGGCGAGCACTTTAATATGCTTTGCTCTTGACTTTGACTGTAGTATAGCCAGTCTCTTCTGGTCCTGCTGGTGTGCCTCGCTTGGTGCCATGAACTACAGTTGGGGACTGTGAGCCAGTCAAACTCTTTGTCCCTGAAGTTATTTGGGTCAGGTCTTTTCTTACAGAAAAGTAAGACAATTTCCATCTTCCAATTTATGCATAGTCAAAAACAAGCCTACAGAAGTCTGTCATAACTTTCAATAGCGTGTCTCATTTCTTTTCCTACGTGTTCTGTTTCAACTGTGTTCATCTCATGTCCTGTGAATGAGTGAAATGAGAGTCATTTATGGTTGGTTTTCGGGACAAAAGTGTGAGAACAAAGGAATGCGTCAGAGAAGGAAAAGTATCCATCTAGCCAGTTGTGACTTCACACTAGCAACCTTCCTGCTATTAGTTGATAGACTATGAACAAGAGATCAAAGTAGGTTGGAAAGCTCAACAGAGTAACTAACCATGGTGTGATAGTTAATCCTGGGTATCAACTGGACATACCTGGTATTAACTAGGATCAGCTGTAAGATCAGATTATCCAGAGCAATACATTTACAATACAAAGACCAGCCCTAGATCCGATTGGAGCCTAGCAGTAGTGGACCAGTTAAAAGGAACCATAGAACGGAAGACTTGGAAGAGGAGAGACTCTCCAGGAATTCTCCAGCCTTCAGCCATCACCCCACTAGCCGACTGGATGTTTGCAGTGACATAGCCTGCCTCCAGCTTCAAACACCAGCAATGTCACCTCTGCCATGGAAGACTGTGTCTCCCCTCTGGAAACATAAGTTAAATAAATCTCCCTTTCTCCCTTAAATTGATAGACTTTGAATGCCCTCTCACAGCAATAGTTAATAGTTAAAAGTAACCATTGTCCTTGGACCTCATACTCCACAGTACTGTTATTATAGCAACCCTGCCTGTGTGGGGTGAGTCCACAGATTTCTGGACAATATTATCCCTAAGGTCAAGTATTTTCTCCTTTCTGAAATGGCTGATTCTAACCATTAAGAGTGCTGGTTACTTGAGTTCAATCCCCTGGACGCTTATGTGCTGTAAAGAGACAACTGACCTCTAAACACTGTCCTCTGATGTTCACCTATGTGTCGTGGTACACGTGACTTTCTCTATGACTCTGTCTCTGTCTCTCTGTCTCTCTCTCTTCTCTTTCAAGTAAGTAAGTAAGCAAGCAAGCAAGTAAATAAATAAATAAATAAATAAATAAATAAATAATCAATTGAAAAATAAGAGGCCAGGGAGATGGCTTCGCCTCACAAGCGAAGGGACCTGAATTAAGATTTTTAGAACCCACGTAAAACTGCCATGTGGATGTGACAGCAAGATCAGGCTATGTCACTGTAATTCCCACCCAAACGGCAGAACCTGGGAAGCCCCTAAGCAAAGAAATGAGAATTTAGAGCAAGCCAGAGTGATTCCTGATGTCACCCTTGGCCCTCCACAAACGTTCATTCTCAAGTGTCCTCTTGCACACACATGCACACATGCAAATACACACACATCCATGAAAAAAGACGGATCTGTTCTTATTTCTCCTTCCCTTCTCAGGACATTCTAGTTTTACTTTTTCCTGCGATAAAATGATTAGTTTTTCCAAAGTGTTTTGTGGTCAGATGCTAATCATCACAGTAAACAGATGTTCTCTCTACCATCCAAGGTCTTCCACTGCAGTTCACCCTCATGTCTTTCTTGCTTCTACTGAGATATAAAATCTCATTACTTTTCGCATCCGTCTACCTTCTAAATGGAAGAACGAAATATCCTGAAAATCATTATTATCAGGAATTGAGTTCAAAGGTTTTTTTTTTTTTAGTTTTTCCCATTATGCTTTTAAAACTGTTCATGTATAATTATAGAGATATGTGTGATTGGTTACTGTAAGGAAAATTTATGTCATGCAATTTTATGAAATTATTACTGGATCTGGAATTGTTTCATGGATTTTATCAGTTTTTCAGATAGTTACATCACCTGCAAAGAGGTGGCTTTCTCTCTTTAATTTCAAGTCATATGCTCTAATTACTTTCTTTATCATAGATTCCATTAGTATATAAAATAATAACAAAATTAATGGGAAGTCGCCTGCTTTTGCAGTGGAAATGGCTCATCATGTGCCCTTTGAGGAATGTATCTTCCAAACACATTTTTGTGAACATACAAATGTGTGTGTTCATTAATTTCTACTTAAATGATTTTTTAAAAGAATTGGTATTGAATTTTATGAAATGCCTTTTCAACATCCCAAGAGATAATTATTATTGTGTGTCTCATTAGCTCTATTAACTTGATGAATCACAGTATTAACTTCCCAATATTGAACCGCCTTCCTTTCCTAATGAAATGTTCCTTTGCTCATGATGTGATGTCATTTTGGATGTAATACTGAATTCTATTTAGCTTTATTTTGACTTGACTCATCAGTAAGAGTGCTCTGATTTTTTGTTTTGTTTTGTTTTAGTTAAGTCTTTGTAAGATTTTTCACTGATGAAATGGCCTTATAAAAATCACCTGGAAGCATCTCATAATTTCAGGGACTCTTGATTAGATTAGAAACAATATTCTAGCTTCTAAAGAAATATTTAACTTAATCAGCTTTAGTCTGGCGTGATGGGGATGGAAGTGGAGACATGTCCATTTTAGAGACACAAGATACGACATTGCGAGGAGCAGAAATAATAGAACCTGGCAGTTTTCTACTTCCTGTTTCAACTTGAGCAAATGGCTTGAATTTTCAAATGTTTACTCACTATCAAATGGGATTTATCCCACTTTCAAGTGAACTTTTAAGTTTCAATTTGTTCTACTAATGGATCCTATGTCACTAAATTCAGAGGGTTTTAACGAACAACAATTTAAGAGATTAAGAGTCAGAAATAGAAATAAATAGACCGAGAGCTGAGATGAACCAAAACTTCTTAGTATTAAGTTCCTGCTACTTTTAGAGTTGGTGTTCTTTATATTATGAGATGACTGATCAGAAAGGCAATGTCAAGGGCAGAGAAGCATATCTATCTCCAGAGAAAATGTTTTCCTCTGCCCCTCAGAACCACAAGCAGGGTGAGTTTCCAACCTGGTGTACCAGTCAACTGCTGTGCACTGAAAATAAAATTGAAGACCATGATGCTTTCCGACGGTGGAGCTGCCTCCAAGGCGAGCCCAGACAGACCCAGCTATCAGGATCTGTTTTCATAAAGTTATAGTGTTGGCAGGTTTATCACCAGCCTTGACCTTTCAGGTGTATGTGCTTGAAGGACTTTTATTAAAATCCTGCTCATTTTGCTCATGTCGCTACGGAAAGGCGAAGGCTTCCTGAAGGTTAATGGGCTCCTGGAGAGGCCGTCTCCAGATAGCCAGTGTTCAGTTTATAAACCCTGTGCCTACCCAGTGATAGAGCTCCATTCCTGCCTTGCTGTGAAACCTGTACATTAAATGGTACTGTTCTCTTGAGGTTAAAAGACAAACACTCCGAAGTCATAGTCCGGTTGGAGAACTCTTTCAATGATATTAATATACTTGTGCAAATTCCCAAATACAAAACTATTTAATGAATGTATGTCCTGTATTATCATTCTAAAACTTTTCAATTCATTAGAAAACAGCAAAGCCTTATATATATTGTGACTTCTCATAAAAAGACAGAAATGGCTGGTTTGAACACAAAATTTGCTTCAGTTAGATTCCCTTTGGTAAAAATAAATGAAATCTCGACTGAAAGCCCCACAAAATTAATCTATATTTGAATTGGAAATGTATAGCAGTGAAAAATATATTAGCAGATAGAAACTAAGGTGAATGCAAGAGAGGCAGGCTGAGGATTTGTAGACAGGAAGCACTGAATGAATTCATCATAGAAAGACTACATGAAAAATTCACAAGTGTCTGTTGGTGCAAATTATAGGTTTTGTCCAACTGCAGTTGTTTTGTTTTAAATGTATTTTGTGCCTTCAAAGTTAGAAGCCAATTCTCTTTAAATAACACATGAGGAACTGGGTTTCCTCTGTGACTGTTCAATATATTAACACAAATATGACTTTCCTACAGTGAATATGTGGAAAGAGTTCATTTCTGAAAACAAATGGAGGGGGAAACATGCTCTCTACCTTCCACCTAGCCTGCTCAGAAGCACTAAGGGGCCTCATACTTCTTCAATTCTCTGAATTACTCTCTGGATTCCAGATCTCACAAGAAAGAGATGATTTGTTTTCAGGCTCCATTCACGTTTGCTAGTGATTATGGGCAAGCCCTTCGCTGATCTGAGTGGAGATTTACTCTCTTGCAAAATGAGGAGCCCAATTCACTTGGTTGGCTGCAAGGATGGGATGGAGTGACTGAGCGCTTCCTGGATCCAAGTGGAGGATCCAGAAACACAGGCCAATGATGGGGTAGTCTGGCAGACTGTTCGCTCTGGAGATGCCCAAGCTCTCTTCCGGGCTGGAATTACAGGCTGGCTGCCTCGCCCGCCCAGCATTTTCCGTGGGATCTGGGAAACCCAACTCCAGTCTATTTGCTCAAGCAGCAGGCCTTCAACTGCGGATCCATCTCCCCAGCCATATTGCAGATTTTTTTAAACTTTATTATTGGTGTGTGTGTGTGTGTGTGTGCATCAGAAGGCACTGCGTGCCCCTGTGGAGGACCAAGGGTGACTTTGGGAATCATCCTGGAATGCCTACCTCCTTTTTGCTTTGCTCTAGAATTTCCCAGACTCTACCCACTAGCACCGGAAGTTCAGGTCACTTGGCGTTTTTTTTTTTTTTTCCTCATGGGACCTGGCATCCAAATTCAGACCTTCTGCTTGCTAGGCATAATTTAAACCCTTCAGCAATCTCTCCAGCCCAGATTTTTTAAAAAAAAATTGAGCAGAAGGCTACCAGTTAGAAAACTGTACAGAAGTGAGATTAAAAAGATAGACAAGAACTAAAGCAGGCGGCCTGCCTGGGATGGATGTGCATATTCATCCTTGCAGACCCACTATACTGCACTCCAGCCTTCTTCAAGACTCCATTCTGTGACATTTCTCTCATGTGTCTACATGGGGCATTTGGTTGGAGATAACTGATATCTATACTGAAATACACAGAGTAACAATGTCCTCTGATTGGCTACATGCATATAAGGCTAAATCTAAATGTTAATCCCATATCTGTGAGGTTTGATAACACATCTAATTAGCGACTATAACTGCCTTTTGAAACTTTAGTAGTAACTTCTCTGCATCATATAGAAGTCTGTAATGTTTTATGATTATTACTTTTTGTTTAGACTATGCCAAACTGAGGTACAGGAAAGAAAAAAAAAGTAGCTGCTTGACTTACAGCTGTGTTTTAATTGTATTTATGGAAATTCCTCAAGTCCTTTTGGAAATAATTTACCGATTGTATGTTAGCTAAAGGTCATTGTTGGCAATAAAGATAAGTCTTAAAGTTCTATTGCAGTAACAATTGAATCATAAACTTTGGATATGACTGTTCTATATCAAGACCAGGTACCACTTGATATTAAAATCATTTATCTAGGACACTAATCTAAAACTACTGAAGAATTAGACTGTTGACTAGCATCAACTTAGGGAGAGTTTGAATATCTGTCATCTATCTACCATCTATTTTTCATCTGCCTATCTATCTATCTACCTATCTGTCTGTCTGTCTGTGTCTGTCTGTCTGTGTCTGTCTGTCTATCTATTTATCTATCTATCCATCCATCCATCTTCTATCATCTTCTACCTATCTATCACCTATCATCTACCAATCAGCCATATGTCATCTCTGTATGCACTATCTATCCATAACTTTACTTTTACACAGTCCATTCCTTTTGGTCTTAGTGTTTAAAATTTCTAGTCCAAAGCCTATGCCATCATCATTTCTCTGCCCTATCACTCCAGGTTTGACCACTGACTTGGTCTTGTGTGAGCTGTTGTCTAGACTGTCTTACATTGGGGCATTTGCAATGGACTACAAGTTATTTGGCATAATTCTGGGTGCTGTGCTGGCTGGTACCAAGTGGAGGCCTTCTCACTGCATTATGCCAGTGGACATTAGAGGTGCAAGAGGAGGGCAAACCCACCTTTTGGTAACAGTGCCCATGGGGACAGAGTTATTAATACCTAAGACATTCAGAGGTACCATTTTTAAATACTATTTCAATAACAACCAGCTTCAATATGTGCTTGGAAGGGGCATTCAAACCAGGGTGTTCTGTCACTTTCCACTCGCAAACTTGTGCAATTCAGTCACATACAAAACACATTTGTTTTTACACAATAGCTCCTAGCTCATCTTCACAGCATCATCTCGAAAGTCCAACATCTGCATTTGCATCTAAATCAGTGAAGCGTGAGTCTCATCTTGAAGCAAATTCCTGTTCAGAGCTGAAACAATGAAATCCAAACAAGCTATATGCTTGCACAGTACAGTAGAAAGACAAACACAGTGCAGACATCTACAGAGCGAGGAGAACAAGCGGGGAAATAGAGGGGATTTGGTCCCCAGCTCAACTTAGCAAACAAAATTAAGTGTTTAGGCTCTAGGATATTCAACCTTGGCTTCACGCACTACTTCTAGACACGTGGGGGTTCAGTAAGTGTTGTCCTTATATTTCTGAGAAAACCTTAGCTACTTCCAAAATAATTCAGGATGTCAGTATTATTTAGTTCATTCTGGCTTTTGCACTAAGGATGATGCTACCTTGCTGAATGTCAGCCAGGAATACCTTTTGATTGTAGAAGCTTCCATGTCCTTCATCATGTGGTCCTCTCCAAGTTCCGCTAGTGAGGTTGGTTACACAGTCTTCATCAGCAGGAAAGGGGGCTCTGGTTTTAAGGAGCCAGGCAGATGTTTCATAACTATTTGAATAACCTGAAAGTACGTTTGCCACCTGTAATATAGCACTACCATGGACAATGATGTCATTGGCGCTAGAGGCTAAGAGCCTACTTATTTAGAAGACTAGGAATAGAGACTGAAGTGGACAGGACTTACTGGACACTAATACACACCATGTTACTAAAGTGGTGGCCACAGGAAGAAAGTATTTGTATCTGAGTAATTCTATCAAACATAGTGAATGTGCTGGACTGACAAACTGGGCATTAGGAACTCAAGAATTCAGAGGAACAAAGAATAACTATTATTCTAGTCTAAATCTATAATGGTTTTAGAGGCAAAAAGAAAAGAAAAGAAAAAAGAACGCCCAGTCATTAGGGGTAAGTAGGAAGATCTTTTTTTGTCAGTAGATATCTTTAGTTCTAGTAAAAGATTCAGCACTTCCCCTCATTTATAATTAAACTATCATAGTCTCTTAAACAAATATTTCCTTATCTAAGATTTCTCCTAAGCATGATAGGCTATCTGATCCTTCTTCTAAAAAACCTTACTGATGTATTTGATTTCTCCAGTTCTTGGTCCACCTTCTGCCTCCATCAGCTCTCACTTCGAGCAGATGGCAAGCATTGTGTGTCTCTTAGAGGCAGTGTGTCTCTGTTCCACTAGGATTAATCACCATGGTTACCTGGCTGAGCACAATATTAAAGGTGATTTGGGTCTAGATTTTCAACCAGGACAGGATGGCAGATTTGCTTTGTGTCACTCTTGCACTTAATGTAAGATTATACTCATACACAACTTCATGGAGAAATAGGTTGGGTTTTTCTGGTGTGTGTGTGTGTGTGTGTGTGTGTATGTGTCTTTTCTGCCTGGCATTTTTACATAGGACCTGGGACACGAACTCTGGACATACTGCTTGCAAGACAGAGTCTTAACCCTTGAGTCATTTCTCCAGCCCAAGAAATAGTTTTATTTAGCTTGCTGAGCTAGTGGGGGAGCTGGTCTATTATGGCAGGAGACACAAGCAGAAGTCATGGCTAGAGAGAGATTAATGAGGCCAGTTCAGGTAAAGGCAGCCATGGGGAGATAGAGTAAGAGTCAACTGAAGAAGCAGGGCGGTCTACCAATGTTTAAGACCCACCCTCTGTGACATCGAGTCCTATGGAAAGGTGCCATCTCTTTCTCAAAGGCAACACAAAGGTTTCCAGAGATTAACACTAGCAAAGGATCCAAATACATGCACCTCGGCAGAAGTGGGACTCACTTTCAAACCATGATGATCACTAATGCCCGAGACTAAAAAAACTCCAGAGTCATTCTGTGAGGTCAAGCAGTGCAGGAGGGGCGCACTCTGCAGGCGCTGCTGGTCCACTCTTCTGGCTCTTTGAAAGAAATGAGCTAGTTAAGGAGAGCCCTCGGGCTCCACACTTTTTGCATCTCAGTATAATTTCCCTTGGCCATAATTCAGACAGCCACAGACAACACAGTCACATTTGATGTGCCACGCTTTCAAAAGTTTTAGGTGCATTTTTCACATGAAATGATTTATCTTATCTGTCCATTAGGATTTAGCACTCTACTAAAACCAAAGGCACCGTGCTTTTAAAGAGATTTCTGCTTTATTAAGGACATGATAGGATTGTTAAAACATCGGCATTTTCATGGTGCGGTACTATTTGCAAAATGATAGTGAGAGATTTTTTTTCCCATTGAAAAGGCTTTGTTATTAAAAAATATATGTGCATGTGATTAGATGTTAACATAATAATAAATTTTAGTGAAAGCAGTTACTCTGCATAGTGGAAACCATGTGAATGAAGTAACCATAAAGAGCTAAAGTTAAAGCATATGGTACATTTTTAAAAAGCAATTGAATTTTATTATTGGCACTTAGTAAATTTTCATGAGTATAAATTTTCAGGTGGTATACTACATTAAGTCATTTTATGATGCTTGCAACCTATCTCTATTTTACATAATATCTCCATAAGCATCTGACCAAAGCCGGAGGGTTATTTCTCCTATCATTAGTCCATCTCACTATTATTATTAGCAAAATCATTTAAGAAGAATGGCAAGAACCAAAATTTCCATCAATTGCTTGCAGGATTTCTGTTCAGTATTTGTGGCAAGAAGAATTACCTGACATTAAGAAATGGGACTACATAGGTAAATATAGAATCTCTGGGTTTCCAGGGGATCGGATACACAAACTTCTTGGGGGGACTAGTGAGATGGTTTAGGTGTTTAAGTGAACACCTTGCAAGCAATAGGACCAGAGTCTGGACCTCAGATCCCATAGAAAGTTCCTAGAGGGTGTGCTGGCCTCACCTGTTAATCCCAGCCTCTGACAATAGAAGACTGGGAAGACTGGCAGGTCAGACTAATTCTAATGGTGAACTCTGGGTTTGATGACAGACCTGAGTTCAAAAAAAGGGAGAGTGATGGGGTAACGGACACACTATCAGTCACAGGCACGCATGCACGCACACATATACACACCAGAAACACGAGTTCCCAAAATATGTGAATGAAAATACATTCGCACATAGAAATGGAAAAAAACAAAAATAAAAGGAATTTCTAATATTAAAACTTACTGAGCCGAGCCTTAGATTCCTTCAGTTTGATAGCAAAGATCAGAATCTGTGCATATCCTCTTTCTCAAGATTACTTACATACATAAGGAATGCAATGCACAAATTATGTAAATTATCATTTGCTTCATTGATTAGGAGAGGTGGTGTAAACCTCTGGATGTGGAGTACAGACATGAACTCTTACTTGATTGTGACAAAGGCTTAGTGAGACCCACAGGCGTAGATGCAAGGCTCACAGAGGGAGGGTGACACGTGTCATAGGTCTGTTTTCACATGGGATTGGCTCATTGCTATGCACCACCCAAGGCTAGAGCAGAAAGGTCCTGCAGTCCTCCTGATTCCTATGCAGACAGATAATCTAACACAGAACATTGCTGTTAATTAGAAAGAGATGTCTCCAGTTGTGAAAGTTTAAATTTAATTTGGAATTTCTAGTTGATTCTAATGGAGCATTCTGGAGATAATTCTTCTTAAAGATTATGTTTTAAATGTAAAAACTGAAAAATATGGAAAAAATGGTGTGCATTTGAGTGTGTGTGGTATGTGGTATGTGTGTGTATGTGTGTGTGTATGTGTGTGTGTGGTGGGTGTGTGTAGGTGTGGTGTGTGTGTGGTGTGTATGTGTGTGTGTGGTGTGTGTATGTAGGTGTGGTGTGTGTGTATGGTGTGTATATATGTGTGTGCATGTGTGTGTATGTGCATACATGTGTATGGTTATGTGTGCACGTGCATGTGTGTGTAGTGTGTGCGTGTGTGTGGTATGTGTATGTAGTGTGTATGTGTGGTGTGCGCACATGTGTGTGAACCTCTAGTAGTATTCTGCAAGCTTTACGCACCTTTTGGGACTTTCCAGCATGCTAGCTGATTGCTCTTGTCTCTGCCTTCCCATCAATAGTATTATAAGCTTTTCCCCCATTGGCTGGCTTTTCCTCACAATGGTTGTGGAGCTCAAACTGCAATCCTTTTGATTGTTTATGGAAGGCAATCAATCACTTTACCATCTGAGCTGTCATCTCACCTGTGGCACTACCGATTCAGGGAGGCTCTAGCCCGGCTCCCAGCTACAGACAAGCCTAGGCACGGCACAGACATGCCACGGAGGGTCCCAGTAGAGGACCATGCAGATGGAGGGATGAATCAACCAATGGGAAGTGGCCGTCTAACCCGCACCTGCAATGGACACCTAGTAAACAGTTAAAGGACTGGTGGCTGCCCCCGCCCAGGAGGGATGGCAACACCTGATTGGACTCTGACCCTGATTAAGCCCAAATGCTCTTAATGACTCTGAATCTGCTGCATCTCGTCCACTGCCGCTTCTCCCCTGATTCCCGGGGTCTGGTGGTGACCCTGTCGCCGGCTCACCCATTCACCTCGAGTCCTTTCTCTCCCCCCCCCCCCCCCCCGTCCCTTGCTGGCCTGGCAGGGGATATAGCAACACTCGCCCACCCAAGAGGACTACGCTTTCAAAAGGAAAAGAGAGTCGTGACTATGGAATTGTTTAAATAACAAGCTTCAGCCTGGAGAGGCGGCTCAAGGGTTCAGACTCTGCCTCTCAAGAAGGTCCTGAGTTTGCTTCTGAAGGTCCCCCATAAAAATGCCAGGCAGAAAGGACAGCAGCCTGAATTTTCCACCCTGCTAGGTGGAGCCTGGGAAATCCCAGAGCAAAGCAATCTGGGATGATTCCCAAAGTCACCCTTGGTCCTCCACAGGGACACGCACAGTACTCCGTCTCCCTCTCCCTCTCCCTCTCCCTCTCCCTGTCCCTCTCCCTCTCCCTGTCCCTCTCCCTCTTCCTCTCCCTCTCCCTCTCCCTCTCCCTCTCGCTGTCCCTGTCCCTCTCCCTCTCCCTCTCCCTCTCCCTCTCCCTCTCCCTCTCCCTCTCCCTCTCCCTCTCCCTCTCCCACACACACATACACACATGCACACAAAATGCTTATTCACAGGTCCCTACCAGTAATGTATTGTTTAAAAATGTGTATTACCAAACTCTAGTGTCATTTGTAGCAAAGAGCATTTAATTAAATCCACTATGTTAGTAATTTTTACCTATTTTTTTAGAGCTATGCATAATTCATGAACAAACAGAGTCTAAACCACAAGACACTTAATAAAACATTAATGCTTATAGTAGGAGTACTTTATCACGTTGGAATGGTGGGCGCTCGTCCTATTTCTCATTTAATTTCCATAATTAATTTCCCATTAATATGTGCAGAGATGCCTAAGTATTTGTTGAAGTATGTTAGGAAAAAAGAAACGTGTGAAGAAGGAAATACAAATTGTCCCACAAAGCGTCACCCTGGTGCGTCGCTGTATGCACTTTGGAGTATGTTTATATGCTTTTCCCTGAAGCATTAAATAAAAACATCTTCTCTATGCAAGCGTGCATATATGTGCGGAGAGGTATATTCCCTAGTGAAAAACCTGCAGTAAAACTGTTGGATGTGAGAAGTCTTCAAAGCGATTCTAAAGTGTGTCATCTCACTGAATCCATCATGAAGGACAGAAGCACTCCTTGTCTGGTCCACAGCAAAGTTGGTTTGCTTTGAATCTGTTCTTTACAGAGGGGCCATGGTTTCTTGCTCAGATACTCTTTGCTGAATTTCTACCATACTCAGGCTAAAGCAAGGACTCTTCCTACGGCCCACGGGCGCTGAGAGCTGGGCTGTATCTCACCGCCGCCTTGGGCCGTCCTGTTCTTCTCTAGAGTCCCAAGGATCACACATGTCTTTTCAGACACTTTATGGTCCTGTTTATGTCACATGTTGCTTTTATGCCCAAGACGTGAGATTTCTCTGATATTAAAATTAGTGGGATCACAGTTACAGTAGCTTTTTCAGTGTATATTTTTTAGAAAATTAACATGCAAATACAAAGCATAGAAGATGGAAAGAGAGATGCCAGTGTCCAGTGAGATTGTCTGAAACTATCCCCACATGTCCTGGTGGGAGGACTGAGCAGAACACATGAGTGGCCCCTCCGGCCGTCCCTCTCTGAACAATTCCTCGCCTGTGTCTTCTTCACGCATCTGCTGACCCTTAGTCCTGTGTGCTGCCTCTTCTTTTGCTCTTGCCCGTTAATTCCTTTTGCTAGTTAGGGTAGAATTTTCTCCGACACATTCATTGTCAATAATCTATGTAGAGTAACATCTGTCAAAGAGGCCTTGGGGTCTCTAAAGCAAGGGAAATCCTTTGCATATGAAATATGATTGCGTACCATATGATGTGCAGTTCTCCATGCATTTTCTTAAGTGTGCCTATCGATTTGCATTTTTGCAGAGAAAATAATTGCTGGTGGGAAATTATCTGAAACCTGAAGCAAGACCATGGATCTTACGTGTGCCTTGCTGATCCTTTGTGTCCCCGATGGCCCTGCTGCTCTTCTTTGCTGGGAAACTGATAAAGCTAATGACACCTGTGTTTGTCTAACCACGTTCCTCATCTAGCTACTTTGTCCTTTAAAGGCTGGGAAGGATGCGGCACTACCGGCATATGAATCACCATTTCCCCAGAGACCTTTGAAAAGGTGTCTGAAGCTCTTGCTTTGGGATATTTTTTTTTTTTTTTTTTTACTTTTAGATGACTGGTGGGAAGGAAATCAAAAGGATTCTAAAACTTTTGAGTAGGAAGAGAATATGTGAAGGGTGGGTGGGAGACGAAGATTCAAACAGGAAGAGAAATAAATTGCATGCAGCCATGAGGAGCGAAGGGAAGGAGCTGGTTTGGGGCTCTGCTCCTCAAAGTCTCAGACTTCCTGGATACGAAACCACATTATGAAAAGATCTGATGAAGCCCCATTACACATATTTACCAGTATCTCTGACGTCTATGTGGGGATTTCATGTGTAAAATTTTTGCCATGTGCCTGAATATTGAATCAAAACCAGCAGGAAGATCTAACAAATTAAACCTCAACTTGGAAATCAAGTGCAAATGACAAACAATACCCTGAGACTATGCAATCGATTTCTGGAAGCAGTGGGAAAACAATGACATTGGAGTAGAGACCTGCTAAACATCATTTCCAACAAAATACTAAAGGTAACTGTGGAAAACATAGGAAATAAGAAAGCAAAGTTCTCCTTGCCTTTTTGTCATTATTATGGCTGCATTTATCTTTTATCTGAGTGGATGTATTACCTAAGAATTTAGAGAAAAAGACGACAAAAGTTCACCATACAAACATTAAATGTGAACCTACCATATGCAAGTATATAATCATATATCAAAGGATTTAATTTTGTTGCTTATGATGTCTCCTAGTCAAATTGAATTTTCTAGTGTTTCTAATATCTACTCAGTCTTAAATCTATGACTTTGACAAAACTGTGTTTTTGGTGATTTATCAAACACGTTTATGATCCAACCATCACTACCAATGATAATAACAAAAGCTCAAGTTAGGAGTGTGGAGAGGAGACCTGCAGGGATTTCATTCTCTGCGTGGCATTGCCGGGGAAGAGTCCATGAAGCAAGGGTGGACTAGAGCACAATTTGTGATCTCTGAGAGCCGCAGTAAACCCTTGTCAAAAAAGTCCAAATGCCTTCTTAGAGTCCCGTGGACAATTGATTAATTCAGAAGGTGAATCTGTTGGTGAAACCTATAGCAGTAAGTTGAAGACTGGGCTTAAACTTGACTTTGAAAGGACACGTTAGGATTCAAAGAAAGAAAGAGAACGTTCTACAGTAAACGAAAGCAAAAGTCACTCGGATTCAGCACAGAGTGGAGTTTTCCAGAGAAGTTATTTCAGTTCCAGGTGAGAAGTCAGGAATCGGAGCCTATCTACAAGCAGACAATCCCTGTCTCAGACTGGAGTGCTCCCGCCTTCCCACGCAGTTCACAATCCTACATTCTAACCTTTCAATGAGAAGAAAAACTACAATGTCCCAAGTGGACAAAGATTTAATTCTTTCTTAAAGTGCCAGAAGTTCTACATACACAGTTTTCTATCTCTTTCGTGTCTTTTATAGAATGACTGCCAAAATAATATATATTCTCAGTATATCATCATGTGCCAACTTACTGTGGGGACAGACATACTAGAACTGATTAGCATATCCAGCACTTTTCATAGTTACCTTTGTTTCCGTATAGTGTATATTTATATGTTAAAATGCAACTTTACAACAAATAATTTTTGGAAGTCATTGTGTTGTCTGTTAAATTTCTAGGGCTTATTCAACTGGCAGCAGAAAGTTTGCATCCGTTGATTGACATCTTCCCATTTCCTGTGTTCCTCTGTCTGTTTCTGTAAGTTTGCCTTTTTAGGATGCTACATGCAATTGACATCAAGACTCAGCATTTATCTTGTATTTGGTTTATTTCCCTTACCATAGAGTTAGGGATCAGCAAGACCCTACCTCCTATTTTCCTGGTAATGGCGGAATCTCAGACTCTACCATTGAATGAACTGAACTAAGTTAGTCACCTAGCATAGACTCCTTCAACACACCCTGTAAGGGAAATGATCTCTCTAGAAGTGGCCAAAGACATGGGAGGAGTCTGCCTTGATCTCCTGAAAGCCATCCCTCAGTCCTCACCTTCCTTCTCCATCTTCTCTTATTTCTTTTTAAGTAATACACCAACAAAAACAGAATGAAGCTTCCAACATGTGACTTTGTAAGCCACATACACTTTGGGCTAGCTCATAGACTAACAATGTCTCTCTTGTGCTTTTGTCTAAACTTCTAAAGTTTAACCATGTTCTCCCTAAAATCTCAGACTTCCTACTGTCTCACATAGCACATGAACGTCGAGCCCGTCTTCTCCAAGCACGTCTCTCCCTTACAGCTGCCTGGCTTCACAGCTGCTCAAATTCCAAGACTTCCTGTTGCTATTCCTTTCTGTTTTCAAACATTCTTAACTGTTTTGCTGCTTAATCATTCATTATTTCATGGAGCGAACGAATCCATAGCTCTAGATCCACATCAGTTGACCAGTAGGTGGAGAAAAGTGAAGCTCGAGGTGCTGCGGGTTGAGGGGCAGTGTTCTCCGGGTTCACCCTATTGTTGCAAATGGTAGATTTTATTTTTTAAGGCAGTGCATTTCACATTTACTTTGTCTATTTCACCTTAGGCTTTTTCTGGTACCATAACTGCCATGAATGATGTTAGAAAGAACATGAGAGTGCACATAAGTCTCTATAACCTACTGATTTCATTTCCTCTGGATACAGCCTCTGAAATGGAATGGCTGTATAATCCAATACTTCTATTTCTAATTTTTGAGGAATTTCCATGCTATTCCCTCAAATGGCCATGCCAACAATCCTTTGCGCCAGCAACGCATCCCGTTTCCCTTTTTCTATACACTAATCAACATTTGTTTTCTTTTGTCTTTTTCCAACAGCCTTCTGAAGGGTTGAGGAACACTTACAGGGTACTAGGACTCGCATTTCTCTGACAAGTTTTGCATGTGAAATGTTCCCACGGGACCATGTGTGTGAACACTTGGATCACTGATGCCGATTCTTTTTGGGGAGATGGTGGAACCCTGAGGAGGTGAAGCCTCACTAGGAAAGGAGGCTTTGCAGCAAAACAAGAACTGAGGGCCGTAGCCTGGCCTTGCTTTGCTTCTAGCTGCTGTTCTCTGCTTTGTAACCCACCAAGATGGGAGGAATAAGCTGAGTATGAGCTTCCTGGGCCCAGGCCAGAGTCTCAGCTGCCATGTCTTCTCTGCCATGATGGATGATGGTTGGTGACAGTGCAACAAGAAAGTAAGTCATATCTCTGAAAACAGGTACTGGTGAATATCTGTTTACATAGAAAATAATCATTTGTGTGTCTGCTTTGGAAACGTGCTTATTCAGGACTCCTGCTATTTTAAAAATCAGATTTGGGCTGGAGAGATGTCTCAGGGGTTAAGACTTTTCCTTACAAACAGAAGGTCCTGAGTTTGCATCTCAGATTCCATGTAAAAATACAAGGTGGAAAGGGCTGAGGCTTGCACTTCTGGCCTTGGTGGACAGAGCCTGGGAAATTCCAGAATGGAGCAAAAGGAGGTAGAAGCAATGCAGGATGATTCCCAAAGTCACCCTTGCTCCTCCACAGGGACTTACAGTGCCCTCTGGTATACACACACACACACACACACACACACACACACACACATTTTAAAAATGTTTTAAAAAGTCAGGTTGCTTTTTGTTTTTTGGTGGAGAAATATTTCTTCTATTTCATACATTATCCTTTCATTGGTCTGTTTCTTTTGCTGTTCAGCAAGTTTTCAATTGTATATGCCATTAGTTTTGATTTCATTGCCTGTGTTTGGTGGTCACGTCCAAAATACTCAACACCAATACAAACATCACACAGTTTTTTTCCCTTATTTTCTAGGAGATTTACAGTTTCAGATATTATTTTTCAGTTCTTAATCCATCATTAGTTGATTATTGTACACAGCTTAAGAAGAAGATCCAACTCTATTCTTTTAATCCTGGCATCAGGGTTTTGTGAATATCATTTGTTGAGGAGATTACATTGGGGCAGAAGAAAAGAGTTAAGCCTCTGCCTGGCAAGCTAAAGACCTGAGTTCAGAACCCAGAACCCATGTAAATCGATGGGCAGAAATGGCAGCAGTCTGTGATTCTGACCTTTGAAGGCGGTGTCTGGGAAACCCCAGAGAAAAGAAATAAGGAGGTAGAGCAATTTGGGATGATTCCCAAAGTCACCCTTGGCCCTCCACAAGTATGCACAGTGCTCTCTTCTATGCACATCCATACATACTTATACACGGGTACATACCTACACCTATCCATGAAAAAAATAAACAAAAAATTAAGAAATGAAAGTAACGAGTGTGTGATTTAAGTGGATTCATTTTTGGACTCTCTGTTCTGTCTCATTTTGAGCCCCTCACTGGACTCTCTGTGGGTTTTTTTTTTTTTTTTTTAGTGGTGGTATGTTCTTTTGATTACTTTAGTTTTGTACCATAATTTAAAGAAGTATGACATCATCATTTTTTATAAAGATTTCCTAATCTAGAGTCTTTTGGTTTCAATGAACTTTAAGATTTTATATTTCCCATTCATGTGAAAAAAACACTATTCAAATTTTGATAGGACCTGTACTGAATTTAGGAATTGCTTTGGAAAGCTTGGACTTTGGAACAATGCTGACTTTTCTAATCCATGAACACAGCTGTCTCTTTCTATCTCCTTGTATCAGTTTCAGTTTCTTTCAAGAGTGTGATATCCTTTTATATAAACATATATATATATATTTTTATGGCTAAATTTATATCTTTTAATAATAATTTGATATGATCATGAATGAATTTTTTTAGTGTCTCTGTAAGATAATCTTTGTTAACATAATGGAATATTATTTTGTATGTTGATGTTGCACACTACAATTTTCTTCACTGTCCCTGTGATTTCTAATACTTTTTGGTGAAATTTTTAGTGTTTTATATATACAATTGTCACTTGCAACTAGATTTGATGTTAAATTATCACTAAATGAAACTGTTAGATAAGAATATTAAAATTAAAAGATTCTCCAATATATTTGTTTTATCATACGCTCTTTTTTAGAAATCTCTCACTTATTCATATTTGGGAAATAGCAAGAGAGAGAGATTATATGCCATGGTACACAAGCGAGAGTCAACTTCTGGAGTCATTTCTCTTCTTCCACCATGTGGATTCTGAGGATTGAACTCAGGTTGCCAGTTTTACGAACAGGCACCTTAACTCATGAGGTGCCACATTGGCCCTTGAGTATATATTTCTTCATAACCCAAACCACCTTTCCCAGCAGTCCCTGCTACTTGTCCTCATTATCTTAGACAACTTCCATCCAGGCTGAGCAAACATTCCTTAATTTCTGAGTATGTGGTAAAAGCACACATGCAAGTACATACTGATAGAAGTTAATATGAGCATTTGCATATGAATACATTAGCACTGACTTATTTTTCCTTGCAAACTTGATGGGCAATTTTATCTTTTAATGTAGAAATTAAAAGGGAAACTTTAACCATTAATATATAATATCTGTCTTGGAAGAGAACATTTCGATTTTATTTTACAGTAGACTGAAAAGAGAATTTTTCAAATATTTCACTCAACAGCTGTGGGAGGAATGAGCTTATTTTATGTAGGGGTAAAACATAGGTTTCTTTTTTTAACTAAGTGAATTCATATTAACATGTAAAACTGTCAGCTTAATTATTATTTGCAAGAGATTATTTGCTTATTGCTTTTTTAGTATTTTATCTGAGAGAAAGAGAGAAAGAGAGAAAACACCATGGTGTACCTGTGGAGCCAGAGGACAGCTTTTGGAAATCAGTTCTTTCCTTTTATCATCTAAACCTGGGAATCGAACTCAGATTGCCAGCTTTGTGCACAGATGCCTTTGCGTGCTGAGCCATATTGATGGCCCTGCTTAAAACATTAAGCTCAGCAATTGACATATATGAAACCACAACTGTGGACAAGTAGAACAAGTGTATAACTTTGCACCCCAACCAATAATCATCAGCAACAAACTTCTCTCTTTTCTGCTTAGCCCTAACTTTCCTCTGCAAACCTCAGCAAAGTTCAGTGTTGCTCTCTATTTTTTTTTCTTTTAGGTTCGTATTACTTCAATGGACTGATAAGTGTCAGTATAGAGTATAAAAAAAGTTTGGCTGCTTGAAAATGCATGTATTTTCTAAAATGGCCACAAATGATTTCTGTTTGCTAATTTCATGGTTCTGAACCATTTGAACATGCTCAAATCTCATCATTGTTCCTACCTAGATTATAAAACATGAGGACATATCAAAGAAAAGTAGCTTTTACATTTTGACATTTCAAGCCTGTCAGACAGTCACTGAGTTCTGGATATTAACATAGTTCTGTTCAAACTACCCACAGGCAGTTTGAAAACACCCAGGGGCACACGCCCTTCTGTTAGAGTTTGGAGGGCATGGACGAGAAAGTCATTTTACAACACAATTCACTTGCTGCGAAAACAGGAAAATTTTAAAACAGGTTGAAAATTTCATTGAACTTCAAACCCATTCAAATCTAGGATAAAATTCTTTACTTGACCACCCAAAACAAATATCCAAAACAGTACTCAGCGGTCTACCTGAAAGGTGGATGCACTGCCCTTTCACAAAGCGAACAGGAGGCTTCCTGCAATTCGCTCAGGAACTTTTCCAAGTTACTCTGGCCATAACAAGTGAAATGAGCCTGCCATGGCCCCTAGCTGCCCCCAGCTTCCCATGCCTGCCAGATACTCAGTTTCAAACTGACATCATTGTGTTGGGTGGAGTAAAATAACAGATGACACATTTAGATCTAAAGACATTTGTCTTAAACAGCATGCAAAATATTCTCCCCAAGACAAGAACAACTCTGTACAAAACATATCCCAGAAAATAACAGTACAGCTACTATTATAAACATCCTAGCACATCTAGGAACTGTGATACACACAAAGTTACATGCTATCCAGGGGAAAATCTGCCTTTGCAGATGGCTATGTTTTCAAGCACTTTCTTAGAACGTGTTGATCTGAAATTTTCTATGCTGCTTGTAAGCCATAGGTCTTCCATTTCTATCTTAAATTTCTATCTTAAATTTAGTCATCTATGTGACCACAAAGGATTAATATTTTAGAGTTTGCACCCTGAATAATATTGGGTGTAGTAAAGAGAATTCAAATACTTAGGCCAGTGTATATTCAATAGCAAACATGAGCGAGAGCAGATGAAGCAGAGGGAGGCATTTGCACAAAAGTATCTTGAAAGCGAAGTTAACTTTGGATATTCAGAGAAGCTCCCATAGGCAATTGATATCTAGGTAGTGTTTCAAAATTTGAAAGTGGCTAAGTCAATGAGATGAGCCTTCCTAGGCAGAAGAATCCTGGTGACAAGAGGAACAAGATCATGTGACCATGAGAAACAGTGTCACCATGTTTTGGAGATGAAAGAGAAGGGGAGAAATATGTGGCTAAACACTGGAGCTGGCCAGGTCCCAATGTGGCATCTTGGCTCCCACTGGGCAAGTTTTGGCTGCAGCACACATTGCAATCCATGTTTTAGAAATGTCTTACACAGTGTGCCATCAGCATTAGTTAACCTGTTAGCTCTTTAGTCACTAGGCCATATGTGAGCTACACCACCAAGAGTGAGATCATGGTGCTTCATAAGCGATACTCAATCTTACTTTATCTTAGGCAGATTCTTGCACCAAGCATTCACTTGCAGGGATTCATATGGTGCTGCCTTACGTCTTTGATTCCAATAGCTTTTCATGAAAATTTCAGGATAATTTCCCATTCAGATGGGTTGCTTGCTTCTTTGAGACATCTTCATTCTTGTCTTTCTTCCCAGACAGTGATTCTCACTGAGGACTGACTGGGCCTCCCTCTCCTTGTTCTACCTCAGTCTCTGCTCTTCTAAGATGCAATGAGTGGCATTATATAGATGGAATTTTATTGTCACAACTAGATAGGGTGTTATTTCCACTGGTGGGCACAGGGCCATGGAGGGAACCTTCAGAAACCAAAGGAGAGACCCCACAACGAAAACTCAAGTGGCCCAAGTGTGAGGAATGCTGACATAGAGAAAGTTTGCAGGAAAATGTGTTACAGATTAAAATTGTTTTTCATGGTTTCTTGATCTAAAGCCTAAGATAGATTTGTGCATATTCTTCTATGCAGAAAAGAGAGTGTATAAGAGTGAAAAATTTAAGGGATGGCAAGCATATTTCAGATGCTTGATTTCAGATTAGGCAAAATAAAATAAGTTGCAAATGTAGACCTTAACTGGAAATTTCACCTCAGGATCCAGTTAGAGCGTGTAGGGATTGAATCCACGCTGCGTGTGGGATTGTCTCGTGGGAGGAATATGAGAGGGAAGAGCCCATTCTGAAGGTTCAGGATCCCCTGTTTGCCCATGAGGCAAGAAGATAGAGTCTCCCACAGAAAATTAGTGGAGACAGCACAATCCAAGGAGAGCAAAACCAATGTACCATTACCAGTGCAAGGCACCCTTCCAAGAAAGAAAACTACTCACAGAGCCAAAGGAAGCCAATTGGAGAACTGAAGAAAGGTCATCTACCAACCGATGTAGAGATCATCAGGGACTGATAAGGGGATCATCTTGGCTAAACCATGAAGGGTATAAATCTGGACAGGTGGCAGTGTAAGTGATAGGGTGAAACTGGAATCAACCATTCTAGAACCGTGTACCACAGACATACATGTGATGGTCAGAGGACAGCAGTCAGTTCTCTTTTCCTATTACATGGGCTCTAGGAATGGAAATGACGTTGCCAGGTTTGCGTGCAGGTGCCATTTTGTTCACCCCACATTTTCATGGTCAAGGGAAATTCAATATATGGGAGTCATAAGGCACACATGCGGAATGGGATTCATGTGGTACAGACCTGAAGGCCCATGATTGTCACTGGGTCAGAAACAAGCAGTGCAGTGTAGGATCAGGGGTCTAGTAAGTTGGTAGAGTGCTCACCCAGCACAACATCAAACTACCTGGCAATGGTGCGAATCAGTACTTCTAGTGCTCACAAGGCAGAGAGAGGAGGTCCTTGGCTACACAGCAAGGTACAGGCCAGCCTAAGATATCTGAGTCCCCTTCCTACTTGCTAAGGAAATGAAGAATATGGAGGAGGAAAATATAGGAGAGGAGGAGGATGACAATAAGGAGGAAGAAGAGACAGTGTAACATACGGGAGAAAGTTTATAGCATAAAACAAACAAATTGAATGGTAGAAAAGTCAAACTCTGAAAGGGATAAAAAGATCCCATTTCTGTGATCATAAGAAAGAAAAATAGATAAATTATTGGCTGGGCGATATTGCATTTGGACAAGATTTCTGGCGAGTTGTGTAGGAAGAAGCATGTATTTCCCAGATAATGCAGAAATGAGAAATGGTCACCGTTAGAATCTTCTCGGTTACTCAGTCAGGGAATATACAAAGGAATCATGGCATGTAATCCCTCATTCCTATAGTCTGCTGAATATCTGAATCGTGACTTTTAAACCACAGATCCTATCGGGAGCTACCCATAGTCCTCTTCCACGTCCTAGTTGGAGACACCACCATAAACTGTAATTATTTTATTACTCATTCAACTATTCCAATAACTTGAAAACTGACTCAAGTCATGGTCGTATCATGGTGTGCTTGGGGTCTGGTTCTTGGTAAGCGACTGGCAAGGAACTCGATGAGAGATGAGCATTCCTCTGCGCTTTTCCTTTAAATCTCTCCCATGATTGGTTATATAGTGTTAACAACATGATACATCTAAAAATGTAGACACTGACATCAGGAAAAACAGACGATTCTCATCCCAACATGTGAACGCTGAATCAGAAGAACTGTAAATTCAAAGCAGAGCAAGACCTCACCTTAAGAAAATCTACCATCTGTCTATCATCTGCCTATACCTGTCAATCGCTGATTTATTAATCATCATCTATCATCTATATGTCTATCATCTATCAATTTCCTATATGTATCTATCATCTAGATATACATCTCAATGCATCTATGTATGCATTTATCATTATCTATCTATTCTCTATATCTATCCATTTGTCTCTATCATTATCTATTACCTATCAATCATCTATCAATCATCTATCATCTATCTATCTATCTATCTATCTATCTATCTATCTATCTATCTATCTATCTATCTGTATCAATTTGCCCATGCACATTTAGGTTGATCTTCGAAAATGGAATAGGCTTTTACCAAACAGGTTTCTCTGCTTCAAGAAAATCCAGTGAAGGTAGGGATTACTCCTGAGAAATCTCAAAAATCCAGCTAAATAAGAATTCTATTAACTGAAAGTCAATGTGTCACATACAAGCTGATTAACCGTCTCGTACTAACTCCTGTCCCCCTCCAGACTGCAACCCTATCAAGGGTGGGAATTCTTCACTGTAAACTATTATGTACACTTAACAAAATGATTACTAAGCATGTAACTACTCTCAGCTTGTGCTGACTTGGAAGAAAGATAGATCTGGAAGGTGAGAATAAACCGAATTAGGTTTGTGACTAGGAGCATCCATCTCCCTCTTTTACTCCTGTCATATACAGCAAAGTCACGCATCACCTCTGAAGAGAACAGATTTCAGAAGTAGAGAAGGAAAGAATGGAAATTTTCCACCTGATATCCATCCTGCTAAAGCCTAAGTTTGTATTTTGTAGAAATAGAGGCAGTCCCAGAAATAGAGACACGAAACGTACAAATGACCAGAGACCGTGGCAGCACAGGTGTAGAACAAACTGAATCATAAAGGGCAAGAAATTCTGAAGAGAAATGTCAACGATAATTAAATCCTGGGTTCTAGGGGAGAAGAGGATAGCAACCCCATTGATTGTAATTTAAGCAGTGCTTATTATATTGTCCATCTTAATCATTAAAGAGAAGGACACGACTCTGAAGAGTTAGAGAGGGACCCCAGCTCATGTCCTGTACTGAAATTCAAAGATGCCAAATAGCAGCAAGTAGCATATATTGAAAATCTACATAGTGTGCATTCAAAAGAGTGAAGCTATCCAGCAGGTATTTCCTGGGTAGATCCTGGGAGTCTGTTGTTTGCCTGTGTCATGCCCTGTACTCCATAGACCCCTATCTAGAGCCTTACGGGAAGTCTTGCAATATTTGAGGAATTCTTCCTGTAGAAGAAAATTTGAGCTAATCAATTACTTGCCAGTGACAAATGACTGTTTTTTTTCATGTGAACCGATCAAATCAATATTTATTTGAACTGTGCTTTGAAATTGAAATGATTTTTCTGTTTGAAAAGCACTGTATCAAGTGGTTTCTTTTATATTTAACCAAAAGTGAAAATTTAAATGCACCAGCTTTGCCCGCCAGCCGCCCTCCTTTTCAGCGTCCCTTTCCAAAGCTCCGATGTTTAAGTTTGCCTAAAAAGAGCGAAAGCCATGTGTGTGCCAAGCCGCTGGGCCGTTCCTATCTTTTGATGTTGCTTTAAACTTGTCCTCTTGCAGCAGCCCAGGGGAGATGAAGGCCGCTTGTGGGGAACCCACACAGAGGGGATGTCGAGAGAACCCACGCACCTGAGAGTGTGACTAGGAAAAGACTTCCAGAATGTCATCTGTTTCCCAATAGTGCATCTCTGGCAGCACTTATTATGACTGTCGTTCAATTCTTAGAGTGATCCCAGAAAGTATGGCAGACAGCATCTGCTCTCCCCATCGGCTACACATGCCCAAGAAGGGCTTCCTTCTCTCCAAACCATTGTTTAGCCAAACTATTGTTCATGGTTCCTCAAGGCAGCCAGTCCTTCTCTGCTTGCCTCTGTTTGCTCTGACAGGAGTGATGTGGCCCATATTACTTTATCTTCCTCGTCGAAAGAATCCACTTTCCATAAAACCTTTCCAAACACACCACTGAAGGCTGATTTCCTCTGCCCAGTTCGGTAATTTATACAATGAGGATGTCTTCTTAAACACTAAGCTTGGATTTCACCGTAGAAGGAAAAAGCTCCCAAGAGGTGCTACCTGTCCCTAAGGAGGGTCAATGCTTGATGGGAGTGAGAGAGCTTCTTTCCCCAAGGGCATAGCTAGTGATATATCATCCTTGCTCCAGCAAGTGCCGGACATGTGCCATTAATGGCAAACCAGGTGAATCTTGGTGAGCCACACACACAGATGCACAAGAAAGTAGGAGGGACACTGGTGAGGAAGAAGAAGGGTTATAGTGGGAAAAAGAAAAGGATTGGGACTGGATAATAAGAGGGGAAAAGGATCCACGTTCACTACATTCATGCATGATCTCCTAAAAGAACATAAATCTTAAAAAAGAAAAACTGAGTTTGGGAATCAGTTCCTAGCACAATAGTATTAAGAGCTGTGACCTTCGGGTGGATTGCCTTTAGAGGTGGATTGTTGCAAATGGGTCTTTAAAGGTGGACTATCGTGAATGGGTCCAGTGCTCCTGAGCAAGGATTGGAGGTCAAAGCCAGTGTCGTTTGCCCTTCCATGTGAGGTCCCGGCAGTCCTTCCTCCCAAAAGATATAGCCAGAAAATGCCATTGGAGATGCAGCAAGCGACAGTCGCTAGACATTAATCCTGACAATATTTTGACTTTGAATTTCCCAGTCTTCAGAAATATGAGTTAAAAAATAATTTATAAAGTAATCTATCTGTGCTATTTTCCTCTAGCAGGCAAAGTGGACTATAATGGTCTGTTATCACAAAAATACCTGGCATTATGTGGACTTGTGACCATTATTGTGTCACTTCTGTTTAAAGGAACGTGTACTACAAACACTGATCCATTCAATCATTTGTTAAAGTTTTCACTGAGCCACTAAATCAGTCCTGAGCTTTGCCTTGAGTTAGACATGGAAGATGCAGTAAACAAGGAAAACCTGCTCCCAGACCACTTCAAACATGCCAAGAGAGCGGGAAGGAAGACATGCTGGGACCTGCGAAAGTCTCAGGGTTCCAGACACAAGTGGTGGGGTGCCTCGGGAGCTTTCTGGTCTCTGCTTATGTCTCTGTAGCTAGGTGTGAAGGAGAGGCCAGGATTTGTTCTGCTGGTCTAGGCACACAGGACCTGTGAGAACAAGTTCAAAGTCGTGGGTTAGAACCTGAAAGCGTCTGCTGCTCTGTGGAGGGGACTGGCCAGCGCTGCGGCTGCGAGTGAAACTGAAGCTGCAGGTGGCTTCTGACTATCCAGAGTCAGAGAAGTCATATTCCAGAGACAAATACTGGTTATACGCAATGGCATGGGTTTCTGATACCACACGCATGCATACGCACACATGAGCACATGCATGCACACACAAATGTGCACACACACACATTCAGGAATCAGCTGTGAGAGATCATTATGACTTAAGCAGCATCACTTCAAGGTTCATCAGGATAAACCAGCACCGATGGGCTTATCGCTCGCTTACACTGCTACCTTTCTTAAAACTACATTTGTTTGGGTTAAAAGTAAATTAGGGTGCTGGAGAGATGGCTCTGGGATTAAGACTTTACTTCACAAGCAGAAGAAGGTCCTGAGTTCAGTTCCCAGGTCCCACATAAAAACACCAGGTGGAAAAGGTGACGCTTGCACTTCCGGCCCTGGTAGAAGAAGCCTGGGAAATCTCAAAGTGAAGCGAGAAGCAGGTAGAAGCAATCCAGGAGGATTCCTAAAGTCACCTGTGGTCCTCCACAAGGACACACAATGCCCTCTGGTACGTACACACACACACACACACACACACACACACACACACACAGAGTAAATAAATCAATATTTGAAGAAAAAAGTAAAGTAGGCCCTATCTGTGTGCACATCACCAGACGCTCACCCCCATTAATTCCTGGAACCATATCTAATACATAGGCACAGACTCTGGATAAAATCACCTTTCACATGACTTTGTTCAAACTCAGAGCTTACTATGTATTCCAAGTTAGGCTGGAATCTGTGATCCTCTTATCTCTAACTCTTGGTTGCTCAGATTATAAGCAGGCATCCCCTCAATTACCATTTCTGAATGACTCATTTTAAATCAGTCATTGTAACATGATGGGAAAGATACATGGCAATTTAAAATCTCCATATAAGTCCAATGAAATAAGAGGATTTTTTCTATTAAAACTTGAAGTCAATTAACACTGCAATTTTTGAGCTAGAAACTTTTGCTTAGTGTTAGAAAAAATAAAACATGCATTAGAATCGTTGTTTGGAAATATGTTGTTAAATCTCTGAGGGGCAGAATAAAAACAAGTAACAAATGATCCAATCCAGATGCAAGTCTGTCCTTAATCAGCAAAGACAATACACACAGAAGATTGGAACAGAAGGGATGCTGCGTTAAAAGAGAGCAGTGAAGTGAACTTTTCTCGTAAGATGGACACAAAATCAGATGAAAGAGGAAAATGATGGATAGAATGTGGAACAGAAGTGCAGGAAGGTAAGAAGGAAAGCACTGAAGATCAGTTCTCACTTGGGATAATGGATCCTGAATTTGAAAGTGAGCCTGATTTTCAGAGAAATATGATTTCTTTCTGCGAAGTGCCACTACTGGCTTTCAGAGAGACGCAAAGCTCCTGGAAAGTAGCACTTGCTCAGGATGGTGTTTCTCTGGGCAAATGTTTCAGAAGCTAATGAATCTCCGCCCACCTACTCTGTGACAGGTTTTCCCGCATCAGTTAGTTAACTAATTGATCTCCATAGGTTTGCCAAGGCGTGCCTTAATTAGATCATTCTTCATAGGGGATGCCTGAAGGCTTGGTCCTCAGTTAGCAAGTACCTAATGACACAGTATGTCTTTGGAAACTATATTATTTACAAATATGATGCCATGAGAGGTCATTTGATAATTTATTGTATCTGTTTGTGTTAAGTTCAAATGTAGAGAATACATTCCACATTCGAGTACCATGAAGTACTTGATCATATCTGTTAAGAAAGTACCAGCACCAGTAGTTCCAACAGACCGTCTTAATGTGTAAGGATTACACATTTATGAAGAAGATTGACTTACGAAGATCGCCTCCAGCAACCAAGCAGTGTCTATATCCCAGGAATGAATCATGCACTGGTCTTCTTTATTATGGAATGATTACAAATTTGGGATGATCTAAGGCTAGGAAATTCCACTGGAGTACTAAAAATCTATGAAACAATTGCCTAGACAATAGTGATATAAATTATGCATGATCAATGATGTGTATATATACACACATATATGTGTAATGATATATACATATTTATATCAACATATACATTTGCCTATATATGATGACATGCAGTAACATACACAATTGAAGGAATATTAAATATCTCAGATTGAGTTAGTCGTAAGTTCCTAAGTTCTTTTCATAGAACAGCAAAGTCAATATAGCAATATGTTACAACTTAACAAATTTTTACAATATATGCTGAGAATCTCTCAATGTGTACATATGATGCTGCTTTACCATTATCAAAGAATACATGCTACACTATGCATCAGTTATTCAACCTATCCTATTATATGGATAGAATTATTAAATGAAAATATTAAAAAATAAAAATACACAGAATATCAGATAGATGCCTTCATTACATAATTTGGATGAGATAAATAAGCCTTTTATTTATATGTACTTTAATATCTTTTCAATTGAACAATGGACATTCTAGCTATATTTTGTTTTCCATTTGACAGGTCTGGGGTTTGAATGGGTAACCCCTCAGGGGCTAGACAAGTGCCTTATCCCCAAATTACTGCCAAAAGCTAGCTATAGTTTGAAAGCATAGAAATCCTGATAAGCTTCCAATGAAGCAATTCTGTATAGAAAAGAAAGTCCATGCTCTCTGCTATCTATTAATAGTTCTCTATCAAATGATACCACAATGGTGTTGCTATTCTCTAGTTTCAGTGTTCTCTGTGTACACATGGATAAGTTACATGGCTATTAAAACATCCTGTTAGAGGAAATGAAATTTTAAAATACCATCTTCAACGGTGCTAAACAGTGCCTTTCAAGACTCTGCCTCATCCTTCAGCTGCTAAACTAACAATGAGGCATTAATAGCTTAATTTGAAACAGTGATAATCTATAATTCATAAAGGTCAAAGCCAGACTCGTTGAGGGGAGATTCCATCTGTGTTCCTCTTAAGCAGAGCCCTGCACTTTGGTACAGGCATGTGCTTTCTCCCGCAGCTGGTGCTGAAAGAAATTTCAATGATAATTTTATCAACATCCTACATTGGGATGCGCGCTGAGAAAACACTTCATAGCCGTGAATTTTGCATCCTCAGGGAACAAGGCTACAAACGCCAGGCGGTTTCAGAGCATCGGCCTAGAAATGGACGCTGGCACCTGGATTTGCAATTAGAATATCCGATTGCTGTCAGAAACTTCTCTCATCTTACTATCTGATGATGCAGAGCAGAATCACACAGTTTCCAAGTAGCCATGACGCCATGCAAAAGTCCATTTGGAAAATGAATATCAATTTGTCTTTCGTCACTGTTTTGAAATTCAGAGACTACCTCTCAGGCACACATCCTTATCCTTTGCTGCAGCTAGGCTGTGACCTGTTGCAGATCATGGAAGGAGCTAGAAACAAGAATACCTTCTGCTGAAGCCATTACAATGGTGCCTATTGTGATGCATGAATAAACTACTCCCTTCTCTGGAAGCAGCCAGGGAACGATACCCATCAAACTCTCCTCACGTCTCAGCCCACTCTGCCTTCTGTAACAGTCCCCTGGCCAGCCTTGTAGATCTTACAGGAAACACTTGAATGTGACCGACCACCTGTGTTTTTCAGTACTAGACTTTGGCTAGCATTGTTCTCAGATCACCAAAGAATCCTTTTGGAAACTGCACTTCTAATTCTTTAAAATGACTTGGCATTATTGGTGGATGTGGTAGTTAGCTGCGGGTATCAACCTGATAGTGGGAATCTGGAGCTCTGGACATATTTGTAAAGACTTTGTCTTTAGGACTTGAGCAAGTCTGAGAGAGATTGCCTAGTTGACAAGGGAAGACCCAACTAGTAGTGGATGGGACTTTTCCCTGGGCGGGTAGATAAGACAGAGGGGGCTGGTTCAGTAAGTTGGCATTCTTCAGCATACTTGGGCAGACATGCCTTCTGGCAAGAGAGATTTGACCCTCTCTTCCAGTCCTGTAGATATGATGTGGTCTATTTCTGTGGCCTCTATTGTTGGCATGAGCTCTTCTGCCAAGCTGGATTAAGAACTATCACCCAACAAGTATAAACCAGAATAAAATCCCTTGTTTCCCTAAGCTAGTTGGTCATGAATTTGTTGGCAGCATGCAGGCAAACTTTGACATTAGAATTTTGGTTTTTTTTTAACAACTCCATAGACATGATATGTTCACACACCACCCTCATGTTGCAATAGACTTAAACAAAACATCCAGATGATTGCTTCCAATTCTAACAAGACAGATTTGATGAACAATACAACTTACAATTCTAGTAAATTAATGTCATTAGCAA